>CM056049.1:77667665-78867665 GCA_029574335.1 Rana kukunoris
AAGTCCACACAGAGCACCCCAGATTACATCAGTAGTCCAGCACACGGAGCGCCATTACATCTCAGAGTCAGCACAGAGCCCCATTAACATCAGAGTCCCGCACAGAGCGCCATTACATCAGTAGTCCGCACAGAGCGGCAATATCTTACATAACAGAGTTCCGCACAGGCGCACATTTATTCAGAGTCCCCGCGCCTACTACGAGAAGCACCATGACTTCAGTATGTACAGACTAATCAGAGGCACTAAAGCCCATTTCTCCCTGCGCTTAACTTCGCGCTGGTGGACAGAAAGAAAAGAGAATCCAGCCCAATGGAGTCGGCACGAGCGCCATGACATCCAGTCCGTCATCAGACACCTCCAACAGAAAACCCAATTCTCCTGGTCTCATAGGAGTGTAGGCTAGAGTGACCCTCCCCCCAACTGACTCCAGTACAACAGTAGGACCGTACGGCTACCTGGAGCCAGATAGGCAGGGTTTTCCTCCCCAGCATCAGCCTCCACTGTCAGATCCGCTCCGACCTCGAGCCGCCCCTGGATCCCCTGGTTTCTCTCTCCCTCTGGAGCCCCCACCTGCCAGAAACCAGACAGGCAGACGGTGACAGACACTGCTAGGCAAGCCTGCACTATCCCTCCATTCCTCCTGCAATCCACCGCTTGGCTTCCCCCTGCTTCACCTGACCCCCCTGGTTCCCTCCGTCACCCTTCTCCAGCAGGTAAGCCTTTCACTGAGGCTGCAGACGGCCGTCCTTTTGAGGACAGCAGCTGCTGCCACTTAAAAGCCCCTGCTATCTCCCTATCCACATCTCCCCTCCTATACCCCCTCACTACCCATCCGCCACCTGCCCTGCAATCCTTGGCAATTTTCAGCCATTTCTGGCATTTCTGGCTTCCAGGCCGGCGTTTTTTCGATACATCCGCGCCGGCCTGGAAGCAATCGCGGCAGCCGCAATTTTGGAAAGGCCGCGGCTTCACCCGCGCCTAGTGGCGCGCCGCTTCTCACCCCCTCCAACCGCCACCAAAGTCCGAAAACGGACTTGAACCCACCCCATACCCCCAAGAAAAGTTACCTCACACCCCGGTCTAGTAATCCTGGCCCCAAATAGTAGCACCGATCCACCCAATCTGGAAGCTTTACCAGTCTGGATCCTGCTACCGATCGGCAGGCCATTTTTGCTGCACCCAGCCCCAAATCTTAATCACCACTACAACTTGATCCAGGGGTTACCCGATCGCCTCTTACAGGGGTCAGGAGGAATTTTTTCCCTGCCGGAGCATATTGGCCGAGCGCCGCCAGGGGTTTTTTGCCTTCCTCTGGACCCAAGCCAGGAGTTTAGCCAATTCCTCTCCCCACTGCCCTAAAATCCCATCCCTCCCCCCCTGGTGTATTGGCGAACATGGCATGTAGGCAATATTCTGCCGAGACCATTTGAGTTTGAGGCAATGCGCCGCAATACTGCCAGCCATCACCAAAAGGCCCTAAGAACTGAGCGACTATGGAGAACCAATCATAGATCGACGGTTAGACATTTCAGACATTTACCCCAGGTCAAGCACATATCATGTGCTCTGATCAATACTAGATCGGCAGTAAAACACCGACTAGAAATCCGCGACTTCATTCAACAAAAGGATCTAGACTGTCTTTTTATTACAGAGAGCTGGCTCACAGCCGACTGTAACACCATTCTAGGAGAATTGGTGCCAGAAAATTACCGTATCATAACGGAAAACAGAATAGGGCAAAGAGGAGGCGGCCTGGCGGTGATCCACAAGACTCATCTTACGATCACCAAACCAGTCCGCCAAAACCCTCTTCCATTCATGGAAACCCTTACTCTGCAACTGCAAGCAAGTTCAAAGGAGACCGTCCACATTCTGCTCTGCTATAGGCCGCCGCCCAAAAATCGCAGCTGCTCTCATCATGGACGGATTTCTTCTCCACTTATACCCTCAACAGTAAACAACTTTTGCTGTTAGGGGATTTCAATCTCTGGGCCAATTCCTCACAAGACCCCATTGCCGACGCCTGTATTGACCACCTGGAAGGATTAGGATTGCAGCAACTAGTATGTGGGCCCACACATGCTTCAGGTCACACACTTGATCTTATTTTCAGACAAGCTCTGGAAATAAAAATTAGGGAAAATGAAAAATTGCCATGGACAGACCACCAGGCAATTATATTCAGTATTTCCACCATCCCCCCCGCAACAAAAACATCGAATCCAGTGGCAACACACTGGACTAGATGTCAGAAGAAGCTCCACTCGGAACTCTTCAAAACGACTTTAAGGAAAAAAATAGAAACAACCCAGCCGCAGCAAACGGCCGTTGAAACATTGAAAGCCATAAAACTCGGCCATGCTACAGTCAGCCGACTTGGTAGCGCCGAAACGAATAACCCGCATTCGGAAAAAAAACCGCAGCTGGTTTAACAACCAGCTGTCGTTACTGAAGCAAGAACGCAGAAGGGCAGAATCTGCCTGGAAAAGATGTTCTTCAGAGCTAAACCTATCCATCTACAAGGCGACAACAAGAAAATACCACAAAGGATTTTCCAAGCCAAGAAGAATTATTTTTCGGAGGCTATCAACGGTGCCCAAAACCGCCCCCCGCGAACTCTTCAAGATGGTCACCCAGACCATGAAACCAGGATGCATTGAAGCCCCCAGTTCGGACACACAAGAATTTTGCAATGAGCTATCGGATTATTTTGTTAATAAAATCGAGGCAATCCGTGAAAGCATTCAGCAAAATTTTTCTCCCCTCAGCCCCCCCTGTAGCCCCTCACACAGCACCCATAGTAATTCTCCGATATCAGGTAAGTTCACCCTGGAACCCATCTCCATCGAGTCCACTAAGAATGTCATTTGTACTCTGCGCAATGGCGCAGCGCCAAATGACATTATCCCCACAAAACTGCTGAAGGAATGCGCCGACATCCTGGCTCCTCCCATCACGCAGCTTATCAACCAGTCTTTCTTGGAAGGCATAGTGCCCTCACAGTTGAAAGAGGGTGTAATCCAACCCATCCTGAAGAAACCCTCCCTGGACCCCAAGGACCCACTCCACCGCCGTCCCATAACAAGCCTCAACGTATTCTCTAAGATAATGGAAAAAGTAGTGGTACAACAGCTGCAACTGCATCTAGAGACCTACAAGCTACTTGACCATTGCAATCAGGCTTCCGTCCCGGACATGGGACGGAAACAGCATTACTGAAAGTATGGGACGATGTTCTCAAGGCCGCAGACGAAGGAGAATCTTGTCTCCTGGTTCTGTTGGACCTAAGTGCAGCTTTTGACACTGTAGACCACAATCTGTTACTGACTCGGCTTTCTGAAGTAGCCAGGGTCGCAGAAGGCGATTTATCTTGGTTCTCCTCTTTTTTGGAAAACCGATCGCAAACAGTGAAGCTAGGACCTTTTACGTCTGAAAAACGCACAGTAACATGCGGAGTCCCTCAAGGATCGCCTCTGTCACCAGTGCTATTCAACATCTACCTTCGTCCTCTTTTTGAGATTATTAGCAGCCAAAATCTGCTTTATCACTCTTATGCAGATGACACGCAACTGTATTTCCGCATCTGCAACAGACAGGATCACCACCTCAATCTAGAAACATGTCTCTCTTTGATAGAGGACTGGATGACAAAGAGTTATCTTAAACTCAATGGAGCGAAAACAGAACTTCTTCTGTTTCACGCCAAGCGAAGGAATCAACCCTCAACAGCGTGGTCTCCCCCACCTATTTTGGGCAAGCTCATCACCCCTAGGGCCAAAGTCAAAAGCCTAGGGGTCATTTTTGACTCCTTTATGACAATGGACGCACAAATAGGGTCAGTGGTCAGCGGATCTCACCATCTACTGCGCCTACTACGCAGACTCACTCCGTTCATCCCTAAAGAAGATCTAGCGGTCGTCGGTGGGAGCTATTGTAAACTCCAGGTTGGATTATGCAAATGCCCTTTACCTCGGTCTCCCCAAATACCAAATCGCTCGTCTGCAAGTCGTTCAGAATACGGCCGCCAGACTTGTGACTGGGAAAAAACCCTGGGAATCTATCTCACCTTCACTGAGAGCCCTTCATTGGCTGCCAGTTAAAGACAGAATCGCTTTTAAAGCTCTCTGTCTTACGCATAGATGTGTCCATGAGAATGCCCCCCTTTACTTATGCGAATTAATAAAAGCGCATAATCCAAATCGCGTTTTGCGATCCACGAATCAGAACCTGCTCCAGGTTCCGAAAGCCAACTTCAAGTCCAAAGGAGAAAGAAGATTTGCGATCCAGGGTCCCAGACTATGGAACGCTTTACCAACCAGCATTCGGTTGGAGGAGAACCACCTAGCATTTAGGAAAAAGGTCAAGACTTTTCTCTTTTGATATCAAAGGAGACAGGAACAACAAGCGCCCAGAGGCGATTCAGTTCGCATGTGCCGCGCTATATAAGTTCTCATTCATTCATTCATTCAGAGCGCCATTACATCAGAGTCCGCACAGAGCGCCATTACATCAGAGTCCGCACAGAGCCCCATTACATCAGAGTCCGCACAGAGCCCCATTACATCAGAGTCCGCACAGACCCCCATTACATCAGAGTCCGCAGAGAGACCGATTACATCAAAGTCCGCACAGACCCCCTTGTAATGCTGTGGACTCGGATGTAAAGGGGAACTCTGATGCAAGGGAGGCTCTGCCCACCAAAGCCCCCCTCTTGCATCAGAGTCCACAGAGCACCCCTTAATTTTTTTTATATATACACTGGGAGGTGGGAGAGGGTGAGCTTACTCACCGCAGGATGGAGGGTCAGGGGCGGGATGCCTGCAGCTTTTAAACATGTTCAATCTTCAAATTTTCCCGGGGATGTGTGGGCGGGGCAGACACAGGGGGTGTGGGCGGGCCAGACAGCATAGGCAGGAAGAGGAGGAGCAGTGTCCGAGCAGTGTCCGAATCAGCGTTGATTCTGAGGCTGAGCTGTGTGTGAGAGACACACAGCTCAGCCAATCAGCCGCTAACGTGCATCGGAGCCCGGAGATGACACAGGCACGGGCCGCATAACGGTAGGTGAGCGGCGGCGCCGCGACCTGTGGTAACCCTGTCCAGGCCGCGGGCCACGCTTGTGGCCTGATCATCAGAGCGGCGGCACTGGCCTGTGGACCTGGAACAAGCGGTGGAGGCTGGGGAATTTTTCACCCATAATAGCAGAATATATACAAAATGCCTGTAACCAGTTGTGAAAAGATTTTGGGACAGTGCGACGCCTATCCTAAGAACCATCTTCTATTTTTTTATCAATTTTACCAGAAAATTCTTTGCCAGGCAGTAAGGTTAATAAATCAATAAAATCACCCTTCCAAATGTTTTCTTTAATACTAGTTGTCAGGTGAAAACCTAAGGAGAGATATCACATGGCAGGGGCTCTTTTAAAATAAATTTCTGGGACTTGAGCTGAGAATGGCAAAGAATAAACAGAATCCTGTAAAGAGTTAGCATTAAATGTGCTGGGTGCAGCCTGAGAAGAAATTGGTAAAGCCTGACTAGACCAAACACTAGCTGGTGACACTGGAGACTGCATTTGGCTATTTAAAACATCATGCAATTTGCTAATAGAAGATAACAGTTGTTTTAAAATTGACTGGCCAGCAGACTCACCCTCTAAGGCCTCGTACACATGAGGGGATATGTCCGCTGAAAACGTTTCAGCAGACATCTCCGCTCGTGTGTATGGGCTAGCGGACAGATTTGTCCACCCGACAGATTTCAAAGCAAGCTTTGAAATCTATCCAGTGGGAATCTGTCCGCCCGACATGTCTGCTGGTTAGTACACTTACCAGCAGACATGTCGTCCCGCACCGCCGCCACCGAATGTATTCGGCGCATGCGCGGAAGTTTTACTTCCTGGTGCGGTGACGTAGCGGTGACGTGGCGGCGTCAACGTCACCCCGCGTCACCGCCACGTCACACACCGCGCCGTCCGGCGGCGGGAATTTGATCCGATGGTGTGTACACGCCATCAGATCAAACTCCCGATCGGACATATCCGATGGAAATGGTCCGCGGACCGTTTTCATCGGATATGTCCAATCGTGTGTACGAGGCCTAAGGAAGATGCTGCTGCTGCCTGAGGTGTTAAGATGTCATCCTGAGCTCTGTTCTGTATCCCGTCATTCTAGCAGGAGATTCTGACCGTTGCTAAGCCATCACCTCATCCAGCCTATTCTGCCAGGATACTAGTGACGCTGAGGGTTCGTTCAATGCTGAGGGAACCTGAAAAGGAAAAAGACATGGCCTCTCCTCTGCTGGAGATTTACAGGCTCTACCCCCGCCCCATTGTGACGCGAACAGGAGAGAGAGAGAGGCAGACCATTTCTGTTTCTTCTGTATCCGGAGACTGCTGCGTTGAGGCGTGACTTCCGCTGCTCCCAGACGAATCGCTTCCTCATCCGTCCGGGATGTAGTTGCTTTTGCAGGGCATTGGGGCGGCAGGCTCCTAGGGGACCTGGGGGGAGAGAAGATGGCTGCAGCGGAAGAGGGTCTCGAGATACCTCAGAGGGACCCGCTGTGTCTTCTTCTTCCTCGGGGACGAGAGGGACACGCATCTCCTTAGCCTTTCTTCACCGCCTTCTTCCGGTGCCGCATGCTCCAGGACCTTCCAGACAAGCGACTCCATGACTTCCGGTCCAGGGGGGGGGCGCAAGACGCTGTTCCAGGTTACAGCTGGTTAAAGCCTCAGGGGAGAGGGTTTATATAGCCCCCCTCACGTGCATAAAGCCTGGGAAACACGTGACCCCATACACCTGTACTAAGCCCGGGAAACACGTGACCTTCCCGCTCAAAGTCAAGTTTTTTCCTGCCAACTGCACACCTGACACCGGCCTATTCTGGCACTTCTCTCCTACATGTACAAATCATATTTTTTTTACCCCTAAACATTATATATGTTTTTTAGCAGACACCCTAGGGAATAAAACGACAGTCATTGCAACGTTTTATCTTGCACGGTATTTGCGCAATAATTTTTAAAACACCCTTTTTGGGGGAAAAAAATTGTTTCATGAATTAAAAAAATAACAAAACAGTAAAGTTAGCCTAATTTTTTGTAAAATATGAAAGATTAAGTTACACCGAGTAAATAGATACCTAACATGTCACGCTTTAAAATTGCGCACACTCATGAAATGGCGCCAAACTTCGGTACTTAAAAATCTCCAAAGGCAAGGCTTTGAAATTTTTTACAGGTTACCAGTTTAGATTTGCAGAGGAGATCTAGTGCTAGAATTGTTGCTGCCACTCTAACGCACATGGCGATACCTCACATATGTGGTTTAAACGGCGTTTACAAATGATCGCTTAGTGACGCTGGCAATAGGGAGTGAAAGGGTTAACTAGGGCAGTGATCAGGGGGTTAAAACTTTATTAGGGGGGGTACGGGGGCTATCCTGAACCTAACATTAACTAACGTTTACACTGCCTGTCACACTGACACTAAATGCAGTGATTAGATCACTGCATTCAGTGACACTGTGACAGGGGGGTGGGGGGGGGGGGGAGATCACAAGGGGTTAATGTGCCTATGTGTGTGTGTGTCAGTGTTGTGTTGGTGCACACTTACTGTGGATGTCTTCTCTCATCAACAACGGTGGGGGAAACACCGCTGCGATGAGAGATGACATCATTTCCTCCTCCTGTGTAAACACAGGAGGAGGAAGTGACACGAAGGGGGAGCGCTCCCATTGGCTGGGAGCGATCGCGGGGGGGGGGGCGGGCGGAAAAAACGGACATCCGCCCGCTCGTTGGCGATCGCTCCCAGAGCCAGGGGGACCGCCACACGCTGCAGAGGGGGTCCGTTTTGGACCCCCGAACCGCACAAAGGCGAGGACGTAAATTTACGCCCTTGTGCCTGTACGAGCCATGTTGTGGACGTACATAGGCGTGCGGTGGTCCTTAAGTGGTTAAGTGTTAAAGGCTACATGTGTTTCCTGTAAAAGAGGTGCTCTCTACAGGTTGTTCTGAAAGGCTCTTAGAAATACCGTCACCGGTAAGTCTAACTAAGTTTTTTTTTACATCCAAGAAGTGTCTGGCCCCCATTGACTTTCACCATCTTTGCACCCACTATGCCTCACAACCCACTGCATATTTGAGGCCGTGTACACACGGCAGAGAACCTCGACGGGCAGAACACATCGTTCCGCCCGTCGAGGTTCCCAGCCGGCCGTCGAAATCGGCGACCCGCCCGTCGGGAATGGCAACCAGCCATTCTTCCAGGCGGGCCGTCGAGCAAATAGAGCGTGCTCTCTATTTCTGCTCGACGGGCTTCCCGACGGGAAGCTCGCCGAGAGTGTACACACGGCCGAGGTCCTCGCTGGAATGCAGCTTCCAGCGAGGTTCTCGCTGGTTTCCAGCGAGAACCTCGGTCGTGTGTACACGGCCTCAGGATTTCAGCTATCTTTGGCCTTGGAGGACCTCATTAGACTTGACAAGGCCAGAGACCTTGCTTCGTAAGGGTTTGTTCACGCACAATTGAAGCACAAAGAAACTTTATGGTTTTTGAAATAGATATTAATTTTATATTAATTTGAAGCACAGAGACACCTTATTGTTTATTAGATATTTATTTTAGTAATTAGTATATGAATTGGTTTTGTAAGATGCGCTGCATTGTTATTTATTGATTTTCTCTAATACTGTGTTTTAGTGTTTAGCAGCTTCTAGCACATAATACAACAAGTGATATTGTTTGCGCTGTGGTGGTGATGCCTAAAGGGTGATGGGAAAGGGGAAGTGAAGTAGTAAACTAGGTGAATACAATAAGTGACAAAAATGTATAAATATATAGAAAAAATTCTATAAAACACAATGTGAACAAAGTAACAGTAAATAACAGTGACCGTGTCATCTATAAAGATGTGTGGTGGACATAATAGAATGCATGGTCAAACTCAGTCCTGCAGACAAAACCAAATAAAAGAAGAGAGTCCAACTTAATCATGCAACTCGGTGCAGCAAGTGAAATCTGGTGTGAAGTCAAAAGGAGATGTTCCAGCAGCCAAATGAGTGAAGGTGCAATGGAGGATTCCAAAACGTGCAGCAGCCCACACCTCTAGTGATCCTATCAGCTTACCTCAAGGCTATCTGATATAGCCAGAAAGATAGGGCATCAAACTCTTGATGAATGGAAGCCTCAAATCCGATGGTGCATGGAAGGGGAAAGTACAAAAAAAACAAACATAGAGTAGTCCTGTCACTAGTGTTGCTCACGAATATTCGTATTGCGAATATTCGGCTTGAATATGGCATATTCGAGTATTCGCGATATATTCCGAATTTCGTGGTGAATATTCGCTATTTCGAATATTCAAATTTTTTCAATTTTTTTTTTTAGGACAGATCACATCCTAGACATCCCCGTCGACGTGTAAAAGCATTGCTGGTATGATTAGAGACCTTGGGCCGAGTAGCTGCAGCGATCCTTTTATATTACCGAATATTCGCAATGCGAATTTGCGACACTAGGCTTATCGCGCGATCATTGTATATTGCCGAAAATTCGCAATGCGATTACGAGACAGTAGCGATATCGCGCGCGATTATCTTTTCTTCCGCCTCAGAACGATTATTTCAGTTTCATTATTAAAATAGATCACATCCTAGTGATCTCCTTCGACGTCTAAAAGCATTGCTGTTATTATTAGAGACCTTGGTCCGAGTAGCTGACGCGATTTTTTTATATTGCCGAATATTCGCAATGCGAATATTCGCAATAGGGATATTGCGCGATTATTTACTCCGCCCTTCTGCATCAGAGCCAATCAGAGTTCTCCTTCCACACTCGTCATAGGTTAGCAACCAATAGGAACCTGCCTGTATGGGCATTATATAAGGTCACTCCCAGCAGCATTTCATTGCAGATCCAGAACTTGGCTAGAGAGTGTGGAGGACTGTTCTGTGTTGCTGGTATTTTGCATCTTGCATCATCATCATCATCAGCATTGTCCTTTATGGTTGCTATTTGTACTACAGTACTTACTGATTCCAGTGGATATTTTCCAGCTCATAATCCTAAACTGCTTTTTTCAAAGCAATACACCAAGAGCTTTTTTAAAAGCTAATTTTTGTTTTGTGCTCTGTTGTTCAACTTCTGTTAGTGTAGTAAGTAGCAGCTTAGCTATTGACTGCTTCCTATTGCTTTAATTGCAGATATTCCAGATTTCCTGATTCCTGAAAAGGCCCAAGAGATTTTTTAAAAGCCCCTTTTTTTTTTTCTGCTGTGTTGTTCAAATTCTGTTAGTTCAGTAAGTTGCAGCTTAGCTATTGACTGCTTCTTATTGATTTAATTGCATATATTCCAGATTTCCTCATTCCTTAAAGGCGCAACGGATGCTTTTTTAAAAGCTCTTTTTTTTCGGATCGGGAAAGATGCGGACATGTGTTGTCGCTCAACTCGACAAGCTCTCTCCCGTTGAGCAGAGAGGAGCTTTATCCGTAGCGGAGTTGCAGATCTTGAGCTAGACACAGACGGACTTGACTGCTTTCTTAAAGGCGCAAGAGCTTGAACTTTAATTTGCAGAGCTATTCCAGATTTCCTCCTGATTCCTTAAAGGCGCAGGAGCTTTTTTAAAAGCTCTTTTTTTTTCTGCTGTGTTGTTAGTGTAGTAAGTTGCAAGCTTCTGCTTAGTGCAGATAGTAAGGCGCAGGAGCTTTTTTAAAAGCAGCTTAGCTATTGACTGCTTCTTATTGATTTAATTGCAGATTTTCCTGCTTCCTGAAAGGCCCAAGAGCTTTTTTAAAAGCTAGGTTTTGTGTTGTTCATTTTAGTTAGATTTCTGTATAGTAAGTGTACATACTGTTGGTGTACATTTATTGCAGCTAGCTTACTTTAGTGTGTGTTTTTAGTGTCTGTGTTCTGTGTTTAAAAAAAAAAAAAAAAAAAAGTTATTAGTTAGTGTTTCTTTATTTTTTTTGTAGTTGTAGTCCCTTGTCAGTTAGTGTGTTAAAAAAAAAAAAAAAAAAAAAAAAAAAAAAAGTAGCCTTAGTTTATAGTCATATACGTTTGTGTAAGCAGTTAGTGTTTGTTGAGTGCATTTCTTTTTATTTTTTGGTAGTTCTTGTCTTTTTGGTGTACTAGTTTTATTAAAGTTTAGTAGCTGTCTGTGTACGTCTTTGTCTGCGTGCCTGTCTTTTAAAAAAACCACCAAAAAACATTTTACACACATTTCCCTCCCCAATAAAGTTTACCCCCCCACACACCACACATCAGCAATTATGAGCGGCATCCGTGGCCGTGGCAGCAGGGGTAGGGGAGTTACTCCCAGTGCTGGGTTTTGCTGCCAGCACGGGGTACCTCTCGTGCCCCTACTATTGCTAGAGGATCAGGTGGAAGGGGAGTCCGCCTCATGCGTGATTTTTTTTGCATCTGGCAGCCCGCCCCATATTGCCATCTCAGGCTCAGGCTCAGGAGTGGTGGACTACATGGGGCACAGCAGTGCCACTGAGTCGTCGTCGGTCCGACTCACAGTAGTTCCACTATTACACCGTTGCCTGTAGTTACCCCCCCCAGCCCCCAAGAGTCCAGCATCTTACTGTTCGACAGCGACAGTGAGAGGGATGTCTTGGTGGAGGCCATGCATCGGGCAGAGCTCCCGCTCTGTCCTGATGGTCAGGACCTTTTTGAAGGGTATGGACGATGAGTATGGGATACCTGCCGTCAGTATCCCAGAGACATCCCTTCAAAGTGGTGGTGCTGTTTTGGTGCAGGAAACATCAGCACCTAGTCAGACCCAGGCGTGGGTGAGGGAACAGCGGAGCCAGGCTATCGACTCCATGTCAGCTGGTTCCCTCATACCACAACATCACAGCCCTTGGTCTGACATCTCTGGGGGCGAGGAGGGTGACCCATCATGGTTGCCATCTGTCTCGTCGGCTCACTGCGACAGTGACGACGGGGAAGGTAGGCACCCTGTGGAAACGGGTGCGCCAGGTCACCACCAGGGAGACCAGCGTCAGGTTCTCCACTGGAGATGGCAGCAGGAGGTGTCAGCAGCAGCAGCAGCAGCAGCAGCAGCAGCAGCAGGCTCCACCTGTGCGTACCGAGTCCCAGCAGATGCAAGTCAGCGTTACCCCATCTGAGGGAGGGTGACGCTGAAGTCACCTGTCTGGGCCTACTTCACCCTGGTGGCAGACAACCCTCTAGTGGCCATCTGCCGGATCTGTTCAGTCAGGGTGAAGAGAGGGAAGAATTTTGGCTCGGGTGGGTACCACAAGCCCTGAACCAGCACCTGAGGATAAATCACTGGCGGGTGCATGACGAAATGAAGCGTGGTGGTGGTAGCAGCGCCACCACCACAAGTGAGCAGGGTACAGCAGCCCCTGCCACAGCTTCATCTCTTCCCAGCAGGTCATGCCCCCCGCGCTCCCTCTACTAGTGGTACTGGTACCGGCAAACCAGACCTCTACTTTGACAGCACCCTCCGCGTCCGTGTCCCGCACACTGCCGTCCGGCGCCAGGCGACTATTTCAGACGCCTTTGAACGCAACACTCCCCTTCTCCACCGGAGACCGACGTGTGCGTTCCCTCAATGGGCTCCTGGCAAGGGTTATTGCCCAACATCTTCTTCCCTTCAATATCGTGGACAGCAACCCCTTCAGACAGATGTTGGAGCAGGCCCAACCCCAATGGCGTGTCCCCAGCCGCCATTTCTTTGCCAGGACTGGTGTCCCTGCCCTACACCAGCACATTGTGAAGAATGTAACCCTGTCGCTGGATCACGCTGTCAGCGACAGGGTGCATCTGACAATGGATGGCTGGACCAGCAGGCATGGGCAGGGGCGCTACATAAGCTTTACTGCCCATTGGGTTTCCCTCCAAGGCGCCGGGGGAGGGATCGGCGGCAACAGATTTTGTGGTGCCGCCCCGGGGTGTCCAGGGGAGAACTGCTGGTCTCCGTCAAGCCTCTGTCTCCGCAGCTGCTGAGCCTCCCAGCAAGCGCCCCCGTAGCTACTCAGGTGTGGTGCACGTGCGCTGTCAGGCCGTGCTCCAGCTTGTTAGCTTAGGGGACCGGGGAGACACACTGGACAAGAAGTGCTGACCGCACTTCAGGCTCAGGTCCAGAAGTGGCTGACACCACCACGAAGGCTCCAGGCAGGTATGGTTGTCTGTGATAACGGCAGCAACCTACTGTCCGCCCTTCAGGCTGGCAGTCTGACTCACGTGCCCTGTCTGGCACATGTCCTCAACCTAGTGGTGCAGAAGTTCATGCGCACCTATCCTGGGTTGAGTGACATTGTGCTAAGGGTGCGTAGGATTGCCAGCCACTTCAGGCGCTCCCCAACCGCTACCGCGTCCCTGTCCAAGTGGCAGCGGGTCAACAGGCTGCCCCCTCACAGGCTGATGTGTGGACATGTGTAACGCGGTGGAACTCCACCCTCCAAATGCTGGAGAGGTTGTGGGCAGCAGCGAAGGGCGGTGAGGCAGTACCTGCTGGAGCAACCCACTGCCGGCCCAGCATCAACACTCCCGTACATCACCTGTGCGGAGTGGGGGCAGATACACCAGGTCTGCCAGGTGTTGGGCCCTTTTGAGCAGGCGACCAAGATGGTCAGCAGGGAGCATGTCGGCCTTAATGACGTGCTCCCTATAGTGTTCGTGCTGGAGAGGACACTAGATCGCCTGCTCCAAGCTGGGGAGAGTGCCTTGGTGGAGCAGGAGGAGGCAGCACAGCTCCACCGAGACCAGGGCCAGGACGAGGAGGAGGAGGAGGAGGAGGAGGAGGAGGATGATGATGAGGACGAGGTTGCTGGTGTCGTCCTGGAGTCAGGGCCTGGCCAGGAGGGACAGCAGGTGTTGGGGGCACCGATAGTCCGGGGGTTGGGCATCTCTGAGCGTGATCAGCAGCGCCTCAGGGAAGAAGAGTCTGACCTCATTGACCTGGGCAGCAGTGAGGAGTCACAGCGGGCTGCGCTCTTCCCCATGGCTGCCCACATGCTGAGATGCCTCAGGAGGGACCCCCGGGTTAAGACCATCAAGGGCAGGGATGATTATTGGATGGCCACCCTTTTGGATCCCAGGTGCAAGGGGAAAGTGGAGCAGTTCATCCCAGCCAGTCGGAGGCAGCGCCGGATGGAGGAACTGCAGGCAGGCATTGTCAGCCGTTTGGAGCAGGCAACTCCCCGGCCTCCAGTTGTCACCCCTCATCTCACCCAGCAGCAGCCGAGCAGGGGACCTAATGGAAGAGATGAGGATGTTCTTCCAATCGGATCAACCCAGTACCAGCAGCAGCAGAAGCAGTCACCACCAGCGTCTGGCCCACATGGTGGCCGATTACATGGCGTCCGCCGGTGCTTCGGAGAGTATGAATACCGACGACCCCATGGAGTACTGGGTTGCCAGATTGGACACCTGCCGCGAGCTCGCTCAGTATGCGCTGGAGCTATTGTCTTGCCCCCCCTCCAGCGTACTATCTGAGCGGACATTCAGCGCGGCAGGTGGGGTGGTCACGGACAAGAGGACCCGTCTGTCCACAGACTCCGTGGACAGACTCACATTCATAAAGATGAATGAGTCCTGGATCGGCGGTGACTTTCTGGCACCCGCCGTCGGTTCAGGGCACTGAAGGGTCCCTTGTCATGCATTCCCTGATCTATTTACAGTGCTGAAAAAAATTATTTGAACACCTGAGTAAATCAATGTAAATATTTGGTAGAGTAGGCTGTGTTTGCAATTACAGCGGACAAACCTTTCTTGTAGTTTTTTCACCAGCTTTGCACACACTGTAGGAGGGATATTTGACCCACTCCTCCACACAGATCTTCTCTACATGAGTCAGTTTTCTGGGCTATCGCTGTGAAAACCCGAGTTTGAGCTCCCTCCAAAAATTCTCTATTGGGCTTAGGTCTGGAGACTGGTTAGGCCACGCCAGAACCTTGATATGCTCCTTACAGAGCCACTCCTTGGTTATCCTGGCTGTGTGCTTTGGGTCATTGTCATGTTGGAAGACCCAGCCTCGACCCATCTTCAAAGCTCTAACTGAGGGAAAGAGGTTGTTGCCCAAAATCTCGCAATACATGGCCCCGAACATCCTGTCCTTATTATAATGCAGTAACCCTGTCCCATGTGCACAAAAACACCCCCAAAGCATGATGCTACCACACCCATGCTTCACAGTAGGGATGGCGTTCTTGGCATGGTACTCATCATTCTTCTTCCTCCAAACACGGTTAGTGGAATTATGACCAAAAAGTTATATTATGGTCTCATCTGACCACATGACTTTCTCCCATCAGTCCTCTGCATCAGTGAAGACACCTATGTCACAAGTTATTTGCCACTCTATGCTACTATTACCACTGCTGCTGCTGCTGCTGTTCATGGCTGCTCTTTCCCGAGTCATTACACACTATATTGTCTACTGCTACTAATACTGCTGCTGCTCACGACACCTATGTCACTAGTTATTTGACACTACGGACTACTATGGTCACTACTGACGCTGTAAAGTCCTGCCCACGTGTTTAGATGTACTATGTCTGCAGTCTCTGACCATCTCCTGTACTATGTCTGCAGTCTGACCATCTCATGTACTATGTCTGCAGTCTGACCATCTCATGTTACATGAGATGGTCAGACTGCAGACATAGTACAGGAGATGGTCAGAGATTGCAGACATAGTACAGGAGATTGTCATAGACTGCAGACATAGTACAGGAGATGGTCAGACTGCAGACATAATACAGGAGATTGTCATAGACTGCAGACATAGTACAGGAGATTGTCATAGACTGCAGACATAGTACAGGAGATTGTCAGAGACTGCAGACATAGTACAGGAGATTGTCATAGACTGCAGACATAGTACAGGAGATGGTCAGAGACTGCAGACATAGTACAGGAGATGGTCAGACTGCAGACATAGTACATGAGATGGTCAGACTGCAGACATAGTACAGGAGATGGTCAGAGACTGCAGACATAGTACAGGAGATGGTCAGACTGCAGGCATAGTACAGGAGATGGTCAGACTGCAGACATAGTACAGGAGATTGTCATAGACTGCAGACATAGTACAGGAGATGGTCATAGACTGCAGACATAGTACATGAGATGGTCAGACTGCAGACATGTACTATGTCTGCAGTCTGACCATCTCATGTACTATGTCTGCAGTCTGACCATCTCCTGTACTATGTCTGCAGTCTCTGACCATCTCCTGTACTATGTCTGCAGTCTCTGACATTCTCCTGTACTATGTCTGTAGTCTCTGACTATCTCCTGTACTATGTCTGCAGTCTCTGACCATCTCCTGTACTATGTCTGCAGTCTATGACATTCTCCTGTACTATGTCTGCAGTCTATGACAATCTCCTGTACTATGTCTGCAGTCTCTGACCATCTCCTGTACTATGTCTGCAGTCTATGACCATCTCCTGTACTATGTCTGCAGTCAGACCATCTCATGTACTATGTCTGCAGTCTATGACCATCTCCTGTACTATGTCTGCAGTCTATGACCATCTCCTGTACTATGTCTGCAGTCTCTGACATTCTCCTGTACTATGTCTGCAGTCTATGACAATCTCCTGTACTATGTCTGCAGTCTGACCATCTCATGTACTATGTCTGCAGTCTCTGACAATCTCCTGTACTATGTCTGCAGTCTGACCATCTCATGTACTATGTCTGCAGTCTGACCATCTCATGTACTATGTCTGCAGTCTGACCATCTCCTGTACTATGTCTGCAGTCTCTGACCATCTCCTGTACTATGTCTGCAGTCTCTGACATTCTCCTGTACTATGTCTGCAGTCTGACCATCTCCTGTACTATGTCTGCAGTCTATGACCATCTCCTGTACTATGTCTGCAGTCAGACCATCTCATGTACTATGTCTGCAGTCTATGACCATCTCCTGTACTATGTCTGCAGTCTCTGACCATCTCCTGTACTATATCTGCAGTCTCTGACCATCTCCTGTACTATGTCTGCAGTCTCTGACCATCTCCTGTACTATGTCTGCAGTCTATGACAATCTCCTGTACTATGTCTGCAGTCTCTGACCATCTCCTGTACTATGTCTGCAGTCTATGACAATCTCCTGTACTATGTCTGTAGTCTCTGACTATCTCCTGTACTATGTCTGCAGTCTCTGACTATCTCCTGTACTATGTCTGCAGTCTCTGACCATCTCCTGTACTATGTCTGCAGTCTATGACAATCTCCTGTACTATGTCTGCAGTCTCTGACCATCTGCGGTACTGTGTCTGCAGTCTCTGACCATCTCCTTTAGTATTTAGGGGGGAGAGCCATGCGCACTTGCGCTGCAATCGTGATGCATCGCGGAATCGAATCGAATCGTGGACTTGATAATCGTAATAGCATCGAATCGTGAGACGGGTGAAGATGCGCAGCCCTCGTTTTTATGGTGCATTTTTGATGGGCTACTTTTTGATGTAGCAGTTTTTGATGGGGCAATGGACCGAACTGGATTGACACACGGTTGGATCACATTTACATCTCCAGGGGCACCGTCTCCAGTCAGTAGTATTGGTGGAGGCATGAACACGCCGCACAATTTACCCTGAAATATTGTCTTTTTCTAGTCACATTACATTTTAATACTACTGCTGCTGCCTCCATGCTGAGTATTGCTTCATGTCCTCTCTGGCACAGCGGATCCACCATGAGGCAACGCTACAAGCTACCAGACTAGATCGTAACAGCAAGTGTTAATAAAACAATAAACTTTATGTTAAGCCCTGATTTGCGGCCTTTATACTGCAACCATTAGCCTGTATGCAAGAGCAAATCTGCACTCTCTCTCTCTCTTTCTTGCTCTCTCTCTCTATGGGCCAGATTCAGGTAGATGGCAGCATCTTTGCTCCAGAGTAACGCTTCTCATTTACGTTACTCTACCGCAATTTTAGCAGCAAGTGCTGTCATTCACGAAGCACTTGCTCCTAAAGTTGCGGGAGCGCATCGCAAATGAGCGGGCGGAATTCAAATTGGGCGGGTACGGGCCGTGTAGTATTTAAACGAAGCGCGTTCCCGCCGCCAACGTACTGCGCATGCGTCGAGTCTCAAAACTTCCCCGTGCGCATGCTCCAAATTCTGTGAATGAACGTCAATGACGTCACATTCCCATTCATGAACGTTTTACGGAACCGTCTTTTTTTTGTTTTGTTTCCCACGCGATGACGACGCCTATACCTAACATAGGATACTCCAACCCCATGTAGGTATATCTATGCGCCGCGTATCCCGTCCGGAAACGTCGTACCGTCACTGCGTCGCGCCGTTATTCGATCGCGAATTGCCGATTTCCGCTCATTAACATATTTTTGGAGCGTAAATCGGCGGGAACGCCCCCGGCGCCATTTTTAAGTTGAAGTAACGATGCGATGGCGAAACTCAGTTACGCTGCTCGCATTGGAGCTTCAACCCGGCGTTTCTTGTTTTCTGGTTACAGAAAACAGAAACGCCGGCTCAAAGTCACAGTTAGGCTGGCGGATCACTGGATCCGCCAGCCTAACTGTTCCTGAATCTGGCCCTATATCTATATCTATTGTTGCTTTTGTTATGTCCATTTTAAAGCAGTTTAGTTTGTGTTCGTCGTGACTGTGTGTGTGTACTTTAGTTTGTCCTAGTTTTGTGTTAAATAAAATAATAGTATAAAATGATTTTGCTTATTAGGAAGTTTGATGTGTTGATGTTGATGTTGATGTGTTAGATGTGAAGTTAGATGTGTTGAAAAACCTAAAAATCTAGCTCAAGAACAAAGGAAACATTTCAAAAAAATAAAGCTTTTTATTGAAGAAATTATTACTGAAGGTGAAGCCTCATACGATTCACCATTTTTGTCTGGTTTACTATCAGTTTGGCGTGCTCCTTCTCCAGCTCTTTAGTTTGCTTTTGCAGGTAGTCCATTTGCTGCCGATTAACAAGAATCCTCTCCATTATTTTGCTTACAGCGGCCTGATTGCCCACCAAATCATTTACATCTGTTAGGATATAAGAAAAAAAAATTTCTTTTCAAAGACCCTTACCAAAAAAGTAAAATATTTCTTTTGCTTATTAATCAATCATTATCATGTCTATACACTTGTTATGTGTCTAGCACAGACCGGGAGTGCAGAATTATTTGGCAAATGAGTAATTGGCTGACAGAATCCATGGATGACAGGCTTTTGAGTGTCCTTGCAAAGAAAGGGGGCTATATTGGTCACTGATTTGTTTTTGTTTTGTTTTTGAATGTCAGAAATGTATATTTGGGAATGTTGAGATGTTATATTGGTTTCACTGTTAAAAATAAATAATTGAAATGGGTATATATATTTTTATTTTGTTAGGTTGCCTAATAATTCAGCACAGTAATAGTACTCACCTGCACACACAGATATCCCCCTAAAATAGCTAACCCAAAAAAAAAAAAAAAAAAAACTACTTCCAAAAATATTCAGCTTTGATATTATTGATTTTTTGAGGTTCATTGAGAACATGGTTGTTGTTCAATAATACAATGAATCCTCAAAAATACAACTTGCCTAATAATACTGCACTACCTGTATACTTCTATCATAAATACCTTATTATGGTTCTGCAATCTGACGGGTGCGCTTTATGGGCCAGATTCAGGAAAGGTTACGCTGGCGGATCGAGTGATCCGCCAGCCTAACTGTGGCTTTGAGCCGGCGTTTCTGTTTTCTGTAACCAGAAAACAAGAAACGCCGGGTTGAAGTTCCGATGCGAGCAGCGTAACTGAGTTTCGCCATCGCATCGTTACTTCAACTTAAAAATGGCGCCGGGGGCGTTCCCGCCGATTTCCGCTCAAAAAATATGTTAATGAGCGGAAATCGGCAATTCACGATCGAAATCCGGCGCGACGCAATGACGATACGACGTTTCCGGACGGGATACGCGGCGCATAGATATACCTACATGGGGTTGGAGTATCCTATGTTAGGTATAGGCGTCGTCATCGCGTCGGAAAAAAAAAAAAAACGTCGCTTGCGTAAAACGGTCATGAATGGGAATGTGACGTCATTGACGTTCATTCACAGATTTTGGAGCATGCGCACGGGGATGTTTTGACACTCGACGCATGCGCAGTACGTTGGCGGCGGGATCGCGCGTAGTTAGCATACTACACGCCCCGTACCCGCGACATTTGAATTCCGCCGGCTCATTTGTGATGCGCTGCCGCAACTTTAGGAGCAAGTGCTTCGTGAATGACAGCACTTGCTCCTAAAATTTCGGCAGCGCAACGCAAATCAGAAGCGTTACTCCAGAGCAAAGATGCTCTGGAATACGTGAATCTGGCCCTATATGTTTTCCATTTTTAAATCTACATTCTATTGTTGAAATGTTATTAATCTTTGTGCACATCTTTACCTTCCTGAAGGAGGCTAAACGGAGCTACAGTTAGAGGCACCTCCACCTCTCCAGCCACCAGCATACTGCCATCTGCTGTGTCGGCACTATTTGGGGGGGGGGCATCCTCCATAACAGGAGCGGTGGCTGTCGATTGGGAGGTCCCTGGCTGATCCTCATCCCTCTCCTCCTCTGCCTCATCCTCCTCTGGCACATCCTCCTCTTCTTCCTCCTCATCAGTGTCCTGGCACCTTTTGCGTTTGTTTCGCACAGTTGGTAGCGGAGCTCCTAGAATAACACAATGTTCATATATTAGAAAAATATTTTCTAATGACGTATGCAAATTCGGTGTGCTCTGCTGTATTGTATATGAATACAACTTAATTTATATAGACAGTTAACCAATGGGAAAATGTTATATTAAAGGGTCTTGTGGGCACTACAGGGGACTGAGCGTGAGCTGGTCTGCCACCATGGTAAAATGAGCTGTTTTTGTCTCCTTTGTTTTGTTCAGACTATATCATGAAAAAAAAAAGGGCCTGATGGATCACACGGGATTACGATAAAAACCCCACGCCTAACACAGGAATATAGTGGGAATCTATATATATAAAACTCAACGTGTCTGTATGTATGTATTTGTGTTCCAGCATCACGTCCAAACGGCGAAAGATATTTACATGAAACTTGGCACACAGGTTACTTATATGTCAGCCACCAACATTGTATAGGTGATTTAAGCCTTACCCTCCCCCATTTGCCATGGTGGTGGTTTTTCTTTAAATTCCCATTCAACTCTATGGGTAATACATGTTACTTCATAACAGCTGTAGATTTTTCGATAACACTTGGTCACATGTTGCTTACACGTCCACTTAAAGCATAGGATAGTTAATTTATCCATTAACTACCCCCATTTGTGATGGTCGTGGTTTTTGTATAAAGTCCCATGCAAAGCAATGGGAAATGTAGGTTCCCACATAACTTCTGTGTTGCTGTCTGCTGTCCCATGTCTTTTTTCAACAGTGCTATGAATACCTTGGCTGGTGGTGATATATGTTACCACAACATGGCGTCTGGGTTAATAACATCTGCCCTTACATTAATTACATATGACCTTAAATAACTGTCAACAAAGGAGCTGCGGTGGGTCAACGCGATTGCCACTGCGCTGACAAGCCATTCACCTCTGCAGCTAGGGGTTCTGATCCCGCTCTCGGCTACATGTTAATTGCGTTTGGTGGTCTCAGCCCGGCCTCCGGTGGGAGTGCTATGCGAGGTAAGCCTGCGCTTAGTACGCCTACCCCCCTCCCACAAAAACCACCACACTTACACGCGCACTAGAAAATTGGGTTAACATGCGCGCACTCTGACCACGCGGTCTCTAAAAAGAGAGGCGAAGGACTAACGGGGCTGTTTGAGCGGGCAAATCCTCTCACTACCTTATAGGGAGTCCCTCTGCCACGTTGGCCTTCAAAGCGGAGCAGGTAGGACGGGCTGTATGTGAGGACCCCCTCTCACACGCCATTGTCAACAGGGGCATGGAGAAAGGTGGCATATTGCCTCTGGGGGAGGCCTGTCTACTCCCAAATCCTGCAGTCCGTCTCCTCTCTAGAGTACACGCACAAAATACACTATAGATAAAAAAAACATAACTGTCAACAATAACTTACCTGGGTGAAATTTAGCACGGAGACGCCTCACCCGGTCCATATGCCGCCTTTTAAGGTCGGACCACTTCTTGACAATGGCCATGCGATCCGGTGGCCCGCCAGGATGTCCTGCTAACTGTTCTAGCACGGAGCTCACCACCTCCTTCTTTTCTGCCTGACTCTGCAGCTTATCATACCCCTTTGCCAGGAACGTCTGCAAGATGAAGAACAAAGTATATTATAATACTTTTGTTTAAAACCTTATGGATATATGACGGAAATCTATGGTATTCAACATTGAGAGCATTCTCGCCTTATTAATCAATGACAGGGTTAACATGACAGATTTTATATCTTGCCATTTTTTAGACTTTTAGATGAATTAATTTAGAATAAATAATGGAGTTGATGTTATTTAAAAACTACAACTACCAGCATGCTCTGATATACCATGTAGCTCCCCGTCACCAGCTGTACAAGAATTATACTTTAACTAGGAGCATGGCTGGACAGTTAATGGCTGTCCGGTAATAACGGGGAGTTGTTTTGCAACAGCTGTAGGCTCCGTTTAGGAAACAGCGACGCATAAGCGAGTAGCGCCCGCATATGAAAATGGTGTTCAAACCACACAAGTGAGTTATCGGCGCGATCGTTAGAGCAAGAGCAATAATTTTAGCCCTAGAGCTACTCTTTAGCTGAAAAAATGCAACCTGTTGAATTATTAAATAATCACCTATCGAGAATTTTTAAGGCTGAAAGTTTGACGCCATGCCACGAGCGGGCAGAATTTTTGAGCGTGACATGTTGGGTATTATTTTACTCGGCGTAACTTTATCTTTCACAAAATCTAAAAAAATTGGGCAAAATTTATAGTTGTGTTATTTTCAAATATCTAAAAAAAATATTTTTTTCCAAAAAAAGAGCGCTTGTAAGACCGCTGCGCAAATACGGTGTGGCAATAAATATTGCAATGATTACCATTTCATTCTCTAGGGTAGGGGTCTCCAAAGTACGGCCCGCGGGCCACATCCGGCCCGCCAGGCCATTTTCTCCGGCACGCAGCTGGAGTC
Organism: Rana kukunoris; assembly: GCA_029574335.1. Taxonomy (NCBI): domain Eukaryota; kingdom Metazoa; phylum Chordata; class Amphibia; order Anura; family Ranidae; genus Rana; species Rana kukunoris. The sequence goes on from CM056049.1 coordinate 77,690,750, forward strand.
ACTGGTCCACCTGTTAGTTGTGGAACCTGCGCTGAATATTCGTCCCTAGCAATATGCAGCGCAGGTCCCGCAATCTCTCCCGGCGTCTCACTGTGTTTGTGTAGGCTGCTGGGTCCACGGGCATCCTAGCAGCCAATGATTTGTTTTAGACCCGTTGCCACAACGCCCTGCTCCCCCTCCCGCCTCGCTGTTAACCAGTAACGAGTGTGTATTAAGGCGTGGCGGGAGTCGGGAAGTGCAGCAGGTCTGAACAGCCAGTGTGTGTAATGTCTGACGTTCTAGTAAAGTACACATGCATGGAGGAGGGAGGGGGGCTGATGCGAGATGATTACTGTACACTACTGTGGAGGGTGGCTGAATGACTCTAATATAGCACAAACTTCAGGGTGCTGATAATTCTGATGGGGACACAAGTGGGAGGTGCTCTAATGGGGATACAAGTGACAAGTAGGGGGTGGTGCTCTTATGGGGACACCAGTGGGGGGGTTCTCTAAAGGGGACACCAGTGGGGGGGTTCTCTAATGGGGACACCAGTGGGGGGGTGCTCTTATGGGGACACCAGTGGAGGGGGGTTTAATGGGGACAGCAGTAGGGGGTGCCCTAATGGGGACACAGATGTGTGGTGAGACTATTGGGCCCACAGATGTATGGGGACACCAATGTGGGGACACAGATGTATGAGGAGACTGGTGGGGAAACCAATGTGGGGACACATATGTATGAGGAGACTGGTAGGGAAACAGATGTGTGGGGACACCAGTGTGGGCACACAGATGTGTGGGGACATAGATGTGTGGGGAGACTGGTGGGGACACAAATTTTATGAGGACACCAATGTGGGGACACAGATGTATGAGGAGACTGGTGGGCTAACAGATGTGTGGGGACAACAGTGTGGGGACACATAATTGTGGGGACACCAGTGTGGGGGCACAGATGTATGAGGACACTGGTGTGGACACAGATGTGTGGGGACACCAGTGTGGGGTCACAGATGTGTGGGGAGATTGGTGGGGACACAGATGTATGGGGACACCAATGTGAGGACACAGATGTATGGGGACACCAATGTGAGGAGACAGATGTGTGGGGACACCAGTGTGGGGACACAGATGTGTGGGGACAAAAGTGTATGAGGAGACCGGTGGGGGGCACAGATGTGTGGGGACACAGATGTGTGGGGAAAAAAGTGTATGAGGAGACTGGTGGGGGGCACAGATGTGTGGGGACAAAAGTGTGGGGACACATATGTGTGGGGACAAAAGTGTATGAGGAGACTGGTGGGGGGCACAGATGTGTGGGGACACCAGTGTGGGGACACAGATGTGTGGGGACACCAGTGTGGGGACACAGATGTGTGGGGACACCAATGTGATGACACAGATGTATGGGGACACCAATGTGATGACACAGATGTATGGGGACACCAATGTGAGGAGACAGATGTGTGGGGACACCAGTGTGGGGACACAGATGTGTGGGGACACCAATGTGATGACACAGATGTATGGGGACACCAATGTGATGACACAGATGTATGGGGACACCAATGTGATGACACAGATGTATGGGGACACCAATGTGAGGAGACAGATGTGTGGGGACACCAGTGTGGGGACACAGATGTGTGGGGACAAAAGTGTATGAGGAGACTGGTGGGGGGCACAGATGTGTGGGGACGCCAGTGTGGGGACACAGATGTGTGGGGACAAAAGTGTATGAGGTGACTGGTGGGGGGCACAGATGTGTGGGGACACCAATGTGATGACACAGATGTATGGGGAGACCAATGTGATGACACAGATGTATGGGGAGACCAATGAGATGACACAGATGTATGGGGACACCAATGTGATGACACAGATGTATGGGGACACCAATGTGATGACACAGATGTATGGGGACACCAATGTGAGGAGACAGATGTGTGGAGACACCAGTGTGGGGACACAGATGTGTGGGGACAAAAGTTTATGAGGAGACTGGTGGGGGGCACAGATGTGTGGGGACACCAGTGTGGGGACACAGATGTGTGGGGACAACAGTGTATGAGGAGACTGGTGGGGGGCGCAGATGTGTGGGGACACCAATGTGATGACACAGATGTATGGGGACACCAATGTGGGGACACAGATGTATGGAGACACCAATGTGGGGACACAGATGTATGGGGACACCAATGTGATGACACAGATGTATGGGGACACCAATGTGAGGAGACAGATGTGTGGAGACACCAGTGTGGGGACACAGATGTGTGGGGACAAAAGTTTATGAGGAGACTGGTGGGGGGCACAGATGTGTGGGGACACCAGTGTGGGGACACAGATGTGTGGGGACAACAGTGTATGAGGAGACTGGTGGGGGGCGCAGATGTGTGGGGACACCAATGTGATGACACAGATGTATGGGGACACCAATGTGGGGACACAGATGTATGGAGACACCAATGTGGGGACACAGATGTATGGGGACACCAATGTGGGGACACAGATGTATGGGGACACCAATGTGGGGGACACAGATATATGGGGACACCAATGTGGGGACACAGATGTGGGGGAGACTGGTGAGGACACGGATGTAAAACCTCATGCACGCTGGTAGTTTAACCCGCTGAACGATGCTCCATCGTTTTATTAGACGACAGGACCATCATCCAGTTCTGCTGTCAACAGTAAGTAAAATGCTATTCTTCTTCTACTGTGTATTTATTTAGTTAAATTATTTTTCCGGCCCGCGGATATGAGTAAAATATAGAATGTGGCCGTCGAAGTAAAAAGTTTGGAGACCCCTGCTCTAGGGTGTTAGAAAAAAATATATATATAATGTTTGGGGGTTTTAAGTAATTTTCTAGCCAAAAAAAAGTTTTAGTCTCGTAAACACCAAATCTGAACAAATTAGCCCGGTGTGCACAACATGTTAAATTCATTATGCAAAATAGCAAGGAAAGTGCCTAAATACACATTTACCAAGCAGGGTGTCTGCAGCTGTACAGGCATGCTGGGACTTGTAGTTTTGTAACACCAGGAGAGAAATTGTTTGGGAAATACTAATATCTGATCTTATATACTAACTTTTAAACTAGTCTAAAATGCAGGTAAAGATAATTCAAATACTCACACAGATCAGCAAATTCTCCTCAGTTGGTGTTAGATTACTCCCGACCATTTTTGTAAGAAAAGAAATCTGGGCACTAGACCAACAACAACTACCTGTGGAAAATGAAACTGGCAAGTGTCCAAGTTCCAGGAAGTAGTCGCGCGTGCGTGTTGTTCGCGCGATTGCGCAAGCGCGCTCGAGAAATTCGCAATATTGTTTTTAAATAAAATTACATATATATTCGATTTCAGAGTGTTACTGTCGAAATTCAAGAAAGGAATTTATCATTCGCATTTTGTGACATTTCGATAAAATATCTCGAATATTCGATTTCAGAAAGAGCAAATCAGAGCGCTTGTAAAGCATGTTCCGAAATTCTGCCAAAAAACAGATGTATGGGGACACCAATGTGATGACACAGATGTATGGGGACACCAATGTGATGACACAGATGTAAGGGGACACCAATGTGATGACACAGATGTATGGGGACACCAATGTGATGACACAGATGTGTGGGGACACCAGTGTGGGGACACAGATGTATGGGGACACCAATGTGATGACACAGATGTATGGGGACACCAATGTGAGGAGACAGATGTGTGGGGACACCAGTGTGGGGACACAGATGTGTGGGGACACCAATGTGATGACACAGATGTATGGGGACACCAATGTGATGACACAGATGTATGGGGACACCAATGTGAGGAGACAGATGTGTGGGGACACCAGTGTGGGGACACAGATGTATGGGGACACCAATGTGATGACACAGATGTATGGGGACACCAATGTGAGGAGACAGATGTGTGGGGACACCAATGTGATGACACAGATGTATGGGGACACCAATGTGATGACACAGATGTATGGGGACACCAATGTGATGACACAGATGTATGGGGACACCAATGTGAGGAGACAGATGTGTGGGGACACCAGTGTGGGGTCACAGATGTATGGGGACACCAATGTGATGACACAGATGTATGGGGACACCAATGTGATGACACAGATGTATGGGGACACCAATGTGATGACACAGATGTATGGGGACACCAATGTGAGGAGACAGATGTGTGGGGACACCAGTGTGGGGACACAGATGTGTGGGGACACCAATGTGATGACACAGATGTATGGGGACACCAATGTGATGACACAGATGTATGGGGACACCAATGTGATGACAAAGATGTATGGGGACACCAATGTGAGGAGACAGATGTGTGGGGACACCAGTGTGGGGACACAGATGTGTGGGGACACCAATGTGATGACACAGATGTATGGGGACACCAATGTGATGACACAGATGTATGGGGACACCAATGTGATGACACAGATGTATGGGGACACCAATGTGATGACAAAGATGTATGGGGACACCAATGTGAGGAGACAGATGTGTGGGGACACCAGTGTGGGGACACAGATGTGTGGGGACACCAATGTGATGACACAGATGTATGGGGACACCAATGTGATGACACAGATGTATGGGGACACCAATGTGAGGAGACAGATGTGTGGGGACACCAGTGTGGGGACACAGATGTATGGGGAGACCAATGAGATGACACAGATGTATGGGGAGACCAATGTGATGACACAGATGTATGGGGACACCAATGTGAGGAGACAGATGTGTGGGGACACCAGTGTGGGGACACAGATGTATGGGGACACCAATGTGATGACACAGATGTATGGGGACACCAATGTGAGGAGACAGATGTGTGGGGACACCAATGTGATGACACAGATGTATGGGGAGACCAATGTGATGACACAGATGTATGGGGACACCAATGTGAGGAGACAGATGTTTGGGGACACCAGTGTGGGGACACAGATGTGTGGGGACACCAATGTGATGACACAGATGTATGGGGACACCAATGTGATGACACAGATGTATGGGGACACCAATGTGATGACAAAGATGTATGGGGACACCAATGTGAGGAGACAGATGTGTGGGGACACCAATGTGAGGAGACACAGATGTGTGGGGACACCAATGTGATGACACAGATGTATGGGGACACCAATGTGATGACACAGATGTATGGGGACACCAATGTGATGACACAGATGTATGGGGACACCAATGTGAGGAGACAGATGTGTGGGGACACCAGTGTGGGGACACAGATGTGTGGGGACAAAAGTGTATGAGGAGACTGGTGGGGGGCACAGATGTGTGGGGACGCCAGTGTGGGGACACAGATGTGTGGGGACAAAAGTGTATGAGGAGACTGGTGGGGGGCACAGATGTGTGGGGACACCAATGTGATGACACAGATGTATGGGGAGACCAATGTGATGACACAGATGTATGGGGAGACCAATGAGATGACACAGATGTATGGGGACACCAATGTGATGACACAGATGTATGGGGAGACCAATGTGATGACACAGATGTATGGGGAGACCAATGAGATGACACAGATGTATGGGGACACCAATGTGATGACACAGATGTATGGGGACACCAATGTGAGGAGACAGATGTGTGGGGACACCAGTGTGGGGTCACAGATGTATGGGGACACCAATGTGATGACACAGATGTATGGGGACACCAATGTGATGACACAGATGTATGGGGACACCAATGTGATGACACAGATGTATGGGGACACCAATGTGAGGAGACAGATGTGTGGGGACACCAGTGTGGGGACACAGATGTGTGGGGACACCAATGTGATGACACAGATGTATGGGGACACCAATGTGATGACACAGATGTATGGGGACACCAATGTGATGACAAAGATGTATGGGGACACCAATGTGAGGAGACAGATGTGTGGGGACACCAGTGTGGGGACACAGATGTGTGGGGACACCAATGTGATGACACAGATGTATGGGGACACCAATGTGATGACACAGATGTATGGGGACACCAATGTGATGACACAGATGTATGGGGACACCAATGTGATGACACAGATGTATGGGGACACCAATGTGATGACACAGATGTATGGGGACACCAATGTGATGACAAAGATGTATGGGGACACCAATGTGAGGAGACAGATGTGTGGGGACACCAGTGTGGGGACACAGATGTGTGGGGACACCAATGTGATGACACAGATGTATGGGGACACCAATGTGATGACACAGATGTATGGGGAGACCAATGAGATGACACAGATGTATGGGGAGACCAATGTGATGACACAGATGTATGGGGACACCAATGTGAGGAGACAGATGTGTGGGGACACCAGTGTGGGGACACAGATGTATGGGGACACCAATGTGATGACACAGATGTATGGGGACACCAATGTGAGGAGACAGATGTGTGGGGACACCAATGTGATGACACAGATGTATGGGGAGACCAATGTGATGACACAGATGTATGGGGACACCAATGTGAGGAGACAGATGTGTGGGGACACCAGTGTGGGGACACAGATGTGTGGGGACACCAATGTGATGACACAGATGTATGGGGACACCAATGTGATGACACAGATGTATGGGGACACCAATGTGATGACAAAGATGTATGGGGACACCAATGTGAGGAGACAGATGTGTGGGGACACCAGTGTGGGGACACAGATGTGTGGGGACACCAATGTGATGACACAGATGTATGGGGACACCAATGTGATGACACAGATGTATGGGGACACCAATGTGATGACACAGATGTATGGGGACACCAATGTGAGGAGACAGATGTGTGGGGACACCAGTGTGGGGACACAGATGTGTGGGGACAAAAGTGTATGAGGAGACTGGTGGGGGGCACAGATGTGTGGGGACGCCAGTGTGGGGACACAGATGTGTGGGGACAAAAGTGTATGAGGAGACTGGTGGGGGGCACAGATGTGTGGGGACACCAATGTGATGACACAGATGTATGGGGAGACCAATGTGATGACACAGATGTATGGGGAGACCAATGAGATGACACAGATGTATGGGGACACCAATGTGATGACACAGATGTATGGGGAGACCAATGTGATGACACAGATGTATGGGGAGACCAATGAGATGACACAGATGTATGGGGACACCAATGTGATGACACAGATGTATGGGGACACCAATGTGATGACACAGATGTATGGGGACACCAATGTGAGGAGACAGATGTGTGGAGACACCAGTGTGGGGACACAGATGTGTGGGGACAAAAGTTTATGAGGAGACTGGTGGGGGGCACAGATGTGTGGGGACACCAGTGTGGGGACACAGATGTGTGGGGACAACAGTGTATGAGGAGACTGGTGGGGGGCGCAGATGTGTGGGGACACCAATGTGATGACACAGATGTATGGGGACACCAATGTGGGGACACAGATGTATGGAGACACCAATGTGGGGACACAGATGTATGGGGACACCAATGTGGGGACACAGATGTATGGGGACACCAATGTGGGGGACACAGATATATGGGGACACCAATGTGGGGACACAGATGTGGGGGAGACTGGTGAGGACACGGATGTAAAACCTCATGCACGCTGGTAGTTTAACCCGCTGAACGATGCTCCATCGTTTTATTAGACGACAGGACCATCATCCAGTTCTGCTGTCAACAGTAAGTAAAATGCTATTCTTCTTCTACTGTGTATTTATTTAGTTAAATTATTTTTCCGGCCCGCGGATATGAGTAAAATATAGAATGTGGCCCTCGAAGTAAAAAGTTTGGAGACCCCTGCTCTAGGGTGTTAGAAAAAAAAATATATATAATTTTAAGTAATTTTCTAGCCAAAAAAAAGTTTTAGTCTCGTAAACACCAAATCTGAACAAATTAGCCCGGTGTGCACAACATGTTAAATTCATTATGCAAAATAGCAAGGAAAGTGCCTAAATACACATTTACCAAGCAGGGTGTCTGCAGCTGTACAGGCATGCTGGGACTTGTAGTTTTGGAACACCAGGAGAGAAATTGTTTGGGAAATACTAATATCTGATCTTATATACTAACTTTTAAACTAGTCTAAAATGCAGGTAAAGATAATTCAAATACTCACACAGATCAAAATATTCTCCTCAGTTCTTGAAAGGTTGCTTCCAACCATCTTTCCAATTAAAGTTGTGGAACTTGGCCAACTAAAAATTCCTAGGTGAAATGAAACTGGCAAGTGTCCAAGTTCCAGGAAGTAGTCGCGCGTGCGTGTTGTTCGCGCGATTGCGCAAGCGCGCTCGAGAAATTCGCAATACTGTTTTTAAATAAAATTACACATATATTCGATTTTAGAATGTTACTGTAGAAATTGCGCAATAAATTTCTCATTCGCATTTTTGAGAAATTTCGATAAAATATCAAGAATATTCTGAGCCAATCAGAGTGCTCCTTCCGCATTTGCCGAATATTCTCAATTATTTTGTATTGCAATATATCACGAATATTCTGAGCCAATCAGAGTGCTCCTTACACATTTGCCGAATATTCTCAATTATTTTGTATTGCAACATATCACGAATATTCTGAGCCAATCAGAGTGCTCCCTCCGCATTTCTCGAATATTCGCAATTCGCAATTCGCAATAGCGAAAATTCGCAATGATTTCACTTGCAAAAATATCACGAATATTCGTATTTAGCGAATATATCACGAATATTCGACAATATATTCGAGATATATCGCGAATTCGAATATGGCATATTCTGCTCAACACTACCTGTCACCACTGGAGGGATTCCTGCTAGCAATCAAAAGATGTGCACTTACACAGAGTGGTGAAAGGGGGTGCCTATCTCCATGAGCAGCGAGCTCGTCAGGTGCTGCTCTGCTGCCGCTGTTTGGCTAGATGTTGATCCGCCGATACTCAAACGATGGTGTTTGAAACAAAAATAGGAGGGCACATCGCATAATACCGCAAAATAAAGATTTAATAAACAAAGCACAAAATAAAAACTCACATAAAGTCAGCTGAGGCGGTCATACATCCACGAGCAGCGAGCTCGTCTACCGTCCGTCAGGTGTAAAGGGTCCAGTGCTCCAATCCCGACACGTATTCGTCACACCACGTGACTTCATCAGGGAATACGCGTCGGGATTGGAGCACTGGACCCTTTACACCTGACGGACGGTAGACGAGCTCGCTGCTCGTGGATGTATGACCGCCTCAGCTGACTTTATGTGAGTTTTTATTTTGTGCTTTGTTTATTAAATCTTTATTTTGCGGTATTATGCGATGTGCCCTCCTATTTTTGTTTCAAACACCATCGTTTGAGTATCGGCGGATCAACATCTAGCCAAACAGCGGCAGCAGAGCAGCACCTGACGAGCTCGCTGCTCGTGGAGATAGGCACCCCCTTTCACCACTCTGTGTAAGTGCACATCTTTTGATTGCTAGCAGGAATCCCTCCAGTGGTGACAGGACTACTCTATGTTTTTTTTTTTGTACTTTCCCCTTCAATGCACCATCGGATTTGAGGCTTCCATTCATCAAGAGTTTGATGCCCTATCTTTCTGGCTATATCAGATAGCCTTGAGGTAAGCTGATAGGATCACTAGAGGTGTGGGCTGCACGTTTTGGAATCCTCCATTGCACCTTCACTCATTTGGCTGCTGGAACATCTCCTTTTGACTTCACACCAGATTTCACTTGCTGCACCGAGTTGCATGATTAAGTTGGACTCTCTTCTTTTATTTGGTTTTGTCTGCAGGACTGAGTTTGACCATGCATTCTATTATGTCCACCACACATCTTTATAGATGACACGGTCACTGTTATTTACTGTTACTTTGTTCACATTGTGTTTTATAGAATTTTTTCTATATATTTATACATTTTTGTCACTTATTGTATTCACCTAGTTTACTACTTCACTTCCCCTTTCCCATCACCCTTTAGGCATCACCACCACAGCGCAAACAATATCACTTGTTGTATACCTTTTATTGTCCATTTGGATAGACCTATTCTTTGTTTGCTGCAGTATACCTCCCGTGCCCCTTTCCCATGGCCCCTTTCCCACGGTCCAATCCCTTTTCACCCATTTCAGCGCAGGAGTTTCACCTATCACTTCTAGCACATAATATTAGCACTAATATTATTTCAGCATGGTTATTTTGTAAGTAGCAGGGGATATTAATTTTCATATAAAAGGCTTACTATAGGAGATTGTGAGAGACTGGACATGCTACTGGTGTGGTTAGGACATGTTGTAGGAGGCAGTAGGAGAATACACACATTATATGAGGCTGCTAGAAATCATTTCCTTTACAATCCCTTTACAAATCATTGCTCCTACTCCTGGCGGCTGGGTTCCAATATGCTAGAATTCCCAATTTACTATACCTCTACAACAAAGATAATTTAAATCTACACTAATGAGACATGTCAGAACGATGTGAAATGAATGCTATTAGCTTGCTATGCATGCTACTTTTTCTTAGTTCATTGACTAAGCCAGTTATTAGGGAGTTCAACTTTATTGTCTAACACAACGCATAAAATTAAAACAAAACACAAACTTAATGGGCCAGATTCACAAAGCACTTACGCTGGAGTATCAGGAGCTGCGCCTGCGCAATTGGAAATATGCGTCTTCGTATCTATGCGCCTTATCCACAAAATGATATGCGCCAGAAATCTAGCTTTTTACGAACGGCGTAATTCCGATAGACCCGCGCATCGTGCGCGCAAAAAAATGCGCTAGACACACCATTGATTGGCTTGGCAAATATGCAAATGAGGGAGTTACGGCGATCCACAAAAGTAAGTTTGTGCAGCGCAGGCTAAGCGATGTGCGCATCAGCTGCACGTCCTGTCTAAAATTAGGCAATATAAAAGCTTGCTTAAAATTGGACAATCCGTCTAAATGTCAGCTAAAGCAACACTGTTAGGGACGAGCTGAGCAGCCACACTTGCAGGACAACAATCTGTATGCCAACATGCCAGGGGCATCCTTGCTCATAGCTATACTACTGACTTTAGATGAGAGGAGGGCACGGAGGAGGGCATGGGAGAGGATATACCCACACGCATAGACATCTTTGGCATGAGTGATTCTGAGGTGTCTCGCATCTTCAGATTCACCCCTGCTGCCATCATGGAATTAACCACAACCCTGCAGGAGGACATCACCAGTGCTGTGCAGCCACTGGTTAAGGTCCTGGCAACACTCCATTTCCTTGCCACTGGCTCTTTTCAAAGAACAAGTGGAGTGGTGGCTGGGATGTCACAATCCTCCATGAGCAGATGTGTGCACCAGGTTGTCCCTGCAATTCTCAGACGCATGGCCAACCAAATCATCAAACCCACCCAGGAGGACCTGCGGCACAAGGCAATGACAGATTTCTACAGAATTGACAGATTCCCACACACCGTGGGGGCCATTGATTGCACACATGTGGCACTCCAGCCCCCCCGTGAGACAGAGCACATATACCGCAATCGGAAGCATTGGCATTCCATCAACGTACAGGTGATAGTCGATGCCAAATGCCTTATATGGCATGTCCGTGCCAAACACCCCAGATCCAGCCATGACAGCTACATATACAATCAGAGCCTCATCCCAATGGAATTCAAACAGAACATGTATGGGGACAGCTGGCTGGTTGGTGAGTGACATGGGTGGCAGGCATGACTGTTCCCCCCCTCATGATGCAGAAATCACAAGGGGCACATGCACTACTAACATCCTCCTATCTTTTCTCTTCCAGGTGACTCTGCATATGCACTGGGACCCCATCTCATGACTCCTATCCGGAACCCCCAAACCCCAGGAGAGGAAAGATACAATGAAGCACACGCCAAAACCCGTGCAGTCGTGGAGCGCACCTTTGGCCTCCTGAAGTCACGTTTCCAATGCCTGGATAAGTCTGGGGGTACCCTGAAGTTGGGTTCCGCACCTGGAACGTGGACCCCGCTGAGAAGAAAAAGACCCACCACACGTGGCGTCTGCCACAGATATACCCCTCCCCAGCATGCCCAGCGAGGGAACAACTCCTCCAATTGTCTGCTGGGGAAAAGCAGCTCCGTCAGAATTTAACAAATTATGAATGGGAGCAAAATAACTCTCCCATTCACCCACTAACTTTAGCGTAGTGCCCGTACTGAAAGTAAGGGGGCGCTACACATATAATGCATTAAGATAAAAAAAGTCTGCCTGTACAACCACTTTAAGTTCTCTTTTCACCTTTCTGGTACAATAATTTTTATTGTAATAACTATGCCATCTTTACAAACGTTTACCCTCGCAAGGGTATAGGTCAGTAAGCATAACAATCAAGTAACTTTTGTAGGTGATAGTTTTCTACTCGGAGACCTAATAGGATAACCCAAAGGTCCACATAAATCACCAGAGCTCTTCTCTCCTTTCAAGCTTCATTCTGACAGAATTACAGTATTAACCCATGCACAAGCCCAAAAATATGCATTTTCAAAATTGCATATGCGTGCAGGCAGGGCCATCTTTAACGCAGGGCAAAAGGGTCAGCTGATCTGGGCCCTGTCATTGATGGGGGGCTCAAATCGGCCCAAATTGGCTGCTCCTTGAGCCGGAGAGAGCAGTTTCATCACGCTGGCTGCTTGCTACTGTCCATAGAGGAGCGCTGCTTCTGTATTTACAAGTCACAGCGCTCCGCTCCGTGCGGCCCTTCAGACTCCTCCCTGCTCCATACATCGATCTCTGTTAAAGCAGAGGAGAGAGGGGGCGGGGCATCCACGCAGGCGGAAGCTCCACCAGAGACCAGCAGCTGCACGGACATGATGTGAGTTGAGGCTGCTCTTCTGCTATTGTTTTCTAGTTGGTGGGAGAGAATTCGAAGGGGGGGGGTGAGATCTAAACTCTGCACACAGCACACCCCTCAACCCTCCGCTCTGCACATAGTGCACCCCTCAACCCTTCACTCTCTGTACAGTGCACCCCTAAACCATGCACTCTGCACATAGCACATCCCTGAACCCTGCACAGTGTACATAGTGCACCCCTGAACCCTGAACTCTGTGCATGGCGCATCCCTCAACCCTGCACTCTGTACATAGCGCAGCCTTCAAACCTGCACTCTGTACATAGCGCACCCTCAACCCTGCACTATGCACATAGCGCACCCCTCAACCCTGCACATTGCACATCCCTCAACCCTGCACGCTGTACATAGCGCACCTCTCAACACTGCACTCCGTACTTAATGCACTCCTCAACCCTGCACTCTTTACATAGCACACCCCTCAACCCTGCACTCCACACATAGCCTACACATAGCCCACTCTTCTGTATATAGTTCACACCTACATAGCGCACCTCTCAACACTGCACTCCGTACTTAATGCACTCCTCAACCCTGCACTCTTTACATAGCACACCCCTCAACCCTGCACTCCACACATAGCCCACTCTTCTGTATATAGTTCACACCTGAACTACTGGTATGTAACAATGCGTCAATGTTAGTGCAGTTTGGTCACACCCACAATTTGATACAGAGGTGATAATGTGCAGTAACCTCTAGGAACCTATCAGTAAACAGTAATGATTTGCTCTAATCTCTAGCAACCAGTGAGCAGTAATGATGTGCAGTAACCTCTAGCAACCAATCAGTGAGTGGTAATGCTATGCAGTAACCTCTAACAACCAATCAGTGAGCAGTAATGATGTGCAGTAACCTCTAGAAACCAATTAGTGAGTGGTAATGATATGCATTAACCTCTAGCAACTAATCAATGAGCAGTAATGATATGGCGTATTCTCTGGCAACCAATCGCAATTGCTGCATGATCTGCTGCAGTAAATTGGGTTAGAGTCTAGCTGCCATGTATTGTATGTCCCAGAGCGGAGGGGGGGGGGCAAGAAAACATTTGCCTAATCAATATTAAAGATGGTTCTTCTTGGAGAAGTGAAGCCGCATCTACTTTTTTTGGCTGCATGCTCACAGCTCTGAGGTGGATGCAGATGCAGAAGACACTGGTTCAGCATTAGGGATGAGCTTCGCATTCGATACGAACGTATGTTCGACTCGATCATTGTCTGTTCGTACGTTCGACGAAATTCGAACAAAAGCGGTCGTTCGCTCCAAATTCGCGTGACGCAAAATGGCCCATAATTCACTGCGGCATTGCGCACTGATGATTGGCCAAGCATGCTGTATGTCCCACATGCTTGGCCAATCACAGCGCGCAAAAAACGAAGAGCCATAATTGGCCAAAGCCTGGATGGCTTTGGCCAATAATGGCTCAGGGCTTTAGCACAGGCCCCACACTATAAAAGGCCGCCTCCCAGCGGCCTTGTGTAGTGTGTTCCGGCTTGTTAATGAGAGCAGTTAGATAGACAGAGAGATTGTCTATTTAGATAGCTAGATAGAGCAGGCTAGTCAGTTTAGCTTTAATTACAGTGTGTAGAGAATATATATACATCCCTAGGAGTTGTACATACATTTATACACTGTATAGCTAAGATAGATCTGGAGCGCGCGCTGGGAACGCCCAAAGGGGCGTCCGCCAAAAGACGGCGGGTTGGATATTCAGACCCGCGCTGTAGCCGTCATTCGGCTATAGCGCGGGTCTGAAGTGGTTAAATATTGTACCTGCTGGGTGTCTATAGCTTGCCTGTGAAAACGTCTTTGAGAACCCGGGTGTTGCCCAAGGGAACATGTATCAATGGAAAAAAGTTTTAAAAACAATCACTTTTTCAGGAGTCCTGCTCCTGAAAAAACAACCATTTTTTAAACTTTTTTCCATTGATACATGTTACCTGGGGAAAGACCCGGGTTCTCAAAGATGTTTTCCAACAATAACTTGAACATTGATCTTTAAAATGAGCATTTTTGAATTCGAACATTCGAGTCCCATAGACTTCAATGGGGTTCTAAATGTTCGCGCGAACGGTCGGTCTGTTCGACGGTTCTGGTGCGAATTGAACGCGGGTATGTTCGGCTCATCCCTATCCCTGCCTGTAGGAGCCCTTAATCTCTTTTTTTACCCAACCTAGTTATTATGCAACTGCACTCCCTCTCTTCCTTAATTGAAAAATAATATTTCTTGACAGGGTCCATTCCATCTTCTGTTTATTTATTTGTTTGTTTACAGTGTGTTGGCACTAATAATCCCTAAAACCTTATTTGTCTTTATCTGTTTCTGAATTGTGAAAAATGCTAAATTAATAAATGATTATTGTAATATAAATTGTTTATCCAGCCCTTTGCATACATTTGTTGGATTATGGTGTTTCGGCACTAATATCACCCAAAAACATTTTTTGTACCTGTTTACTAGTTGCAAAAAATGTATTATTTTTTGTCAGGCTCCATCTTGTCCTCTGCTTTTTCACCAAGGAAAAATCCTTATTCTTGTCCTTTGCATTATGTTGCCCCAAGGAAAATGGAGCAATGGAAGTGACAATTTAATGGCTCTTTTTATATGTATCTAGTCCTACAAAAACTTAAAATTTCAAATTTGTTCTTTGTGTTAACAATCAGTAGATGGCAGTACAGGATTTACTATCTCTAACTTAAAACAGGGTATTAACTTGGTTCATGAACATTCTGGTTTCACCATCTAGCTCTATTGCAGTTCTTGCACACAGAGCATTGAATACCTTTTTTTTTTTGCTCAGCTTAAATTTCCCAGTACTTGCCCTTGCCACCCATACCCAGGGAGTAGCATGACAGTGGTGCATACAGCCTGCTATATACAACAGCTGGCCATGAACACACAGATGATTATTTTCTTTGACATTTACCAGCACATACGTGTCTAATGCATTTTCCAAATGCAAAACTTCTATGCAAGCGGAAGTAAATGCCAATGCAAAAAAAGCATCAGCATTTAAATGAGCATGGCTATGTAGAGCCAATCACTTGTACAGTAGGGTCTACGTGGCATATGCAGGGCACCCCAAAAAAGGGGAAGTGCTAGAAAAAGGATGCTAGATGCATAAAACACCTACAAATAGCCATATAAATAAACAATTAAGCTAATCTGAGTATACACTAATTCAAGTATACAGCTAATTTCAAACAAAAATTAGAACAAAAATTCACAGAACATTCGAATGTTGTTTGAAAGTAGTGTAAAATGTTGTTGTTTTTTTTAGAATAAATGGACTTTACCAAATGAAAAACACATACAGTGCCTTAAAAAAATAGTTAAACTCCTCAAATTTACAGAGCATTGTTCAATCCATCATCCGAAAATGGAAAGAGTATGGCACAACTGCAAACCTCCCAAGACATGGTTGTCCACCCAAATGGGCAAAAATTCCACTGTCTAGATGTGCAAAGCTGGAAGAAACATAGGGCTAGATTCATGATTCTAAGTTGCTCCGGCGTATCTTTTTTCTGTATTCAGAAAACAAGATACGCCAGAATTTTCCTTAGATCCGACTGGCGTAAGTCACTTACGCCGTCGTATCTAAGTTGCATATTTACGCTGGACGCTAGGTGGCGTTTCCGTCGATTTACGCGTTGAATATGCAAATGAGCTAGATACGCCGATTCACAAACGTACTTGCGGCCCGGCGTATTTTTTTACATCCTTTGCATAAGCGTAAGTCCGGCGTAAAGTTACCCCTGCTATATGAGGCGTACGTAATGTTAAGTATGGACGTCGGGCCGGCGTAAAATTTTCCGTTGTTTACGTCGTTTGCGTAAATTGTTCGCGAATAGGGCTTTGCGTAAGTTACGTTCACCTCGTATTTGTGGCGTAATTTGGAGCATGCGCACTGGTATACGTCCACGGACGGTACATGCGCCGTTCGGAAAAAGCGTCAATTACGTGGGGTCATGATTAATTTACAACTTAAGGAGCAAGTGCTTTGTGAATACAGCACTTGCCTGTAAAAGTTGCAGAGGCGTAGCTTAAATGGGATACACTACGCCCGCACAAAGTTACGCTAACATACCTGAATCTAGCCCTTACCCTGTAATTGCAGTGAAAGGCGGTTCTACAAAGTATTGACTCGGGGGGGGGGGGGGGGGGGTGAATACAAATGCACATCACACTTTTCACATATTTATTTGTAAAAAATGTTAAAAACCATTTATAATTTTCCTTCCGCTTTGTGTTGGTCTATCACACAAAATCCCAATAAAATACATTTAAGTTTTTGGCTGCAACATGACAAAATGTGGAAAATTTCAAGGAGTATGGATACTCTTTCAAGGCACTGTACACTGTTATTAATTCACACATTCGAGAAATATTTGCCATCCTTTTATCATCACTGCAGTTGAAAACTAACGTTAATTTGACACCACTAATGATTAAAAAAATAAACAAATGTTCTTACAACATTTTTAAAATAAAAAATGTGGAACAAAATTCTATTATTTATTTGCAAGTATTTTTGAAACTGAAGAGAAAGCAGATATAACCACTTAAAGGGGTTGTAAAGGATTTTTTCCCCCCCTAAATAGCTTCCTTTACCTTAGTGCAGTCCTCCTTCACTTATCTCATCCTTCCATTTTGCTTTTAAATGTCCTTATTTCTTCTGAGAAATCCTCACTTCCTGTTCCTCTGTCTGTAACAACACACCGTAATGCGAGGCTTTCTTCCTGGTGTGGAGAAAGCCTCTTGAGGGGGGAGGGGGCTAGTAGGAGTGTCAGGACGCCCACTTAGGCCCCTTTCACATTAAAGAGGGGGTTCACCCTAAAAAAATAAAAAATCTTTGTCTCCACTGACATTCAGCATACTAGCGTGAGCTACAGTATGCCTTTATTTTTTTTTTCGGTGCTGTACTTACAGTTTAATCTGTTTTTTTCGTTTCAGACTCCGGGCAGGAAATAGGCGTTCCTATCAAGAGGGGAACATGATTGACGGCCGGCTATGGCACGTCACGCGTTCCGAAAATAGCCGGAGTAGGACTCGGCTCTTCATGGCGCCTGCGCACAGACTAGGAGCTGACTGCGCAGGCGCCGTGAAGAGCCGAGTCCTACACGGGCACCTGCGCAGTCAGCTCCTAGTCTGTGCGCAGGCGCCGTGAAGAGCCGAGTCTACTCCGGCTATTTTCGGAATGCGTGACGCGCCATAGCCGGCCGTCAATCATGTTCCCCTCTTGATAGGAACGCCTATTACCCCGCGGTAGCCTGAAACAGACAAATAGTTTAATCTGTAAGTACAGCGCAAAAAAATAAAATATAGGCATACTGTAGCTGACGCTAATATGCAGGATGGCATGGTACATAGTTGTTTTTTAGGGTGAAACTCCGCTTTAAGGAGTTTTACAGGCGGTACAGCGCTAAAAATAGCGCTGCTATATCGCCTGAAAAACTCCTGCCAAGCAACCTCAATGTGAAAGCCCGAGGGCTTTCACACTGAGGCGATGCGATGGTGGGAGATAAAAAAAATCTCCTGTCAGCAGCATCTTTGGAGTGGTGAGAGGAGCGGCGTGTATACCGCTCCACCACCTCTTCTTCTCATTGAAAACAATGGAGGTGCATTGCGGGCGGTATTAACTCTTTCACGGCCGCAACTCGCAGCAAATCCGACGGTATAGCACACAGCTCCTTTCTCTATCTGCAAAGTAGAGAGTGTCCTAACTTGCCTGCTCACCCCCTCCCCCCTCAAGAGGCCCTCTCCACACCAGGGAGAAAGCCTCGCATTAAGGTGTTTAGTTACAGACAGAAGAACAGGAAGTGAAGATTTCTCAGAAGAAATAAGGACATTTGAAATCAAAATCGAAGGATGAGGTAAGTGAAGGAGGACTGCACTAAGGTAAAGGAAGCTATTTAGGGAAAACATTTTTTTTCTTTACAAGCCCTTTAAGGACCGAGCCTCTTTTTCAAATTTGTTGTTTACAAGTTAACAAGTTTTTTGCTAGAAAATACTTAGAACCCCCAAACATTATACTTTTTTCTAACACCCTAGAGAATAACATGTCAGTCATTGCAATACTTTATATCACACTGTATTTGTGCAGCGGTCTTGCAAGCGCAATTTTTTTGGAAAAAATATACTTTTTTTAATTACAAAATAAGACATCAGTTAAGTTAGCCCAATTTTTTTTATATTGTGAAAGATAATGTTATGCCGAGTAAATTGATACCCAACAAGTCGCACTTCAAAATTGCGTCCGCTCGGGTAGTGGCGACAAACATTTAACATAAAAAATCTCCATAGGCGACATTTAAAAAATTCTAAAGGTTGCATGTTTTGAGTTCAAGAGGAGGTCTAGGGCTGGAATTATTGCTCTCACTCTAACGATCGTGGCGATAACTCGCATCTGTGGTTTGAACTCCGTTTTCATATGCAGGCGCTGCTCGCTTCTTTTTTATTTTATCTTTTATTTTTATTTTTTACACTGTTCTTTAAAAAAAAAAAAAAAAAAAATTGTGTCACTTTTATTCTTATTACAAGGAATGTAAACATCCCTTGTAATAGAAAAAAGCATGACATGTCCTCTTAAATATGAGATCTGGGGTCAAAAAGACGTCAGATCTCATATTTAGACTTTCTCTATTCTTTCCTAAAAATCTTAAAATAAATAAAGATTTATTTTTTATTTTTTTTATACTCACCTGAAAGGGCGGTTGCTATGCGGAAGTGGCTCTTCTGCCTCTTCCTCCATCGCAGTGGATCTTCTTGCTCGTCCTACGTCGCCGTGTCTTCTTGTGAATGAGCCGCACTGCCTTCTGGGAACTGTGTGTATCCCAGGAGGCAGCCGCCCATTCACTAAGTGCAGTGTGCAGTAGAAAACAGGCAGTGAAGCTGTAAGGGGGACCGACATCGTGGGCGACTAGGAC
Organism: Rana kukunoris; assembly: GCA_029574335.1. Classification (NCBI taxonomy): domain Eukaryota; kingdom Metazoa; phylum Chordata; class Amphibia; order Anura; family Ranidae; genus Rana; species Rana kukunoris. Next base: position 77,710,548 of record CM056049.1, read on the forward strand.
AGGTTAGTGTCCTTAATAAAAGTCAGCAGCTACACTGTTAGTAGCTGCTGACTTTAAAAAAATAAAAATGAATTGTGGGTAAAATCCTGCTTTAAATGCAATAAAAAAAAAAAATAGAAATTGTCATTTGAAAAAAATGACAAAAAAATGGCCCTTTAAGAGCTTTTTGACTTCACCTCCGCCCTGCTATGGTATGGTATGGAGATGGGTGGGGGCCATCTTCCCCTCACTCATCTCCATACCCAGTCACAGAGAGGACCCGATCGCCTCCGCCACTAACGATGGGTCTGGTAAGCGGCGGAGGCCTCGGGAGAGCGGCGGGAGGGGGGATAACAGTGATCTTGCAGTGAATCCGCTGCAGAGACAACCTTTTTCAGGAAACTAGACCACCGGCTGAAGAGATGGATACCTGGGTTATGGCAGCTAGCTGCTAACATAACAAATATCCCTCTTCAAAGTGCCGACGTATATAGTCGTGCAGTGGTCCGGAAGTGGATAAAATACATAAATAAACACAGCTCTGTGATCACATTATTAAAACTATTTTATAAATGCAAGCAGGGTAAGTACCTGAATCTGACCTGGTATCAGCCTCTTGTAGGCATGAGCTTCAAGTTCGAGTCAAACTCATGTTCGACTCGAACATTGCCTGTTTGCCGAACAGCGAACAATTTGGGTTGTTCGCGACAAGTTCTTGTCAACTTTAGAACCATGTTAAAGTCTATGGGACTCAAACGTTTGAAATGTAAAGTGCTAACTTTAAAGGCTAATATGCAAGTTATTGTCATAAAAGGTATTTGGGGACCTGGGTCCTGCCCCAGGGGACATGTATAAATTAAAAAAAAAGTATTAAAACTGCAGTTTTTTTCGGTAGCAGTGATTTTAATAATGCTTAAAGTACCTAGGGGGGGGGGGGGGTTGTACAGTATGCCTGTAAAGTAGCGATTGTTTCACGTACATAGAACTGTCTCTGCACAAAGTGTCATTTCTGGGCCTCTTGTAGTCCCTGTATAACAAGCCAGAAAATTAGAGGAAAAAGCAGTACAATGAGCCAATCCATTTATGAAGCAAGCTAATAGGAGGAGAGGGCAAAGTGACAAAGAGATGAGCTACTGTTCTGCTCTCTGTCCAGTTACAGGCTAGGACAGGTCCAAGATGTCCTAAGCTCAGAGGAAGTGGGTCAAATGATGGTACCATCAGACTGAGGACATCTATTGGCACAAAAGGTGTTGCAGGGAAAATATCTAGATTGAAGATGAATATTGCAGCAAAAGTTGGTTTTATTATTTTACCTTTTTAATATGCTTTTCATATTTATTTTGTTATTTTTAGCTGCAGATATTCTGACTTATTTAAAGTAGAACTAAACTCCCACCATCAAAAAACTTGCAAGGAAGTAGCGTATTTTGCCACAAAAAAACTTTTTCTTGGCTTCTGGTGATTTTTTGTCTTTATTGTGCAGTGCATTGTATAGCAAGAATAGACTGGGTGTTCAGGATAATGTCATTTCTGTGCACATGCAAAGACATTACTCCATCAGTGACCATCCAGAGACTGAAGAGGTTTGTAGCTGGATCCATCGGCAGTGTTGGTGGACAACGAAGCACAAGATCCTGGACCATTCCTTGCTAGAGGAGAACAAAATGGGCGATAGGTGTGCTCATCCCAGTAATGTATGTTTAATTTGACTTTTTCAATTAAACAAGAAAATATATCTTTGTAGGAAAAACTCTGTCAAGTCTATTCAAGTGTGTCAGCAGATTTCAGCCAATGTTTTAGCTGAAACCTGCTGATTGGCTGTGGCCAATCACAGCACAGAGTTCTGTGTTTACAAACGCACAAAACAGCGATCTGTTTCTTCACCCTGAAAAGCAGGAAGAAAAAGCAGCCAGATCTGTAAGTCAAAGCCATACACATTACACACATTACATGTGTAAGGCACACAGTTAATGTGCCAGCTAGTGACATTAGTACAGTGTACAGTATTATCACTATCACATATAGGCGATTCAGTTCGCATGTGCCGCGCTATATAAGTTTTCATTCATTCATTCATTCATATACATATATGTTGTTAGTGGCTTCAGTTAGCGCAAGATTGCCTGCTAAACTATAACAAACACAATATAAGTTGCTGATCACTGCCATCACTAGTATAGTGTCTGTACAGATCAGTGTCTTGATCATGGTCAGAATTATACTAGTGTTCCCAAGAGTTTACAGTCCCCAAACAACGCAGTTTGGTCCTGTACCAAAGACATGTTGCAAAATAAATTTTGGTCTAAAATTATAAAGATTTAATTTTACTGGATTTATAACAGAAAGTAGAAATTTATGGTTTTTTTTTCAAAAATGTCAGTCTTTTTTTTTCTTTTATAACATTAAAATTAAAAACCCAGGAGTGATTAAATACTACCAAAACAAAGCTCTATTTGTGTAAAAAAAAAAATTTAAATTTCATCTGGGTACAGCATTGCATGAACGAGCAATGACAATTTAAATTAGCACACTGCTGAATAGCAAAATAATGCCCTGGTCGTGAAACTTTCCAGTGGTCAAGTGATTTAAACAACCTTTTTGCTGAACTTTGTAGCCAACTGTACACTCTTGTTTTAGAAAGGAATGTTTAGTATAGTGACAGGGTCATGTTAAAGCTTGTTATAGTGTCTGTAAACCTTTGATTTTGAGTTTTATCTATAGGTAGTGGAAATATCTCCTAAATGTGGGCCGTTTAGGAGATATTTACCTTGCAGCGCGCTGATGATGTAATCGGCTCATACGCTGTGAAGAAACGGACCGTAAGGAAGTAGCGTAAAGAAGATACGATACACCCACACAAAGATACGCCCGGGTACGAGAATCTGGCCCTTTGTGTGCATAGACGCCGAGTATATGACTCGGCCCCGCCCACTGGCGGCCATGTCACTGGTTTTGATCAACAGCAGAGGGAGCCAATGGCTGCACTGCTATCAGTCTTGATGAAGAGAACACGGGATCACGCCCACAGAGATTTGGGGCTCAGGTAAGTAAAATGGGGGCTCGGGGGGGCCGTAGAGTGCATTAAGGTAAAGAAACACGAAGCTTTACAACCCCTTTTAGATTCCATCTTTTATCTATTGCTGAAGTCTTTTATTAGTCACTGTCCCAAATTTTGCAAAACTGTCTCCAGTGTTTAGTGATTAATTTAATTGTTTCAACAAAAAATCCTGTGATTTCTCTGCCACAAAATTAGTTCAGTATCTGTCTTTCCAGGCTCAATAAAAAGGTGCTAAGAAAAGATATAATTAGCATAGCACAGTTGTTGCCAAAAATATTTTGAATGCATTTTAATCTCTCTCAGATTCCAATCTTTTTATACACTTTTTTCACGCCTGATGGTAGGATTAGTTTATAGGAGCACTTATCTCAACAGTACTTTCTTTGATTAATTCTAGACTTAAAATAGACTTGTAACACTGCAATATAAGATTGAGGAAAGAATATCCAATGTACAAAATATAACCCTCCATGAAATGGTAGCTAAAAAAGCAACACATATTAGGCCCCATACACACGATCGGATATATCCGATGAAAACGGTCCGCGGACCATTTCCATCGGATATGTCCGATCGGGAGTTTGATCCGATGGCGTGTACACACCATCGGATCAAATTCCCCGCCGCCGAACGGCGCGGTGACGTGGCGATGACGCGGCGGTGACGTTGACGCCGCCGCGTCACCGCTACGTCACCGCACCAGGAAGTAAAACACTTCCGCGCATGCGCCGAATCTATTCGGCAGCGGCGCGGCGGCGGTGGGAGCCGACATGTCTGCTGGTAAGTGTACTAACCAGCAGACATGTCGGGCGGACAGATTCCCACCGGATAGATTTCAAAGCTTGCTTTGAAATCTGTCGGGTGGACAAATCTGTCCGCTAGCCCATACACACGAGCAGAGATGTCTGCTGAAACGGTCCATCGGACCGTTTTCAGCGGACATATCCCCTCGTGTGTACGCGGCCTTAGGGATGAGCTTTATGTTTGAGTCGAACATTGGCTGTTCGTCTGTTCGGTGAACAACAAACAATTTGGGTTGTTTGTGGCAAATTTCGAAAAGCCGCGGAACACAGTTTAAAGTCTATGGGAGAAATCAAAAGTGTTAATTTCAAAGGTTAATATGTAAGTTATTGCCATAAAAAGTGTTTAGGGACCTGGGTTGCCCCAGGTGAAATGTTTTAATGCAAAAAAAGTAGGGCTGTTACTGATTAATATTTTCGTGTTTGATTAATCGATTTTTTTAATCGATTAATCGACTAATTTCGATTAATTATAACGCACATACAGATCCAACTACTTTTAGCTGATCTTCTTGCATTGCAACTCTGCATTAGTCCGTGGTAAATGTGGTATACACTATATACAATCACCCGACACTAGTTAGTTTCCATAATCCATGACTTAACTTCACAGTTCACACAAATACATTTTAAATTCAAACTGTAGCACTGAAATGGGAATATTACAGGAGTGCACATAGGGGAGAACCACTGTAAAATCACAGCCTTCGCAGATGACATGTTGTTTACCCTTACCAATCCATTGACCTCAATCCCAAATTTAATGAGGAAATTTGAAAAATATGTCTCTCTCTCGAATTTAAGTATAAATTTTAATAAGTCAGAAGCAATGGGAGTTAATGTACCACAAGCATCAATAACATGTCTAAAACAAAAATTTAAGTTTAAGTGGACAGATAGAGCACTGACATACTTAGGCATACAATTACCAGGGAAAGTAGATAAGATCTTCAAATTAAATTTCCCACCGCTACTGCAAAAGGTAAAGATGTTACTGGATGAGTGGAACCAGGGTTTTCATACCTGGTTAGGTCGATGTAATATCATTAAGATGAACATACTCCCAAAAATGCTTTATCTATTTCAAACATTACCAATACACATCCCTGTACATTATTTTAAACAATGTCAGAGAATCATTTTTGAGTTTATATGGGCACACAAAAACCCCAGAATACAAAGGAAACAACTAATGTATACTAAACAACAGGGAGGACTTGGGGTGCCAGACATAAGGAAATACTACTATGTTGTACACCTGAATAGGTTAATAGACTGGAACAGGCATTCAGACACCAAATTATGGGTGCAAATTGAAAAGTCCCAATCTAAAATACCATTAGAAAGGGCACCATGGTGGTGCCCCACTGCCTAAAGAAATTAACAAGAACCCGATTCTGGGAAACACGGTGAAAACATGTGCAACAGCATTTTCTATAATGGGCATCGACCCTAAGACCTCCCCATTATATCCAGTGATAGGCAACCCCCTGTTCCACCTGGGATATGAAGACGGAGCTTTTCGACATCTAAGGGAGGAGGGGAGTAGACAGGTAGTGAACTATATCCGAATGGGAAGATGGCTTACAATAGCCGAACTGATGGAACAAGAGAACGTATTCCGTTTAAAATTTTGGAATGTACTCCAGATGGTTCACTTCCTGAACACACTACCAAACCCAGGGGCCTTTGAGAGACCACTCACGAGACTAGAGAGGATGTGTAGTGAAAGGGGAACATTAATACATACTCTCTCAATAAGTTATGAATTACTAGTACAGTCTGGGAGCCATCCTTTGAAGTGTGTTCAAGATTGGGAACAGGAATTAAAAAAGGTATTTAGTATGGAACAGCGAAAACGTATATACAGACGAACGCATGAAACATCGATCTGTACAAGGACACAGGAGACAAATTATAAGATCTTTGCGAGATGGTATAGGACACCGGAGAGATTAAATAGAATCTTCCCAGAGGTGTCAGATAAATGTTGGAGGTGCCAGGGAAGTAAAGGGACAATGTTACATATATTTTGGGATTGTCCTTTGTTAAGGAATTATTGGCAGGAGATTAAAAGGGTCCTCCAGATTTGTTCAGAATATGAGATACCGGAAGAACCAGAATTCTATCTTCTACATGTGAACCAAATTCAAGAGAAAGTGTATAGGGAGACAAGTATATGTCATCTATTAGATGCAGCAAAGGCATGCATAACAAAGAAGTGGAAGTCACCATCCTCACCAACTATAGAGATGTGGATAAGTAAAGTAAAGGAAATCTGTAAATTAGAAGAATTAGTATTGATAGCACAAGATCAACAGGAAAGATACTTAAGAACTTGGGCCTCCTGGAATTCCTTTTTAGACTTCAGGGCAGAGGGGCGAGGTCGAGGAGGGTAAAGACTAATAATATAGATGACACCTCGAATATGAAGGGGGGGAGAGTAGGAAGGTTGAAACAACAGAGTGTGGTTTTTTTTTCTTTCCTTTTTTCTTCTTGTTTTTGTCCCTCTCCTCTTTATGTAGTAGTGTTCCGGGGGGTATTCTAAGTTAAGAGGGGATACACAATGGTATGCATCTGCATGTAGACCCATCTGTATTATGTATTATAATTGTAACACTGCTACAACTGTATAATGTATTATAATTTTTGTTTTAAAATAAAAAAAGGTTTAAATTTGAAAAAAACTGTAGCACTGACATATTTTTTTCCTATTAAAATGTAGAACGTTAGTTTAAATTTAATTAAAAAACGTATCTAGTATATTGCCTGTCAGTCACTTTATAGTAGGCAAGTAGGCAATGGCATCACTTTAGCCAGTCACACAGACATACCAGAGTGTTTATATTTTCTGGAAGCAGACATGATCGCATTTTATTGACAATATACCCTGAAGAACTGAACAGTCTTTCGCACGGAACAAATGTTGCCAATACACAAAGAATTGTCTGCACAAAACTGATTAGGACAGGAAAACAATGGTTATTTTTGCCCCCTTCCCCTGATGGAGCCTGATGCATCCTCCTGATCCGCAAAGGTACCTCAATCCAATAGGTGCAGTTTGCTTGCATCCAGTGATGTCAAGAATTTTGATCGATCAAAAGAATTTTGATCGATCAAAAAAATAAAGATTAATCAAGGAATTAATCTTTAATTTCCCCAGCCCTAAAAAAAGTTTTAAAAACTACAGTTTTTTCGGGAGCAGTGATTTTTTAATAATGCTTAAAGTGAAACAATAAAAGTGAAATATTCCTTGAAACCTGGGGGGGGGGGGGGGGTTGGTGTATAGTATGCCTGTAAAGTAGCGCATGTTTCCCGTGTTTAGAACTGTCCCTGCACAAAATGTAATTTCTAAAGGAAAAAAATCATTTAAAACTACTCGCAGCTATTCATGAATTGTCGGGTCCCGTCAATACAGATCAAAGTCATTGAAAAAAAACCTGCCAACCAAAAAAAAAAAGCGTAGGGGTACCCCCCCCAAATTCCATATCAGGCCCTTCAGGTCTGATATGGATTTTAAAGGGAACCCCAAACCAACATTTTTTAAAAAATGGCATGGGGTTCCCCCACAAATCCATACCAGACCCTTATCCAAGCACGCAACCTGGAAGACCACAGGGAAAGAGGGGGGCACAAGAGAGCGCCCCCCTCCTGAACCGTACTAGGCCACATGCCCTTAAATGGGGAGGGTGTCCCCATGTTGATGGGGACAAGGGCCTCATCCCCACAGCCCTTTCCCAGTGATTGTGGGGGGTCTGCGGGCAGGGAGCTTATCGAAATCTGGAAGCCCCCTTTAACAAAGGGGAACTCCAGATCCCGCCCCCCATGTAAATTGGTAACGGGGTACACTGTACCCCTACCATTTCACAAAGAAAGTGTAATTTTTTAAAAAAACACACAGACACAGCTGGACAAGACCTTTATTTAAAAAATATATATATATTAATTCCAGTGATGTAATCCCGTCTCTCGATGTCCAACGATAATCCATTCTCCAGTGATGCTGCAGTCTCCACTCATTCTCCAGTGAGGAAAGAAACCCCCATGACACGTAAGAGGGGCGGGGTCACCGTCCACATCATTGGGTAACCCCCAACTGCAATCTAAGCTGATCTGTCATAAATGTAAAGATTTGTCTTGGGTGCAACTGCCTATTGTGAATACAATAAAAATATTTCTATGTCCAATCACCTCACACTCTCACCACATAAATGTTTTCCATTAATTTAATTTAAATTCCAGGCAACAAGAAAAATCAATCAGTATACTAATCAGGGGTGTTGCTTGGTGGCACGTTTGCAGGGGGTGGCACATTTGCAGATGGGGGTTCTTTCTCAAAGTGGGGGTATTTATATAAGTGGGAGCACTTCTGACTCTGCACTTAAGCAAATACACAAAGCAACACAAGACAACACCTTGAAAATACCATACAGATGACCTTGTTTACACTTTTAGCTTTTCCTTCCCCTTCTCCGTCTACCACTCCTTCTGACAACTGTGTCTTCTATCCCTAAACTAACTATCCTGCACACCTCTCCTCCACCCCACACCTTATATATAACTATCCTCTCCCTATTACTGCACTCACCAACTCTGGTTAATTCTAAATCCACACGCCCAATACTCCAAACCACAGGGGCATGTCCCTTAATATAAATCCCACATTACCTCCCTCACCCTCCTGCTTCTCCTATCCTCCGATGATGTATCCCCAAACCTTGGGCCTCCTTCCTCTAACTGTACTCAACGTACCCATTGCCCTATACCCTCTGGCTTCAGCTGCAATGCACACAATCTAGTTCCCATTTATCTTCTTTCCAAGACCAGACTCCCCTTCTCTTGCTTGCTGCAGGGCACTCGACAGGAGGGAGGGGCAAGGAGCGTGGGCAAGGGACCTCAGAAGAGGAGGATCTGGGCTGCTTTGTGCAAAAACACTGCACACAGCAGGTAAGTATAACATGTTTGTTATTTTTATAGAAAAAAAAGACTTTAGCATCACTTTACCTATCCATATGTCTGCCTCTAGCTGCACAAATAATTACCTTCAAAGTGGATTTAAACCCGATTCATGAAATCTGAGCTGAGCACATATAACTGCAGTGTTTTCTCATCTCTCTCCAAAGCATTAAGTCCTGTGTGTTTCTGCTGTTTCGTTGCTCTGTTATCAGCATGATAACTTCTGACAAGTTCTCCATTAACCAAGATAAAACCAGCCTGAAATTTGTGTCGTGGAGGTTGCTATAAATTAGCAGAGAGTTTGTCTTGTCACAGCACAGCTCTGCATATTCCTTACTTCCTTCCTCTGCCTATGTGGAGGAGGGGTGTGTGCCTTTCCTTAAATCAGCTGTCACACAGTGTGTGCCAAGAATCCACTCCTACTACTGAATGAGGAAGTAAAAATTCCAACCTGATTTTAGAATTCTAAAGAATATAGAAAGCTGAAGACAGCAGATATACATGTAAAACTTATGTAGGGAGATTTGTTTAGTCTTTGTGTATCATCTTAGGCTGTTCACTTCACTGGGTATAGGAGAGGGTTCACATCCACTTTAAGGCTGTGTTCACATATGTGCAACCGCGGTTCACAGCATGGGGTCCGGTGCGTTCTGGTTTATACAATGCAGAGGAACATTTCAGAAGTAACACTTCTTTCATGTTTGCAAGGAAACCCAAGGGTGGCTGTGGCATTTCTTTATAAAGTACAGTTATTTGTATTGGGGAAAAAATATTGCCTTTGAACCATTTGACTTGATAAAAATAAAGCAACCTGCTAGAATCTTTTGGATTGCATCCAGTCCTATATAACTGTGACATTCCAGGTACAACTATTTGAAGCATTCCTTTTATTACATTGACGTTGGGTTGAGTTGCTTGTTTTTCTTCTGAAAGCATTAAGGGTAAAAAAGATTGCAAGTGAACAAAAGCATTTAAATAACAGGATACTGTTGGTGAGAAATACCCTGACCTTCCTGTAAATTCACGTCACTGGATCCTCAGGAGACAAAGGTGCGTGAACTACTCGGTAAATAATTAGGATTTAATAGGAGACCTTGCAACATTGTTTACAACAGAAATTAATTGTTCCATGAGGAGCAAATAAGCAAATAATAGAAACACATATTAATACAATCAGGAAATGATGTATTGTCTGAGCTGGTTACTGAAAATTTACTTTTCCAGTGGTTCAGATTCTGTTGCCATATTTTGACTTCTGCAGAAAGTTTTTGTAGTATTTGCATCTTTTTTGATGTCGCAATGAAGCTAGGAGCATACAGGAAATATTTTTTCTTCATGACCTTAAGCTTGACATGGCATTTAGGTCACTGCATTATGCGTACGCTGATGGTACGTTCCATCAACAATGACTAGGGATGAGCTTCGTGTTCGATGCAAACACATTTTCGCATCGAACATTGGCCGTTCGATCGTTCGACGAAAACGAACAAATCGGGTCGTTCGCGCCAAATTCGGATGACCCATAATTCACTGCGGCGTTGCGCGCTGATGATTGGCCAAGCATGCACCATGATCCCGCATGCTTGGCCAATCACAGCGCCCAAAAAACGAAGAGACCTAATTGGCCAAAGCCTGGGTGCTTTGGCCAATTAGGGCTCAGGGCTTTAGCACACGCCCCACACTATATAAGGCCGCCTCCCGGGCGGCCTTGTGTAGTGTTTTCCGGCTTGTTCAGAGAAGTGAGACAGACAGAGAGAGAGAGAGATAGATAGAGACACAAGGCCAGATTCAGCAAGACTTGCGCTGGAGTATTTCGATATGCGCCGCGTAACTGTGAAGATGCGCCGTCGTATCTATGTGGCCGTACCCACCAAACTAGATGCGACAGAAAACGGGCTTTCCCCGACCGGCTTAACTTTCCGACGCCATAGTATCGTCAGCGCATAATTTCGCTTGGCGCATCAGTCGCGCCTATTGATTTCCCCTGCAAATATGCAAATGAGGGAGATTTTCCAATTCGCGAACGGATTAGCACCATACGCTGGCTACATGCGCCGCGCGTATCTCGTCCATCCGGCGCAAAGTTATTTCTACAAATAGCTGCTTTATCTTTACTCCAAACGGCCACAGGTCAGCAGGAGAGCAGCTACAGCAGCGTTACCGACGATAAGAGCTAGCTGAGCACCCCCACTTGCAGGACAACACCTCTGTCCCTGCTTGTCTGTCAACTTTTACAGCCATGGAGGAAGACATCATAGGTCTCCATAGCCGAGATGACAGCTGACAGCTCCTGGCCTTTAAAGTTCAGCTTTCTCCTGTGTTTGCGGGGAACGGGAGCAGCCATCTCAGAACAAAAGTAACTTCACTGCGGGGAGGGGGAACAGGATATACTTTAGTGCCGGAATGGGGCATCTACGGGCGCATTTAAACGTCCAACGGAACACATTGCGCTGTCGTTTCCAAGGAAGTGGTGCCGACGGAAGTTGTGAGCATGCGCACTGGGATGCATTGACAGTCGACGCATGTGCAGTACGTTCGCCGTGGGATCGCGCTTAGTTTAAATAATACACGCCCCGTACCCGCCCAATTTGAATTCCGCCGGCTCATTTTCGATACGCTGCCGCAACTTTAGGAGCAAGTGCTTCATGAATAACAGCACTTGCTCCTAAAATTTTGCCAGAGTAACGTAAATGAGAAACGTTACTCCAGCTTAAAGATGCTCCCATCTACCTTAATCTGGCCCACAGTGTCTTTTCACATAGATAGATAGATAGATAGATAGATAGATAGATAGATAGATAGATAGATAGATAGATCAGGGAGGCTACTAGTTAGTATAGTTAAATGTACAGTTTGTAGAGAATATATTGACATCCCTAGGAGTTGTCAATATATTTATAAACTGTATAGCTTAGCTAGTTCTGCTATTAGTATCTGTCAGGCAGGAGATTGTGCTTGATGCTCTAACGTGTTAGTGTACACGTGTTAGTTAATTGCACATAGACGCATTAACTGTTACTGCACGTGTGCTATTTATTTGCACAGAAAGGCAGTTGCTGTTAATGCAAGTGGGCTATTGAATTGCACAGAAACGCAGTCGCTCTGACTGTGCGTGTGCTGTTTAATACCACCTTAGCGCATTTGGTGTCACCGCACGTGTGCTGTTACATACCACCTTAGCGCATTTGGTGTCCCTGCACGTGTGCTGTTACATATCACCTGAGCGCATTTGGGGTCACCGCACATGTGCTGTTACATACCACCTTAGCCCATTTGGTGTCACCGCACGTGTGCTGTTACATATCACCTTAGCGCATTTGGTGTCACCGCACATGTGCTGTTACATACCACCTTAGCGCATTTGGGGTAACCGCACGTGTGCTGTTACATACCATCTTAGCGCATTTGGTGTCACCGCATGTGTGCTGTTACATACCACCTTAGCACATTTGGTGTCACCGCACGTGTGCTGTTACATACCACCTTAGCGCATTTGGTGTCACCGCACGTGTGCTGTTACATACCACCTTAGCGCATTTGGTGTCACTGCACGTGTGCTGTTACATACCACCTGAGCGCATTTGGTGTCACCGCATGTGTGCTGTTACATACCACCTTAGCACATTTGGTGTCACCGCACGTGTGCCGTTACATACCACCTTAGCGCATTTGGTGTCACCGCACGTGTGCTGTTACATACCACCTTAGCGCATTTGGTGTCACCGCACGTGTGCTGTTACATACCACCTTAGCGCATTTGGTGTCACCGCACGTGCGCAGTTACATACCACCTTAGCGCATTTGGTGTCACCGCACGTGTGCTTTTACATATCACCTGAGCGCATTTGGTGTCACCGCACGTGTGCTGTTACATACCACCTGAGCGCATTTGGTGTCACCGCACGTGTGCTGTTACATACCACCTTAGCGCATTTGGTTTAACCGCACGTGTGCTGTTACATACCACCTTAGCGCATTTGGTGTCACCGCACGTGTGCTGTTACATATGACCTGAGCGCATTTGGTGTCACCGCATGTGTGCTGTTACATACCACGTTAGCGCATTTGGTGTCACCGCACGTGACCTGTGCTGTTATATACCACCTGAGCGCAGTTAGTGTCACTGTACGTGTGCTTTTATATACCACCTGAGCGCAGTTAGTGTCACTGTATGTGTGCTGTTACATACCACCTGAGCGCAGTTAGTGTCACTGTACGTGTGCTGTTACATACCACCTGAGCGCAGTTAGTGTCACTGCACCTGTGCTGTTATATACCACCTGAGCGCAGTTAGTGTTACCGCACCTGTGCTGTTATATACCACCTGAGCGCAGTTAGTGTCACTGTACGTGTGCTGTTATATACAACCTGAGCGCAGTTAGTGTCACTGTACGTTGCTGTTATATACCACCTGAGCGCAGTTAGTGTCACTGGACGTGTGCTGTTACATACCACCTGAGCGCAGTTAGTGTCACTGGACGTGTGCTGTTATATACCACCTGAGTGCAGTTAGTGTCACTGGACGTGTGCTGTTATATACCACCTGAGTGCAGTTAGTGTCACTGTACGTGTGCTGTTATATACCACCTGAGCGCAGTTAGTGTCACTGGACGTGTGCTGTTATATACCACCTGAGCGCAGTTAGTGTCACTGTACGTGTGCTGTTATATACCACCTAAGCGCAGTTAGTGTCACCGCACCTGTGCTGTTATATACCACCTGAGCGCAGTTAGTGTCACTGGACGTGTGCTGTTATATACCACCTGAGCGCAGTTAGTGTCACTGTATGTGTGCTGTTATATACCACCTGAGCGCAGTTAGTGTCACTGGACGTGTGCTGTTATATACCACCTGAGCGCAGTTAGTGTCACTGTACGTGTGCTGTTATATCCACCTAATGGATTTTCTTGGAAAACTACTTAATGAGAATGGTTTTAATACTGTACAAAAGAGGGCTATAACACATGAAATCATGGATTTTGTGGGCAATGTAATGAATATAGCTAAGAAGTGTGATGCAGATGCGGATAAACAAATTGAACGAACAATTAGTAAATGAGAAATGTGTATTGGAAAAAAGGGGTTAGTATGTTAGAGGAAACATGTATGTTGAGGGAACAGTGTATCGCATCTTTAGAAAAGAAAGAGGCTGTGAATGAATCTGCGATAAAAGTACTTAATAGAGAGTTACAAGAATGTAAAACTCAAATAGCACACAAGGATCTATCTTTGGAAGCACAAGCAATGGAGAAAATGCACAGCCATTGTTGTGCAAAAAAAGGATACACAGCCCAGTGTGACAAAAGTGCAGGGAGAAGGGATGCTAATAGAAGAACAACCAGTATGGTCAGCTGACAAGACGGAAGAGGCCAATCACAGTTCGCCTCTATTTACTCCTGCGTCACAAAGTACTTGGCCAGGATCTACAACTTTAAGAAGTGAGGGTGGCACCCAATCCACGTCACTCTCCATACAAGATCGCACAAATCTGTGCCAGATTTTGGGAAAATTTGACACAAGCGCCTCACCCATTAATCTCTCAATCAGGCTGGAAGCGGTAGTAACACAGTACATTTTAAACGATAGGGATGCATGCGCACTGCTTCGCGCATGGCTTCCATTGCAACTGTGTGGAGAACTGCAACCACCAGTCGGGAATCATAGAGGTCTATCTCCCGAGTTAAACTCAAATTGGGGAAACTCGGCAGATAGAATGAGGGAAATGCAGCGCATAATGGGAGGAAGGGATACTAGGGGTTCAGATGCCCTAGAAAATACTAAATTTAGAAGGGGAATTGATCCAATACTCTTTTGCAGTGAGTATTTCACCATTTATAAGGCTACATACAATTGTCCTGATATGTCTCACGATGACGGCAGTTTTCTGTGTTCTATGGCTAATAAGTGCACATGCATTGATTACCATACCAGAATTGCACTGAGGAATGCCACCTCGTCAGGGCCGGCGCTAGCAATAGGCGGGTCAGGCGGCTGCCTAGAGCGCCAAGGTAGGGGAGGCGGCAAAATCCGGATTAAGATTATTAAAATACCGGCATTTTTCTTAAATACATGATTTATGGCGGATTGGCGGCAGCCGCCAGGCTAGGGGGCGGTTGCGCCTGTGACTACATTCTGGAAGAATCGCTCTATTCCCAGCCTGCAGTGCCGCCCTAGTAGCGACGGCAGTGAGGAGATGAGCGGAGAGAGCCGGGATGAGGAGTCCTGCATGTACTGTAACTACGGCGGGCTTGCTGCTATATCCGCTCCCCCCTCCTCCTGGGCGCCCGGGATCTGGTGTCACACCCAGGGAACGGCCCAGATTTCAGCATGGAGAGCCGGCGGGAGGAGGAGACAGGAGCCGAGCTGGAGGTGAGAGATGTCGGGCTACACAGGAAGGAAGCTTCCGTGGCCAAAGACAACACGGCTCTGCCTGCTCCTATCACTGCATCCCCCGGACTTCTACCAGCAGCAGCAAGCGCTTCTCACCCTCCCTGTCTGCTTCCTCCTACTGCCCTCCTTCCCACCGCCTTCATCTCCATCCTCCCTCCCTCCTTCCATCTCTATACAGACCCCATCCTCCCTCCTTCCCTCTCCATCCCTCCCTCCATCCTTTCATCTCCATCTCTCCCTCCCTCCATCCTTTCATCTCTATACAGAGCCCCATCCTTCCATCTCTCCCTCCCTCCATCCTTTCATCTCCATCTCTCCCTCCCTCCATCCTTTCATCTCTTTACAGACCCCATCCCTCCATCCTTCCCTCTCCATCCCTCCTTCAATCCTTTCATCTCCATCTCTCCCTCCCTCCATCATTCCATCTCCATCCATCCCTCCCTCCATCCTTTCATCCCTCTCTCCATCCTTCAATCTCTGTATAGAGCCCCATCCTTACCTTGATTCTTCCATCTCCATCCCTCCCTCCCTTCATACATCTCCATCCTTCCCTCCATCTTTCCATCTCCATCCCTCCATCTTTCTCTATACAGAGCCCCAGCCTTCCACTCTCTCTCTCTATCCTCTCATCTCTATACAGGGTCCCATCCTTCCATCTCCATCCCTCCATCTCTATACAGAGCCATATCCTCCCATCCCTCCCTCCATCCTTCTATCTCCATTCCTCCCTCCTTCCTTCCATCCCTCAATCTCTGTACAGAACCCCATCCCTCCCTCCTCCCATCTCCATCCCTCACTCCTTCCTTCCATCCCTCCATCTCTGTACAGAGCCCCATCCTTCCAACTCCATCCCTCCCTCCTTCTATGTCCATCCATCCCTCTATCTCTGTACAGAACCCCATCCTTCCAACTCCATCCCTCCCTCCTTCCATCTCTATCCCTCACTCCTTCCTTCCATCCCTTCATCTCTATACTTCATCCCTCCCATCTCTCCCTCCATCCTTCCATCTCCATCCCTCCCTCCTTCCATCTCCATACCTCACTACTTCCTTCCATACCTTCATCTCTATACAGAGCCACATCCTCCCATCTCTCCCTCCATCCTTCTATTTCCATTCCTCCCTCCTTCCTTCCATCCCTCCATCTCTGTACAGAACCCCATCCTTCCATCTCCATCCCTCCCTACATTCTTCCATCTCCATTCCTCACTCCTTCCTTCCATCCCTCTATCTCTGTAAAGCATCCTTCCATCTCCATCCCTCCCCACATTCTTCCATCTCCATTCCTCATTCCTTCCTTCCATCCCTCCATCTCTGTATAGAACCCCATCCTTCCATCTCCATCCCTCCCTACATTCTTCCATCTCCATTCCTCACTCCTTCCTTCCATCCCTCTATCTCTGTAAAGCATCCTTCCATCTCTATCCCTCCCCACATTCTTCCATCTCCATCCCTCACTCCTTCCTTCCATCCCTCCATCTCTGTACAGAGCCCCATCCTTCCATCTCCATCCCTCCCTCCTTCTATGTCCATCCCTCCCTCCATCTCTGTACAGCACTCCATCCTTCTATCTCCATCCCTCCCTACATCCTTCCATCTCCATCCCTCACTCCTTCCTTCCATCCCTCCATCTCTGTACAGAGCCCCATCCTTCCATCTCCATCCCTCCTTCTATGTCCATCCATCCCTCTATCTCTGTACAGAACCCCATCCTTCCATCTCCATCCCTCACTCCTTCCTTCCATCCCTCCATCTCTGTACAGAACTCCATCCCTCCCTCCTTCCACCTTCATCCCTCACTCCTTCCTTCCATCCATCCCTCCATCTCTGTACAGAGCCCCATCCTTCCATCTCCATCCCTCCCTCCTTCTATGTCCATCCATCCCTCCATCTCTGTACAGAACCCCATCCTTCCAACTCCATCCCTCCCTCTTTCCATCCCTCTATCTCTATACAGAGCCACATCCTCCCATCTCTCCCTCCATCCTTCTATCTCCATTCCTCCCTCCTTCCTTCCATCCCTCCATCTCTGAACAGAACCCCATTCTTCCATCTCCATCCCTCCCTACATCATTCCATCCCTCCATCTCTGTACAGAGCCCCATCCTTCCAACTCCATCCCTCCCTCCTTCCATCTCCATACCTCACTCCTTCCTTCCATACCTCCATCTCTATACAGAGCCACATCCTCCCATCTCTCCCTCCATCTTTCTATCTCCATTCCTCCCTCCTTCCTTCCATCCCTCCATCTCTGTACAGAACCCCATCCTTCCATCTCCATCCCTCCCTACATCCTTCCATCTCCATCCCTCACTCCTTCCTTCCATCCCTCCATCTCTGTACAGAGCCCCATCCTTCCATCTCCATCCCTCCCTCCTTCCATCTCCATACCTCACTACTTCCTTCCATACCTCCATCTCTATACAGAGCCACGTCCTCCCATCTCTCCCTCCATCCTTCTATTTCCATTCCTCCCTCCTTCCTTCCATCCCTCCATCTCTGTACAGAACCCCATCCTTCCATCTCCATCCCTCCCTACATTCTTCCATCTCCATTCCTCACTCCTTCCTTCCATCCCTCTATCTCTGTAAAGCATCCTTCCATCTCCATCCCTCCCCACATTCTTCCATCTCCATTCCTCATTCCTTCCTTCCATCCCTCCATCTCTGTACAGAACCCCATCCTTCCATCTCCATCCCTCCCTACATTCTTCCATCTCCATTCCTCACTCCTTCCTTCCATCCCTCTATCTCTGTAAAGCATCCTTCCATCTCCATCCCTCCCCACATTCTTCCATCTCCATCCCTCACTCCTTCCTTCCATCCCTCCATCTCTCTACAGAGCCCCATCCTTCCATCTCCATCCCTCCCTCCTTCTATGTCCATCCCTCCCTCCATCTCTGTACAGAACTCCATCCTTCTATCTCCATCCTTCCATCTCCATCCCTCACTCCTTCCTTCCATCCCTCCATCTCTGTACAGAGCCCCATCCTTCCATCTACATCCCTCACTCCTTCCATCCATCCCTCCATCTCTGTACAGAACCCCATCCTTCCATCTCCATCCCTCCCTCCTTCTATGTCCATCCCTCCCTCCATCTCTGTACAGAACTCCATCCTTCCATCTCCATCCCTCCCTACATCCTTCCATCTCCATCCCTCACTCCTTCCTTCCATCCCTCCATATCTGTACAGAGCCCCATCCTTCCATCTCCATCCCTCCCTCCTATGTCCATCCCTCCCTCCATCTCTCCAGCGCAACTTTCCTGGAGTAAAGTAATCACCAGCTGCTGGCTCAGGTATAGTGAAAACACAGGCAGCAATAAATCATTGACTCTGCTTTTAAGTTAATAGTGCATTGCACTGTGTACAGAGGGGGACACAGACGTGCAGGGGGGGGGACAGATAAGTTTGTGGGGGGGACAGATATGTGTGTGGGTGGGGGACACACATATCTGTCCCCCCACACACATCCACTTTTTGTCTTCGGGCCGGGTCCATATGCAAGCCTGTGCACCACGGCTTTTTAGTGAGGGGCAGAGCGTGCGTGGGGGCGCAAAATTTGGTATCGCCTAGGGTGTCAAAACACCTTGCACCGGCCCTGCACCTCGTACCAGACCTTTGTAAATATATTAACCACTTAAGACCCGGACCAATACGCTGGTAAATGACCCAAGGTGTTTTTGCGATTCGGCACTGCTTCGCTTTAACAGACAATTGCATGGTCGTGCGACGTGGCTCCCAAACAAAATTTGCGTCCTTTTCTTCCCACAAATAGAGCTTTCTTTTGGTGGTATTTGATCACCTCTGCGATTTTTATTTTTTGCGCTATATACAAAAATAGAGCGTCATTTTTGAAAAAAAAACACAATTTTTTACTTTTTGTTAAAAAAAAAATCAAATAAACTAAATTTTAGTCAAACATTTAGGCCAAAATTTATTTAGCCACATGTCTTTAGTAAAAAAAAAAGGGAGCTGCGGTGGCTCAACGTGATTGGCACTGCGCTGACAAGCCGTTCACCTCTGCAGCCAAGGGTTCGGATCCCGGTCTCGGCTACATGTGAATTGAGTTTGGTGGTCTCAGCCCGGCTCCCGGTGGGTGTGCTATGCAAGGTACGCCTGTGCTTAGTACGCCCACCCCCCCCCCCCACAAAAACCACCAAACTTGCACGCACACAAAATTGGTTTAATACGCACGCACTTTGGCCATGCGGTCTCCTAAAGAGAGGCGAAGGACCTACGGGGCTGGCTTGGTGGGTCGGGCCCCCTCACTCCCTCATAGGGGGAGTCCCTCTGCCCCGATGGGGTCCTGTTGGGCCCCAGTTGGGCTCCCAAGTGGAGCAGGTAGGGCGGGGTGAGTGGGAGGCCCCCCCTCACACCCGCCATTGCCACCGGGGGCATGGAGAAGGATGGCGATTGCCTCCGGGGGGAGGGTCTGCCTACTCCCAACTCCTGCAGTCCGGCTCCTCTCTCTCGAGTTCACGCACAAAATACACTTTAAGAAAAAAAAAAAAAAAGAAAAAAAAAAAGAAGTAAAAAAAAAAAATCGCAATAAAAAACAAAGCTACCTAGCGGGAACAGCGACACTAATACAGCGATCAGAAAAATGATCGCTTAGTGACGCTGGCAATAGGGAGTGAAGGGGTTAACTAGGGCGGTGATCAGGGGGTTAAAACTTTATTAGGGGGGTGGGGGGGCTATCCTGAACCTAACACTAACTGATTTTACACTGCCTGTCACACTGACACTAAATGCAGTGATTAGATCACTGCATTCAGTGACACTGTGACAGGGGGGGTGGGGGGGCAGATCGCAAGGGGTTAAGTATGCCTATGTGTGTGTGTGTCAGTGTAATGTTGGTGCACACTTACTGTGAGGTGTTTCTCTCATCGCAGCGGTTGGAAATACCGCTGCGATGAGAGATTACATCAATTCCCCCTTCCTGTGTAAACACAGGAGGAGGAAGTGACAGGGCGGGAGAGCGCAGCGATTGGCTGGGAGCGATCGCGGGGGTGCAGGTAAACGCGGGCATCCGCCCGCTCGTCCCGGATCGCTCCCGGAGACACGGGGACCACCACCTTGATGTATGTATATTTTCGAGGATAAGCCTCTTAGTTGAATTTTTTTAATCTAACCTTTAATTTTTTATTTATTTTTTTTGTTGTTGTTTTGTAATTTTTTTCTCCCTCTCTCATGTAATTTTTTATTATTCACGTTTTTTTTTAATTATTATTATTTTAATCATTTTCATTTTTCAATTTTTTTTTTATAAATTTTAGTTTTTCAATTTTTTTTTTCATTTTTCAATTTTTTTTTTAATTATTTTAGTAATTTTTATATATTTTTTTATTATAATTTTTTTATTAATTTTCATTTTTTTTATTATTATTATTTTTATTTCATTTTTTTATAGGTTTTTTATTATAAATTTTTCATTTTCAATTTTTATTTTGTTCAGGTGGAAAAATTGTTAGGATTAGTACAAGTGAAAAGAATCATTAGCGACTGACTTGGTGGTCGGTGAATTATGTCCTCAATTAGCAGCTGGCTACAGTAGGAAGCCATTTTTAGCTGCTAAATTGTGTTTTGTTTTTTTCCTGTGTTGGTTTTTCTTTTCATTCAGGTGGAAAGAATTCCAATATTTTGTGATTTTATCCACCTGAAAGGGGAAGTAGTGCATGGGTGCATGGATCTTAGAGTATTGATAATGCATTGTTTTTTGTATTGCTTAAAATTTAGAATTTTTGAGAAGCAACGGTCACATTCATTTTTTTTTTAATTTTAGATTTTTACTTGTACCATGGGGATCCATTTTAGAATGGGTTCATCCTAGAGGAATCTTGGTGATTTGATAAATTGTTTATAAGTCAGGAATGCAAAATTCCTGTGTTATGAGATATTATCGATAAGAATTTGATTCTGCTCTTGTTCTTTAATTCCAGAATCGTGGTGGAGCGAAATTGGAGAGGATTCTGGAACAGAGATGAAGAATGTTCATCTGGTTGGCAGTTCGTCTGTGCCATACCACACCGAAAATTTGTTCTCATAAACGTTCAGGAGAGAAAAGATTCAGATTAATACTTGAAATATAAGGTTTCGTTTTCTTAAGGACAATTTTTGCACTAATACTGAATCTGAAAGACTTTGCCCAACAGCGAGACGCGTGAAACATTTTGCCAAAGTCTCTCCTGTCATTTATGGATGCAAACGGACTATGAATACAAAAGCAATGGGTTGGAGGTTGGGGAAGGAATATAACGTATCCAATCCTTCAGAACAAAAGATGTAAAATGTTTTTTTATTGTGGGAGGAGGAAATGAAAGAAGGAAATGTTTTTTTGTTCAAATGTATTGACATAACTGAATATGGTGCAGGTACCTAGGGGGCTGGCACTTGTGAAACGCTGGCTACCAGGGTACAGTATGCCGTCGTCACATGGGGGTTCAGCATCTCGCAGTGGTTGATAAAATCCTACCCTATATGTGCTGAATATACCCTGAATCAAGTACGGCATATTAGTGGCTTGCTCCCAAAGATGTGCAGACACAGAGTGAGGTTCAGGGCATGTATCTCTGAGGAGTAACCAGAAGAGGAGAGATGTATTCAGCACTATATTGGGGAAGTAGGACCAAGTGTAACGTGGCTCGAGATTTTGTCAACCAGCATGAGAGGTGGTAGAGAGTGTGTGATGGTATAGGACAGGTATATGTCATTGGCTCTGGCGTGCACGCAGCGGTAGGCGGAATTATGGACCACCATCAAGCTGATTGTACAATCTCTCTGTGAGGGCCAGTAGCCTGATGAGGTAGCATCACCGCTCAGTAAGACCTTGCAAAGCACTTCGCTTACAATAATCCAAACTGGTAGTCGAATGCCTGGATGGGCTGTACTGGTTTGGATTGTGAAAGGTTGTGCTGTGTGATTCATGTACAGAAGTGCAGACTCAATTTGTATATTTTGTGGCGTCAAGGGACTTACTGACTGGGGATTCTATCTTGTTGCATCTGTGGCCAAGTGACCCACATGTGGTCAGAGAGTACAGAGCTGGGGGCAGGTTTATATTTCCCTCTATCGAAAGCATGACCACGATGTCCTCTGCATACCAGGTCAATATACGGTACTCTATGTTCTGGATGGAGAGATCATTGCTGGGAAGGAAGCACCTGGTTATTACTTAGGGCGTAGACAAATTTGTCCTTGTCCTAAAGGATACCAATGTAACGTCAGTCATAAAACAAGGGTATTTCTTGAACCTAACAGTAGGTAGAGGTGCAGGATATACCCTGGGCATAGTCACTCAAGTCGAATCACAGGGATGGAATTCTGTGGGTTTTTTATTTATTTTTTATCATTGTTTGAGATTTATATGTGTGTTAGACTCAAAACTTATATAGGAAGCTCTCCTGCTTATCTATGCAAGTTGAGGGACAAATTGACAGTAGGGTCTCCTCGTACACATTAGAGACTTTGCTGCCAAGTTAGATCCCTGAGGTACCGCAGACAGGCCAAGTTGCAGTAGGAAAAACAACTGTGAGCAAGCCTGCATAATCCAAACCCGTATTTACAGTGAAGAGTTATAGGAGGTTGGGTGATATATGTCATGGTGTAAGGGGATAACGGTGTGTTTTAGGCTAATAAGATGGGCAAGAAAGACGGTCCTCGGGGCTCTGTAGCTGAAAGCTGGTTAATATGGTGCTCGGAGTGGTGAATGGTGAGTGAATGGATGCCCCTTGCTTGTTCTGCACCCCATCATGAAAATGTCAGAAAGAAGAAGAAGAAGAAGAAGAAGAAGAAGAAGAAGAAGAAGAAGAAGAAGAAGAAGAAGAAGAAGAAGAAGAAGATACAGAATGGAGACATAGAAGTCATCATGGAAGAGTGATGTTGGTGTGTCACCCAGTAGCAAAGCGGCACGTGTTGAGGAGCACAGCACGTTGAAACCAGTATGGACTGTCCCAAAGAGCTGTTTCTGAAGCACATGTTGGAAGGAGGACAGTTGATGACTGTTCCAGAGGTATTGATTCTGAGACACATGTTGGAAGTCAGTTATGGACTGTTTCATAGGAGCCGGTTCTGAAGCCTATGGTAAAGAGGCACAACACGGTGAAACCACTGTGCGCTATTCCATAGGAGCTGTCTCTGAGGCGCATGTTGAAGAATCATATGGACTGTTCAAGGGGAGCCATGTCTAAAGAAGGAGGATATGCGCCTTATTAGGCGCAAAGCAGCATATGTTGCAAATAATATGAATGTATGAATTCTGACCATCCTCTGATTCCGTCAAACAAGCCAGGATACCTGCCCCCCCCCACACAGGAAGGCAATCTCCTACACTCCTTACACTGGACTTCAATGGGTCCAGGAAACAAAACCAGCTGTTAGGCACTCTCCACAAACAAAGGACTTTGATTAGGTAAACATGCTTACAAGGATCAAAGGAATCCCAGTGGCTAGGTAGGGAATGAACAAGGATGGGAGTCATGAAATGCAACGATTGGTTGAACATCAGATGGGCAGGCAACATGGGAGGCGTTGCGAATGATTAATGAGTGAGGTTTGGTAAAAGGGGTTTGGAAGAGAACTTTCCTGTCTCTATTCGCTTGAATGCTGGAGTGAGCCTATCATCTGAAGGCCTATGCTGAGACCACATTGAATAGGCCACATGGAAGCCTGACCGGGATTTTGGCCTTAGCCATGTGGTCAAGGCCAAGGTCTAAGCTCCTCTTTTCCCATCTTGAGCCAGCCAGGAACGGACCTTAGAACGTTAAGTATACCTGTATCGTACTACTGTAATAGGCCATGGATTATTGTTAGTGCTTGTATATTGTGCAATAGGCATTCTATGTTACATCATTGTTTGTTATACAATGGACACTTTTTGTTAGAATAAATATAACTGTTTAATTTCAAAGGTGTCTGTCTCATTGACTAACGATTAGCCTCAGCCTAGAGCACACTTTGGCCTGATATACAGTAGCAGATACAGGACTCATGCATGTTAATACAGATGCAATAGCTTATATATAGGTATTACAAGTTACAGTAAAGGATAGATACTTATAGGGCCAGATTCAGGTAGATGAGAGTATCTTTCCTCTGGAGTAACGCTTCTCATTTACGTTACTCTGAAGACCCTTTTAGCGCAAGTCCTGTAATTCACATAGCAGTTGCGCGTAAACTTGCGCCAGAGTAACGATAATGCGCTGGCGTAACCCGACGCAAGTGGAAGTGGGTGTGATCATATGTAAATGATGGGCGGAGCCCAGCGCAGAGGCTTACGTTCAGCGCATCATCCACGGAGCATGCGCAGTGAGTGCGGCTCCACTCGCCCCCTTGTGCGCATGCTCACAACTTCCGTCGGCACCACTTCCTGGGAACCGTCAGCGCAATGCGTTCCGCTGGGCGCTTAAAAGCGCTTGCGGAAACGCCATTACGGCGCAAAAGTAGTTCCATTTCCCCCCACCCCAGGGAAGATACTTTTGCCCTGTAATGGCTGCTCCCGCTACCCCCAAAGAGAGGAGGAACCTAAATTATAATGCCCAGGAGGTCTCTGTGATAATCTCGGCTATGGAGACGTTTAATGATTTCCTCCATGGGAAAAAAAGCAGGAAGACCAGCCGGGAGAGGAAGCAGGGCATCCTGGACACCATAGCTGCCAGGGTCAATGTGCTGGGGTACTCCACCCGGAGTCCTTCGGACATTCAAAAAAAAAAAAATGACCTGCGGCGCAAGGTGAGGGGCAAGGTGTCCACCATTAGGAGCCATGAGAGGGGCACAGGTGGTGGTCCCCCATGTCCTGTCACCCTGACCGCGGAGGAGGAGGTGGTTGCCCGCTGCCTGGACAGGGAGCAGTTGGAGGGGGTCCCTGGCTATGACTCCGTAGAGGAAGGCTCCAGGACAGGTAAGTGATTTTTACCCCCTTTTTGGTGTGTTGCATGTGGGGGGGGGGGGTGTTTACATGTGGCAAGTGTGTGGGACCACCAACATGTGTCTGCTTTGTGTCATCCACAGATGACGGTGCTGGGCCATCTCGTGCCGGCCAGTCCACCCCAACCCCCCAACGGGATGCTGAAGACGAGGCCCTGGGTGCTGGAGACACCGAGGTGGAGGAGGAGAGTGCCCACACCACTTCAGCAGAGGTGGTTGTGGAGGAGCCTGTCCCTGAACAGGAGTTTATTTTAATGTTGGAGGAGTCCTCCTCCTCTGCAGGGCCCTCTGTGATCCCCTCCCCCATCCTAGGTAGCCCCTCAAGGGTGACTCCATCCCCACGGGGACAACCTTCTTCTGCCCCCAGGAAGGCCACCCGGAAGACCAGGGGGGTGTGTGATCTGGTCGAGGACCAGGTGCTGTTGGACCACGCCAAACAGACCCAGCAAATGGGGGAGATGGCTGGCCACTTAGACAGGGTCGCAGACAGCCTGGGCTCTCTGTCACAGCTGCCCAGTCACGTGCAGGGCGTTGTGACCAGCCTGGGGGAGGTGCAGGCTGATATCCGGCACTTGACAGCAGCTGTTCGAGACAACACAGCTGCCATCCGGGAAGAGGGGAGGCAGCGGCAACGTGACCAGCGGCACAATATCACCCGCCAGTTGAGGATGCAGGCCCAAACAAACCTGTATCTGAGCCGTATCGCTGTGGCATTGGAGGGCAGGCAGCCAACAGCTCCCAGGAGTGGCCCACCCGGGGATCAGCCTCCTCCTGATGCCCCCCCACCCCCACCACCACCCACTCCCTCCAGGCAGATGAGGAGCCCGAGAGTGCCCCCAAGGAGGAGCCCCCGTCATCCCAGATGAGGGTTTTTTGTTTTTTTGGTTGTTATATATTTTTGTTTATACTCAGGATATGAGTTTTTGTTTATTTTTTATTATTATTGTTTATACTCAGGACATGAGTTTTTGTTTATTTTTTGGTTCTCAGGTTATGAGATTTTTTTTTTTATTTTGTACTGCACACGGTCAGGAGTGCAGGGGACAGTGTGAATGGTGTGTGAATGTGAGAGGGTGGCACTCCTGAAAGTAAGGGGTGTCACCCTCGGCCGTGGTGGTGAAGTTAACCCCACGGCTGAATGAATGACGTGTGAAAGGTGTGTGAATGGACAGTGACATCATTGGGGCCTTGACGCTGGCGTTGCTGCTCCCAACTCCTACATGCTGGACTGGGCTAATCCAATGCGATGTGCATGTGGTGTGTGTGATCCAGTGGTGTACACGCGTGCACTGTCTGTGTGATTAATGTTTTGGTTTAGTGTCCAAAGATGCCTACGGCGAGGACCCTCCTGACTGCTCTTCCATCAGCAGACTGGGTGTCCTCTGGCAGGTGGGGACTGTGTGGGTCGGGGGTCAGGTCATCACGTATGTCAATCTGCAGGCCTTTTCTCATAGCAAAGTTGTGCAGAATACAACATGCAGCGATGATCTGACACACAAAGGTAGGGGAATACAATAGGGTCCCCCCGGACTTATCCAGGCAGCGGAAACGGGACTTTAGGAGCCCAAATGTTTGCTCCACCACTCCACGGGTTTTGATGTGTGCTTCATTGTATTTTCTCTCTCCTCTGGTTTGGGGGTTCCGGAAAGGAGTCATTAGATGGGGTCCCAGTGCATATGCAGAGTCACCTGTAAGGTAAAAGACAGGAGAATGTTAGTCATGCATGTGCGACTTCTGTTGTGCATCACGGGAGGGGATAGTCATGCCTGACTCCCTTGTCACTCACCAACCAGCCAGCTGTCCCCATACATGTTCTGCTCGAATTCTGCTGGGATGGGGCTCTGACGGTATATGAAGCTGTCATGGCTGGACCCGGGGTGTTTGGCACGGACGTGCCATATGAGGCGTTGGGCATCAGCTATCACCTGTACGTTGATGGAATGCCAATGCTTCCGATTGCGTTATATGTGCTCTGTGGCACTGGGGGGCTGTAGGGCCACATGTGTGCAATCAATGGCCCCGATGGTGCGTGGGAATCTGGCAATGTTGTAGAAATCTGTCATTGCCTTTAGCCGCAGCTCCTCAGTGGTGGGTCTGATGAACTGGTTGGACATGCGTCTGAGGATTGCAGGGACAACCTGGTGCACACATCTGCTTATGGAGGACTGTGACATCCCAGCCACCACTCCACTTGTACGCTGGAATGATCCACTGGCAAGGAAATGAAGTGTTGCCAGGACCTTCACCAGTGGCTGCACTGCTTGTGAGCGGTGTGTTGGGCTGGTGATGTCATCCTGCAGGGTTGTGGTTAGTTCAAGTATTACATCAGGGCTGAATCTGAAGAGGCGATACACCTCCTCATCCCCCATGCCAAAGAGGCTCATACGAGTGCGGTATATCCTCTCACGTGCCCGCCTCCTCCGTAGCGAGGGACCCAGTACTAGTCTTAGGACCACAATTGCCCCTGGCATGTTGGCACACAGAGGTGTTGTCCTTGCAAGTGTTGTTGTTCAGCTTGCTAGTTTCGTCGGTAACGCTGCTGTAGCTGCTCTCCTGCTGACCTGTGACCGTCTGGAGTAAAGATAAAGCAGCCTTTTGTAGAAATAACTTTGCGCCGGACGGACCAGATCCGCGCGGCGCATGTAGCCAGCGTATGGTGCTAATCCGATCGTGAATTGGGAAAAATACCTCATTTGCATATTTGCAGGGGAAATCAATGGGCGCGACTGATGCGCCCAGCGAAAATAAGCGCTGACGATACTCTGGCGTCAGAACGTTCCGCCGGTCGCAAATGACCCGTTATTGGGCGCATCTAGTTTGGTGGGTACGGGCACATAGAAACGACGGCGCATCATCACAGTTACGCGGCGCATATCGAAATACTCCAGCGCAAGTGTTCCTGAATCTGGCCCATAGTTGGTTGTTGCATGGTTTTTATGTACTTCAGGCGCCTAATAACAATTTTTGTTGCAAAACTTTGCACGTGGCTCCTTGTTGCGCTCCAATTGGAGTTATTGTGAGGGGTTGCAGTGTTGTGTTGTGCCCAAGGCCCAATTTTTCTGCCCCTGTTTAACAGGGGCGCCTAATAACAATTTTTGATGCAATAATTTGCACGTGGCTCCTTGTTGCGCTCCAATTGGAGTTATTGGGAGGGGTTGCAGTGTTGTGCCCAAGGCACAATTTCTCTGCCCCTGTTTAACACGGGCACCTAATAACAATTTTTGATGCAATAATTTGCAGGTGGCTCCTTGTTGCGCTCCAATTGGAGTTATTGGGAGGGGTTGCAGTGTTGTGTTGTGCCCAATGCACAATTTTTCTGCCCCTGTTTAACAGGGGCGCCTAATAACAATTTTTGATGCAAAACTTTGCACGTGGCTCCTTGTTGCGCTCCAATTGGCGTTATTGTGAGGGGTTGCAGTGTTGTGTTGTGCCCAAGGCCCAATTTTCCAGCCCCTGTTTAACAGGGCCACCTAATAACAATTTTTGATGCAATACTTTGCACGTGGCTCCTTGTTGCGCTCCAATTACAGTATGTTTGAGGGATGCCCTTTTTTCTAAAAATGTTCTTTCACAAAACAATAATGGCCCCCCACAACCGCTAAAATATTAGACATAATGTTGCCACACAGAACTTGCGCAAGTAGCATTAATTACTTTTTTTTTTGTCCTTTCATGTTGTGCAGGGACATCTCTAAACACGTGCCACTACTATAGACACCCAGCAGGTGTGATATTTAAAGGAGTTTTTTTTTTTTTTTCACTTTAAGCATCATTAAAATGGCTGCTCCGCAAAAAACGGCCGTTTAAAAAAAAAAAAATTCCATTGATACATGTTCCCTGGGGCAAGACCCGGGTTCTGAATGACGTTTTACAACATTTAATTGAATTTTGGTCTTTAAAATTACCGTTTTTGAATTCGAACGTTCGGGTCCCATAGACTTCAATGGGGTTCGAAATATTCGTGCGAACCCGCGGTCTGTTCGAACGTTCTGGTATTCGTTCTGGTATTCGGCTCATCCCTAGTCCAAACAGACAAGCTCCAGGCCGCCTGGCAGGGCCCCTATAAAGTTATAGGGCAGATATGCGACACTACCTACACGATAGCCAGTTGCGAGGATGAAGAGGTGAAACGAACCTTTCACATCAACATGCTCAAGGCCTATCAGGAACGGGCAGAGGAGGTAGCCGCTATCTGTGCACCAGCAGGAGAAGACACAAATACCCTACCCCTTCCCGACCTATTGGGCAGTAACGAGGGGATGACCTAGATAGAGAAAGTCCAGCTAGGGGAACAGCTGGAGCCGCAAGAGCGGGCTCAAGCTGGCCGCTTACTAGAAACAAAACAGGCCACATTCTCTCAGGAGCCTGGATACACACTCCTAGCCATACACAAGGTGGAGACTTCAGGACAGGCACCCCTGAGACAGCCTCCTTACCGTATCCCCGAAGCAGTCCAGGAGGGGATGCGGAAGGAAATAGATGAGATGCTTCGGCTAGGCGTAATCGAACCCTCAGAAAGTCCTTGGGCCTCGCCGGTAGTCTTAGTGCCAAAGAAGGATGGGACAACCCGCTTCTGTGTAGATTACCGGCGCCTCAACGACAAGACAGTTACGGACGCCTATCCGATGCCACGGATGGACGAGCTGCTTGACCGTATCTCTGCAGGGAAGTATCTGACCACAATAGACCTATGCAAGGGATATTGGCAGATCCCCCTAGCAGACGAGGCCAGACCCAAGTCAGCCTTCATCACCCCATTCGGCCTATACCAATTCCGGGTAATGCTGTTCGGGATGAAAAACGCCCTGGCCACCTTCCAAAGGATGGTGGATCAGTTACTTGGGGGTCTCCAGAGCTTCGCATGCGCTTACCTGGATGACATCGCCATCCACAGCGATACATGGGAAGCGCACCTAGAGCACGTAGGGATAGTATTGGATAGGATCAAAGGGGCCGGGCTGACCCTGAAACCCGACAAATGTCATTTGGGTATGGCGGAGGTACAATATTTGGGCCACCGAGTAGGATGTGGTAAGCAACGGCCGGAGCCGGCTAAGATCGAGGCCGTTGCCAATTGGCCCACTCCCCACACCAAGACACAAGTCATGGCTTTCTTGGGCACAGCCGGCTATTACAGACGCTTTGTACCCGACTACAGCGCCCTGGCCAAACCCCTGACCGACTTAACCAAAAAGAAGCTACCCCGACAAGTCCTGTGGTCCCCGGAATGCAAGGTGGCTTTCCAAGCACTAAAGACTGCTCTGGTCAATGCTCCGGTGTTGATTACCCCAGATCCTAACAAAAGATTTATTGTCCACACAGACGCTTCAATGTTTGGACTGGGGGCAGTACTAAGCCAGATCGGGGAGGATGGAGGAGAGCACCCGGTGGCATACCTGAGTCAGAAGCTGTTGCCAAGGGAGGTCAGTTACGCCACCATTGAAAAAGAGTGTTTGGCCTTGATATGGGCCCTCAAAAAGCTCATGACTTTTTGCAACCATGTGCTCTATGGAGTCTGCCTCTAGCCCTGGATAATTGGATTACTTTCCCCTTTGTCTCCAGGATAGCGGCCTCTGTAAAACCTGTTTAAACCAGATTGCCATGCTGCCAGTAGGGGACAAAAGATACGGTTACTAACTGTATGTGTAATCGGGTTACCTCTCAGGCTAAGGGGAGGAGATGTGTGGGATGTAACCATGGTGTAATTGGTTAATTCATAATTGTCTGTGGGCGTCTCTCTTGCATGGGAGACTTGCATAAAAACAGAGTGTGTGTGATTAAAAAGTCTCTGGTTCCAGCATTAAGCTTTAGCTCATGTGTGGATTATTCGGCGATTCCAGGGACATTCCTACTCGTGGAATATTGGGCGATTTTCTTTTATTAGAGAAGAAGGGAATGCTTGACGGGGATATTTTCTACTACCGTCACAGTAATGATACACTGTAACCTCTGCTAACCAAGCACAATCTTTGCCTGATCTTATTTTGAGTCTAGCTGTTATTTATTGTATGACTCAGAGCAGGTGGTGAGCGAAATTGCATGGAGGGGTGGGTGGCAAGAAGAAATCTTTGCCTGGGGTACAATCAATTGAAGCGCTACCCCCGCAGGAGCCGCTGGTTTGATTTGGGATCTACTTTTTGTTGTCTGTTCACCCCCTTTAAGTGGCTCGAACCTGCCCTTAGCACATCAAACAAGTTGCAAATATATTGCAAATCTCATGTGTAACTATGAGATTTCAATAACACATATCTAGAACGTCTAGGAATGACATGCAATGTTATTGTTACCTTTCCTTTTGATTGCAGACTTCAAAAGAAGAGCACACCTCACAGTAAATGCAATTAAATCAAGAAGAGTTTACTTGTCATGTAGTAATGAAAATAACAAGCATTGAATTATATACACACAGTTTATACAACTACTTATCTCTGCAAAGAGCCCTTTACGAGGATCAGCAAAAACAGCAAAAGAACTTTCAACAGATTAAACTCTATAATAGACTTTAAATAACTATGTTTGCGAGCTTCCCTAGTGGGTAACCTATTGAAGTGCAGCTACTAAACAGGTCTCGATGAGGCCTAGCCTGCTAAAGTCCAGAAAGTTCCTCTACGCAAAATCTGTCTGTAAGCTTGTTGGTGCACTTTTAAATATATTTGTAATCCATAGGGGTCTTTGAACTCAGTCTAGGGGATGATTAGCATAGGTGTAATACTCTGATCCTCCAGTCAGCGTCAGTCAATTACAGCCAGCGTGACTTTCAGATAATCCTTAATGAACCAGCAAACAGTGTGTCCTTACTAAGATATGAGTCACTGTAGATCACAAAGTTATGGGGTTTGCGAATTTGGGCAAGTGCCCTCGCACCCGAACAGGCCTAGTCCGCCTGAGCTTCTTGCAGAGATTAACCGCTACGCAGCTACGACACAATGTCAGGCCTCTGGTGTTTGGCTTTCCACAGCTCCGGTCAGCAGTCGATTCGTCTGTCCGATCTCCTGGAACATGAGCTGGGCACACTTAAGCTGGCTTCCCTCTGGGTGGTTGGTCTTCCAGTGGATCCAGGCCCAGGCTTGGGCCTAACAGATCCAGGCCCCAGTCTTTGGGCCTAACAGCTTGTCTGAAAAGTTCTCCACAGCTCCGCAGAGGAATAAGTGCAGGTCCCGAGAGAGTGAAAATCAGCCCGCCCTTCCTTTAACCACTTAGTAACCTCCCTATAGACGAAATACGTCTATAAGGCGGTTCCTCAACTCTAACAGGACTGGGCGCGCACACGTGATCACCGGTGCTCACCGGGTCCATGGGACCCGCAGCATCGATGATCGTGGTAAGGAGCCAATGGTGGCGGCTCCTTACCACGTGATCACGCTGTCCAATGACGGCGCTATCACAGATGTAAACAAACCCGGCCAGGTTCAGATCCGCGGGCGAGCACACGTGGTCACGCGCTCGGCGGGTCCACGGGACCCGCAGTGTCAATGATCGCGGTAAGGAGCCAATGGCAGTGGCTCCTTACCACGTGATCGCGCCATCCAATGATGGCGCGATCACAAATGTAAACAAACCTGGGCAGTGTGGGTCACCTGCAGGTCATCTCTCTCCTCTCCTCACACCATTGCAGCGTGAGAGAAGAGGAGAGAGATTAGTGACCAAACGTAAGTGCCCAGCAGTGCCCCATCTGTTCCCCATCTGTGCCCTACCAGCGCCATCTGTGCCCTACCAGCGCCACCTGTGCCCCACCAGTGCCACCTGTGCCCCACCAGTGCCACCTGTGCCCCACCTGTGCCACCTGTGCCCCACCTGTGCCCCACCAGTGCACAACAGTGCCACAACAGTGCCACAACACTGCCACATCAGTGCCACATCAGTGCCACATCAGTGCCACCTGTGCCCATCAGTGCCACCTGTGCCTATCAGTGCCACCTGTGCCGTCTGCGCCCACGAGTGCCGCATGTGCCCACGAGTGCCGCCTGTGTCACACCAGTGCCACCTGTGCCACACCACCAGTGTCACCTGAGCCACACCAGTGCCGCAGCAGTGTCATCTGAGCCACACCAGTGCCACACCAGTGCCGCCTGTGCCCATCAGTGTCACCTGTGCCCATCAGTGCCAATCAGTGCTCATCTGCACCCCACCAGTGCTGCCTGTGCCCCACCAGTGCCATCTGTGCCCACCAGTGCCATCTGTGCCCACCAGTGCCACACCAGTTCCACCTGCACCACTGCAGTGCCGCCTGTTGGCTTGTTAGGGTCTCAAGAAATGAGAGAAGCTGTCAGTACTTCAGGTGTGATCAAATTGTTCAATTTTCAGAAATTGGTACCATAGCTTGTAGACCCTATAACTTTCACCCAGACTAAACAATATCCAATTTTTTTTTTTTTTTTTTTTTACCAAAAATATGTAGCAGTATACATTTTAGGCCAAATTTATGAGGAAAAAATACTTTTTTACAAAATGTTTTGATAGAAATGAAGAAAAATTCATTTTTTTACAAAATTGTCGTTCTTTTTTCATTAATAGCGAAAAATATAAAAACCGCAGAGGTGATCAAATACCACCAAAATAAAGCTCTATTTGTGGGAAAAAAAGGACAAAAATTTCATTTGGCTACAGTGTTGTATGACCGAGTTATTGTCATTCAAAATGTGAGAGCTGAAAATTGGTCTGGTTACTAAGGGGGTTTAAGTGCCCAGTGGTCAAGTGGCTAAGTAATCCTCCCCATCAGGCTGTGCAGGGGGGTGTCATGTGCATAGACAAGGCGAGGCATTGTGGGAAGTGTAGTATATCTCACCCAATTGTCAATGGAGTCCATGTCTCCTGATTCCTCTGCTTCCCACAATGCACTGCTTTAACAATTATAAACGTATATACAACACGACTTGAACAACGGTGTGGATTCAATCCTACATCGCTATAAATAATAGTCCATGATGGCAGATCCCTGCTACACAATCCCCCCACTCAAAGTCTTTGGTCCCCAAAGAGGGTAACAGATGCATCCTGTTACATGCTTTACAAATACACGCGGAGTAAAAATTGTTAGATAATATATAGCAACAAATACAACTTTTTCAAAAAGAAAATTTCCCCTAGAAAAAAACACTGCGCAGAAAATAAAATGTGAATGCTGCCAGTACCAAAAATTGTAGATGCAAATTTACAGAGAAGTTAAAAAAAGAAAGGTACGGCGCAAAAACCAATGTAAAGTGAATATGAAACCCTGATGCTTAACACAGAGTGTGAATAAATAGGTGAATATATAATAATGATGTAATTAGGGATGAGCCGAACACCCCTGCGTTCAGTTCGCACCAGAACCGTCGAACAGACCGACCGTTCGCGCGAACATTTAGAACCCCATTGAAGTCTATGGGACTCGAATGTTCGAATTCAAAAACGCTAATTTTAAAGACCAATATTCAAGTTATTGTTGGAAAACGTCTTTGAGAACCCGGGTCTTGCCCCAGGGAACATGTATCAATGTGAAAAAAGTTTAAAAAACTGTTTTTTCAGGAGCAGGACTCCTGAAAAAAAGACCGTTTTTAAAACTTTTTTTTCCACCTATTTATTCACACTCTGTGTTAAGCATCAGGGTTTCATATTCACTTTAAATTGTTTTTTGCGCTGTACCTTTCTTTTTTTAACTTCTCTGTAAATTTGTATCTACAATTTTTGGTTCTCAAAGACGTTTTCACAGGCAAACTATAGACACCCAGCAGGTACTATATTTAAAGGAATTTTCCATTTTTTTTTAAGTTAAGCATCATTAACCACTTAAGACCCGGACCAAAATTCAGGTAAAGGACCTTGCCCCTTTTTGCGATTCGGCACTGCGTTGTTTTAACTGACAATTGCGCGGTCGTGCGACGTGGCTCCCAAACAAAATTGGCGTCCTTTTTTCCCCACAAATAGAGCTTTCTTTTAGTGGTATTTGATCACCTCTGCCGTTTTTATTTTTTGCGCTATAAACAAAAATAGAGCGACAATTTTGAAAAAAATTCAATATTTTTTACTTTTTGCTATAATAAATATCCCCCCAAAATATATATAATTTTTTTTCCCTCAGTTTAGGCCAATACGTATTCTTCTACCTATTTTTGGTAAAAAAATCGCAATAAGCGTTTATCGGTTGGTTTTCGCAAAATTTATAGCGTTTACAAAATAAGGGATAGTTTTATTGCATTTTTATTAATTATTTTTTTTTTACTACTAATAGCGGCGATCAGCGATTTTTTGTGTGACTGCGACATTATGGCGAACACTTCGGACAATTTTGACACATTTTTGGGACAATTGTAATTTTCACAGCAAAAAATGCATTTAAATTGCATTGTTTACTGTGAAAATGACAGTTGCAGTTTGGGAGTTAACCACAAGGGGGCGCTGTAGGATTTGTGTGTTCCCTGTGTGTGTTTACAACTGTAGGGAGGTGTGGCTGTAGGTGTGACGTCATTGATCACGTCCCCCTATAACAGGGATGACGTGATCGATGCTGCGGCCACAGTGAAGCACGGGGAAGCCGTGTTTACACACGGCTCTCCCCGTTCTTCTGCTCCGGGGACCGATCGCCGCACTCCAGCCCGTGACCCACGGCTGGGTACTAGAACCAACGTATATATATACGTTGATGTGCCCAGCCGTGCCATTCTGCTGACGTAAATGTACAGTAGGCGGTCCTTAAGAGGTTAAAATCACTGCTCCAGGAGCAGTGATTTTATTGATGCTTAAATAAAAAAAAAAAAAAAATCCTTTAAATATTGTACCTGCTGGGTGTCTATACCTGTGATAACGTCTTTAAATAGCACAATCACCTGCCTGCCAGTATATTAGGAATAACTGATCTATCTAAGCTATACAGTGTATAAATATATGTACAACTCCTAGGGATGTATATATATTCTCTACACACTGTAAATTAAGCTAAACTGACTAGCCTGCCTGTCTTCTCTATCTAGCTATCTAAAAAGACAATCTCTCTGTCTCTCTTTCTGCTTTCTTTAACAAGCCGGAACACACTACACGAGGGCGCCCAGCAGGCGGCCTTATATAGTGTGGGGCGTGTGCTAAAGCCCTGAGCCATAATTGGCCAAAGCCACCCAGGCTTTGGTCAATTATGGCTCTTCGTCTTTTGCGCGCTGTGATTGGCCAAGCATCCGGGACATACAGCATGCTTAGACAATCATCAGCGCGCAATGCCGCAGTGAATCATGGGCCGTTTTGCGTCACTCGAATTTGGCACGAATGACCGCTTTTGTTCGAATTTCATCGAACATAGAAACAGACAATGTTCGAGTCGAACATACGTTCGTATCGAACGCGAAGCTCATCCCTAGATGTAATAGTCACCAAAAATGACAAACAATAAAGTGCTAAAACAAAATAAGATGAACTGCAACATAGTCTGGGAAATGAAATTAATAGTCCCAAAATCCAAAAATATGAGTAAGTGCAAAGGTGATGGTCCAAAATAAATTCTCCAGTGAGGATCGGTGAATCGCTAATAATCTTATCCTAAGTATTGTGACATCAGAGGAAATTCATGTGATCAATCCACCAAACAGAACACCCGAGTGGTATAGTGTTGTAGTCTCCTTACTAGAGGGTATGACTACAAATGCAGAGGTCAATATGGGCCCAGGATGAGTCGTTCTTTTTTCTCACTACCACTATTGGAGAAGCATAAGGGCTCCTGGACTCTCTGATGGTTCCTGTCCTCTTCAGCTCGGCTAGCTGTTCCCTAAGGTCTTCCAGATCCATTAGAGGGACTCTCCTAACCCGTTCCCTGAAGGGTTTATCTTCCTTCAGTCAAATTCTGTGAGTGGCACTCTTCGCACACCCAACATCTAACTCGGTTTTCGAGAATATTTTCTGCCATTTGTCGAGCTGGGCTTTTACCCTCTCCTTCCACTCGGGTGGGAGGCTAGAGCCATGAGGTTGGTGGCCTTTCTTTGAATCTTCAATCCTTTTACTCCATTCTAGATCAGAGGGGGCAATTGGGGTGGCTTGATGTACTCGACCCAGGAGCACTCTGGCTGGCACCTCCACAGGGCTGGTAGTAGCATTCCTAATGCTGACAGATACTCTTCAACGATTCCTTTCCAACACCTTTAATGGGATCACCTCGGGTATCACTTCAACTCCCTCCGAGCATCCAGCAGGGTCAGGTTCGAAGACAAGGAACGGGCCTGGCTGGGACCAGGTAAGTTTTACAGAGGCCCTCAGACAGGTCACCTCTCCGGGCTGTAAGATCTTCACTGCCTTATCCAGTCGCCAGATCTTCCCCACTCCTTCTTCAGGGACCTTCTTTTTCATCACTAACTGCTGATAG
Source organism: Rana kukunoris (assembly GCA_029574335.1). Lineage (NCBI taxonomy): Eukaryota > Metazoa > Chordata > Amphibia > Anura > Ranidae > Rana > Rana kukunoris. The sequence goes on from CM056049.1 coordinate 77,747,974, forward strand.
ACCCTCCGTATCATTGGATGGACCTTCCGTTATGGGGTCTCTGCAGCCTCAGCCAGAGGGATCAACAGTCTCCTGACTAGACCTGTGTTCGTCCCTATGATTAGGGTACTCTTGTGGGCCCCTGGTGGCAGAGGGCAGACTATTGTCAAGGTATCGAAGGTCTCCGCTGCTCCCGCAACTGAAGGATCAAAGGTCAGGCGAATTGGTAAGTATTCATCGTAAGGGAAACTCTGGGTCCCGATCCCCCATATCTCCAATTCTTCTAGTTTCTGAAGAGGAAGGTGGGAGATATACCGGTCATAAAAGTCTCTGTACAGGAGGGTCACTTGAGCTTCGGTATCCAAGAGGGCTTTGGTGAAGATCCCTTCTACCTGGATGGAGACCAATTGGGAGGGCCCCACCAGATTTTCAGGAAACTTCTGAGGTTTAGGCTTTCCCTTTTGCTCTGCGATTTATACCCTTGCTCCCTTCTTATGAGGACTTCCTCTGGCGTTCACTCACCCTTGCATGGGAGGGGTATAAGGGGACCTTGGGAAAGGTCTTTCCTTTCTTCTCTCTTTTTTCACAAAACTTTATTCAATGTTTTGGAGTTGTCTACATGAAGCGGGCACCCGGTTGACTCCTTCACTGGGGCCCTCTGAAGTTTTCCACCGGCCTGTACATTGTCTGACCAGCCTTTGCTGGACTGGGACAGACTTCACTTGTATGCCCTATTCCTCCACAGTTAAAACAGGATATAAACCCTCTTGGCCTCCTCGATTGATCATATGGCCTATAGGCAGGTTTCTCCGACTCTTCTTTTTTTAGTTGATAAGGAAACCCCCCTGCTTGACTGCTCAGAGCAGCCGCCATCTACGTTAATTGGGACACCTGTGCCTTCAAAAGCTCAAGAGTGTCACTCTCCTCGGTGGTTGCTATTCGGACACAAGCTGTGGTCGTCGGAGGTTGATACTTATTCTTTTGGTCTAATAGGACCTCTTCTTGTCTAATCATGTGAATCAGGTCAGGGTATTTCAATGCCTTGCTTCCTTGTTGGGTTCGTAATTGGAGGGCAATGGGATCCATAGGCTGGGCCCCCCTTATAACTTGTTGGGCTCTGACCTGATCTACATTCTTTGGATCTATTCCCTTTTTCAGGAGAATCTGATGCAAGATCTTATCCAAGCGGCCGACAAATTCGGATAGTTTCTCTCCTTACAGGCATACCCTGCTTTTAAGTACACAATAGGGTTTATTTACTAAAGCTGGAAATCGCAATATCAGGCTCATTTCTGCATAGAAACCAATGAGCTTCTAACTCCAGCTTGTTCAATTAAGCCTGGTAAAAAAACCTGGAAGCTCATTGGTTTCTGTGCAGAAGTGAGCCTTATTTTGCGCTTTCCATCTTTAGTAAATAAACACAATTGTGTACTTAAAAGTGGGGTATGCCTGTATTTCTGGAAACAATGCTCCAGTTGATATTGAAGTTCACTGGCGTTTTCAATCTTTCTGAACACACTCTGCAACACCTCTAGGTAGTCCTGCGCAGTGCAGTTTTCGTTACTGAGTTTAAGGCTGCATATGGCTTCTTACGCTGGCCCCCTGAGACTTTCCATGATCCTCTGTTTGTTTTGTTTCTCGGAAACGTCCCAGTCTTCTAGAGCCTGAGTGGCGTGATCCAGATATTCTTCAAATCCATCCTCCAAGGATGGCAATGGTTGGCTTCCTAAAAAAAAGTCCTAAGCGTCCGGTACCCTGTCAGTGGGTAGTCTGGAGAATCTTTTTTACATTGGGCCACAATTTCTTCCAAGACAGCATATAGCTCCGGGCTAAGGGCCTTTAGTGGCGTGGAGCTGGCTCCCGTTGCCTTTTGTTCTTTAGGTCCTGTTTGTGCCGAGGTACTGGAAGAGGTAGGAATGTCCTGGTTGTCTGCAGGGTGTATCAAAAAGAGGTCTACATTATCAGGTGTCTTTACACTGGCACCTTTAAAATTTTCCGATCTCCTGGAACATGAGCTGGGCACACTTGATCTGGCTTCCCTCTGGGTGGTTGGTCTTCCGGTGGATCCAGGCCCAGGCTTGGGCCTAACAGATCCAGGCCCCAGTCTTTGGGCCTAACAGCTTGTCTGAAAAGTTCTCCACAGCTCCGCAGAGGAAGAAGTGCAGGTCCAGAGAGAGAGAAAATTAGCCCGCCCTTCCTTTAAGTAATCCTCCCCATCAGGCTGTGCGGGGGGGTGTCATGTGCTCAGACAAAGCGAGCAATTGTGGGAAGTGTAGTCTATCTCTCCCAATTGTCAATGGAGTCCATGTCTCCTGATTCCTCTGCTTCCCACAATGCACTGCTTTACCAATTATAAACTTATGTACATTCTTGATCGCTATAAATAATAGTCCATGATGGCAGAACCCCGCTACACAATATTAAAGAAGGCCCTGGGTACAGCAGGCACGTATCAGGAATATGAAAGGGGTTGACATATAAGGGTTTGGCCATAAACCATAAGTTAGACGTATGTTTTTATTCTAAAAATGGATTTCAGCTTCATGATAGAGGCAATATAATTTATGCTATTTCAATATTTCATTATAAGCTCAAGGCTAGCAAGTAACCTCAGTTCAACACATGTGATTGATGTTCACCTATTGTGCAATTGTTACACTTCGCGGAATATACAGAGAATAGAAATAATTTTCCCTTGGTGTGTAAGTCAACAAACTATTTGGGAACTCATGGGAAATAACAGAGCATAAACCAGACATTCCTTTCCAAAGTTTCTATTTATGTATGTTTCATTGTTTTCCCATTTTTGAATCCATAATTTGCCTTGCTGGTCTCATTCTAAAACATAATTGTTTTTGTTTATTCCTCTGACACATTAAGAAAGGTATGCCCGGAGTTATTTTTACCTGATTATACGGAAGACTGCATTGACTCAAACAATACAATGGACTTCAAAGCATTTCACACCTAAGCATAAACTCCATCTTTTGCAAAACATGTAGACTAATCAATAAGAGAATATCTAAGTGTACTCACACATGCAGTTCTAAACCTGGCATGGATAACCCCCTTGGTCCAGGTCATTTGTGTAGTGTGATTGCACCATATCATGCCCTGGAACAGTTAAGCACACCATGCCCAAGACTGCTTGGAAGAGGTGGTCCATGGAATGATTGACATGTAGTCCAGTATGGTTCGCGTCAATGTGAGCACAAATTGTACCTTAGCACAAAATGTAATGACAGAAAGGCTGATACTGCAACGCAATGACAGAATCCTGGGGCAGTCAACGCTGAGACTGGACCATTGAAAAAAGAATGACAGAAACGCTTATGAGCCGTCGAGGCGGGATGACGCGCACGTAGTACGCGCGCGTGCGCCGAGAGGTAGGCGGAACCTCGTCGATGCCCGGAACGCGAGGAAGAGGAACGAGCGGCGAGCGACGAGTGACCCGGAAGAGCAGCGGGGCTATGGAGCGGAGACGCCAGGTGCACAGCGAGGAGATCCGCAAGGTTGACATCCGCACCTGAGCACCGCTTCGTGTCACCCGCCTGGTCGCCCGAGAACCCGCAGCGAGACCGCGGTGAGCCGCATCCCACCCACCTCCCGCTCTACCAGCAGAGATCAGAGAAGCAGGAGCCAGCCTAAACCTCCCACCCCCCCCAGGCACAAAAGGAGATTCCATAAGCTCAATATGGGTAACCTACGGAGCTGGTAAGATCATTCCATGCTATGTGTGACAGTAAAATTACCCTTACTTGAAAAGGTCAGCCTAGCTTGCCAGATGGGTGTATAAAGGACTGTTTTTTTTTTCTTGTTTGGGGTGAATAGTATCGGAGCAAAGATACCTGCAAAGAAGCGTAATTATACAAGTGACAAAGACCACCCGATGCCCAGGGAAAATGTATCAACCATATTAAAGGCTGTACATTAGAGGTCCTTTTGAAAAGAGCCGAGTTCAGCGCAGAATTTATCAACATACATAACGTATGACTGCATACACTTAGAGGTCAATTAGTGCCCGGGGCCCGGGGAGAGGAGGGCAGCCAACAAATAACTGTACCAACACATAGTCTGATTACACCAATGGAAGGCCTACTATAGACCCCCCCCAGTCCTAAGATAGGATTTGGAGAGCCCCTGGAGAGGCACAGCACTAAATGAGTACCTCTAGAGGATCTCTATGAAACAGTTGCCCCTTTAACTGACGTAGCTGCAGGGACCCCCAAAGAGCCCTGAAGACAAAGGGAAATAGCTGATGCCAAGCCGCTTCGATAATTTAAAGGTCAAGTCAGACAGACCCCTCCATCCTGGGAATAGGACGAGAAAACAGGAATTGATTGAGAACTACACTTTGCAACCCTCAAATAATCAGCAGGGGAGAAAATATACAAATAAAAATCAAAAACCGAACTGAACAGGGGAGACCCCTTTTTCAACTCGGACCCAGGCCTCCCTAAGCTCCTAACTCTACGGGACTAAACAAGAGAGATAGGGAGAGACCAGCACTGGAGATATAAGACCCTTGGAGATCGGGGTATCCCCCCTATTGACGTGGCGCCCCCGGCTTGCTGCCTCCTTAGCTCCCCACTGCATTACCAAATCCTAGCGAGGGGACTTTTAAACCCACACCCGAAGATATAACTTATAACATACTAAAGATAAGGAAGAGACGGGAAGATTGGAAGGTATATGTGAAGGGGCCAATACAAGTCCAGAGCCCCCTAGGAAAAGGTGAATAAGGGGAAACCTCTGTTCATCCTCAAAACTGGGGAAACGAATAAGAAGAACGGCCAAGACATACAGTATGAGTATGAGCAAGATAACAAGGGGCACTGCCCCCAAGGCCCCTAAAGAAAACACAACGCCCAGCACAATTAGACAATATCTGACCCAAGAGGGAACGGTTAAAAGCCCCAACACCGCAAAAAAAAACGGAAAAAAAGGGAGAAAAAAATAAAATTATAGGAGGTGCAATCCCGGATAGATCATTAGAGGAGGAGGAAGACAGAAGTCTTATGGAGGAGGCAACAGCGGGGTCACAGAACATCACAAAAAGCGAAATGAACATTATGTTAAAGAGGCTGGAGGATGTGATAAGACAAGAAATCAGCATGGTGAGAGTAGACTTGAGCCACCTCTTACTACGCAGAGAAGAGATGGAAACCAAGAACGAACAGCAAACCCTAGAAATAAAACAACTAAGAGAGCAACATAATAGTCTAAGACTGAACCAGCGCCTGTTACAATACAGGCTTGAGGACCAAGAGAACAGAAGTAGACGACAAAATTTAAGGATTCGCTCAATTAAGGAAGAAAAAGGGGAAGACCTTAGGGAAATTATGAACGAACTCTTTAAACCGATATTAGCGAAAAATATGGAAAAGGACTTAAAAATAGAACGGGTCCATAGAATCGGGACACAAAAAAATAGAGAAAATGAATGGCCACGAGATATAATTATAAGATTTAGAAATTATGAGGACAAGGCGGAAATATGGCTGAAATTAAAAAAGATGCCACCCCTGAGGTATAAAGATGCAGAGATCCAGATTTTCCCAGATCTGTCCTGGGAAACACTAACCAGGAGGAGACTGCTCAAACCACTGCTAGAGAAATTACGGGCCCAAAACATCAAATACCAATGGGGATTTCCGGCATGTCTCATAGGGTGGAAGGATGGCATATCAGCAAAATTAATTTTTCCCGAGGACCTAGAAGCCTTCTGTAATAAGCTGGATATTCAAGCACCTGAATTGCCAGGATGGACGGCCTAAACTAAAATAGTCCCAAAATGAATGGAAAAGGGGGGTGGAGGAGGAAAAATTTAGACAGGGAGGGGGAGTCGGGCGTTCCTATCCTCTGGGCAACCCTCCCTCTTCAGGAGACCCACCAGGAGGGAGGAGATCCGAGGGGAACCCTACCTCAAACAAGAGAACCGTGGAAAAGAGGTCTACACGGTTCATTAGCCCCTTGCTCTTTGGGGCCCTAGGGTGGGGGGGTAGGGGGAGGGAGGGAGGGAAGGGAGGCAGGGGAAGGTGGACGGGGGAAGGGAGGGGGGGAGGGAAGGGGGGATGGGGAGGCGGGAAAGGGAAGGTGACTCCCGATTGGATACCAAAAGAAGTATACAAATAGTGAGTAGATGGCCGGAATAAAATTTATCTCATATAATGTTAAGGGCCTAAATACCCGGGCCAAAAGACAGAAGATCACTGAGGAGATAAAACATTATGGAGGAGATGTGATCTTCCTCCAGGAGACGCATTTAACAATCAACTCCAGCATTAGATTACACTCTCCCAGCTATCCGATATGGTTTTATGGAGACTCCATTTCAAACCGCGCAAGAGGGGTGGCCATAGGATTTACGGGGAGAGTGAATTTCGTATTGGAAGATAGGAAAACTGATCCGGATGGTAGATTTTTATGTCTTAAGGGCAAACTTGGGGATACTATCTACACGTTGGTTAATATATATGCCCCTAACAACGGCCCGGTGAACTATGTTAACAAGACTTTAAGGAAACTAAAACCTTTCCTAGACGGGTATGTGATTGTAGCGGGGGACCTTAATTTCTGTATTAACCCGAGAGAGGACAGTACGTCCCGGACACGAGAGGTAAATAATGTGGAAGTCCAAAAATTCAAACGGCTAATGCATGACAGCCAGCTGGTAGATATATGGAGGTCCCTCCATCCTGGGATACAAGACTACACGTTCTACTCTCCTGTCCATGGGACCTATTCCAGGATTGACTATATGATGGTAGACCATAGGCTGCTGGATAGGGTAATTATGACAGTGTCAGACCATGCCCCGATCACTATGAAAATAGAGAACACTACGCAACAAATCTACCATCCGGTTTGGCGCCTAAATGAAGACCTGATACGAGATGAGGAGGGGGCGGGAAAGGTAGAACAAGAACTCAAATATTTTTTTTTAGCTAATGATAACGGGGAAACCTCGGAGGCTATTGTTTGGGAAGCGCACAAAGCTTATATCCGTGGAATCCTAATTAAAGAAGGGTCCAGGAAAAAGAAAGAGGGAATCAGGAAGTATAACTTAGTTGTAAAAGAAATAGCGAGCTTGGAACAAACCCATAAAAAAGAGAGAACAAGAGAGACCCTCCATAAGCTAATCCTAAAAAGAGAGGAACTAAAAGAGATGTTGTCACACGAAATAAAAAAAAAGTTTAACTGCATAGCGAAGGAGAGATATATATGGGGTAATAAAGCTAGTAAACATTTAGCCGATATGGTGAAAAAAAAAAAAACCCAGGAATTACATCGAGAAAATCAAAAATAAAAACGGGGAGACGGTATATACAACTAAGAACATTGCGGAGACATTTAAAAACTACTATGAGGAACTGTATGCGATAGACCAGTGTGGGTGGCAAATAGGGGAGAAAGAGGCAAAAACTTATGATTTCTTGCTGAGAGCCGGGGTCCCTAAGATAGAGGAGACTTTAAGAACAAAAATGGATGAGCCCATAACGGAATCTGAAATCAAAAAAGCCTTAAACAACACGGCTGTGGGAAAGAGTCCAGGGCCGGATGGCTTTACGGCCCTATATTACAAAAAATTTAGCAATATTCTAATACCTAGACTATGCAGATATTTCAATGGGCTGGGTGCAAAATTCGAAGCAAGTAAAGAGATGTTAGCGGCTTCGATTACTTTAATCTTAAAAGAAGGAAAGGATAGCTTGCAATGTGCAGGATATAGACCGATATCCTTGCTGAATGCGGACATTAAGATTTTTGCAAAAATTTTAGCTGAACGTATGAAAAACATGATGCCCGACCTGGTGCACCCAGACCAGACCGGGTTCATACCCAACAGAGAAAGTAAGGATAACGGCATGCGGGCTCTCCTCTTGCTTCAGAAATTGAAAAGGGATGGACCTCCTGCCCTTTTCCTTTCGGTAGACGCCGAAAAGGCTTTTGATAGGGTAGATTGGGGATTAATGTTAAAAACTCTAGAAATAATGGGTATTGGAGACAGGATGCTAAGGTGGATAAAGACACTCTATCTAGATCCATCGGCAAGAGTAAAAATCAATGGGACCCTCTCGTCCCCGTTTGCCATGAGGAACGGGACGAGACAGGGATGCCCACTGTCTCCCCTCCTTTTCATTCTGTCTCTAGAACCACTGCTAGCTACAATAAGAAATAACTCTGAAATTAGCGGAGTAAAAGTAGGGCAAGAGGAGCATAAGCTATCAGCCTTTGCCGATGACATCCTTTTCTATATCACCGACCCACTGGTCACAATCCCCGCTTTAAATAAGGTACTTCAAGAATATAGCGCTATCTCTAATTTTAAAATCAACGAAACGAAAACTGAAGTCTTAAATATCAACATTAATAAAAAAGAAGAGATGTTGGTTAAGAGGATATGTGTATTCCCATGGATTAGCGAGCTAAAATATTTGGGTATTAAGCTAACAAACTCGATCAAGAGAATATATAAAATAAATTTCGTTCCCCTCTTGAACGAGATTAAAACTGACATTAAGAAAATCAGTAATAGACCCATTTCTTGGGTTGGACGCATAAATATTTTGAAAATGTGTTTGGTACCAAAGATACTTTTCAAATTCCAAATGCTGCCGATTACCCTCCCCCAGCAATTTCTGAGAATATTGAACTCGATACTATTAAACTATGCGTGGAAAAATAAAAAGCATAGAATCTCACTAACAATTTTAAAACAAAAGAAGAGCGAGGGGGGCCTAACCGTGCCTGATATCAGAGAGTACTATAAAGCTGCAGTACTATCTCGGGTTGTAGAATGGGCCAGAGATAGAAGCGAGAAGAGATGGGTACAGATAGAAAAAGCACAATCTAAAACACAACTATGCACTATCATGTGGACACCTATACAATATAGAGCATTAAATATAGAAACGTTAGATTTAACACGAGATACACTGAGATTATGGGACAGGGTATATAAAAAACTAGACAAGGAATACAATTCACCACTTATTAACTTGAAGGAAAACACTTATTTTGCACCAGGGGTAAGGAAAATAGGGGGGAATTGGATAAAAACTGAAAGATTACACCTAGGGGATATAATAGAGGGGGGTAAAATTAGGGAGTTTGAGGAATTGAAACAAAGATCAACACAATGGGATTTGGATGGATGGCGGTTCCTCCAGCTACGTCATTTTGTGCAATCTCTGCCCCACCCATTACGGTCAAGCGAGGAACTTACCCCGCTGGAGAGGCTGTGCAAAACAGAAAGCTCAAAAGGCACAATATCAAAATTATACAAAATCTTGTTGGAAATCGACAAGCTGGGAGAGCCGCCTTTCCTACAAAAATGGGAAAGGGAGTTGGGCACACGTAGAGGTGAAAACACTTATGAAAGGATAATGCTATTGACCCATGCCTCGGCCATTGATACACGAACGGCAGAAATGAACTACAAATGTGTCTCGGGTTGGTATGCCACGCCCGACAAAGTGAGTAGATATGCGAAAGGGAAATCAGATCAGTGCTGGAGGGGATGCCAAGAGAAAGGAACCATGGCTCACATCTGGTGGCTATGCCCAAAAATCCAGAAATTTTGGCAACAAATTCTGGGTCAAATAAAAGAAATAACGGGCAAAGAAATCAAGAAAGACCCCTGGGTAGTCCTTTTCCACGGGGAGAGGGTGGGAATTTCGAGATACAAAAAGTCCCTAGTGCCCCACCTGCTCAATGCAGCCAAGAGGTTAATACCAAAGAACTGGCAGAGGGAGGAAAGCCCAGGGATGTGGGAGTGGATTGACACGGTCGAGGAAACCCACAGGATGGAAGAGCTGAAGGAGACCATGGGAGAGACAAACCAGGATTTTAAAAATAAATGGAAAAGCTGGGAAAAATACAAAAAGACGTGGAGTTATGCAGAGAATCTGAGATTAGAAACCTACGGGCCCTAAAGTTCTAACTCATATGAAACAAATCTCTAAAATACTTAAATGGAATATCAGCAATCAGGCATCCTCGGGAGTCACCTGGGGGGAGGGAGGAGGGAGAGGGGGGGAGGTGGGTGGGAAGGGGCAAGGGGTCCCACAGTAATAGAGAAGGGGTACCCCGAAGACGGGAGTACCAGGAGCTGAAAGAGCATGCGGTTGGTTGTAGGATGACTAGAAAATATGGATATCCCCCAGTGGAAAAGGGAATACTTTAATAAGTATAAAAACACGTCTTTATAAAAAAAAAAAAAAAAAAAAAAAAAAAAAAAAGGGAATCTTTGGATCACAGGAGACCCCACAAATGATGCAAGTAAGCTTTGGAGACCAAGAAAGCATATTGACCATGAGCTGATCTCCAGCACGTGCGATTAGCTGATGTGGGAAGAAAAAAAAAAGAAACGCTTATGAGAAAAGCTGAGACTGAAACTGCAAAGACAGAAAACGTGGGTCAGAAACTCCATGACAGAAAGCAGAGACTGAAAAAGCAAAGACAGAAACCTGGGGCAGCAACGCTATAACAGAATACTGAGATTGGAAACCGGACCCCCCCCAGACCCGAAGACTGAAACACCCCCCCCCCCCCCGCACCCACCAGGAGCTGTGACGGAAACCTCTGGGGCAGGACACTATGACGGAAACCCCTGGGGCAGGACGCTATGACGGAAACGCTGAGACAAACCCCCGGGGTAGAACGCCATGACAGAAACGCTGTGACAGAAACCCCTGGGGTAGAACGTATGACAGAAATGCTATGACAGAAACGCTATGACAGCACGATGAGACGAACGCATGACAGGAAATGCCGGGCAGAACGCATGACAGGAAATGCCGGGCAGAACGCATGACGGGAAATGCCGGGCAGAACGCATGACGGGAAATGCCGGGCAGAACGCATGATGGGAAATGCCGGGCAGAACGCATGATGGGAAATGCCGGGCAGAACCCATGACGGGAAATGCCGGGCAGAACCCATGATGGGAAATGCCGGGCAGAACGCATGACGGGAATGCCGGGCAGAACGCATGACGGGAATGCCTGGCAGAACGCATGATGGGAATGCCGGGCAGAACGCATGACGGGAATGCCGGGCAGAACGCATGACGGGAATGCTGGGCAGAACGCATGACAAGCACTGGGGCAGAAAACGCATGACAAGCACTGGGGCAGAAAACGCATGACAGAACCCCCGGAGCAGAAACGCATGACAGAACTCCGGAGCAGAAACGCATGACAGAAACCCCCGGGGCAGAAACGCATGACAGAACCCCCGGGGCAGAAACGCATGACAGAACCCCGGGGCAGAAACGCATGACAGAAACTCCGGGGCAGAAACGCATGACAGAAACTCCGGGGCAGAAACGCATGACAGAAAACACCGGGGCTGAACGCTATGACAGAACACCGGGGCAGAAACGCTATGACAGAACACCGGGGCAGAAACGCTATGACAGAACACCGGGGCAGAAACGCTATGACAGAACACCGGGCAGAAACGCTATCACAGAACACCGGGCAGAAACGCTATGACAGAAAATGCCGGGGCAGAACGCTATGACAGCACGCTACGAAAAAGCATCGGCTGGAACGTGGCGTGACAGAACGCTATGACAATTGCAGCAATGTGTGAACTGCCTGCGCCACCTGTGAGAGAACAACCCAAACCCCCCCCATGCCAAACCTGGGGCAGCAACGCTATAACAGAATACTGAGATTGGAAACCGGACCCCCCCCAGACCCGAAGACTGAAACACCCCCCCCCCCCCGCACCCACCAGGAGCTGTGACGGAAACCGCTGGGGCAGGACGCTATGACGGAAACCCCTGGGGCAGGACGCTATGACGGAAACGCTGAGACAAACCCCTGGGGTAGAACGCCATGACAGAAACGCTGTGACAGAAACCCCTGGGGTAGAACGTATGACAGAAATGCTATGACAGAAACGCTATGACAGCACGATGAGACAGAAACGCTATGTCAGCACGATGAGACGAACGCATGACAGGAAATGCCGGGCAGAACGCATGACAGGAAATGCCGGGCAGAACGCATGACAGGAAATGCCGGGCAGAACGCATGACGGGAAATGCCGGGCAGAACGCATGACGGGAAATGCCGGGCAGAACGCATGACGGGAAATGCCGGGCAGAACGCATGACGGGAAATGCCGGGCAGAACGCATGACGGGAAATGCCGGGCAGAACGCATGATGGGAAATGCCGGGCAGAACCCATGACGGGAAATGCCGGGCAGAACCCATGACGGGAAATGCCGGGCAGAACGCATGACGGGAATGCCGGGCAGAACGCATGACGGGAATGCCGGGCAGAACGCATGACGGGAATGCCGGGCAGAACGCATGACGGGAATGCCGGGCAGAACGCATGACGGGAATGCTGGGCAGAACGCATGACAAGCACTGGGGCAGAAAACGCATGACAAGCACTGGGGCAGAAAACGCATGACAGAACCCCCGGAGCAGAAACGCATGACAGAACTCCGGAGCAGAAACGCATGACAGAAACCCCCGGGGCAGAAACGCATGACAGAACCCCCGGGGCAGAAACGCATGACAGAACCCCGGGGCAGAAACGCATGACAGAAACGCATGACAGAAACTCCGGGGCAGAAACGCATGACAGAAACTCCGGGGCAGAAACGCATGACAGAAAACACCGGGGCTGAACGCTATGACAGAACACCGGGGCAGAAACGCTATGACAGAACACCGGGGCAGAAAAGCTATGACAGAACACCGGGGCAGAAACGCTATGACAGAACACCGGGGCAGAAACGCTATGACAGAACACCGGGGCAGAAACGCTATCACAGAACACCGGGCAGAAACGCTATCACAGAACACCGGGCAGAAACGCTATGACAGAAAATGCCGGGGCAGAACGCTATGACAGCACGCTACGAAAAAGCATCGGCTGGAACGTGGCGTGACAGAACGCTATGACAATTGCAGCAATGTGTGAACTGCCTGCGCCACCTGTGAGAGAACAACCCAAACCCCCCCATGCTGCCAGCTTGTCCCTGAAGAAATTAGTGATAAGCTGCTGGCCTGACCCCAGAAATGAAGGGTGGACAGCCTCCTCCATGTTGCCAACGTGACCCCCCCCCCCCAAGACACCGTGTGGCCCTGCAAGTTCCAGCGTGTGTCTGAAGTGGATGGCTCGGCGCACTCGTGGACTGACAGGGAGGAGTGGGTGGATGACCCCCCCCTCGTGCAGCAGCGTGCACCCGTAGAAGTGTGCCCCCCCCATGGACGAGCGGGCGCTCCTGCAAGTACAGGAAGTGCTCATAGAGGTGGGTGGGTGCCCCCCCTCAATGTGAGCCCAGAAGCCGACAGGGAGAAGGAGCGGGCTGCTGGCCTGCCTGGAGGAGTGAGATAGTGTACGGCCCCCCCTCTCCCCCCCACGCAGCGTCGCGCACCCGGAAAACACCCCCCCCGAAGTGCTCCTCAGCTCAGTGTGAGGGAGAGAGACAGGGGCGGCAGGCAGCCCGGAGTACAAGAGGGGAGAAACTGGCGGTGCAGCGTGCACCCGGAGAGCTCTCCCCCCCCCCCCAGAAGGCAGATGAAAGATAAGCGGGCGGGTGGCTCTGCAGAGTAGTGGGTTGGTGGTGGGTGGCGGGCTCCCGCTCCATGATGCCCGGCGTTCGCATCGGGACAAGCTAACCGCGCAGCCCCCCCCTCGGGATTAGCATGGGAGAACCACGTGGACCGCCCCCCTCACCGCTGCCAGCATCAGTGGACAGCCAGATGAGCGGGCAACCCCCTCCTCCATAGAAGCCGGCATGCCCACGGTGAAAGGTAGGTAGAAAGATAGACTGGATGGATGGATGGATGGATGGGCGGGCGACCCCACACCAATACAACCCGGGAGAGGCACCGCCACGAGGCTGCTGCTGCCGCTGCCCTGCACCTCCCCCTTCAACCAGAAATGGCGCCAACCCGAACCTGATGTGGGGAGGAGCCTTAAGTACTCACCAGACTCCTCCCACAAATGCAGGCTAACCTACGGCAAGCCTTAATACTAATAAGAACCTGAACGTTCTTCCCGTTAATGGCTCCACCGCAGTTGGGAAAGTCCCACTGCATGGCAAACTCAGATGCCACAGTCTGCTGTGGAGTCAAACAAGATACAATTTTTTGGTACTTTTGCACATAACATTGCAAGCAGATTATACAAAAACATTATTGGCCAACATCATTATAACATGTATTTTAAGGAGTATTTAAATACAAAAATATGAGGCCCAATTATCACATTCCTCACCCCCTCTGATGGCCCGTTGGAAATTTTTTAGGGGGGGGGGGGCAGATGAGTTTGGCACCTCCCCAAAAAACACTCAGAATTTAATGTGAAAATATACTTTAGAACACATTTTAGGGGGGGGGGGGGGTAAAGCACTACAATGGATCTTACAAAATACATTGTTAACCGACTAGGCTAGGTGTGTTTGGGCCCAGGAGAGCATGCTGGAGAGGTTAGTGAAGGGAAATATGCATGTAGGCCAAAAATTGGGCATTCAAAAATTACAGCATGCATTGGGACAAAGGGGACATTCACATCATATTACAATCATGGTAATTAGGGAAGGAGGGAAGGAGGAAAGAAATACAATACATTAGCATACATTAAATGTGATTATAAAGGAGAAAACTTACCCTCATATAGTCCTCCTGCAGAACTTGTATGATAGCAGAACAGGTTTCTGGGATAATGAAGCCCCGAGCCTGGGGGAAGATGCCTGTCGTGAACTTCAGTTCCTGCAGACTTCTCCCTGTCGCGAGATAGCGTAACATGGCAACTAGCCTCTGCTCAGCACTGATGGCTTACCGCATAAAGGTGTCCTGCCTGGTTATATAGGCGGACACCAAAGCCAACAGGTGCTGAAAAATGGGGTCAGACATCCTAAGAAAATTCCTGCAGTCATCAGGGTTATTTGCCTGCATCTCCCACAGCAGAGGCATATGAGAGAATTGGAGCAACAAATTCTTGGTCCATGAACGCCTCCTCACCCTGTTCATGGACTCGTCTTGGTCTAAAACAAGAAGACCAACACAAACCGACTGCACAGCACAAATTCTAAGACAAGAACGTACCCGCAACATGGCTAGAAAACGAACATCTGATCAGAATGAACTAAACAGAACACACTGAAGAACAGCAAGTCCTATGAAGAATGACCTGAAATTCAGAAACGAGCGGACAGGGCCACACTGTGAAACAAATATGACCTGACTACATGCCCTGAAAGACAAGATACGAAGCCACAAGCACATACTGAGCCACAGAAAACGATCTGAACGCACGAAGACTGAAAAGCACGAATCGTCTCTCACCAAACTTTTACTAACACGCGGTAACATGAGATTAGCAAAAGCAGCCCTAAGGGTGGCGCAGTGGAATCGCAATTCCTCTTTATACTCCCATCGTACGTGTTATACGTCACCATGTTTTAGAACGACGAGACTTTGGCTTGACAGTGTGTATGTAAGGAAAGTTAGACAAGAATCCCGTCAAGCTTGACAAGAAACCCATCGAGAAAAACTAAGTTTTTTTTTTACGACAGGATTCTCGTCCGTGTGTACAGGGCTTAAGTGTTGCAATATGGTTACATTTAATGAAGGTACAACATTTAAAAACTCACATGGTTGATGACTAAAACAGGCACATCTAAATATGCGGGCATCCGGGGTAAAGCTGTCCACATAGATCATCATGTGCACCGCCATTGATGTCGTCCCTTCCATGAGCAGTTCAAGCTTTGCTTTCAGATCGCTCTACTGCAGGGAAGTCTTCCCGGTCATGATTGCAGATTGACAGTGGTAAAAGCCGGCAGTGTGGGGGATGGTCTATGTGGACAGCTTTACCCCAAATCCCTGCATACTTAGATGAGCCTCTTTTAATCATCAATCATGTGAGTTGCTAAATGTTGTACCTTCATTAAATGTAATCATATTGCTACACTTAGAGGTGCCTCTCTTCTCTTTTATACTCTGTAGCTAGTGCTGCATTTTGCTTCTACTGTAATCCCTTTTTTGTGGATATATATTTTCCTCCCCAAAAGGTTAAGATAGGAAGACAGGGCAACGCCGGGTATTCAGCTAGTTTTATATAAAACAGACACAGGGACACATAACATTATGGTACAGAGGGATGGGACTGGGAGGTTTTTATACTGTAGTGTTTGAGACAATCAGCGCTACCAATACCTATACAGTAAAACCTTGGATTGCGAGCATAATTCGCTCTGGAAGCATGCTTGTAATCCAAAGCACTTGTATATCAAAGCAAAACTTCCCATAAGAAATAATGGAAACTCAAATGATTTATTCCACAACTATTTATTCATAAGTCATTCAGTCTATAGTCCATATAAAAAGATCATAGCAATGTAACCATAAAATATCTATTTCCCATAGAGTTGAATGGGACTTTAAAGAAAAACCCTTTCCCATAGAGTTGAATGGAACTTTAAAGAAAAACCCCGACCATGGCAAATGGGGGTGGGTAAGGGTTAAACCACCTATCCTATGTTTGTTGCTGACAAATAAAAACCACCGCTTGGAAGTTATGAAGTAACATGTATTTCCCATAGAGTTGAATGGGACTTTAAAGAAAAACCCTTTCCCATAGAGTTGAATGGGACTTTAAAGAAAAACCCCGACCATGGCAAATGGGGGTGGGTAAGGGTTAAACCACCTATCCTATGTTTGTTGATGACATATAAGTAACATGTGTGCCAAGTTTCATGTTAATATCTTTAGCCGTTTGGACGTGATGCTGGAACATACATACATACACACACACACGTTGAGTTTTATATATATAGATTATCTGTACCTTATATCAGAGTGTCTCCATGCGCTCACATGACTCCTTGGCTCTCTCGTCTCCCCGGATGAAAGCTATAGCGGGTGGGGCCAAGCACTCCCGCTGATGTCAGCTGGGTTGGAGGGGAGGAGAGAGAGCTGAGAAGTCACATGAGCACTGGGAGATGCTCTGCTAAAGGTAAAGATCGCTAAGCTTTTTTATGTAAAACATGGGACACATAACGTTATGGTACAGAGGGAATGGGAGGATTTTATTGAAATTATGATAACAGCAGGAATGTAGGGGGGCAGGCACTGACACAGAGGAGGCAGGAAGGAAGGGGTGAGAGAAGGACAGAGGAGAGCTGCCGATGACCGAGGCACATAAACTAACCACAGTGTCAGAGTACAGCAGCCAATTATAAACCATGGTCAGTTTACAGGGGGAGAGCGTAGCGAGGCAGGATCAGTCAGTTTTTTAGGCAATTGAAGGGGCCAAATTAGACAGCACAAGCATGCTTTAAGGGAACAGGATCTGTTTTTTTTTTGTTTTTGTTTTTTAAGGGTAACAAACTATTTAACTATCATATCTAGCTAAATTAACTACAATCCTGATCCATATAGTTCCAAAACCGTCAATTGGTGACTGGGCTTTGAACAGCTGTGTACAGGTAATTGCAATAGCCTTTACAAAATAGCAAAATATGTCTTTAAGATACTATGCACTAAAAGATGCAAGTGTGCAGTTTTGCAAATTTGTCATTTATTAGTAAAACTCTTTTTCAATACATTTTATTAAATAGTTTTAACAAAAATACAATGTCAATATAAAACAAAGCTACATATAGCAAGTACATATTTAAAGTGTAGTTACACCAAAAACAAAGGTGTTCTAAAGCATATTATAACAATCAACAATCAAAACATAAAGAGCCAAGGACTGGAGGCAATGGTGCCATTGAGTAAACCATCAATTTGTCAACAAAGAGCCATAGTACATGAGAAAAATTCCAGGGCTGTGAGAACAGACTGTCTACCACAAAGATCATCATTTATTTGTCAATTCAGTACCAGGAACGGCCCTATTGGGCTTTGTGAGACATCTAACATTTTCTCAATATGAAAGAAGAAAAGAAAAAATTCTAATTCAGGATCCCGACCAGAACTCCACATAGCACCCCATTGGGACTTAAGAAGATGGAGATTGTAAGCAACACAACCAGGGGGTCCAAACCCTCTTAAAATTGTCTTCCTTGTCTAACCGTGTGCCAGCTAATTTTTCATGTAACATAATCAGTAATAGTAAAACTCAAAAAATCGTCCAGAGTGCTAAGTGCATCATTGTAACAAGGGGTAGATTTATTAAAGGCAAAACAACTGTAATCAGTAAGTGTAGTTGCTTGAGAGCTTAGTAAATGAGGTAAAGCTTTACAAATGAATGCCCAACCACATGCAAGGAAAAAATGAATATTTGCACCAAACAAAAAAAAAACATTCCTTTTTTCTATTTGCATGTTCTATATATTTAAAACTTTAGCTGTATATTTCCCCCCTTTCGTCTTTCAGGACAGCCCTGAGATATAGCTCCTCCCTCCGGGACAGGAAACACATCCAATGTAAATTATAAAAGGAAGTCCTCCAGGCCTTCTCCTCAGTTTTTGTGTTTCCTGCCGGACGGGAAGGAGCACATTCAGGAACGTGCCTCTTTGGAGGTGTTTTACCTTAGGCTTCAGGGCCATGGTAGGAGACATCTCAGGACTCTCCTGACATAGATGTCGGTTGTTTTTGCCTTACCTTTCCTGCAGCACTCCTCTGGCCCTAGGGGTAGAGAGCGTAGCTGGGACCACCGCTCCTGTTGCTCAGCGAGAGTCGGACCCCCGGTGACGGCGGAGAGCTTCTGTCCCCAGATCGCTGCATCCCTGACAGCAGAGAAGGCGAGAGACGCCAGGCAAGCCGCATGGGTCCGTGGACTTCCGGGAATGGTGCGGAGGGGCGGAGCTTCTGCGTTCCAGCAAAGGGAAGTGACGAATTTCCCGGCGGAAGTGCGTCATCGGGGGGCGCCCGGAAACGTCGTTCCGGTTTCAAAAGGCGCGGCGGTGGCGTTCAGGAAGCCAGAGCTGGTGTGCAGAGGTTCAGCGCGCTGAACAAAACACCACAAGCTATGGAGGCTGCAGCTGCACATCTCGATGCTGGTTCAACAGGCTCCGGTGCCTCTCAGGTAAGCTTGGTGAGAGCACATGGCTTACTCTGGGGAGCAGTGAGCCGTTGGGTGGTGAACCTTGTTGGTGGTGGGTTGGGCACTTTCTAGGAGCCATGCACAGCGGTGAAAAGGCTTAAGCTGGTTGTAATTGGGTTTATTTTTCTCTGTTTTCTTAACAGGTCAAAACCCACCAGATCCCTAGAAAAACGTGTGCCGTGTGTGGAACAAAGTTAAACCCCATTTGGGATAAACCTCTGTGTCCAGAGTGCGTTAGTAGCTTGGTGAAGGAGGACTCTGTAGCTACTTGCCATAAATTGTTGTCATCTGTAAAGGATGAACTTGCATCTACATTTCAGTCTTTCAAAGGACTGATGGATAGAATGCAAAGTCCAGCCCCTCCCTTACCCAGGACTTCCAGCATGCCCTCCTTAACTCAAGACCAGGAGGAGGAGGAAAGGGAAAGGACTCCCAGGTCTGTTACTTCCTCACAGGCAGGTTCAGCCACAGAGTCAGAGGCAGAAGAGGATTCCTCCAGGGGGGCTAGGTACAAATTATCCTTAGAGGATGTAGGGGACCTACTAAAGGCAATCTACGATACTCTAGATATTCGGGAGGAACAGGTTCAGCTCTCGAAGCACGACCTTATGTACCAGGGGTCTTGTGCAGGTAATCCCCGAGCCTTTCCGGTTCACAAGTCCTTGATTGACGTGATTTTGTGGGAGTGGGAGCAGCCTGAGAAACGTCCATTTTTTTCAGGCAACCTTAAACGTAGGTTCCCATTCGAGACGGATGCATCTCAGCCCTGGAATAAGATCCCCAAGCTGGATGCTCCATTAGCTTGGGTCTTAAGAAAGACAGATCTGGCTTTTGATGATTTAGGGTCCCTAAGAGACCCAATGGATAAAAGAGGTGATCTACTTTTAAAAAGAGCATGGGATGCCTCTTCCATTGGTCTAAAGCCTGCACTGGCAGCGTCTTGTTTGGCCAGAAATCTTGAGTGTTGGCTCAGACAGTTACAGGCCCATATTGTTACGGGTACTTCTAGACAGGAGCTGGTAAAATCTTTTCCGCTTTTATATAAAGCAGTAGGTTTCTTGGCAGACACCTCAGAGGAATCTGTGAAGCTGGCGGCCAGAACGGCAGCTTTGGTAAATGAAGCCAGAAGGTCAGTTTGGTTGAAGACGTGGGCAGGTGATGCCGCTTCCAAACTGAAATTGTGTGGTTTGCCTTTTTCAGGAGACCACTTGTTCGGCTCGGGCCTCCAGGAGGCGCTAGAATGAACTCAGGATAGACAAAAGGCTTTTCCAGAGAAAAAGAAGAGGTCAGAGGGAAAACGCTTTTTTCGTGGGCTCAAACAGCAGAACCAACAAAAAGAAAGCCAGCCCAAGAAGCATTGGGTCGGGCATAAGGGGTGGGGGGAGGAGGAATCCTGTTTAATCCTCCTCAACCCACCCCAAAAACTCAGTGACTTTTGTGTCCCAGTGGGAGGAAGATTAGGGCAGTTCCTCCCACAATGGACCAAGGCGACTTCAAGTCCGTTCATTTTAGATCTAATAGAGAACGGATACAAGTTGGAGTTCGCATCAACGCCCCCTCCAAATTCATGATCACACAGCTTCCCAGAGACAGAGTGAAGGCAGAGGCGCTAGGCTTGTCTCTGGGGGAGTTGGTAGACCAAAAGGTACTGATTCAGGTGCCCCAGAGGGAGCAAGGGCAGGGAGTATACTCTCATGTTTTCGTGGTCCGAAAACCATCAGGCAAGTTCAGGATGATCCTGAACCTCTGACCCTAAACAAATTCCTCAAGTACAAACGCTTCAGGATGGATTCCATCTTCACAGTAGCAAGGCTCCTTTTCCCCAAGTGTTACATGGCAACCCTGGATCTCAGAGATGCATACCTACACATCCCGTTCCATCCAGATTTTCAAAAATTCCTCAGAGTTGCAGTGAGGGGGAACTCGGATATTCGACACTTCCAATTCCGAGCCCTTCCCTTCGGGCTGTCGTCATCACCGATAATCTTTACGAAGGTACTAGCAGAGGCCTTGGCCCCATTAAGAGACAGGGCGATTACGGTAATCCCGTATCTGGACGACCTCCTGTTTGTGGCAGGGTCAGCCCAGCAGTTGGAAAGAGACTTACGGGAAGCCCAGAATTTTCTACCCTCACTCGGGTGGATAGTCAACCGAGAAAAGTCACAGTTGATCCCATCCCAGGAGGTCCTATACCTGGGGTGCAAGGTTTCCTCAGTGGAAAGAAAGATCTATCTCCCCGAAGAAAAAATAGAAAGGGTAAGCCAGGCAGTTGCCCAGTTACAATCTACCCAAAGAGCTTCGGTCAGGGAAGTAATGAGGGTTCTGGGAATTATGACGGCATAAAAACATAAAAACGTAGTGATCTAAGTTTTTTTTTAATCAATTAACTGGCTATTACAAATGCGGAAGGTGTAGGGTGTGTAGTTTAAATTCAAATGTACAAAGACGGGTGACCACCTTTTTATCTACAGCCACGGGCAGGGAACATAAAATCAGGCCCTGCATCACTTGTGCTTCTACAGGTGTAGTATACTTGTTGCAGTGTCCATGTGCCCTGCAATATGTGGGCCGGACAAAAAGGGCTTTTCGAATACGTGTTAATGAACACATTACCAACATCCTGTCGGGATTTAGAGACCACTCAGTTTCCAATCACTACCGACTCAAACATCATAAGGATCCATCTAAGACCCTTTTTTTGGGGATCGATAAATTTAAACCCCATTGGAGGGGTAGCCACCTAGTGAGGGAAATCTCACGGATGGAAATGAGTTGGATTTTTCGTTTGAAAACCTATATTCCTTATGGTTTAAACGTAGAGACAGATGTGAACGCATTTATTAATAATGCATAGAGTGTATCGTTGACAGTATTAATGCGTTCATTTACAGTGGATGATATATATATATATATACATAAGATCTATGTGAACCTGTTGTGAAATGCATCAACGGAGGTGTGGCTTATTAAAGCTCTGCACAATGATTTTTTATACCTAAATTTTTCCTTATATTTTTCTTTATATATATTACGTTTTCACACATTTCTATCCATCTGTGGAATAATTTTTCACATATGGATAGTCTATTATCAATTCTTAGACTTCGAAATTAGAAATTCCGAAGTTTAATGCACTTAATTAAATGATAATTTTTGCATAAATTAATTTTTTATATGTAAAATTCCACTTCACTATAACACATATTTAACACGTTAGTCTGATATGAATGGAAAGGATAAGCCCCCTCCATATTAATCATATATTAATATTGGTTTCGATGTTACTTTTAATTCTCTTCGGATATTTTTTGTTTACATGTGGTCCAGTGTCAGATCACTTTTGTCCAATCTAAATCGGGAATGAGAGAGAGATCCTTATCCTATATCTGCCCCCCTCCCTCCCCCCCCCCTTTTTTCTTCATTCTATAACACTAGCGTTGTGCTTTACTGGTACATAGCTGGGTTTGTACGTCATAAGAGGGTGTTTTTACCACAATAAAGATGGCGTCGAGTAACGGGCCTGTCCTGCAATACGAGTGAACTATGCGCGGTATGTTATTAGTCCGGCATTGCCCACAAAACCCCCCCCCCCTTTTTTTATCACTGAATAGGGGATGGAACTCTGAGGGTCCACTCGTGTTCTCATTCCTCCTTGCTATGGGCACCTTTTTTCCTATTCCCATTCAGGGACTATGGGCATGTTTACCATTTCCAAGATGGCGTTTTTGCATGCGTTCTAAAATGGAGGATATGACAAGCCGTTCTGTATTGGAATAGCGCGGTTTTTAATACACTTAAGTTGGGTAATTCAGAGGGTGGAGGTCCGCGTGTTACAAGATCGCCCCCTTCCCTACCAAATGAGATCCTATTCAAACATTTATTGCTGACTTTTGATGTGCTGCGAATTAAGGGCAACGTTTACCACACTAAAGATGGCGCCCGAGCCGCGCTCGTTCTTGCAATTCACAACAAGGGCGGGGTATTTAACTTGGTGAGTCACAAGCGATAGCCCATCCCATTGAAAACGTCCGATTGATGACGAAACGCGTCTGGGGGACGCTTTGTGACGTCACCACGTGGGGGAGATTCCCTATCGCTTGCCGGCCGGCTCTTATATGCTTGTTTTTATGCTTTTTATTGTAAGTATATTTT
This sequence comes from Rana kukunoris, assembly GCA_029574335.1. Taxonomy (NCBI): domain Eukaryota; kingdom Metazoa; phylum Chordata; class Amphibia; order Anura; family Ranidae; genus Rana; species Rana kukunoris. The sequence goes on from CM056049.1 coordinate 77,771,138, forward strand.
ATACCTTTTGAATAAAATTTTCCAAACGGAATTATGCTATGGAGCTTTTTCTGTTTTAACCCCTGTGGATGAGTATTGGAAACGCCCAAGTGTATCCCGGTGGATGAACATCACAGTGTCCCTTCCTGTCAGTTCTGGGAAACCATATAGTAATCACTGACTTCCGGATACAAAGGCCGTGGCTGGGCTATAGCCAACTGCTCTGCTTGAGCTTACTTCTGGTAAGCAGCCATTCCTATCTTGGTGAAGGGATCACTTGCATACGTATTGGTGTGTCACTGTGGTGGTGTGTTGCTACGGAGGTTTCCTTATATTTACATACAGCCTCAATACTAATGGAAGTGCTTTTGAAATTCAGATTGGACTCATGCTGTGTTGAATCTTTATAAAAACTGTACACACGGTTTTTTCTTTCATTTACCAGTTTTTATGTGGCGCAGTTTTGCTTTTGTTTTCTGATTCTTTTTGTGTTATCCCACGACAACTGCAGCCTAATGTGTTTTCTCTTTATTGAATGTTATATTTTCATTATCTTCATTGATTCTATCTATTATTAACTAGCGCAGTTTTTTTTTGTTTTAAATTATGACGGCATGTTTTTCAGCTGTGCCCTGGGCGAGGTTCCGTCAACGTTTCTTGCAGGAGCTCATGCTTCGCTTTTGGAACGGCCTAAGTCAAGGCTTAGAGGAACAGATTCCAATCTCTTCAAGGGTCAAGAGGACCTTGTGGTGGTGGCGAGCTCGCCAAAACCTAAACAGGGGACTAGATTGGGTCATACCGGCGGAGATAGTAGTCACCACAGATGCCAGTGCCTGGGGGTGGGGAGCTCACTTGGGGGAAGCAGTGGCCCAGGGGCCATGGTCCCCAGAAGAAGCAAGCCGCTCCTCAAACCAAAGGGAACTTCTAGCAGTCCTCAAAACGATCAAGGTGTTCCGAGAAAGGATAAGAGGTCGACACCTGCAAGTACGCACAGACAACGCGTCTGCAGTGGCATACCTGAACAAGCAGGGGGGGACAATGTGCCCTGCCCTTCAGGGCATATCCAACAAGATCCTTTCTTGGGCGGAGACGAACTTGGCCTCACTAACAGCGGTCCATTTAAAAGGGGTACAGAACACTCTGGTAGACTGCCTGAGCCGCCAGCCGGTGAGACAGGACGAATGGGCGCTCAACGAGGAGGTCTTTGGACCAATAGTGCAAACATGGGGTCTTCCAGAAGTAGATCTTTTTGCAACAGAAAAGAACAGGAAAGTAACCCAGTTCTTTTCAATCCATCCTGGAGACCAGACCAGGAGGATAGATGCGTTCTCCAGCCCTTGGAGGTTCAACATCAGCTACGCATTTCCTCCAGTGAGGATGATTGCCGCAGTTCTCCAGAAATTTTGGTTAGAAGAGACGGATTTAATTTTGATAGCACCCTTTTGGCCGAAAAGACCATGGTTCTCCACCTTGAAGGAACTGACCATTCTCCCACCATTTCGGCTGCCCACCAGGGAGGACCTGATATCTCAGGGGCCTATTTTTCAGGTGGACAGATTGAACTTAACGGCATGGTATCTGAGGAACAGTTATTAAAATCTCAAGGTTTCTCAGCGAAAGTAACTGAAACCCTGTTACAATGTAGGAAGCCAGTAACTAGGGCTATCTATAATAAGGTTTGGAAGAGGTTTTGTTCTTGGGTAAGAGAAAAAGCTCTAATTTACCCAGGGATACCAGCAATTCTAGAATTCTTGCAAGCAGGGGTAGACCTGGGTCTTTCACCAAGCACCCTGAAGGTACAGGTGGCCGCTCTTAGCGTGTTTCTCCAATGCTCCCTTCAGCAAAATCGGTTTATTAAGAATTCTTTCACAGCCCTGTCAAGGTCTAGACCAGTGAGAGTGTCATCCTGTCCTTCCTGGGATCTTTCTGTAGTACTCAAAATGTTATCAGGAGGTCAATTTGAACCTCTGGAGGAATCCAGTCTGAAATGGGTTACCCTTAAGACAGTACTCTTAGTGGAAGTAACCTCAGCTAGGCGGGTGAGTGACCTAGAGGCTCTTTCTATTAGAGAGCCGTTTTTGTTAGTTTTTGATGATAGAGTTGTGTTAAAAAACGGACCCCAGTTTTCTCCCCAAAGTGGCATCAAAGTTCCACAGGACACAAGATATTGTCCTGCCTTCCTTTTGTTCTCCTTCGGGCCCTGAGTCATCATCTCTCAATTTATTAGACGCCAGGAGGTGTATTTTGTTTTATTTGGAAGCAACCAGAGAACTCAGAAAGTCGGATTCTCTTTTCGTTAATTTTTCAGGGGTTAGAAAGGGGCGTGAAGCTTCTAAAGCTTCTAAAGCTTAACCGGTAAGCCTAACTCGGTTTTTGCCATTAAAAAAAAAAAAAATCTTCTACTGTGATACCAAATATTTTCACCTGTAGTAGGGCCAAGAAACAATAGTGCATACAGGCATTCCCCACTTTTAATTACACAATGGGGTTTATTTACTATGGCTGGAAAGTGCAAAATCAGGCTCACTTCTGCATAGAAATGAATGAGCTTCTAACCCCAGCTTGTTCAATTAAGCCTGGTAATAAAACCTGGAAGCTCATTGGTTTCTATGCAGAAGTGAGCCTGATTTTGCACTTTCCAGCGATAGTAAATAAACCCCATTGTGTACTTAAAAGTGGGGTATGCCTATATTTTTTTTTTTTTTTTATCCTTCCTAGGACACTGACACAGTATTTTTGTTCAATCCTATGCTTTTTGCAGTGCGTTTTCAGTTTTGCAGAAACACACTACAGTCCATTTAACATGATTTCCTTTGGGTCATGTTGACATCTGTGCATTTTCAATTGCTGCATTTTTTAGAAGGGGTCAGGAACTTTTTTGTCCCAGCAGGTTGCATTTTTGGTTCCATAGACTTCAATAAAAACAAAGTAGAAATGCATTAAAATTGCATAAAAAACACAGTGCTTGCGTTTTTGCTGCATTTCCACTGTGTTTTTGCAACAGACACCTCCCCAAGATGCAAAATGCATCAAAAAAGCATTAAAACACATCAAAAAAGTGTGAAATGTACCAGGAAAAATAAATCAACTGCAACCTGCATGGGTCTGAGCCTAGCCTTAGGGCCGGTTCACACCACAATTTCTGTATTCCAGATGCATTTCTGCATAAACGATTTTTTTAATTCAATATTTTTTATTGAGTATTTTCAAGAAATAACAAGGAAAATAGGGTAACACGACATACATAGGGTGAAGCGATATACACATCTTCCAATGTTTATACAAGGCAGGAGACGTAATATAGCATTAACCCCCTTAGCGATAAACCCGAGCGTGACCCGGGTGGATTTTCAATGCTAAAATCGGTAACCCCGAGTCACGCTCGGGGTGGATGTGCAGTGCGCGCTGGCTTACCTTTTCCAGGCACGGTATTACTGTACTTACCTTGTCCCTGGATCCAGCGATGCATCCGCGCTGTGTGAGTGAGGGGCGTCCTCCAATCGATTCCATTCGTGCCGCCAATCTCTGTTCCCTGCGATGTTACGACGCACGGGGGCGGAGACCGGCACCAAATTCAAAAAAGTAAACAAACACAATACATACAGTATACTGTAATCTTATAGATTACAGTACTGTATGTAAAAAATACACACCCCCCTTGTCCCTAGTGGTCTGCCCTGTGTCCTACATGTCCTTTTATATAATAAAAACATTTTTTTTTGTGCCTGCAAACTGTAGATTGTCCATAGCAAACAAAAGTGTCCCTTTATGTCAAAAATGGTTTTAGAGCAGCTAGAAAACAGCGATAATAAATTATAATCACTTGCAGAATTGAGTGATAGCGATTTGTGGGGAAATCCGTCATAAAAAAATAAAAGTAATGACAGCGACAATTCTGCAACTGAGCAAATTTCAGTGATTTTGATTTGATTACATTATTGAATAATTTTTATTATAATTACATTATCATTTGTTATAATTATTTATAGTTATTTATTAGATTTTGTGTCTCAAACTTTATCATACCCGGGATGTCTACTAGACTCTGGTTTGGACAGATTTAAGTGAGTTATTCCTAAGAATTACAGGCCTACAGTATAAAATGCCAAATTTTCATGCAAAATAATTGTACCGCTTTTTTGTACGTAATTCCAGACAGAATCATACCGCCAGGGAGGTTAATCACCGTAACAAAATATTGAAAACATCATAGGAGCTTGGGCCATATAGACCAACAGTCATCAAACTGTTTACATCTCATATGGTTGATGGCTATAAGTCTTTCAAAAGTGTAGTTTCTATGAATCCCTACTACTACGTCCGATATGTTTATAGCCTTATTGGATTTCCAGTGTCGTAAGATCGTAGAGCGTGTTTCTAATAGTATGTGAGTGACCACTGGGCGCATGTTGCATGGAAATCTATCAATATTTATGTGGAGAATAGCCCGGGCCGGATCAGGGCGCGTTATCACTCCTGTGCAAGAGGAGATAAGTTGGAAAACCTGGTTCCACAGACTTTTTACATTCGGGCAGTGCCAAAGCATGTGTAGGAGGTTGCCCAAGTGATCACAAGCTCTCCAGCAGCTAGGTGAAGCTCCGGGTAAGAATGTGGCTAGTCTCATTGGAGTGTAGTGCCACCTGTTAGCAATTTTAATAGCCAGCTCCCAGTGCCTAATACAGTGAGATGCTTTATGGACTTCTTTAAAGGCACATGTCCATTGTTCCGTAGAGAAGGTGGAATTTAGATCCACCTCCAATTTTTTCATCGCAGCGGTTTTGGTGAAAGTTAATTTATCTTGAAACCTATTGTAAAAGAATGCTATGCCCTTGGTGTCTGTTTTGGCATTGGAATAAAAAAGCCAGACTTCTCTCGGGAGCAATATAAGAGGTGGTGGCAATGGTCTTAGAAAGTGAGTGATTCTCAAACAGTTGAACCGTTCATTGTCAGGTATGCGGAATTGTGCCACAATATGGTTGGTCGACTGTAGTGTGTTACCCACATAAAGGTCTAAAATGCGTGTGATACCGTGGTTAGTCAGGCCCTTGACCGTCAACATTGGTAATTTGGCTTCGAGGAGCTTCAGAGGTAGTGCATAAGCGATTTCGTGGGTATCGAGTTGTTTGTGTCCTAGAAAGAACCTCAAAGCCCTTATCGAAGTTTGTATAGTGGGGGACAAGGTGGTCGAATCCCATGGAACCCAGTTGTCGCTCAGTATTAGAAGTTTTAGGTCTTTGGTTGGCGATGCGGCTGTTTCTATTTCAACCCATAGAAGACTGTCAGAGTCAATGAACCAGTATTTGATTCGGTCTAACCGTACTGCCCATAAATAATCGTGTACGTCCGCTAGACCCGCTACACCCACCCGTCTGTGTGAGAGTAGGTTGTTTCGTGAGCATTTGGCTTTCTTACCATTCCATATATATCTCCAACTGATCTTCGTGAGGCTCTTGAGATAGTGGTGAGGTACAGTATATGGATCGGCAGAGTGCGGAACAAATACAGTATTTGTGGCAAAATCAGCATCTTGTAAGCAGATATCCTACCCATCCAAGACACCTCTCTCTTAGACATATCTTTACATTGAGTTTCCAGTTTGGCAACTAGCGGGGATAGGTTGGCACTGGCTAGCGTTGAGATCTTATTCGTAAGTGTTATACCCAAATATGTAATTTTGCCCAGACTCCAAGTATACGGTAGTTGTAATTGCAAACTACGTTTCGTGTGGGGTTGCACCCCCATGTCCAAAATTAATGATTTGGTGAAATTAACCTTATAATATGAAACTTCCCCAAAAGACGTCAGGACATTGTGGGCTTCCTGCAGGGATGTCAAAGTGTTATATAGGAGCAGTATAACGTTGTCTGCGAAGAGGTTAATGGTGTGCTTGCCAGAGCCAAACTGAAAGCCCGTAATCCCTGGATTCGATCTGATGGCTTTAGCCAAGGGTTCCATCATCAGGTTGAATATGGACGGAGACAAGGGGCATCCTTTTCTTGTACCATTCGTAATAACAAACCGTCTAGAGAGGAAACCAGATGAATACACCTGTGCATAGGGACAGGAGTAGAGGGCTAAAATAGCTCTCAAAATGGGACCCTGGAAACCAAATTTGTCTAAAACGATTTTCATATATGTCCAGTGGACGCAGTCGAACGCCTTCTCTGCGTCAATGGATAGCAACAGAGAAGGCGTCCGAGTCATCTCAGCATGGTGTATTACATTGATAATACGCCTCGTGGCGTCAGAAGTTTGTCTCCCCCTCACAAAGCCCATCTGGTCGCTTCGGACAAGTTGTGGAATGATATGTGTTAGTCTCATCGCCAGGAGTTTCGCATATACTTTGACATCTGTGTTGAGGAGGGATATGGGCCTTAAGTTAGCTGGATTGTCAGGGACTTTGCCCAGTTTAGGGAGCGTCACAATGTGAGCCCTCAACATTTCCTGGGGCAGGGACGCAAAACTTGCAGCCTTGTTAAAGATTGTTGCCATGTGGGGTGCTAGGAGTTCTTTAAACGTCTTAAAATATTCATTGGAAAACCCATCAGGACCCGGGGATTTCCCAGTGGGGAGGGAGTGTATAATCCGCTCAACTTCCGGGGCCGTAATTGGGTATTTAAGTTCCTCAAGCTGTTGCGTGGACAGTGAGGGAAGATTTATTTTCCGTAGGAATTTTTGGATGGTGTCCTCACTAGGCTGGGGGGTGGTAGTGTCGTCACGTAAATTATATAGGGAACTCTAAGGCCTTGTACACACGATCGGACATATCCGATGAAAACGGTCCGCGGACCGTTTCCATCGGATATGTCTGATCTGGAGTTTGGTCCGATGGCGTGTACACACCATCGGATCAAATTCCCCGCCAGCGGACGGCGCGGTGACGTGGCGGTGACGTTGACGCCGCCACGTCACCGTTACGCCACCGCACCAGGAAGTAAAACACTTCCGCGCATGCGCCGAATCCATTCGGCGGCGGCGCGGCGGCGGTGCGGGACGACATGTCTGCTGGTAAGTGTACTAACCAGCAGACATGTCGGGCGGACACATTCCCACCCGATAGATTTCAAAGCATGCTTTGAAATCTGTCGGGTGGACAAATCTGTCCGCTAGCCCATACACACGATCGGAGATGTCTGCTGAAACGGTCCATCGGACCGTTTTCAGCGGACATATCCGCTCGTGTGTACGAGGCCTAAGGCCTCGTACACACGATCAAATCTGTCCGCTGGAAACGGTCCGCCGGACCGTTTCAGCAGACAGATTCGATCGTGTGTACGGCCGAGCCGACGGATTTGGCCACCCGACAGATTTCAAAGCATGCTTTGAAATCTATCGGGTGGGAATCCGTCCGCCCAACATGTCTGCTGGTTAGTACACTTACCAGCAGACATGTCGTCCCGCACCGGCGCCGCACAGCCGCCGAATGGATTCGGCGCATGCGCGGAAGTGTTTTACTTCCTGGTCAACGTCACCGCCACGACACCGACACGTCAGCGCGCTCTCTGCTGGCGGGGATTTTGGTTTGCTCGTGTGTACACGCGAGCAAATCAAAATCCCAGCAGACAGATTTGTTCAAATCTGTCGGACGGACAGATTTGAACAAATCTGTCTGCTCGTGTGTATGGGGCCTAATACTCTGCAAACTGGTCTGCTATTTCCTGTGGGTTGGATCATTTAAATAAGCTATTCTGGATTTTGTGCGTGCAGCTTTAACCTATTCGCCAGGTATTTACCCGCCCTGTTGGCATTAGAGTAGTGGTTGAGCCGCAGACTCCTTAAGTGCCTGTCATATTGTTGTGTCAGAAGTTCTCTGAGTTTTTCTCTGAGGGATTGAAGCGTAGCGGTCAGGGAGGCTAAGGGAGAATTTTTGTTTTGAGATTCTGCATTACGTAATTCTGTGAGAATAGTTTGAAATTGCTGGGATTGTTTTCTTTTCTCTAGTGCGCCAATCTGTATGAGGATTCCTCTCATGAAGGCCTTATGGGCATTCCACATGATACAGGGGTCCTCTACAGATTCAGCGTTGGTTAAAAAGTAATTGGTTAGATGTTCTGAGATGGATTTCTGATAGAGTTGGTTTTGTAGGATTTTGGGATTACAGCGCCAGATGGGTGAGGAGGAGGAGACTCCCCTCTCTGCAATGGACAATGATATGGCAGCGTGGTCTGACCATGTAATATCATGGATTGAGAATGATTCCACATTCTGCAGTAGCCATTTATCTGTTAGGAACATGTCTATGCGGGAGTAGGAGCCATGCCTATTGGAAAAAAAAGTATAATCACGTTCGTTCACGTGGAGGCATCTCCAAGTATCAAACAGTTCCTCGGAGTGAATCAGTGGTTGGAGTGCCAGTAGACTCTTTGCTTTGCCTGAGGAAGTATCCAGTACTGGGTCAGAGGTGACGTTAAAGTCCCCGCACACCAAAAGTTTGCCATACCGTATGGAGTTTGCTTTCTTCAAGACCTTCCGTATGAAGCACAGTTGGTGCGAGTTTTGGGCATACAACGAGACAATTGTGTATGGTCTGGAGTTAAGATCCCCAGATACAATCACATACCTGCCGCCATCGTCTAAAACAAGGATCCTCAAACTACAGCCCTCCAGCTGTTGTGGAACTACACTTCCCATGAGGCATTGTAAAACTCTGACATTCACAGACATGACTAGGCATGATGGGAATTGTAGTTCCTGAACACCTGGAGGGCCGTAGTTTGAAGACCCATGGTCTAAAATTACGTCTTTGTGTTGAAAAGCAAGCAAGTTTTTAAATGCTAGTAGAACCCCACCACTTTTGGTACTGGGGTTAGAAGCCACATATACGGTTGAGAAGTCTCTATGTGCACAGTGTGGAGTTTTATCCGTTTGAAAGTGCGTTTCTTGCACGCATAGGATGTCCGCTCCTAGCTTGCAGGCTTCTTTCCACATAGAGAACCTCTTTGCAGGGTGGTTTAGGCCCCTAGCATTAATTGAAAGTATCTTAATTGTCATTGCGGTATAGATGTGGTAGTGTGTACGGTGGCAGTGTGGCGGTACTTACAGTTCCTTCAAGGAATTGTCTGTACACGAACATGGTGAGCGATGAGGCATACTGTTTCCCAAGCACTCCGGTAGTGGTAGATGTGTAGATTCGGAAGACAGCGTGTACATCAGGTGTAAATAAATAAGAGAGAACAAAAATTAACAAAACAGGAACAGTCAACTGGGTTAGAGTAAGAAATGGATCCATCAAACGATCAGCAAGCGAGGGGTAAAAGAGAGTCGGGGTGTAACCTCTCAGCCCCGGAGATATTTATGAGTAGGCTAACATCAAGCTGGTAAGTTACCCTCGGCTTTCTTCTTGGAAGAACGCTTACGCGACACCACTTGCCAGTCATTATGCACCATTTGGGGGTGAGCCGTAGTAGCAGGCAGGGAAGACTGGTCAGGAATAATCCCCCATTGGCGCAAGGCCTCTAAGCCTTTGTCCAGCTTGGAAACAGAAACTGTGCGCCCATTATGGGTGATAGTAAGCGTAGCAGGGTATTTCCATTTGTGGAGAATGTTGTGGTTCCTCAGTGCTTTAGTGATAGACAGCAAATTGCGGCGACATTGCAGCGTGTGTCTAGACAGGTCAGGCAATAGCCTGATGCTGGCGCACTGTTGAGGCATGCCCCCCAGTTTGCCATGAATAAGCACTGATCCAGTGCGAAATGCGTCGGCTGTTCCTTGTTTCCACTGCTGTGACCCTATTTTTGTACATGCTGTCTATTGAATAAAAGACCACCCATCAGGTTTTGGAGTGCGGCTATCCATTTTTCTTTGTCTTCATTTTGCTTAGTGCACCGCCAGCACCCTCGGTATCCTGCACCACCTGTAACCATTTAGTGATCCCACCTGGAGCGGTGACTCCTTTCTCTCTACGGTTTGCGGGATAGTTGTAACATCTGGTCTTTAATGTGGTAGAAGTGTACCCTGAGTAGAACATCCCTGGGGGTGTCGTCAGGGAGGAACGACGGTTTCGGGACCCTGTGGATCCGGTCAATGAGATCTTGAGCCGTTGCCTCTGGTAACAGAGTGGAGAACAGGGTCTGGGTGTACTGTAAAAGCTGATTGGGAGAAACAGTTTCAGGAATACCCCTGAGCTTGAGGTTATTCCTCCTGGACCTATCCTCGAGGTCCGCCATTTTGTCCTTCAGCCATTTAATGTCTGCTCTCTGGTCAGAGTGGGCTTCCACCATCACATTGTATGAGGAGGTGTGTTCCTCCATCTTGTTTTCTAGTAAAGCGACTCTGTTCCCCAAAGCGTGAACCTCCCTCTCGCATTCATTCAATCCCTTATACAGATCAGATTGTAGGGATGACCTCAGGGACAGCAGCATGTCCTTCAACATCGTGTCTGATACTGGCCCATCCGCTGTAGGGAAGTCAGTTATGGGGTCTCCCCCTGCTGGTGATGGCAAGAGGTTAGGTAAATGGGGAAGGGGAGTGCAAGTGAAACCACTAATGTTTAAATATCTATAGATCATCAATGATCTATGATTGATCACTCATCAAATGATGGTTAGTTGCTGTAACTGTAATATCATATGGAAACAAGTATAGAGGAGGAGGTATAGGGATTGGGGAGTGATCTAAATGAAGACCGAAAAATCAGAGAAGGGGTTACTTTTGGCAACAAAAAATGATCAGAAATGTATTGATACAAATTATTTTAATTGTAGTATTAAGAAAGAAAATATAAGTATGTACAGTCTCGGGTAGAAGGTGTGTGTATAAAATTCCTGTAGCTACAAAAAAGGCTATTTTAAATACAAGAAATAACTGACAAAAACTCACATAAGACAACATATAACAACAACACCTGTCCGGAAGTTTAGATGTATCAGGCACCAGTGACATGCACCGTGAATAAAGAGTTAATTTTCGTATCTGTAAGTACAAAATAAAAGAGGTTGTTGGGAGATAGTAACTGAGTGATCAGCTGGACCACACCAAGTAACACAATTTTGCCGTCCGTCTGGTATTCTATGTCCAGTATTTCCTTTTAAATGTGAGTGCAATCTGTGTGTTTTAAATAAATGTGTTCTATTTTTGCGGGGCTGTGCTATGGTCTGTTTCTCTCCTGACATACACGCTGTGTGAGGGTTCCTCTGATTCGCTCCGAGTGCCAACTCAGCCCAGCCATAGAAGAGGAGCAGCCAGGTGCACACCCAGGACCAAGAGCGAACTCGCAGTTCGTGGGAGATAGGCCCACCATCCATCACCTCCATGTGAGTGGATGTATGAGTGATTCATGATGCTTTTATAGATGTTCCTCTCACACTGTATCAAAACTCGCTTCGTATCTTTTCCATGCCTTACTGCTGAGAAGTGTCGCTGTCGTTTTCTCTATTGAAGTTTATCCCCCCCGGAGGTGGTTTTGTGGCTATCCCTGCAATAGCCGTGAGGTGAGGAGTTAGGGACCACCAGAGGCATTCACTGCTAACTTCTTTCTCGGCACCACTTCTGTATCTCTGGATCTATTTCTGGACATTTGGGAAGCACTCTGAGAGACTTTTTACTGCATATATTCTTTACCCAGAGACTGTCACTGTGGGAGGCTCCCTCTGGCTTTCACACATAATATTTGCAAGCCACCAGCACAATGTGTATAACATTTTTTCTTGGGTTTTAATATCACATGGACTTTCTTGTTATTTTGATACTTGCCATTTTTGGTATTCCACTATTTATTATTATATTGGGATTTATACGATATATGCATAGACACAATACCCATGTTTGTTATTGCTTTGCTCTGATTCTGCCCTCACCTTCCTTCACCAACGTTCACCCCCTTTTCCAACCACTTTCACCTGCCTAGGCATTTATCCCTGTGATACTTTTGTATCTTAGCCCCCACCTTTCACAGCGCAGACACCACCCCTCTCTTTTTTCATTACACCAAGTAACAAAACCGTGACGTTCCCGCTGGCGTGTTGCGGACAGGGAGGTAGAAGGAGACAGAGACGCTGCCACCTACGGACGATCCGCTGAGTGGCAAGGGCGTGTGGGTGATGCCTGAAGGCATTCCATGGTCGCTGTTGTGAGCGCCAGGCCCGTGTGACTGCTGTGAGGCAGCGGAGCCGCCGCCATTTTGTTGTTGCCCACACGCTGTGAGGGAGAAGAAACTATTAAGTTTCTGTGGCTGCTGGGGCTTCTTACGACTTCTCCCCATCCTTGATCTGATCCACGGAGCTTCACAAACTGAATACAGGTGTTGGTGGCCTCGGATGCCGTCGGTGGACGCTGATGGTGGCGCATAATCTCCGGTGGGCTGACAGAGCTCCTAGACTAAGCGTCCATCTTGGAGTCCGGTTGCCACGCCTCCTGCATAAACGATTTTGATGAATTTTTAATGCATGCAAGTTACCATAGTTTTCCCCCCACCTTTTCTTTATCTCAATCAACCACACCACAGTGTGCACCTAAAGCTACCTGAATACAATTGCTGGTGTTCTCATACTAATACCACAGGTAGGGATCTGCAAGTATTTTCACTTGGTGTACTGTGTCCTCTGCACAGTGTGCACCTAAAGCTACCTGAACAGGGCCGATCCTAGGCAGGGTGCACAGGGTGCTTTGCACCCAGGCGCCTGCAGAGGTGGGGGCACCAAAGTGGCAGAGTTCTCCCCTTCCTCCATCTCTCCTTGTTTGTGTCAATCCAGAACTAGTGTTCTGAGCATAGGTGCGTGTCCGTCCAGAACTGACGTGTCTCTGACCATCCCCTTTACTATGTCTTTAGTCTCTGACCATCTCCTGTACTATGTCTGTAGTCTCTGACCGTCTCCTTTACTATGTCTTCAGTCTCTGACCATCTCCTGTACTATGTCTGCAGTCTCTGACCATCACCTGTACTATGTCTGTAGTCTCTGACCATCTCCTGTACTATGTCTGTGTCTCTGACCATCTCCTTTACTATGTCTTCAGTCTCTGACCATCTCCTGTACTATGTCTGTAGTCTCTGATCATCTCCTTTACTATGTCTGTAGTCTCTGAACATCTCCTGTATCATGTCTGTAATATGTCTGGGAGCTTTTTCTAACAGACTCTCTAACAGAAGCCCTCTTTGTGTCCATCACAGAGCCCCCCCTCCAGGTCCCAATAAACTTCTCTGCTTCTCTTCCTGTATTTTGTTTATTGTTAAGGATCCAAGGGTAATGAAGACTTTGTGGGGGAGCATCTCTGTGGTTGAGTCATTGCCATAGAAACATTTGTAAAGGGGAGGAGTTAGTAAAATGACCACGCCCATGTGGGGGCGCCAGGAATATTTCTGCACCCAGGCGCCTATGACCCTAGCCCTGTACCTGAATACAATTGCTGGTGTTCTCATACTAATACTACAGGCAGGGATCTGCAAGTATTGTCAGTTAGTGTACTGTGTCTTTGCACAGTGTGCACCTGAATACAATTTCTGGTGTTCTCATACTAATACCACAGGCAGGGATCTGCAAGTATTTTCACTTAGTGTACCGTGTCCTTTGCACAGTGTGCACCTAAAGCTACCTGACTACAATTGCTGGTGTTCTCATAATAATACCACAGGCAGGGATTTGCAAGTATTTTCACTTGGTGTAATGTGTCCTCTGCATAGTGTGCACCTAAAGCTACCTAAATACAATTGCTGATGTTCTCATACTAATACCACAGGCAGGGATCTGCAAGTATTGTCAGTTAGTGTACTGTGTCCTTTGCACAGTGTGCGCCTAAAGCTACCTGAATGCAATTGCTGGTGTTCTCATACTAATACCACAGGCAGGGATCTGCAAGTATTTTTACTTTGTGTACTGTGTCTTCTGCAAAGTGTGCACCTAAAGCTACCTGACTGCAATTGCTGGTGTTCTCATACTAATACCACAAGCAGAGATTTGCAAGTATTTTCACTTAGTGTACTGTGTCCTCTGCACAGTGTGCACCTTAACTGCTTGCCGACCGCCCACCGCAGTTATACGACGGGACGGTGGCACTGCTGGGCGAGAGCACGTAGCTCTACTTCCTACCTTTAGCGGCCGCTAGGGGGGGCGCGAGCGCCACCGGCGTCCCGCGAGTAACGCGCGCGTGTCCGGCGGGCGCGATCGCCGCCGGGCATGCGCGCTCGTTAGTTACAGAGCGGGGAACGAGAGCTATGTGTGTAAATGGCATCAATGCTCAATGGCATCAGTCACTCCTTCCCTAGCCCCCACCATGTCCTCCTGAGGTCACTGACTCCACGTGGGTGCCTGAGGAGTCCCCCAAACTGTTTGACCACCGTATTGGGTACATGCTGCAGGAGGATGTGCAGCTTTTTGAAGGCTCCGATAATGAGAAAGGCAGTAACACGAGTCCAGAGAGGGGTGCCCAAGAAGGACAGCAATCTGGCAGTCATGTTGCCCCAGCTGCAGCATACTGCCAGTTTTGTTCCAGTGATGAGGAGGGATGGGATAATGAGGTCACTGACTCCACGTGGGTGCCTGATAAGAGAGAGGAGCAGGAGGAGGCAGATCTCCAACGAGGCAGGATGCCCTCCAGGGGCCATTTTAAGAGCAGCACACCGACTGCATCACACCGCAGAGCTCCGCATGTGCAGGGCGCTGCTGTCTCTCCGCGTTATTTCCAAAATTTCTTTGGTGTGGGCCTTTTTTGAGACTAGTGCATCAGATCGCACAGCTGCTATTTGCAACATATGTCTCAAGCGTATCTCGCGTGGCCAAAACATCACCGGCTTGGGCACCACATGCTTGACCAGACATATGTCGACCTGCCATGCAGTTCATTGGCAAGCGTACCTAAAAGACCCACACCAAAGAACAAAGTGTACCTCTCCTTGCTCCTCATCAGATGGGATCTCCAACCCCACTATACATTCAGTCCTCTCTGAAACCTGCACTGAGAGGAATGAAGGTGTATAATTAGGTGTGTCACAGTACTTGCGGGCAATCTGCTATCAGTACACCAACGTCAGATTGTACCAGGCAAATTTCCCTGCCCCAGCTGCTGCAGCGCCGAAATAAGTTTGCTCCCAGCCATCCACATGCCCAGCAGTTGAATGCAAGCTTGGTTAAATTGCCAATTGGTTGGTAGACTCTTCCCCCTTCCGTGAGTTTGTGGAATGTGCGATTCTGGCTCTCTACCGGCATGTGGAAGGCAATGTCCATGCCTCGCTGGACAGGATGGTTAGCGGTAAGGTGTATATTACTGCGGCCTTATGGTCCAGCAGGCATGGATAGGGACGTTACCTATCTTTCACGGCACATTGGGTGACTCTGCTGGCAGCCGGAAAGGATGCAGGGCAAAGTACAGTAGTGTTGGAGGTTGTTTCGCCACCACGCCTCCAAAATGCTACTACTGGTGATTGTGACACACCTCTCTCCTCCACCCCCTCCTCTTCTTCCTCCATGGCCTCTTCTTGTGCTGATTTGTCCTTGGAACCAGCGGTGCTCCGTATGCATTCAGGGGGCTACACAGGTACACAGGCAAAAAGATGCCATGCGGTGCTTGAGCTGTTGTGCTTGGGGGACAGAAGCCACACTGGGGCAAAGGTTCTGTCAGCTCTGCAGGGGCAGGCTCAGAGGTGGTTGACACCATGCCAGCTTAAGCCAGGAATGGTGGTTTGCCACAATGGCACCTACCTCCTCTTCGCCCTCTGACAGGGAATTCTGACCCATGTGCCCTGTTTAGCTCACATCCTTAACTTGGTGGTGCAGCAGTTCTTGGGCAGGTACCTGGGCTTACAGGATGTCCTGAAGCAGGCCAGGAAACTTTGTGTGCATTTCCGACAGTCATATAATGCCAGTGTTTGGCTAGCTGACCTCCAAAAGGAATACAACCTGCCCAAGAACCTCCTAATCTGTGACATGCTCACCAGGTGGAACTCTACGTTGGCCATGCTGCAGCGGCTGCACACGCAGCAGAGGGCCATCAATGAGTATCTGTGCCAATATGGCACCAGGACAGGGGAGCTTGGTTTTTTCCCCATGCCAGTGGGCCATGATCAGGGATGCATATACTATCCTGTCACCATTTGAGGAGGCCACGAGGATGGTGAGCAGTGACAGTGCATGCATCAGTGACACTGTCCCTCTTATTCACCTGTTGGAGCACAGGCTGCATGGAATAAAGGACAGGGCACCTGAGGCAGAACAGAGGAAGGAAGAGGAGGACTTCCTTACCTCTCAAGGCCCTCTTTATCCAGACAGTGTTCCTGCTTGCCCGCCTATCACACAGGAGGAGGAGGAGGAGGATTGTGTCAGCATGTAGGTTGAGCCTATTACTCAGCATCAGCAGCAGACTTCAAGGGATCAATTACAGTCCCAAGAAATCCATGGACTTGTACGTGGCTGGGAGGAGGTGACTGCGGTTCATGTCGTCCTGAGTGGACCGAATGCCTCAATAAACCTACGCTGCATGACCTCCCTGATCCTGCAAAGCCTGCGGAAGGATCTTCATATTCGTGGTATCAAGGAGAGGGATCGTTACTGGCTGGCAACCCTCCTTAATCCACGTTACAAGGGCAAGTTTGTGGACCTCATCTTGCCGTCGCAGATGGAGCAGAGGATGAAACATCTTCGGGAGGCCTTGCAGAAAGGTCTGTGCAATGCGTTCCCAGAGACTGGGAGATTGCAAAATCCTGGTCCTGGACAACGTGTTGCTGAGGCTTCTGTCAGTCAAAGACGGAGCGGTGGAGAAGGTGGCCGTCTGACTGATGCGTTGAGACAATTTTTTAGCACGCAGCCCCAAGGTATGATCACTTCCAGCAACCATCGCCAGTGTCTGTTTTACATGGTGCGAGAATACCTAGGGGCAAGATCCGACTTGGACACCTTTTACACCGAAAATCCTCTGGGCTACTGGGCCCTAAGAGTGGATCACTGGCCAGAGCTTGCACAATATGAAATTGAGCTACTGGCCTGTCCTGCATCCAGCGTTCTTTCGGAACGCACATTCAGTGCTGCTGGAGGCTTTGTAACTGATTACAGGGTGCACCTGTCCACCGACTCGGTCGATCGACTGACCTTCATAAAAATGAATCAGTCTTGGATCACCGCCAGCTACCAAGCCCTGATGCTGATGTAACCGAGCCGGGGGGTGTTCGGCTCATCCCTAGTCAGGGCAAAGCCACAGATGTGCTTTAATTCCTAACCCCTTCCCAGATGCTCATTTCAGCACTAGGAAATAAAGGAATTTTATTATGTGTAGTTTGCAACCCATGCCCCTTATAATATACTCTGGACATTCCCCACATATGCGTAAAAGGAGCAAAAGACCAGTAAGTATGTACTTCTGTAGAGGAAGTGAATCTTTTGCTTTGTTCCATCTGGGAAAAGCACAGGTTTACTTTAACACATAAAGCACTCACTAAAAAAAAAAATGGACAAATACCATGCATAATGTAATATGTTGAAATATTAGTCAAATGTTCCATTGATTAAAATATAACTGGGCAAATGCTTATTATACAATGCATGTCTTTCTCTGGAGTAATGTTTTAATTTTATTCCTAATGATTTATAATTTAAGCCATCCAAAATCTGCTTTCACATAACTCCCTCTTAAATAGAAGAACAGTTTCTACATCTTTGTTTTTTTAGGTATACATGGTGGTCTCTTTCACCAATACTCTGAGGATGTTATATTTTGTTTTTCTTGAATTCCTTTATTTACTGAGCAAAGTTTAATCTGTGTGGAAACACAATAAAAATTAATTTAAAATGTCTAACTGTTTCTGGTGTATGTAAATGGAGATGACTAATTGAGTTTCTGCTTTAGTGAGATTGCCAAGAATTCATAGACCTCCACAGTGATGTGATAGAAAGCCCTTGTATTGACTGTTATCACCAGTGGTCTTGTCACCAATATTTTCACAAGAAATGCTGGTGGTGACTTCCTGACCACGCAGACTCTTATCTTGTTCTTTCTCACCCATGTATTAGTGAGTCAAGGTTTTTTTTTGTAAATTTTAGAGGTCATTGCATGTCATCAGATGTGTCAAAATGTAAGGTGGCCTTTATAAGAATTATTATTTATAAAAAAAAAAAAAAATGAAAGCTCATTACGTGTGAAACACACTCAAAAAACTTCACCCGATGCCAAAAAAATGTGCACACACATAAAGAGATTACACAGGAGAGTACAACGGCAAGGAATAAAAAAATTCCTCTGGTCCCAACCAAAAGGTCCAGCCCAGGAGGCAGGATCGGCACTGTCCCTATCCAACCCCCCAACCGGATCAGTGCAGCCCTTTGTCCCTGCCAGATATAGAGCCCTTCTATGTATTATCAGGGAGAGCCACTAGACGCATAACGGTCTCCACCGGTACTTGCCCTTCCAGGCCCCCATCAATCTGCTGGATTTGCATGGCACCACCCCGCATCAGCTACATGGTGATGCCAGCTCCTCCACCAGATGCTGACAGGAACAGCACCCACACCAATACCAGCCAGAGGGCTGGAAAAAGACCCAGCCAAAAGGCCAGACCCAATGCAGCACCCATCCTCATCAGGAGCACCCTTCCCGACGGCTCAGACTCGACCATAGCTGGCCCCGAACATCTGTCAGAGCGCACAGGCATAAATCCCTACCGAAACCGCCCTTCCAGGTGCAATGGCACCATTAGTTTTGCATCTGCCCTCCCCACTCTTGGGAGTAGCGTAGTTCCTCCTCTGGCAACTGATAAGAACAGATTTTTTTTTAAACGCTACTCACACTCACTGAATCACAGACTCAAGCATAACTCCACACAGTACCGACAACAGAGCCATGTTCCCTGCATCATACTAGCATAGCAAAACGTAAAAAAGGTAAAAATCATGAATACAATTTTTAAAATACAATACAAACATTTACATCCTATCCCTCCCCCACCCGCCACCTCTCAAAATTCCAAAACACATTAGCTTCCTCCTCCCCCATACTCCTCCTTTCCACCACCAGAACGTAAAACATTTTTGCCATGACCCAATCAACACTATCTTTCTCAGTTAGCCATCTTCTTCTTCACAAAGGCACACCATGTCTCCCACACCGCCTCCCTTATCACAGCAGACAAAACAAACCACTTAAGGTAAAAAGAGATGAATCTGCGCCACAGACAACTTGAATAAAAAGTGGTGTAATAAAAAGTGATAGAGTTTGAAGTGGCTGCCCCTACATAAAAACCCACCTATGTGGGAGTGAATATTAAGTAAAAAATAGCAGGTAATGGCGCCTACTAGAAATAAAGTGCATAAAGAAATGTGCAAATATAAATATAAATATAAATGGTGTCTGTTCAAAAAAGTGCTGGTCCTAGTCAAAGTATAACATATATGTGACACAAAATAAATTGAATATTAATTGATAATTATGTGATTGAATTAATAAGTATAATAAAAAAATATTTCATAAAAGTCCAATTCCTAGTGATAAAAATTCCAAAATAGGTATTGCAAGATTAGATGATGATAATAATAATAATCCAAAAAAAAGTCCAGTTTTATGATATAAAGTGATATGTGCTTCATGCAGGTATAGCCTTCAGTGGATCACTCAGTGCTCTCCCCCAATGGTCCCGCACTCACCGGATCCAACTACCCCTGCAGGGGTAATAGGCTTTCTCAATAAGTCTCCACACTTCAATAAAGTCTGCCTGGTTTCCTCACATGGGGTCTATCCAACTATTCAGCCGCTCATAGAGAAGATAGGGTGAAACGAAAATGCCCAATAGCGTGATACCGTTTTGTAACAAGCAAAATTTATTCTTGACAAACAATGGGTACTCACAATTTACATGCAGTTAAAAAGCCTTTAGAAAATATGTGCTGTAGCTCTAAGGAACGTTCGCTCGACCGGTTTCGTCGTTCTGACGTCATCTGGAGCGTGCCTCTGAGCCTACAGCACTAGCTATTTATAATTGACGTTATGTCGGAAAATGCGGACGTTGTGTCGAAAAATGCGGACGTTGTGTCGACAAAATGTCGAAAAAAACGGGTCCGACGTTACGTCGTAAGAACTCCGTTGTTCCGGTATCCTCCATGTTGGAGATTCCTACAGACCGTAGTCCTAACACTAGAGGCTCAGTGTTATAGTCGGTACTACGACGGACGTTCTGTCGGGAAAGCTTGCTTGCATTTTTCGACACAACGTCCGCATTTTCCGACATAACGTCAATTATAAATAGCTAGTGCTGTAGGCTCAGAGGCACGCTCCAGATGACGTCAGAACGACGAAACCGGTCGAGCGAACGTTCCTTAGAGCTACAGCACATATTTTCTAAAGGCTTTTTAACTGCATGTAAATTGTGAGTACCCATTGTTTGTCAAGAATAAATTTTGCTTGTTACAAAACGGTATCACGCTATTGCGCATTTTCGTTTCACCCTATCTTCTCTATGAGCGGCTGAATGGTTGGATAGACCCCATGTGAGGAAACCAGGCAGACTTTATTGAAGTGTGGAGACTTATTGAGAAAGCCTATTACCCCTGCAGGGGTAGTTGGATCCGGTGAGTGCGGGACCATTGGGGGAGAGCACTGAGTGATCCACTGAAGGCTATACCTGCATGAAGCACATATCACTTTATATCATAAAACTGGACTTTTTTTGGATTATTATTATTATCATCATCTAATCTTGCAATACCTATTTTGGAATTTTTATCACTAGGAATTGGACTTTTATGAAATATTTTTTTATTATACTTATTAATTCAATCACATAATTATCAATTAATATTCAATTTATTTTGTGTCACATATATGTTATACTTTGACTAGGACCAGCACTTTTTTGGACAGACACCATTTATATTTATATTTATATTTGCACATTTCTTTATGCACTTTATTTCTAGTAGGCGCCATTACCTGCTATTTTTTACTTAATAAAACAAACCACTTGCGTTGCCTTTTCTTACCACCTCTCACTAAACCAAAAACACCATTTTCAAAAGACACAACTTCCACCTCCACCACCCTTTCCACAAAGCCACGCAGAAGCATCCAAACTTTTTTTAACAAAACAGCACTCCCAAAACACATGTCTCAGGTTTTCAATCTCCACACACCCATCTCTAGGGCATACCTCGATCCTCACCAAATCTCTAGACTTTAAAAAAGACATTGTAGGTAAACAATGCTTGTTAGTTATGCTTTTGTACAGTAAATTCTTCCAACAAATTTCCACTTTTTTAAGACCAAAAATATTAGTTGCCAGTTCACCTCTTCTTAGCCAATTCCACAGAGGCTCTTTCTTACAAGCCCACTCCCCAACTCCTGTAATTGATTTAATTGCAAAAAGCTTGTCATCTTTAAGTAATACTCTGGTGATAGCAAGGGCATCGGTCTTGTGAGATTATTCCAACACCACCATGCTCACTTCAGCAAGGGCCATCCAATCAGATAACGCATCAAAGCTGCTGCTTTCCCACCTGCAAGAAAAGTTCTGAGGTGGACCAACCACCACTGGACCTCTAAAAAAAGGCCAATGTTTGGAAGTTATATCCACCCAGCTGTACGCTCTTCGTCACCACCTTCCTAGACACCGTCTCCTTTTTAGAACCCCAAAAGAAAACAAATAGTAATCTTGTAATCCTCTGCACCCATCTCTTGTTTGGTGGAAAGATCACAGAGGAGCAGTGTTGTTCATCTTCCTTTAAAAAAGTAACTAGATACAATTACAAGTTACTTGTCTGAAAAAGTAATTGAGTTAGTGACTCAGTTACTTTATTAGCAAAGTAACTACAGTAGTTACTCGGAAAAGTAACTGAGATATTTTTTTTTATATATTCTACAATGCAATTACGTTCTATAACATATTTAATATCAAAGATGTTTATATTAACTGATTGAAGAATAAAAACACTATGTACAGTATTTTAGAACATTTCGTATTTATTTGAACCCAATTCAATAGATTGCAGCCTGCCATAGATCATATGAATGATATGCATTGTTTTGTATGTGGTCCAGGTCCTCCACTGGTCCACCTTAAAATCCTTTATAGATTTCCAGGTTTGGTTTGTATGGTATTATTGGTATGGTATCAGTGAGGCCGCGTACACACAATCAAATTTATCTGCTGAAACTGGTCCGACGGACCATTTCAGCAGACATCTCCGATCGTGTATACGGACTAGCGGACAGGTTTGTCCATCGGACAAATTTCAAAGCATGCTTTGAAATTTTTCCGCTACAAACCTGTCCGTCGGATCTGTCTGCTGGTTAGTACACTAACCAGCGGACAGAACTGTCCGCGCATGCGCCGATTGGATTTCAGCGGACATGTCCCTCCGTGTGTACGCGGTCTCAGACTCAGCCAGTAGCACAAAGTTCATATTTCGCCACACGCAAGGCCTAAGGCCTTAGAATAGGCCCCCCCCGCCCAGTTCCAATCGCTTCCTCACCTGGGACGTGGCTGCGCAGGGGCCACAGTCGGTCAGTCGGTGCTGCTGTCTGCTGGCTTGTGCAGGGCAGGGCAGGGCCACAGTCGGTGTTGCCTGGTGAGGTGACTGCCTGGGGAACCCTATAATTCATGAAAGATACACAGGGTAGTATTGGTGAATTATATCACCTCAAAAATATTACATTGCCTGATTGTAAAGCTTAAAATACTCCAATTATCTGTCTATAATTATATAACAGGCTTATAGACAGATAATTGGAGTCCTTAAGATTCACAATTCAATCAGCAGCAGCAGCAGTCACAGTGTCAGCTCAGCCAGTAGCACAAAGTTCATATTTTGTCACACCAGGCCTAAGGGCTAAGGCCTGGTGTGGCGAAATATGAACTCTGTGCTATTGGCTGAGCTGACAGTGACTGACTGGCTGCCGCTGCTGATTGTAATTGTTAAGCTTAAAGGACTGGACTCCAATTATTATCTGACTGTCAGTGTCTTTAATATTAATAATAAATAAGCCTATATTTACAGACAGATAAAATTGGAGTCTTTTTTTTTTTAAAGTGTATTTTTTTGCCTGAACTCGAGTGAGAGGAGCCGGACTGCAGGAGTTGGGAGTAGGCAGACCCTCCCCCCAGAGGCAATCGCCACTCTTCTCCATGCCCCCGGTGGCAATGGCGGGTGTGAGGGGGGGCCTCCCACTCACCTCGCCCTACCTGCTCCACTTGGGAGCCCAACTGGGGCCCAACGGGACCCCAACGGGGCAGAGGGACTACTCCTATGAGGGAGTGAGGGGGCCTAGCCCACCCAGCCAGCCCCGTAGGTCCTTCGCCTCTCATTATTTTAGGAGACCGCATGGCCAAACTTGCATAGCACACCCACCGGGAGCCGGGCTGAGACCACCAAACTCAATTCACATGTAGCCGAGACCGGGATCCGAACCCTTGGCTGCAGAGGTGAACAGCTTGTCAGCGCAGTGCCAATCACGTTGAGCCACCACAGCTCCCTGAATTTTGGGGTCTTTTAACCACATGCCGACCGCCCACCGCAGTTATACGGCGGGACGGTGGCACTGCTGCACGAGAACACGTAGCTCTACGTACTATCTTTAGCGGGCTCCGGCGGTCCGCTCGTCCCCCGAGTCCCGCACGCGTGTTCGTTACAGAGCGGGGACCGGGAGCTTTGTGTGTAAACACAAAGCTCTCGGTCCTGTCAGCGGGGGAAACGCTGATCTCCTGTTCATACAATGTATGAACAGAAGATCAGTGATTTCCCCTCGTGAGTCAACCCCCCCATACAGTTAGACCACACCCAGGAACACACTTAACCCCTTCCCTGCCCCCTAGTGTTAACCCCTTCACTGCCAATGGCATTTTTATAGTAATCCAATGCATTTTTATAGCATTGATCGCTATAAAAATGCCAATGGTCCCAAAAATTTGTCAAAATTGTCTGATGTGTCCGCCATAATGTCTCAGTGCTGAAAAAAAAAACGCTGATCGCCGCCATTACTAGTAAAAAAAAAATATTAATAAAAATGCCATAAAACTACCCCCTTTTTTGTAAACGCTATGAATGTTGCGCAAACTAATCAATAAACGCTAATTGCGATTTTTTTTTTTTTTAATGAAAAATATGTAGAAGAATACGTATCGACCTAAACTGAGGAAAAAAAATGTTTTTTTTTATATATATTTTGGGGATATTTATTATAGCAAAATGTAAAAAATATTGAATTTTTTCAAAATAGTCGCTCTATTTTTGTTTTTAGCGCAAAAAATAAAAACCGCAGAGATGATCAAATACCACCAAAAGAAAGCTCTATTTGTGGAAAAAAAAGGACGCCAATTTTGTTTTGGAGCCACATCGCACGACCGCGCAATTGTCAGTTAAAGCGACGCAGTACCGAATCACAAAAAGTGCTCTGGTCTTTGACCAGCAATATGGTCCGGGGGTTAAGTGGTTAAGCAACAGTTTCCCAGTCTGTTCAACTTCTCGTCAATGCGTCATGAAGTATAAAAAAGGACCAGTGTGAGTGTCACACCGACACCGTGACCTGACCTGAGCGCTGTGCAAACCCCCCCCCCCCAGTTCCAATCGGCTCCTCACCTGGGCTGGGACCTGGGCCACAGTCGGACAGTCGGTCGCGGTCAGTGATGGTGGCGGACGGTGCTGCACGGTGCACCTCACCTCCTGTCTGCTGGCTTGCGCAGGGCAGGGCCACGGATGACGAGTCGACTCCGAGTTGACTGAGTCAGTGTGACTTCACTTCACTTCACTCTGGCTTGCTGTGTTGCTGGCCTCGGTCCGAGGTGGAGCGGAGTCTCCGCGGGGGACGGGCTGTGATGATCGATGTCAGGGGCTCCGACCGTCAGACAGTGACACACTGACACCGACACGCCGCCAGAGTCCCGACACTCACTGTCACTCACGTGCGTCACGGTAGTCGGCGGGAGAGAGACTCCAGGGACGCGTGCATGCGCCAAGCCAGTGCCACTGCCAGCACCACCCACACTGAGAGTCACATGCCCGCCGGCGACCAATCATTAACTTTGACATCATGTGATGATGATGAGTGATGACAGACAGTCACCCACCACCAATCACAACACAAGTACCATCAATGCAACATCAATCACAGGACAGGCTCCATCCCGCCGGCCCTGAGGTGAGGGGAAGTACTGTAGAACAGACTGAGACATGACCCCAGACTGCCCCCACCCGCGCCGCGCGCTCACGCTCAATGTAATGTGGTAACGCCGCCAATGTAACGGCAATGGCGCTCCCGCTTGGGGTAAAAGTAATCAGGTAGATTACTAGTTAGCCCTTGGCGGGCAATCGTTACGTAACGGCGTTTATTTAAACGCCGTTACTTGCAACAATGCAGAGGAGTACAACAACAAGGGGGGAATCACTACATTGACTATCAAGGTTTCCCAGAAGTCTTCTGGTTTTCCACAGGCAAAGCTTCCTCTCGATCTTCTCTACGCATTTGGCAGTGTTAACTTGGTTTACCAGATTTTTCTCAAAATGCACTCCTAATATATCCACTTCCTGCACAATCTTCAGTTTACTTTTGGATACATTACAGGTGCCACTCAAGACACATACACTGCTTTTGCCCCAGTTGACACACAAACCGGAAATTGCCCCAAAAATGCCAAGTTGGAGCTCCGCTCTCATCGCATCTCTCTCCGTGTAACATAGAAAATTGATATCGTCCATATAACAGAGGGCCTTAACTGGTTTGTTCCCACAACCTGGCATAAACACTCCCCTGAAGCATTTGTCCCGTACGACATGTCTTAACATGTCTTTGTGCTCAATTGCACAAAGGTGACAGGTGATAAGGGACACCCCTGCCTTACCCTTGTCCTCACAACCAGGATAGTTGGGATTCTGCTAGGCAGCCACAACTAGAGCACACTAAAGAATATCACATTGCTCTAGGGTGCAGGAGCAGAATATAGATAGGCTATACTGAGGTATGCATCTATTTATTAGTAAAGCAGCCAAAAGGAATACTTATTATTACCCCACAAATAGTATCAGACGCATTAGCCATTATGCCCAATGCTAAATTTACATATCTAATCAATCAGAAAGAAAATAGCACCTGAACCAGAATCCCTTTACTTGTGTCTTTTATATTTCAATATTTTTATTAAAAAATATCACACAGCAAAAAATTAATCATTAAACAATAGTCAGATCACAGGTTGATGTTATATTATAGACAGAAAGCCAATAAAGTAAAAGTAAACAGAGATATAGGAAAGCCCGGAGTGACATGACAAAAAAGACAAATAACGGAGGGCTGGGCATGACTGTGTGAGGAGTAGTGCAACAAAGGGTTAAGGAAGGAAGGAGTGGCTGTAGGAGCTCTGGTGACTGGGTAGGAGGAACCCCCTTTATAAAGGGGGGTGGGGGCACACGTGGGACATTCAAGGAAGTGTAGCACGCTGGGAGGCAGGTTTTTCCCTGCTCCCAGCTTTCATTGAGAAGACAGATTGGGGACTTTAAGGCTGGGTTCACACTTGTGTAGTGTGTATTTCAGCTTTTTATCTCTGCAGATAGATAAGAGAAGTGTTCAGCAGATTAGCTCAGTTTTGCTGAGAATTTGGAGACCTGGGGGAAGTTCTGAGTGAGAGGAGAGTGGGGGAGAAGTGTATTGAGCTGAATGAGAGAAATTCCTGAAGAGAACTGAACACATCTGCGAATCAGCTGCGTACCCATAGAAGATAATGGGACTGAATTCGCACCTGAGCCGCACTGCAAGGCCTCCACAACGCAGAACAAAATGTTCTGCGTATTAGATGCGGTTTAAGCCGCAACCAATTCGCATAGGTGTGAACCCGGCCTTAGGCGGCGTCTGCTTCACAAACACCCCCGGAGGGCTTGATTCACAGGTGGGTGGCTGTATGGGACGAGGCGGGGGGGGGTCGGGTACAACCACGTTGGGGTCCCCACGCGCTCGGCGGCCGCGGGTTTTTATTGTTGCTTCCCAAGGCCCAGGCCACAAACACGGCGGATGTACAGGAGCCCCCAGGTGGATCCTCTGCCCCCACCGGCCTAGCGTCTGGGTGCAGTGGGCGGGGCGTTGGGCAGTAATGGCGCCCGATCCTCGTCCGCATGGTTACAGCCTGTTGCAAACCCAACCCCCCCCCCCCACGGGCTGAGGAACGCATTTTTCGGCCGGGGAGTATGGCGGACGCAATCCGCCGCTTAGTCTGAGCCCGGTGGGAGGGGCTTCCGGCCGGAATGGCGCCCGATCCTCGCCACGCGGGGGAACAGCTGGGGGGTCGTTCAGGATCGCGACCACCGGTTCCAGGGCAGTGGGGAGGCCGGAGTCCCCGGATCGGAGAAGGGAGGTCGAGCGGAGGTCCGTCGGTGGGAGCAGCGGAACGGAGATGTCCACGGCCGGGTCGAGTGGTAGAGGACGATCCGCCGGGAGGCTGGGATCTTCGGCCTCCAGGCCTTCCGTGCCTGGGAGGCAGATGTCAGCGAGGACGCCGGCCTCGGAAGATCGTTTGGAGGGGGAGGCATCAGGATCGTAGGAAGAGGGTCGCATGGATGAATCGCCTGCGGTGGAGTTGCCGGTGACGGCTGTGGGGGACATTCCCGGCCAGCCTGGTGAGTCCACTAACAATACTTTTGGGGAATTTTTGTTACTGCAGGGTGTTCGCTGGTGGGGGGCGGGGGTCCCCCTGTAATTGGGGTAATGTGGGGGGGGTAATGTTTGCCGACAACCAGGGGCCCCGGGGGGGCGGGAGTGTTGCCTGCTGCCCAGGGTTCCCCTGGGGGGGGGCTTACAGGATTTGTTGTGTGTTAATTTTTGGGACCTGGTACAGCGTTGCCAGGGGGGGGGACACCATCTCAGGCGGCACCCTGGGTTAGGGGATCGGCTTGGGGGGGTTCCTGTGGCTGTTGGGGTACCCCCCCCCGGTGGGGGGGGGGGTACGTGGGTGGTGCAGGACAGTAGTTCCTGACGTGACACGGGGCGTGAGAAGACGGGGGGGTCAGGACGGACGTGGTACGGATGGCTGATGCGGCCGAAGGTGAGTTTTATATATGTATGCTTGGGGGGGCCGCTGGGGGGCTCATCTGAAGCAGGAGGTCAGGGGAAAAATTGAAAAAGGTGAGTATGCGGAGATTCTTTCCCTGTTGCTTTTGGAGAAGTTTAATTTGGATAGGGTGAAGCCAGACAGTTTTTGGAAAAGGATGACCAGGTGAAGAGAAGGTAGGGGTGATTCCTAGTACGTTCGGCGATTGGTTGCAGCTCCTTGGGGAGAAGAGCCCGGAGCACTGTTCTGCGCTTTTCTGCTATATGGACGCTATGTGGGAAGCTTATCGGGTATATGGGGGGTTAAAGTATGACGAGCAGTTTCATCAGCGGCGGGCTGGGCGCCCTACGCTGCGATGGGACCACAAAGATATCAGTTTGTGGATACGGATGATTTCCGCGCCCCAGTCTAATCCTCAGTTTTTCAGGGCGGGGCCAAGGGTACGCCCACTTCTGGATCGCCGGCCGGGAAAAAAATGGGGGGGTGTGTTGGGGGAACAACGCCAGTGAGGGGGGAAAGGAGGGGACCTTTTTCGTGTAGATACCCAGACAGGGCGGCGGCGCCGCTGCTCGTGGAGGAGTTTATCCGAGGGATTTGTCATTCCCTGTTCTTTGTCGAAGGTGCAGGGGGATCGTGATTCACTCGGGGGCAATGGGGGTATGCTGCTGGGGGACAAGGTGGAGGACCTCCGGCTGGTGTTCCGGGGGGATGTTGGGGTGGAATGAGGTTCAGCTAAGGGAGTTGCAGTCACTGCTAGGTAAGTTGACCTTCGCCTGCCGTATCATTCCCATGGGAAGGGTGTTCTGCGGACGGCTGTCGGCAGCTACAGTGGGGACAGGGCCCCCGACACCTTCCATTCGCTGGTCAGGGCAATGTAAGGTGGATCTGCAGGTGTGGCACACCTTCTGGGAAGAGTACAATGGGCGGGCGTTTTGTATGTCGGGGCCGGTGAGGAACTTTAAATTGGTAGATCGTCAGGGACGTGGCGGGCTCCATGGGTTACGGGGGCTTTCTTCAGGGGACAATGGAGCGGGGAGGCGTGACCGGAGTCCTGGGTGGCGGCGGGTTTTTAAAAGGAACCTGGTGCTGCTGGAGCTCTGTCATGTGGTGGTAGTGATCGAGCTGTGACAATATGGGGTTGGTGGAAGTTATCAACCGAGTTTCCGGATCCTCGTTGCCGGTGGTTCGGTTGCTGCGCCACCTCGTGTTGCGCTGTTTACACTGGAACATCTTTCTGTACGCTGGGCACATTCCGGGGTGTAGACAACAGACTCGCTAAAGCTCGGTTCAGTGGGACAAGTCAGAGAGCTGGCTACGCAGGAAGACAGAGGAGGGGCCCCAGGCCCGGGGGGATGTGGGGCATTGCGTTGGGGTCGCCACAAGCTGGCTCAGGAGGTCGGTGAGTGGGCCGATATGGGCGGCGTACGCGAAGGTAAGGGACGAATGGTCTGTGTTAAAACGGCGGGTGGATGCCGAGCTGGGGGAGGTGGAGCTGGGTTGGTTGGTGGTGTATTTTGCGGCTGGACAGATGGAAAAAAGGGGGGTAAAACAGGCGGGTAAGGATTACAGAAAAGTCACGTTCTTAGGGAACGGCGGGGACCGGTGAATTTTCGATTTTGCGGAAGATTTGTGGCGTTTTGGGGGACATCCAGTTATTTTTACTCCATACGGTTTTGTGGTGGCGTTTTTTTCAAATTTTTAGGGTGGGTGAGTTGGTTAGCCCTTCCAGATAGGTGGCGGGAGGTCTAATGGTAGAGGATGTGCAGTTGGTGGAGGACAGCGTGGTTTTCGTTTTTGTGGGTCCAAAACGGATCAGAGGGAAAAAGGGGGTGGATGCGTTTGTATCCTTTGCTGGGTTCGGGGGGTCTGCCCTCTGCGGACGGTGCAGGAGTTTTTTAACGATACGCCCTGGGTTGGAGGGGCCCTTCTTTATGCATGGGGATGGTTCGTTTGTGTCACGGTTTCAGTTGGGACAGGTGTGTAAGAAATGTCTGACAACGGCTGGGTTTGCTGAGTTACAATTTACCTCACACTCCTTCCGCATCGGGGCGGCCAGGTGCGGGTTGGATGAGGTGGCGGTCAAAAAGGATCGGGTGGTGGGAAATCTAGAAGATTTCGTTCTGTGTGCGCCAACACATGGCGCTGGATTGAGGTGTGGTGGTGAGGTATGGACTGGAGGAGTTGGGTTCATGATATTCCGGAGGGTCGTGGCATGATTATCACTGTTGTTGTTTGTTTTCAGAGGGAGGTCACTCACACCGCGTGTGGATCATGGGGCATTATTCTGTTTGCAAGGGGGGGCAAGGAGAGTGGATGCTAGGCCCGGATGTAGACAGTTGAGGATTTCCAGGCGGGAGGTGAGAATTCGTTGGCTGGCGGTTTCCTGGGATGAGGTAGGGCAGGGTGCTGCCGGAGGTGCAGCGCTATGCCCGGCTCGACCGGCTGCCCGACGTGTCAGTTTTACACGTGTGGGGCAATGACCTTGGGGGTTCGATTGATGGGGGATTTTATCTCCGCTGTTAAGGCGGACATACTCATGTTCAGGGCAGCTGTTCCAGGGATGTTGCGGGTGTGGTCTGACATAGTAGCTCGGACCACATGGTGCATGGCAAGGTCAGTGGCTAGCAAGAGGAACAAGGTGGTGGGGAGGTTTGTGGCTAAGCACGGGGGGTTGGTTGTTCATTACACGGAGTTGGAGGTTAATGTGGGTCTGTACCTGCTTGTAGATGGTGTTCACCTAACCATTGTGGGTATGGATTTGTGGGTACTAGGTTACAGGAGGGGATCTAGAGGGCCCTGCGGGTGTGGAGGGGTCCGTAAGGGAAAGGGGGTTCCCCTTCCGGCCTGTGGCGGTGTCCTTTGGTCTTTGATGGTGACAGTTAACCGATGGAATGGAAATGGTGGGGGGGCTCATCGGTGGGATGGCCCCCGTATGGTGTTATTCCAGTGGAACGGTGTCCGCTGGAATACGGTTATGGTACACTGCGGTGTAAAAAGGGGTTGTCTCCGAGCTGGAGTCGGCTGGGGGCCGGATATGGTAATGGTAACGCAGTGTAATGGAAAATAAAAAGGTTTAAGTGGGGTTGCTGTCAAAGACCAAATTGGACGGGTGTTAATAAAGTTATTTGGGTTAAATGTTAATGAATAAAGTTTTGTTTACTTGGAATTAGTTAATTGGATTTAAATATTTAATTTGGTTTGAAAAAATAAATAGGCTGTCGTGGCCGAGTTTACTCCAACTCCTGTGTCTATCTCGTTAATGGGTAAATGGAAAAATGTTTAAAGAATTTGGGGGGTTCTAAAGGTGGTGAGTAAAAGGTTGGACTATCTAATCTACACTAGTCAAGGAAAGCCCGGAGTGACATGACAAAAAAGACAAATAACGGAGGGCTGGGCATGACTGTGTGAGGAGTAGTGCAACAAAGGGTTAAGGAAGGAAGGAGTGGCTGTAGGAGCTCTGGTGACTGGGTAGGAGGAACCCCCTTTATAAAGGGGGGTGGGGGCACACGTGGGACATTCAAGGAAGTGCAGCACGCTGGGAGGCAGGTTTTC
The DNA here is from genome assembly GCA_029574335.1 of Rana kukunoris. Taxonomy (NCBI): domain Eukaryota; kingdom Metazoa; phylum Chordata; class Amphibia; order Anura; family Ranidae; genus Rana; species Rana kukunoris. The sequence goes on from CM056049.1 coordinate 77,802,603, forward strand.
CCACCCACCCTCCCTGTTTTTGTGGTATGTTTGGTGTTGTGCGTCTGTTTTCTTTTCTTTCAGATTCGGAAGAGGGGTCATCACGACAGTGTTGGCGGTGTCCTTCGGTCTTGGATGGTGGCAGTTAACAGATGGAATGGAAATGGTGGGGGGGGGCTCATCGGTGGGATGGCCCCCTTTATGGTGTTATTCCAGTGGAACGGTGTCCGCTGGAATATGGTTATGGTACACTGGTAAAAAGGGGGTGTCTCCGAGCTGGAGTCGGCTGGGGGCCGGAGATGGTAATGATAACGCGGTGTAACGGAAAATAAAAAAGGTTTACGTGGGGGTGCTACCCAACCTCCCGTTTTGTGGTATTTTGGTGTTGTGCGTCTGTTTTCTTTTCTTTCAGGTTCTGAAGAAAGGTTGTCATGACAGTGTTGGCGGTGTCCTTTGGTCTTTGATGGTGACAGTTAACAGATGGAATGGAAATGGTGGGGGGGCTCATCGGTGGGATGGCCCCCGTATGGTGTTATTCCAGTGGAACGGTGTCCGCTGGAATACGGTTATGGTACACTGCGGTGTAAAAAGGGGTTGTCTCCGAGCTGGAGTCGGCTGGGGGCCGGATATGGTAATGGTAACGCAGTGTAATGGAAAATAAAAAGGTTTAAGTGGGGTTGCTGTCAAAGACCAAATTGGACGGGTGTTAATAAAGTTATTTGGGTTAAATGTTAATGAATAAAGTTTTGTTTACTTGGAATTAGTTAATTGGATTTAAATATTTAATTTGGTTTGAAAAAATAAATAGGCTGTCGTGGCCGAGTTTACTCCAACTCCTGTGTCTATCTCGTTAATGGGTAAATGGAAAAATGTTTAAAGAATTTGGGGGGTTCTAAAGGTGGGGAGTAAAAGGTTGGACTATCTAATCTACACTAGTCATGTAGACCATCATCAATGAAACAAACAATAGCAGTGGGAGTTAGGAAGCATAGACCTGATCCACAAGGGACCAGGAATATACCAAATTTAATCATCAAATAAGAATACGGTCAGGTATTAAAGGTACAGGAAAAATGCACAGTGGGGGAAATATTGAGGGCAGGGTGGGAGGTGGGTATTGGAGAGAAGACCCCTGTTCCTGTTCCTGAGAATATCACAGTAACATATAAGACCCTAATGACAACCTAAAGCAGACAAGATTAAGCACAGAAAATAATGGAGGGAAATAAAAGGAGGAAGAGACCAGAATAAAGAAAGAAAAAGGAAGGAGAGGGTCAACCTGGAGCTCACAAAGGAATTGAGACATGGCAGTACTTTAAGTTGTTCAGCGCTTTGGAATATTTCTAATAGAACTCCCTGATGTCTCAATGCAGACAAATTAGAAATCATAGAAGAGACACTTAGTTTGTTGATCTGAACCTGCCTGCTGAACCTCTCTGTAATGATCACCAAGATTGTGCCTTATTGCCAATTGAACTGGAAACTCTAATGTCACACTAATAAAATAACCAGAAAACTTAAGAAAAGATCAAGCAAACTGAAAATCAGGCAGTCTGCTTTGAGGCCTCTAGAAGTCAGCTAGTAATGAATATTTGGGGAGTATTCAGGAGCACCAGTTTATGACACTTACAAAGTTTGAACTCAAATTTTGGTCCTGATAACTCTCGGGACCCCCATGCAGAGGCGGCTCTAGGCTTTGTGAGGCCTTAGGCAAAACTTGACATGGGGCCCCACTCACACCCATAATGGGAAAAATAATTCAAGGACAAGAGCCTCTTCCCCACAACCCTGGCCGGTGGTTTTGGGGGTCTGCGGGCAGGGGGCTTATCGGAATCTGTAAGCCCCCTTTAACAAGGCAGCTCCCCAGATCCTGCTCTTTAATAACTAAGGGGCGGGGGGCCACCCGGTGATGTCACCTGGTGAACCCACCCCTTGTGACGTCATTAACTGAGGGCATGCTGGGCCATTGACGTCACAAGGGGTGGTGTCACCGATATTCACTGGTTGTTATGGATTCTGGGCTCTTAAAGGAGTTGTGAAGGAAAACATTTTTTTACCTAAAATGAATGTCTGCACGGTAGACAGACAGAATAGTGTAATGATTCTGTTAACAAACAAGTAAATATCTATTAAATTCCTTCATCTATATCACCTCCAGCGTTCTAGTTTCTGTTCTCTCATTCACTTCCTGGTTTGCGGCACTCGTTCATGTAAGAACTACATTTCCCAGTATGCATTGCGGCACGCCCAGTAATTCACACCTTCTTGAAGTCTCTAACACTTAGAGAGCATCCTGCCACACAGATGTAGTTCCCAGGAGGCCACTGCAGAAAAGCCTCCCTTCACGGTGGTGAGTAACAATCAGACAAGCAGGAAGTGAAACAGAACAGAGAAGAAATAGAGCAACTTCTGAGCAAAAACGAACAATGAGGAAGTGAAAAGAGGAATGTCTGCGGGTAAAGGATGCTTATTATGAAAAAAATGTTTTTCCTTTACAACCCCTTTAACGCTGCCTGAGCACAGCAGCGTTAAGGTCCCTCAAAACTGGAGTAATGCATTGGGTAAGTTAGGCAGCTGCGAGGCCCCTGTGAGTGTGAGACCTTAGGCGACCGCCTAATTTGCCTAATTTAAGAGCCGCCTCTGCCCCCATGATACCAGCAGGGATACTCTATAGTCAGCCATCCCAGTCGTCAGGAGGCCAGAATGACGGTGGAGAATCCCTACTGGACACTGATAAGAACAGATACTATGACTTGACTTGGTCATAGCCAAAAGGCCAAAAAATTATAAAATGGTCATGATGGCATACACAGTAAAAAAAAGAAAAAAAAAAGCTTTTTCACTTTCTCAACTCTGTTTCTTTGCATGTGTGGTACCCTTTAGAGAGATTGTATCCAAAATCTTTGTGTTAAGAACACAGAGATGCACAATACTGTACTTGAGGTTTAACTTGATTTTCCTGCGCAGAATATGCAGCTTACTGACCACACTGCAGTGGTCGACTGGAGTTGGTCTTTAACCATTTCTCTGTTTTATTTCTGTCTGCACATAATGGGAGATTTTCAACAAATTCCAGTATTGCTCATGATGATTACACCATTATCCTATCAGTAAATCCAAAACTGAAGGAGAAACTCCCTAAAGGGTTCTTTTCATTCTTCATATTTAGTAACCTCAGTTTGTGCTGTTGTTGGCTTAGAATGAATGTGTACATTAAGATTAATATTCTGAGCTTGGCCTTTATCAATCCCCTCTGGTGTGACTATCACTCTCTACATCATCAAAGTCTGGAGGGTTTCCAGTTCCGACTCGGAATGATTAGCAAGAAGTCTTACGTTTTACTTTTATTTTAACCACAAGGTAAATATGCAAAATGTTCCCTGTCAATTCATAATCTGGAACTAGTTAAATGTAATATTGGTTTAAAGCAATTATATTTATGTAACTCAACTTTTACATGTTTTCATGGATGCTTTAAATATTAGGTATGTTGAAACTCAGTTTGATGAGTCTGCATGTAATCAAACTTGCTTAACTACTTGCCGACCGCCCGCCGTCATATTACTGCGGAATGGTGGCACTGTTTCGCGAGAGCATGTAGCTCTACATCCTCTCTTTTTTGGCCACTAGGGGGCGCGCACGCCCCCGAGTCCCGCGCGCGTACCCGGCGGGTACGATCGCCGCTGGGCACACGCGATCGCTCGTTACAGAGCGGGGAACGGGAGCTTTGTGTGTAAACACACAGCTCTCGTTCCTGTCAGAGGGGCAAACGCTGATTTTCTGTTCATACAATGTATGAACAGAAGATCAGTGATTTCCCCTAGTGAGTCCACCCCCCCATACAGTTAAAACACACCCAGGAACACACTTAACCCCTTCCCTGCCCCCTAGTGTTAACCCCTTCACTGCCAATGGCATTTTTATAGTAATACAATGCATTTTTATAGCATTGATCGCTATAAAAATGCCAATGGTCCCAAAAATGTGTCAAAAGTGTCCGATGTGTCCGCCATAATATCGCAGTACCGAAAAAAAACGCTGATCGCCGCCATTACTAGTAAAAAAAAAATATTAATAAAAATGCCATAAAACTACCCCCTTTTTTGTAAACGCTATAAATTTTGCGCTAACCAATCAATAAACGCTAATTGCAATTTTTTTTTACAGAAAATATGTAGAAGAATACGTATCGGCCTAAACTGAGGAAAAAAAATGTTTTTTTTATATATATTTTGGGGATTTTTATTATAGCAAAATGTAAAAAATATTGATTTTTTTTCAAAATAGTCGCTCTATTTTTGTTTATAGCGCAAAAAATAAAAACCGCAGAGATGATCAAATACCACCAAAAGAAAGCTCTATTTGTGGGAAAAAAAGGACGCCAATTTTGTTTGGGAGACACGTCGCACGACCGCGCAATTGTCAGTTAAAGCGACGCAGTGCCGAATCACAAAAAGTGCTCTGGTCTTTGGACAGCAATATGGTCCGGTGCTAAAGTGGTTAAAGAATTCCAGCAATGGTATATTTTTACATAGAAACATTGGTCCAGCTTGGACCAATGTAATTTAGTATATACCATACCTGCCCAATGCACCGTTCGGTTCACACCAGAACCGTTGAACGGACCGAACGTTCGCGCAAACTTTTAGAACCCCATTGAAGTCTATAGGATTTGCGATGTTCGAATTCAAAAGTGCTAATTTTAAAGACTAATATGCAAGTTATTGTCATAAAACAGGGTTTAGAACCTGGGTCTTGCCCCAGGGAACATGTATCAATGAAAAAAAAAAGTTTTAAAAACGGTAGTTTTTCTGAAGCAGTGATTTTAATGATGCTTAAAGTGAACAAAAAAAAATGAAAAATTCCTTTAAATATCGTACCTGCTGGGTGTCTATAGTATGCCTGTGAAGTGGCATGTGTTTAGAACTGTCCCTGCACAAAATTAGATTACTATAAGAAAAAAGTCAATTGAAACTGCTTGCGCGGCTTTAATGTAATGTCTGGTCCGTGCAATATGGATTAAAATCATTGAGAAAAATAGCATAGGTTTCTCCGCCCCCCTCCCCCAGGTCATTACCAGCCCCTTTGGCCCTATATACTTTGAACAACAGTATACAGGCGGTGCAAACAAGACAGAGACTGTAGGTTTGTTGTTAAGTAGAATTTTTTTGTAATTTTGAACTGGTACTTTTTTAAAGTGTAGCTCCAGCCATAAAATCTATTTTTAAGCTTTTCTGAAAACATAGAGAAGGGTTATCACACCTGTAACATTTGTTTTGCTGTCTTTGTGCATCTGTTCAGAAGATTGCAATTTACTTTCTGTCCAGTGACATATGATTTTTTGAAAATTTGTGTTTTTTAGTGAAACAAGGATTGGTGATAAAGCATCAGTGGACAGGAGACACCTCTTACATAAGAGAATTTCCCTTCCTAGGGGTAGATTTCCTGTCACTTCCTGTTGTACTACCCTACCTCACTGCGCACTCACTGCTGTGCTCCTCGTTTCCTGTGCTCCTCGTTTGTAAGTTGGATGTTTGAAAGTAGGAGCCTGCCGTATATACTCTGCAGAAATTTGGGCCCTAGTTTTTGGTGTTGCCACAACACTGTAAGCCCTCACAGTTACTCTTGGTGGGCGCAGAAATGGGCGCAGTGAAAATAGTTACTGATCAGCCACTGCCTGTGATATTAATTTGACAACAGAAATTGTATTCACGTGGCTTTAGGTGCACACTGTGGAGGACACAGCACACCATGTGAAAATACTTGCAGAATGATCCCCTGCCTGTGGTATTAAAGCAGAGTTTCACCCTAAATATAAGATCTCCCATGTGATCCAGCATACTGGCGTCAGCGCCAGTATGCTGTTTTTTTTTTTTTAATCCCACACTTACTGTATTATCCTGGAATTTCATTTTTTCCCCCGCGGTGGACGGCGCCAGTATAGTGCGTCACATCTTCCGAAAATACCCAATATGGACTCGGGTAATCTCGGCGAAAATGCGGCGCCTGCGCACAGACCTGGGAGCTGACTGCGCAGGCGCCGTATTTCTCCGAGTCCTACGGCTATGGCGCGTCACGCCCTCCGAAATAGGACTCGGAGAAATACGGCGCCTGCGCAGTCAGCTCCTAGGTCTGTGCGCAGGCGCCGCATTTTCGCCGAGATTACCCGAGTCCATATTGGGTATTTTCGGAAGATGTGACGCGCTATACTGGCGCCGTCCACTGCGGGGGAAAAAAATGAAATTCCAGGATAATACAGTAAGTGTGGGATTAAAAAAAAAAAAAAACAGCATACTGGCGCTGACGGCAGTATGCTGGATCACATGGGAGATCTTATATTTAGGGTGAAACTCTGCTTTAATATGAGATGACCCCTGCCTTTTAGAGCTGCATGATTAATCGTGAGAATATCGCGATCTCGAGTCACCCCCCCTCCCGCGATTTTCACACGGGATGACGCGCGATCTTTATATGTTTATATCGGACCTGACTTTAGCAACTGGAACTGGCGTCAGTTCCATGCATGAAGCGCCGCGTCGAGCCGCTGGGCATGGGCGGTGCAGAGACATAGACAGTGTCTCAAGCTTGTCTTGGGAAACGAGGAGCACAGCAGTGAGTGCGCAGTGAGGTAGGGTAGTACTGTAGTGACGTTGTACAAAACAGCCATGCTATTATCAGCTATCACTGCTGTGGTTTTTGATGCTCCTCAGCCTCCTGACTGTGTTTTAAATGTTCAACTTCACATCTATGCGATGCATCAGAGTACTGTATGTGCCTTGCTGCAGAACAGCCTATTAATTTGAGAATGAACTGCCTGCCACAACTCCCTGCCACTGCCTGCCTGTGTGTGTAAATAAAAAATAAAAAAATCACAAAAATGCATGCTAACAAAAGCACCATGCATTTTTTTGAGAATTGTGAGAGAAACGTGATCTTCATTCTAAGCAAAAGAATCGTGATTCTCATTTTTCCCAGAATCATGCAGATCTACTGCCTTATAGTGTTGCTCACGAATATTCGTATTGCGAATATTCGGCTCGAATATGGCATATTCGAGTATTCGCGATATATTGCGAATTTCGCGGTGAATATTCGCTATTTCGAATATTCCTATTTTTTTAATTTTTTTTTTAGAACAGATCACATCCTAGAGATCCCCATCGACGTCTAAAAGCATTGCTGGTATGATTAGAGACCTTGGGCCGAGTAGCTGCAGCGATCAATTTATATTGCCGAAAAATCGCAATGCGATTATTCGGCAATAGCGATATCGCGCGATTATTTTCGAGAAATTCGCAATATTGTTTTTAGCTAAAATAACACATATATTCGATTTCAGAGTGTTACTGTCGAAATTCCGCAATAAATTTCTCATTCGCATTTTTGCGAAATTACGATAAAATATCAAGAATATTCTGTGCCAATCAGAGTGCTCCATTCCGCATTTCTCGAATATTCGCAATTATTTTGTATTGTAATATATCAAGAATATTCTGAGCCAATCAGAGTGCTCCTTCCGCATTTGCCGAATATTCGCAATTATTTTGTATTGTAATATATCACAAATATTCTGAGCCAATCAGAGTGCTCCTTCCGCATTTGCCGAATATTCACAATTATTTTGTATTGTAATATATCACGAATATTCTGAGCCAATCAGAGTGCTCCTCCCGCATTTGCCGAATATTCGCAATTATTTTGTATTGTAATATATCACGAATATTCTAAGCCAATCAGAGTGCTCCTTCCGCATTTGCCGAATATTTGCAATTATTTTGTATTATAATATATCCTGAATATTCTGAGCCAATCAGAGTGCTCCATTCCGCATTTCTCGAATATTCGCAATTATTTTGTATTATAAAATATCACGAATATTCTGAGCCAATCAGAGTGCTCCATTCCGCATTTCTCGAATATTCGCAATAGCGAAAAATCGCAATAGCGAAAATTCGCAATCATTTCATTTCCAAAAAATATCACGAATATTCGTATTTAGCGAATATATCTCGAATATTCGACTATATATTCGAGATATATCGCAAAATCGAATATGGCATATTCTGCTCAACACTACTGCCTTAATTAATTAGGAATTAATATGAGAAACACCAGCAAATCTATTAAATCTATTAAAAAATTACACTCTCTCTGTCTCTCTCTGTCACCCACCAACACACTACACAAGGCCGACTTCCAGGCAGCATTATATAGTGTAGGGTGTGTACTAAACCCCGAGCCATAATTGGCCAAAGTCACCCTGGCTTTGGCCAATTATGGCTCTCTGTTTTTTGCATGCTGTGATTGGCCAAGCATGCGGGTCATAGTGCATGCTTGGCCAATCATCAGCCAGCAATGCACTGCGATGCCGCAGTGAATTATGGGCCAAGACACGCCACTTGAATTTGGCACAAACGGCCCAAAACTTTCATAATTCGACGAACGATCGAACATACGATGTTCGAGTCGAACGTAAGTTTGACTCGAATACGAAACTCATCCCTACTGGGAAGCTGGAAGTCACTAAGGTAGACACCAATACTGGTTACAGCCTTATATTATATTTGACCACTCTGCAGCTTCCTAATGTACTGTATATCAGTTTAGTTTATTTAAAAAAAAATTGTCATGCAAAATTGTTAGCATTCACAAATGAAGTTTTGAATAATACCCTTGCAGATATTTTTTATTATGTGTAAAAAAAAGAAGCATTCAGAAGTATTCAGTCCAGGGGCAGACTGGGCCAGGTGGAAAAGTGGAGATTGCCCCCCAGGCCGCTCACATTATATTTAAAACAGCCGCGGTCCGCAGCCCTGTTTTTTTTTTTTGCTAAAACTCGGCAGCAGCGGCCGACGATTGGCTGGCTGCTGCCGCACTGCATTTTGGGAGTTGTAGGAAGGCAGGGCCGGCCTTAGGAGTGTGCCCGCCTGTTGAGTCCTGTGGCCAGTAGCAGCCGGATTTCTCCACTCGCTATGCGATGTGCTTTGAGCCAGTGGGTGCTCTGTGATTGGCCGATCGGGCCATGTGCGATGTGCAGGGCGGGGCATGCCAGGAAGCAGACATGGGGGTCTGTGAATGGCCATGCTGAGCTGGTGCTGGTCATGTGTGGAGGCGGGGGCGGGGCTGCACTGTGGATTCGATGATCGTGCCTGCTTGCTCCTGGAGTCCTGCCTCCTGATGTGTGTCTGCTGAGGGATCATCTGCCAGGTCAGCTTACCCCCCCTCCTCTGTGTCACCCCCCCGGTCTGGGGAGAGAGAGAGGGAGCAGCCAGAAAGTCAGTGTGCAACATGTGATGCTTCCATAGTAAAATGCTGTGCCTTTCACTATAGGAGGCATTGGTGGACTACAAGGCCCAGCATTTTATTATGGGAGGCATTGGTGGACTACAAGGCCCAGAATTTTACTATAGGGGGCTCTGGTGGACTACAAGGCCCAGCATTTTACTATAGGAGGCATTGGTGGGACTAAAATTCTGGTCGTTGTAGTCCACCAATGCCTCCTATAGTAAAATGCTGGGCCTTGTAGTCCACCAGAGCCCCCTATAGTAAAATGCTTGGCCTTGTAGTCCACCAATGCCTCTATAGTAAAATGCACCAATTCTGTAGTGTCAATGTGTATTGTGTAGCAGTCAGTGGGTAGTTTATTGTGTAATGGTCTGTGGTCTGTGGGTAGTGTATTGTGTAGCGGTTAGTGTGTATTGTGTAGCGGTTAGTGTGTATTGTGTAGGGGTCAGTGTGTATTGTGTAGTGGTCTGTGGGTAGTTTTATTGTGTAGTGGTCTGTGGGTAGTTTGTGTAGCGGTCAGTGTGTATTGTGTAGCGGTCAGTGGGTAGTTTATTGTGTAATGGTCTGAGGGTAGTGTATTGTGTAGTGGTCAGTGTGTATTGTGTAGCGGTCAGTGTCAGTGGCGTATCTAGGGTATGGCAGCCATGGCAAGTGCCATGGGCGCCATATAAAGGGGGCGCTGTTGAGTGGCTGGGCAGCAAGGTACTTACCAGGGTCTGAGGGTCTCTTCTTCCCTCTTCCTGAGCATAGGCAGGATCTCCTTTTCAGCACATTTGCTAATTGACAATGGCAGCGCTATCCCTGCTGTGTTCAGCCACAGCCCTCCCCTGTTCTCCGAGGCTCTCCATTCCATCTGGTCGGATTGGCAACGCACAAAGAAGGAGGAACATCAGTTTCTCCCTCTCCTCTGCGAAAACTGAGGCGTTAGGTGATGAAGATTTCATCACTTCAAGTATTGGTTCTGCATTTACCTGGCCTTGGAGGGCAGAGGAGGGATCAGGGGTCTAATAAACTCCAGATTTTTCCATAAAGAGGATATGTCACTACCAAAGGTATCACAAGGGATGATGAATATCACTTGATTTGTTGGCTGTTTTTTTTTTGGTAAGGTTATCTGAAAGATGGGTTTCAAATGTTTCGACAGGGGCGCAGTTTCAGTGCTTGCCAAAGACGCTATTTTCACTATATACGCCTCTGGTCAGTGGGTAGTTTATTGTGTAGTGGTCTGTGGGCAGTTTGTGTAGCGGTCTGTAGGTAGTGTATTGTGTAGCGGTCAGTGTGTATTGTGTAGCGGTCTGTAGGTAGTGTATTGTGTAGCGGTCAGTGTGTGTTGTGTAGTGGTCTGTGGGCAGTTTGTGTAGCGGTCAGTGTGTATTGTGTAGCGGTCTGTAGGTAGTGTATTGTGTAGCGGTCAGTGTGTATTGTGTAGTGGTCTGTGGGTAGTTTAGTGTGTAGTGGTCTGGGGGGGGGATTAGCTCGCACAGGGTGCCTGAACACCTAAGGCCGGCCCTGTAGGAAGGTCATGTGGCCCCTAAGATCCACCGGCTCAGCTCAGCTGTTACCGGTCCGTCCCGACCTCCCGCCCACAGGCCACAGTGCATTTCAGCCTGTCTGTGCCCGGACCAGGGAAGGAACCAAGAAGAGCAGAAGACCGGCGCTGGTTGAAGTCTGCCTCATCAGACCAGAGTGACAGTCCAGATTAAAAGGCTAGCAAAGCAAATGGAACTGGTGATGATCAGGTGACAAATAGCAGCTTCTCATGGGGCACAATGTCAGTCGCAGCAATTGATGGGCACACTCACACTGGCACTGGCAGCATTTGATCATGGGGCACAGTAGCGGCAATTGATTGGCACACTGGCACTCTGATGGGGCACACTAGCAGCAATTGATGGGCACACTCACACTGGCAGCATTTGATCATGGGTACAGTAGCGGCAATTGATTGGCACACTGGCATTCTGATAGGGCACAGCGGCAGCATCTGATGGGGCACAGTAGCGGCAATTAATAGGACCACTGGCAGCATTTGATGGGGCACAGTGTCAGCAATTGATGGGCACAGTGTCAGCAATTGATGGGTACAGTGGCTGCATTTGATGGCACAGTAGCAGCATCTGATGGGGCACAGTAGCGACAATTGATGGGCACACTGGCAGCATCTGATGTAGCACAGTGGCAGTATCTGATGGGGCACAGTAGCAGCAATTGACTGGACCACTTGCAGCATTTGATTGGGCACACTGGTGGCAATTGATGGGCACAGTGTCAGCAATTGATGGGTACAGTGGCTGCGTTTGATGGCACAGTGGCAGTATCTGATGGGGCACAGTAGCGACAATTGATCGCCACACTGGCAGCATCTGATGGGGCACAGTAGCGGCAATTGATCAGCACACTTGCAGTATCTGATGGGGCACAGTAGCGGCAATTGATGGGCACATTGGCAGCATCTGATGGGGCACAGTAGCGACAATTGATTGTCACACTGGCAGCATCTGATGGGGCACAGTAGCGGCAATTGATCAGCACACTTGCAGTATCTGATGGGGCACAGTAGCGGCAATTGATGGGCACATTGGCAGCATCTGATGGGGCACAGTAGCGACAATTGATTGTCACACTGGCAGCATCTGATGGGGCACAGTAGTGGTAATTGATTGGAACACTGGCAGCATTTGGCACAGTAGCGGCAATTGATGGGCACACTAGCAGCATCTGATAGGGCACAGTAGCGAAAATTAAAGGGACCACTGGCAGAATTTGATGGGGCACCCTGGAAGCAATTGATGGGCACACTGGCAGCAATTGATGGGCACAGTGTCAGCAATTGATGGGTACAGTGGCTGCGTTTGATGGCACAGTGGTGGCAATTTTGAGCACCAGCCGCCACTGCTGTCCCCCAATTGTCAGCCTAATTTATTACTGTCCCCCACTTATCAGCTTAATGTATTACTGTCACAGTAATACACAAAGCCAACAAGTGGGGGTCGGGGGGACAGTAATACATGAAGCTGACAAGTGAGAAATTTGAAGGTGATACAGGGGAACAACTACTGAGGGGGCGGTGATAAAGAAGAAGGTGAAACAATTGGGGAGACAGTAATGAAGAAGAAGGTGAAGGTGTTTGCACTGCATTAATGGACAATCATCAGGCTGCACTTTTTGTGGTTCAGTGGGCCACTTGACTGGACTTGCCCCCCAGGCCTAAGGCTGCCAGTCCTCCCCTGATTCAGTCCCTAGACAAAAGACCCTAAGAAATAGGCATGTGTAAGAATATACTGTAGAATGATGTTTAACTAATTATATGAATTTTCAAATTCAATATCTGTGAAATTTGCAAGATTTGAGAAATCTAAATTTGGTGAGCTTTAATGGTTTTTCAAGTAGAACTGTAGCTAAAACAAAATTGTTCCTCTAAGTTGGATAGAGTAAGGGAGGATTATAACTCATGTCAGTGTCCAACTGGAGAGATTTACCTTCACTTCCCGTCCAATAGCCAAAACAGGAATTTAGAGGAAATTACTACAAGTTAAGGGAATCAATTTGAAGCCCCCAGGCCACCAAAACTTCCATTGTCCCCATTTGAAGATTTCCCCCCTATTGCTGTTCTAGGGGCAACTCAAATACTTTTGGTGATAATGCTAAACAGGGCAGATAGAGAGGTTGAATCTCTTTATTGGGGGCAACAAGGTAGCAATAATATAGGCATTCTACTCACTTTATATAGAACTAAAAGAAAAAGTTTTGCCTTTAGTTACACTTTAAGGATGCAATGGGCTTTCAATGGCTTACTGAAACAAATTTTAACTAATAACTATACTAGGTCTCAAAACAAGTAAAACAAAAAAATAGGGCTGTGGAAATTAACTATTAATTCCTCAATTAATCGTTAATTTTTTTTGATCAATCAAAATTCTTTTGATCGTACTCACCACTCCGCCGGCTTCAGGGAGTTCTGTCGGAGATCCGTTGATGTCACAGACACCGGTGGGGCTTGCTGTATGCATCTGAAAGGCTCCTTTGCTGTGCCTTAAAGCGGTTGTAAACCGCAAAAAAAAACATTTTTTTTTTTTACACCTGCAAGGGAAAAGCCATAATGAGCTAATATGCACCGCATATTAGCTCATTATGAAATACTTAACTCGGAACGAGGTGTAGGGAACTTACCTGGTGCACGCCGAGCGAGATGTCATCTTGACTCGGCGTGTCTTCCGGGTATCGCCGCTCCAGCGCTGTGATTGGCTGGAGCGGCGATGACGTCACTCCCGCGCGTGCGCGCGGGAGATTTAAATCCAGCCAGGACGGCGGTGGCCGGTCCTTTGGCCGTAGATTCCCCCCTGCGCATGCGCCGCTGCAATCAGCGGGGGTAATATCTCCTAAACCGTATAGGTTTAGGAGATATTCTTTATACCTACAGGTAAGCCTTATTATAGGCTTACCTGTAGGTAAAAGTCGAAAAAGTGGGTTTACAACCACTTTAATATCTCCATGCTGGTGGGACCTTACTATCTGCCACACGCAAGGGCTGTTACACTTCCCTCTATCACTTCCCTCTATCAACCTGGGATTCTACTGCCATCCACTGGGAGTTATGATAGTTCCCTTTACGGGACATCTAAAAAACGGCGGACTCATGTTTTTATGACTGCTTTTGCTACCGTTTGGTTTTACTTGCACCATTTTTACAGTTTATGTAGCTACATCGATTTTATCTCCAGTGCAATATTGTTTTTGTTACCTACTTGAAGACTATAAAAATGTAATGCTATTCCCATTGCGCGCTGCCTTTGTGTGTTTTTTGTATTCTGCTATCCATTTTTCCAGTGGCTGGTAGCTGCACTGGGAATCAGCCTGCAAGGAGATCAGCTAAAAGTAGTTGGATCTGAATGTGCGTTATAATTAATCAAAATTAGTCGATTAATTGATTTAAAAAAAAAAAACGATTAATTGAACGAGGAAATTTAATTCAGTAACAGCCCTACAAAAAATGTAAAGCACCAGTACACAAAATAACGATACAAAACCAGCGCTGGAAATAATTTCATACCAGCCCCATAGCATTATTATACCAGCCCAACATCATAACGTCATGTGCTTTGCCGGCGGTATAGCTGCGGTGCCCATTAATTTCAATGGGCAGGAGCGGTGGAGGAGTGGCTCTTTCAGGATGCTTTGCAGGCGCTATCTTTAGCATTATAGCGCCTGAAAAGCGTCTCAGCGTGAAAGGGGTCGAACTCTGATATAAAGGGGGGCACTGGTGACCAGAGACCCCACTTATATCAGAGCCCACTGCATTCCCCTTTACATCAGAGCGCCCTCTTGCACTGTAAGGTTGAATCCTGCAGACTATCATGTAAAGGGGAACTCTGGGAATGTGGGGAGGACTCTGGTGACCAGAGACCACCTTTCTGCAGAAAGTGAACACTGAAGTAGGGGGGCACTGATCTAAAGGTTTCCCCCTTATATTGTATTGTATTGTATTGACCCCCCCTCAGACTGAGCTGTCACTGATCTCCTCTCAGGTGCACCGTGAGGGGCTCAGTTAGTCTCCTCCAGCTTGGTGGCTCTGGTTTTATCCCATAGTTTCCTCTCCACAGTCCATACATGTCTGACTTCTCCCGAGAACCCCTATCCTGGCAGCACGCCCACTCTTGACTCCTCTTCATACCTGATATAAGACAAGAGATGGTCAGAGGATGCAGATGGTACAGGGGAGGTCAGAGGCTGCAGATGGTACAGGGGAGGCCAGAGGCTGCGGATGGTACAGGATAGGTCAGAGGCTGCCTGTGGTACAGGAGAGGTCAGAGGCTGCGGGTGGTGCAGGAGAGGTCAGAGGCTGTGGATGGTACAGGGGAAATAAGAGGATTTGTATGGTACAGGAGATATCAGAGGCTGCGGATGGTACAGGAGAGTTCAGAGGCTGCAGATGGTACAGGGGAGGTCAGAGGCTGCGGATGGTACAGGAGAGGTCAGAGGCTGCGGATGGTACAGGAGAGGTCAGAGGCTGCGGATGGTACAGGAGAGGTCAGAGGCTGCGGATGGTACAGGAGAGGTCAGAGGCTGCGGATGGTACAGGAGAGGTCAGAGGCTGCAGATGATACAGGAGAGGTCAGAGGCTGCAGATGGTACAGGGGAGGTCAGAGGCTGAGGATGGTACAGGGGAGGTCAGAGGCTGCGGATGGTACAGGGAGGTCAAAGGCTGTGGATGGTACAGGGGAGGTCAGGGGCTGCAGATGGTACAGGGGAGGTCAGAGAATTCGGATGGTACAGCGGAGGTCAGAGGCTACAGAGGGGGGGCAGGAGGTCAGAGGCTGCGGAGGGGGGGACAGGAGGGCAGAGGCTGCAGCGGGGGGGGGGGGCAGGAGGTCAGAGGCTGTGGAGAGGGGACAGGTCAGAGGTTGCGGAGGGGGGAACAGGAGGTCAGAGGCTGCAGAGGGGGAGCAGGAGGTCAGAGGCTGCGGGGAGGGGATAGGTCACAGGCTGCAGAGGGGGAACAGGAAGTTAGAGGCTGCAGAGGTCAGAGGCTACGGAGGGGGGCAGGAGATCACAGGCTGCAGAGGGTGAACAGGAGGTCAGAGGCTGCAGAGGGGGAGCAGGAGGTCAGAGGCTGCGGGGAGGGGATAGGTCACAGGCTGCAGAGGAGGAACAGGAAGTCAGAGGCTGCAGAGGTCAGAGGCCGCGGACGGGGGCAGGAGGTCAGAGGCTGCGGGGAGGGGACAGGTCAGAGGCTGCGGGGAGGGGACAGGTCAGAGGCTGCGGGAAGGGGACAGGTCAGAGGCTGCGGAGGGGGGCAGGAGGTCAGAGGCTGCAGAGGGGGGACAGGAGGTCAGAGGGGGGCAGGAGATCAGAGGCTGTGGGGAGGGGACAGGTCAGAGGCTGCAGAGGGAGGGATAGGAGGTCAGAGGCTGTGGGGGGGGCAGGAGGTCAGAGGCTGCGGAGGGGGGGACAGGAGGTCAGAGGGGGGGCAGGAGGTTAGAGGCTGTGGGGAGGAAACAGGTCAGAGGCTGCAGAGGGGGGGGGGCAGGAAGTCAGAGGCTGCGGAGGGGGGGACAGGAGGTCAGAGGGGGGGCAGGAGGTCAGAGGCTGTGGGGAGGGGACAGGTCAGAGGCTGCAGAAGGGGGGCAGGAGGTCAGAGGCTGTGGAGGGGGACAGGAGGTCAGAGGCTGCATAGAGGGGACAAGTCAGAGGCTGCAGGGGGGGCAGGAGGTCAGAGGTTGCGGGGGGGACGTAGGAAGAGGCACACACCAGACGAGACCTCACTGAGCGGGCGCGCTACTGCATCATTTTTTTTAAATGGCGCCGCTCTGCACCATCGTGTCACTGCGAATGCGCCCGACTTTCTGAAAATTGCCGAGCATGTATGGGCTTTCCCAAGCTCGGCTAGCTTCGGAACTGCGCATGCGCAGTTGCATGTCGGCCGGCGCGGCCGCAGCCATATTTTTTACGAGCGCCGCTGCATTTGCCGGCAATGGCACCGTCCTAATCGGTGCGACGCCGCATCTGCGGCGCTGCACTGATTTCAAAAAGTAGTTCCTGTACTACTTTTTGTACCACTTTTGTACCACTGATTTCAAAAAGTAGTTCCTGTACTACTTTTTGTGATTTGGGGCCGCGATTTACTTTGGCCGAAATCGGGACTGTCAGCGGGAGTGAAATTGTGCGAGTTCAGCTAAACTCGCACGGCTTCACTCCCGCAGCCCAGTTTGAACCTGGGCGGATGCTGATTTCTATGCAGATCTGCACCAGATTTTGCATTCTCCAGTTTTAGTAAATCAACCCCTATTATCTAAATGCAAAGTTTGGAGAGTCCATATACAGGTAGGTGCTGGTTATTGGAATATCAAGTCTAAATCAACTCTTCTCTGGGGATAATTAGCACGAGCATTGCCATTAGCATAGCAAAACTGATATTACTGCTTTCCTTGACTGTTTTTGTCTCCACTCAGCATATTGACATGATAAATGGTGACTCGTAACTGAAGTCGCTTTTATGGTCGCTCCGATATAAAGGAAGCTTTAATTTATGATGTTATATTTCCTAAAGGCTCTTATCAACTCAAGGATTCTGGCAGTGCCAAGAAAAACAATAGTTCCTGACACATTCCTTGCACTTCCTATGTAAGCAACCATAAATACGTTGTAGAAGTAAATAGAGTTAGGGGAAGCTGCAGAGGAAACCAAGCAAGACCAAAAATAAAATGTTGGAATAGATATCTAAAAATAGCCTGCGCTCTGATCCTTGGCCCTACTTCATTGTGTTCTGGTCATTTCCATGAGAACCTGTTTCGCACTGTGTTACACTGCTACAATGATGGCATATGAGAAAGCAGGCTCTATTAAAGAGAAGTAGGGCTGTTACTGATCAAAATTTTTGTGTTTGATTAATCGTTTTTCTTTTTAATCGATTAATCCACTAATTTCGATTAATTATAAAGCACATACAGATCCAATTACTTTTAGCTGATCTCCTTGCAGGCTGATTCCCAGTGCAACTACCAACCACTGGAAAAATGGATAGCAGGATACAAAAACATACAAAGGCAGCGCTCGATGGGAATCGCTTTAAAACTTTTATAGTCTTCAAGTAGGTAACCAAATAAATATTGCACTGGAGATAAAATCAATGTAGCTACATAAACTGTAAAAAATGGCGCGAGTAATACTAAACGGTACCAAAAGCAGTCATAAAAACATGTAGCTAAGTATGACACTGGTATAAAAATGTGTACAACGATACCACTGCTGAATCCAGATGAGGAGAGGGTAACATTAGTCCGTCAGCACGTAGATGTCCCATGAAGGGAACTATCACAACTCCCATCCACTGAAGTGGCAGTAGAATCCCAGGTTGATAGAGGGAAGTGATAGAGGGAATTGTTACAGCCCTTGCGTGTTGCATATAGTAAGGTCCCGCTGGCATGCAGATATGAAGGCACAGCAAAGGATCCCATCAGATGGACGCAGCAAGCACTGCTGGTGTCTGTGACATCACCGGATCACCGACGGAACTCCCTGAAGGGCCAGAAGCCGGCGGAGAGGTGAGTACCAATCAAAAGAATTTTAATCGATCAAAAAGATTTTGACCGATCAAAAAAATTAAAGATTAATCGATTAATTAAAAGTTAATTTGCACAGCCCTAAAGAGAAGTAATAGCAAATGTTGTTTGAACTGTTACACAAAACAACATTTTTATCTGATTTTGAATTGCTGTCACCTTGCCCATGCAGAGACAAGTAGCAGTGGGGCACATTTTTGAATCCAGTTGCACTTTTTTGTAATATGCAAAACATTGGGAGTCCATAACCCTTCTGTACCAGCTGAACTTTTCCAAGTTATCCACTATTTTTCACATCTATAGTATCTCACAAAAGTGAGTACATCACTCACATTTTTGTAAATATTTTATTATATATTTTCATGTGACAACACTGAAGAAATTACACTTTTCTTGTAAAGTAGTGAGTAGAGTTGAGCAGACACCTGGATGTTCGGGTTCGGCCGAACTTCGGAAAAAAGTCTGGGTTCGGGACCCGAACTTGACCCCGAACCCGAACCCCATTGAAGTCAATGGGAACCCAGACTTTTGACTACTTACATTTTTTTTTTAAACTAAGGGAAAGGGCTAGAGGGCTGCAAATGTGGATAGGGAAATAACTTAAAATAAAATACATAAAAAAATAATAATCTTGACAAGCAGGACCCTTCCCCAATGATGGGACACTATTCTTCCCACTGATACCAATGATGGGGCACTATTTCTCCAACTGACACAAATGATGGGGCTCTATTCCTCCCAATGATACCAATGATGGGACACTATTTCTCCCACTGACACACATGATGGGGCACTATTCCTCCCAATGATAACAATGATGGGGCACTATTTCTCCCACTGACACAAATGATGGGGCACTATTTCTCCCACTGACAAAAATGATGGGGCTCTATTCCTCCAAATGATACCAATGATGGGACACTATTTCTCCCACTGACACAAATGATGGGGCACTATTCCTCCCAATGATAACAATGATGGGACACTATTTCTCCCACTGACACAAATGATGGGGCACTATTCCTCCCAATGATAACAATGATGGGACACTATTTCTCCCACTGACACAAATGATGGGGCACTATTTCTCCCACTGACAAAAATGATGGGGCACTATTCCTCCCAATGATACCAATGATGGGACACTATTTCTCCCACTGACACAAATGATGAGGCACTATTCCTCCCAATGATGGGACACTATTTCTCCCATTGACACAAATGATGGGACACTATTTCTCCCAATGATACCAATGATGGGAGACTATTCCTCCCACTGATACCAATGATGCGGCACTATTTCTCCCACTGACACAAATGACGGGGCACTATTTCTCCCAATGATACCAATGATGGGGCACTATTTCTCACACTGACACAAATGATGGGACACGATTCCTCCCAATGATACCAATGATGGGAGACTATTCCTCCCACTGATACCAATGATGCGGCACTATTTCTCCCACTGACACAAATGATGGGACACTATTCCTCCCAATGATACCAATGATGGGGCACTATTTCGCCCACTGACACAAATGATGGGACACTATTCCTCCCAATGATACCAATGATGGGGCACTATTTCTCACACTGACACAAATGATGGGACACTATTCCTCCCAATGATACCTGTATGTGGAGATCAGTGACCTAAGGTGCCACACGTTGAGTGCCCCTCAACACTCAGTGCAATGTATGGCACCCCTGGACTGCCACTCCAGGGGCACTATCTCCACAGGCTTTTCAACGGACCCTGACCCCCGGTCCGGACCAGCAGCACCCTTCCCAGCCAGGAAGGTAGGAGAAGAGGTTGGGGAGAGCCAGCCGCAGCCAACTACTACCCACAACCCCCAGCTCTCCCACCTAATTACATTCGGGAAGTACTACCCGCCTCTCCCCGAAGGGATTAGCAAGGGTTCCCTCACCGAACAACTGACTGGGGCAGACACCACCGGATCCAGGCCAAAGGCCAGGGGCCCAGCCCTTCAGCTTCGACCTCATGCCTCTCTGCCCCGATCAGAAGGCTTTCGCCTCTACGCCAATAGGCTTTGCGTCCACCGACTGCCATCCCTTTCCCCCTCGCCGAGTACTGGGGACAGTCGGTTTAGCGCCACCTATTGGCAACTGATAAGAACAGATACTACACTTGATCTTAGCCAAAAGGCCGAGAAGCGGTATCATTGGGAGGAATAGTGCCCCATCATTTTTGTCAGTGGGAGAAATAGTGCCCCATCATTTGTGTCAGTGGGAGAAATAGTGTCCCATCATTGGTATCATTGGGAGGAATCGTGTCCCATCATTTGTGTCAGTGTGAGAAATAGTGCCCCATCATTGGTATCATTGGGAGAAATAGTGCCCCGTCATTTGTGTCAGTGGGAGAAATAGTGCCGCATCATTGGTATCAGTGGGAGGAATAGTTTACCATCATTGGTATCATTGGGAGAAATAGTGTCCCATCATTTGTGTCAATGGGAGAAATAGTGTCCCATCATTGGTATCATTGGGAGGAATATGCTTTTTCACTTCCATGTGCTCCTTGCTGTGAAATACAGTTATAGGTAGGGACAGGGGCCATTTGGTTGTTTTTAATCTATCTCTACTGTATCCAAAACTTTAAAAAAGTTTTTGCCTTTAGTTATTTTTTTAAAGAGGAACTGAACTCAGGAAGCTTTGCCAAAAAATGTAAGCAGAAGGCATAGAAATATTCACCGGTATTGCCTTTGTTCTCGCTACAGTTGATCCTACTCCTATTAGTGACTTACAATGCTTTGATCTGCATTGGATCTCTTTGCAGAGGTGGCCATCTTGGTAGGGGCCGCCTTTTCTTCAAGCCAAACCCGAACACTTTAGAGGCACACAGCAAATGGGAACACACAGGAGCTCTGTGGCAGCAGAAGAAAGAGGAAGCTGGACAGGATGGGCAGCAGAGGTCATGTTTACTAGAACAGATCCCCTGTATTTTCCTCCTGCAGCAGCTGAATGCCAGCAGGAGGGAGAGGAGGAGAAGCTATCATTCAGCTGCTGCAGAAGTAAAATACAGCCAATCGTTTCTAGTAAATGTTTGAAAGGGAGGTGGCACAGGCCCCCCTGAAGCTACACCCACAGTCCTGTCTGAATAATGTGTCTGGGTTTCAGGCCAATACCACCAACATCCTCTGCCAGGGATGTGTGTGGACGAAAAGCCGGAAACTAGGAGTGAGGGGGACCCAGGAGAGGAGGGGAAAAACCGATCGTCCTTCCCATCATCCCCGGAATGGTACTGAGTACTCCAACACTGCCCATTCCTCAACCACAGTTTGGTTTGAATAATGTGCCTGGGTTTTAGGATTGTAGCACCGTCTACTTAGGTAGGTGCTAGAGTTGAGAATTTTGGTGAGTGCAGGTAATTGGAGGCAGGCCTAGCTGGAGTGTGAGCTGTGTGGACTGTGTGGGCTGTGAGTGGCTCAGATTAAGCTGGTGATTCACAGATAGCATCACTTATCGGGTACCACCCTCTGGCTTCTAGAGGATTCTAGAAGAGAGGAGAGAAAGAGATGTGGAGCTGCCTGGGGTGTTCTAAGGAACCCTGACCAATCCCCAACTTAGATTGTCAGGGGGCAGGCCTTCTTAAACACATAGTCAGTCCAGCTGGAGGAGTTGTTTTGTGGTGGAAGAACTGAGGATGAAGTTCTAGACTGTCAGGGCCTATGAGGACACCCCCATTCTGAAAGGGCGCCCTCATCCTTGGCCCTGGGGCTTGGGTGCAGGAAGGAGGACAGTAGGAGCTACTGGGAAAGTCTTCAGTAGGAAACCACCGGTGTGTGGCTGGTAAGTGACATGTACTATCAGGCGTACTGGAGAGGCATGCCAGGGAGGACTAAGAGGAAACAGTCAGAGTTGGGTGTGGAGCAAGTGAGCAAGTGAGCACTGCAATGTCACAGACAGTGGAGTCAGGCAGCCGCAGCCAGGAGGGCTGGCAGGGCCTGAAGAGGAATTGCTGAGAGCAGTAGTCCACCAAAGGACAGCTAGCACTAAAGATTTCCTATTCTTTTTTCTCTATTAAAAAAGGGACCCGCGGTCCCTGCCTGAAAATGGCAATCTCTAGGGCCTAATGGAGTCAGTGTTGGGCCTAACCATTTGCTAGATGTGCCTGGAGTCAAGTGTTGTGCAGGAGAAGAGAGAGTGATAGGGCCGTTTCAGGTAGGAGAGCGAATCTTTATTTTTGAGTAACGTTTCTCATTTACTGTTATTGACATAGCACTTGCTCCTAAAGTTGTGGTGGCGTAGCGAAAATGAATGAATGAAAACTTATATAGCGCGGCACATGCGAACTGAATCGCCTCTGGGCGCTTGTTGTTCCTGTCTCTTTTGATATCAAAAGAGAAAAGTCTTGACCTTTTTCCTGAATGCTAAGTGGTTCTCCTCCAACCGAATGCTGGTTGGTAAAGCGTTCCATAGTCTAGGACCTTGGATCGCGAATCTTCTTTCTCCTTTGGACTTGAAGTTGGCTTTCGGAACCTGGAGCAGGTTCTGATTAGTGGATCGCAAAACGCGATTGGGGTTATGAGCTTTTATTATTTCGCATAAATAAAGGGGGGCATTCCCATGGACACATCTATGCGTAAGACAGAGAGCTTTAAAAGCAATTCTGTCTTTAACTGGCAGCCAATGAAGGGCTCTCAGTGAAGGTGAGATGGATTCCCAGGGTTTTTTCCCAGTCACAAGTCTGGCGGCCGTATTCTGAACGACTTGTAGACGAGCGATTTGGTACTTGGGGAGTCCGAGGTAAAGGGCATTTGCATAATCCAGCCTGGAGTTTACAATTGCTCCCACCACGACCGCTAAATCTTCTTTAGGGATGAACGGAGTGAGTCTGCGTAGTAGGCGCAACAGATGGTGAGATCCGCTGACTACTGACCCTATTTGTGCGTCCATTGTCATAAAGGAGTCAAAAATGACCCCTAGGCTTTTGACTTTGGCGCTAGGGGTGATGAGTTTGCCCAAAATAGGTGGGGGGGTCCACGCTGTTGAAAGTTGATTCCTGCGCTTGGCGTGAAACAGAAGAAGTTCTGTTTTCGCTCCATTGAGTTTAAGATAACTCTTTTTCATCCAATCCTCTATCAAAGAGAGGCATGTCTCTAGATTGAGGTGGTGATCCTGTCTGTTGCAGATGCGGAAATACAGTTGCGTGTCATCTGCATATGAGTGGTAGAGCAGTTTTTGGCTGCTGATAATCTCAAAAAGAGGACAAAGATATATGTTAAACAGCACTGGTGACAGAGGCGATCCTTGAGGGACTCCGCATGTAACTGTGCGTTTCTCAGACGTAAAAGGTCCTAACTTCACTGTTTGCGATCGGTTTTCCAGAAAAGAGGAGAACCAAGATAAATCGCCTTCTGCGACTTTGGCTACTTCAGCAAGCCGAGTCAGTAATAGTTTGTGGTCTACCGTGTCGAAAGCTGCACTTAGGTCCAACAGAACTAGAAGACAAGATTCTCCTTCGTCTGCGGCCTTGAGAACATCGTCCCATACTTTCAGCAATGCTGTTTCCGTCCCGTGTCCGGGGCGGAAGCCTGATTGCAATGGGTCAAGTAGCTTGTGGGTATCCAGATGCTGTTGCAGCTGTTGTACCACTACTTTCTCCATTATCTTTGAGAGTACATTGAGACTTGTTATGGGACGGCGGTGGAGTGGGTCCTTGGGGTCCAGGGAGGGTTTCTTCATGATGGGTTGGATTATACCCTCTTTCAACTGTGAGGGCACTATGCCCTCCAAGAAAGACTGGTTGATAAGCTGCGTGATGGGAGGAGCCAGGATGTAGGCGCATTCCTTCAGCAGTTTTGTGGGGATAATGTCATTTGGCGCTGTGCTATTACGCAAAGCGCCAATGACATTCTTAGTGGTCTCAATGGAGATGGGTTCCAGGGTAAACTTACCTGATATAGGAGAATTACTATGGGTGCTGTGTGAGAGGCTGCAGGGGGGGCTGAGGGGGGAATTGTTTTGCTGAATGCTTTCACGGATTGCCTCGATTTTATTAATGAAGTAATCCGATAGTTCATTGCAAAATTCTTGTGTGTCCGAACTAGGTACTTCAATGCATCCTGGTTTCATGGTCTGGGTGACCATCTTGAAGAGTTCGCGGGGGCGGTTTAAGGCGCTGTTGATAGCCTCCGAAAAATAATTTTTCTTGGCTTGGAAAATTTCTTTGTGATATTTTCTTGTCGCCGCCTTGTAGATGGATAGGTGTAGCTCTGAAGAACATCTTTTCCAGGCAGATTCTGCCCTTCTGCGTTCTTGCTTCAGTAACGACAGCTGGTTGTTAAACCAGCTGCGGTTGTTTTTTCGGATGCGGGTTTTACGCTTCGGTGCTACCAAGTCGGCTGACTGTAGCATGGCCAAATTTATGGCATCCAGTGTTACAACGGCCGTTTGATGCGGCTGAATTGTTTGTATTTTTTTCCTTAACGTGGTTTTGAAGAGATCCGAGAAAATGAGCCGGCGGAATTCAAATTGGGCGGGTAGGGGGCGTGTATTATTTAAACTAGGCGCGATCCCGCGGCGAACGTACTGCGCATGCGTCGACTGTCAGTGCGCATGCTCCAAATTCTGTCAGTGAACGTCAATGACGTCAATTCCCATTCACGGACGTTTTATGCAAACGACGCTAAACTTTTTAACCACTTCAGCCCCGAGCCTGTTTTTCAGATTCGGTGCTTACGAGACTAAAACTGATTTTTTTGCTAGAAAATTATTTAAAACCCCCAAACATTATATATATTTTTTTCTAACACCCTAGAGAATAAAATGGCGGTCATTGCAAAACTTTTTCTCACACCGTATTTGCGCAGCGGTCTTACAAGCGCACTTTTTTTGGAAAAAATTCACTTTCTTGAATTAAAAAATAAGACAACAATAAATTTGGCCCAATTTGTTTATATATTGTGAAAGATAATGTTACGCCGAGTAAAATGATACCCAACATGTCACGCTTAAAAATTGCGCCCGCTCGTGGCATGGCGTCAAACTTTTACCCTTAAAAATCTCGATAGGCGACGTTTAAAAAATTCTACAGGTTGCATTTTTTGAGATACAGAGGAGGTCTAGGGCTAGAATTATTGCTCTCGCTCTAACGATCGCGGCGATACCTCACTTGTGTGGTTTGAACACCGTTTTCATATGCGGGCGCTACTCACGTATGCGTTTGCTTCTGCGCGCGAGCTCGTCGGGACGGGGCACTTTAAAAAAAAAAATTTGGGTTTTCGTTTTTATTTTTATTTATTTTATAATTTTTAACACTGAAAAAAAAAAAAAATAATAATTATCACTTTTATTCCTATTACAAGGAATGTAAACATCTGTCACGTACCTGGTTATGGAGCCCAATGTGCAGGGAACGGCCTCTCGTAATCCTCTGACTCAGGAACCCCTGGTAGAGCAGACAGGGGATACAAAGTCTGGAGGGACACAAGTGCCTGGTGGGAAGCTGGAGATGGACCGGAAGATGAAGTAAACAGGTGTTGACGAGGTCCTAGCAGAAATCCAGCAAACACAGGAACGGTGTTGTATCACTTGTGAATAGGAGCCAAGGGATTGTCAGACACTGGATCAGGCACCAATCAGGAGACAGAGACAGGTACGAGGGTTAAATCAGGTTCAGACCGGGTCGGTGAATCAGGTAAGCAGACAGCAAGACGGGTTCAAGCAGAGTCGGTAGTCGGATCAGGCCGGGGTCAGAGGCAGGCTGCAGGCAGAGAAGGGTCAACGGAAGCCGGGTCAGGTATTCGGTAATCAGGCAGACAGGTAACAGGTTCAGATTCAGTCAGGAATTGCTGCAGACTGGTCAGCAAGATACAGTGGGATCGGATGGTTTAAATAGCAGTTCTTGGCGCCGAAATGACGTCAGCGCGCGCGCGCGCTCCCGCCGCGCGCGCCGCGTGCACGCTCGCGCCGTGTACACCGTGCGCGCGCACCCGCGCGCCCCCGCGCATGCGCTGAAACAGACTTCTCCTGGCGCTGTCAGTATTGGTAAGATTCCTGTTTCTCTTATCATGACATTGCCCCCCCCCTACGGGCAGCCTCCGGATGCCCAACTGGGCCAACCTACTTGGGTGTGCCCTTTTATAGGCCCGGACCAGTCTCTGGGCGTGAATGTTGGCCTCTGGTTCCCAGGAGTTTTCTTCTGGACCGTAGCCTCTCCATTTCACCAGGTATTGAACCTGGTTACGTCTCTTCCGACAATCCAGGATGGATTCCACCTCGAACTCCTCCTCGCTGTCGATAAGTACTGGTGTGGGCGGACCAACATTCCGGTTGGGAAAAGGATCCGGGACTGTGGGTTTGAGCAGTGCCACATGAAAGACTGGATGAATCCTGAAAGAAGTAGGTAATTTCAATTCGTAAGCCACTTCATTAATTCTTCTGAGTACCTGGAAGGGACCAACAAACTTAGGACCAAGTTTCTTGGTTGGGCAAGCTAGTTTTAAGTTCAAAGTGGATAAATAAACTTGGTCCCCTGGTACCAGATTAAGTTGTCCTCTCCTCTTTCTGTCAAAGACCTCCTTATTATACTCCTGGGTTCTTGCCATTGTTTCCTGGAGTATCTTGTTATTGGTGGAAAAAAAATCCAAGGTTTCCTGAACAGCTGGTACTGAGCATTCCGGAATATGGTTGGATAAGAACAGAGGATGAAAGCCGTAGTTGGCAAAGAATGGGGACTGTTGGGTGGCTGAATGAATTGAGTTATTGTAGGCAAACTCTGCAAGGGGCAACAGAGAAGCCCAATCATCTTGTGAAAAACTGGAGAAACATCGCAGATATTGCTCGAGCGTCTGGTTGGTGCGCTCGGTCTGGCCGTTGGTCTGTGGGTGGTATGCAGATGAAAAGGAAAGTTCAATCTTCAGCGCCCCACATAACGCCTTCCAGAACCTCGAGGTGAATTGCACCCCACGGTCAGATACAATATTAGCAGGTATACCATGGAGCCTTACTACTTCTTTAATAAAAATTTTTGCTGTTTCGGCAGCCGAAGGTGTTCCTATCATCGGTAGGAAGTGCGCCATTTTTGAAAGTCTGTCCACCACTACAAAGATGGTAGTATAGTTTTCAGATGGGGGTAACTCAACAATGAAATCAATTGAAATCATTCTCCAAGGTTTCTCTGGAACAGGCAGTGGTTTAAGTAACCCCCACGCTTTGGTTCTGCTACCCTTGTGTTGGATACAGGTGGCACAGGATTCCACATAGCTTTTGCAATCTTGTAATAATTGAGGCCACCAGAAGGTACGCTGGATGAGTTCGGCTGTCTTGTGGATTCCAAAATGTCCGGCTAGTTCGTGGTCATGGCAAGACTTGAGAATTGTCAATCGTAGTTGTTGAGGCACAAAGATCTTGTTTTTGTTCCATAGCATGCCGTCTCTTAACTGCAGAGTAAGGTCTGGAGATGAGGAAATTGATGAAGAGGCCTGCTTAATTTGAGACAGAAGATCTCCCTGTAACATGAGAAAATTGCCAGGGGCGAGGATGGTGTCCGGGGAGGAAGGAGCTTCAGGCCCATGGAACATCCGGGATAGCGCGTCGGGTTTAGTGTTTTTTGATCCGGGTCTGTAGGTTATATGGAAGGAAAACCGAGTAAAGAACAATGCCCACCTGGCCTGCCGTGGCCTCAGTCTCTTAGCAACCTTTAAATATTCCAAGTTCTTGTGATCTGTATAGATCAGGATGGGGTGAGCTGCACCCTCCAGGAGATAACGCCATTCCTCAAGGGCTGCCTTGATTGCTAAAAGTTCCCTGTCCCCAACGTCATAGTTTCTTTCAGCTTCGGAGAGTTTGCGGGAGAAGAACGCAACTGGATGCAGAAGGGATTTGGGTCCTTGTCTCTGGGAAAGCACTGCTCCGACCGCCACCTCGGAGGCGTCCACTTCCAGGATAAAAGGTAGAACTGGATCAGGATGTTTTAGGATGGATGCTGAAATGAAAAGGTTTTTTAGAGTAGAAAAAGCCGCTTGAGCCTCTGGGGACCACTGGAACCGAATACCCTGTTTGGTCAGACCTGTGATGGGAGCAATTATGGAAGAGAAATTTTTGATGAATTTTCGATAAAAATTTGCAAATCCCACGAAACGCTGGACTGATTTCTTATCGATGGGAGCGGGCCAATCTGTAATGGCGGTGACCTTCTGAGGGTCCATCTTGACACCGTCGATTGAAATGATGAGGCCTAGGAACTGAATGCTCTCTCTTTCAAACTCACATTTCTCCGCTTTAGCATACAGACTGTGTTGACGGAGCCGAGCTAGGACCTTTTTGACATGACTTTGATGATCTGACAGGGAGGAAGAGAAGATCAGGATGTCATCTAGGTAAACAATAACGAATAAATCAAGATAGTCTCTGAAAATGTCATTTACAAAATGTTGGAACGTGGCTGGGGCATTGCAAAGGCCGAAGGGCATCACCAGGTATTCGAAATGCCCAAAACGAGTACGAAATGCGGTTTTCCACTCATCGCCATCCTTTATGCGGACGAGGTTGTAAGCTCCACGGAGGTCAAGTTTAGTAAAGATTGTGGCTGCTCCGAGTCTCTGAAATAGTTCAGGAACGAGAGGAAGAGGATACCTGTTTTTAATCGTAATTTTATTTAAGTCCCTGTAGTCTACGCAGGGGCGTAGAGAGTGATCCTTCTTTTCCACGAAGAATATACCAGCCCCCGCAGGGGATGTGGAAGGGCGGATGAACCCCTTCTCGAGATTCTCATCAATATAAGATTTGAGAGTGACCAACTCTAGCCCAGTCAAAGGAAATATTCTTCCAAACGGAATTTCTGCTCCAGGTAAAAGTTCAATAGGGCAGTCGTAGGACCGGTGTGGAGGCAACGTCTCTGCTTCTTTTTTTGCTGAATACATCTAAGAAATTATGATAGGTTTCTGGGATTAATTGACGGTTCTCCTCTTCGGATTCTAGACACATCAAAGAAGGAGGGGAACTGGCCGGCTTCTGAAGGCAGTGTTGTTGACAATAAGATGAAGAAAAGTGGATTGTCCCAGATTCCCAGTCAATCTGAGGATTATGGGCTTTCAGCCAAGGCATACCTAGAATGACCGGAAACATTGGAGATTCAATAATGTCCAGACAGAGTAGTTCCCGGTGGTCTTTAGAGATGAGCGTGTATAGGGGAATTGTCTCTTGGGTAACTGGGCCGGATTTGATAGCCGATCCGTCGGCTAAATGGACGGTAAGTTTCTGGTGTCGTGGTCGTAGAGGAACTCCATATCGGAAGGCAAAGGAGGCGTCCATAAAACCGCTGCAAGCACCAGAGTCAATAATTGCGGGGACTTGGAGGTTCCTTCCTGGAAGCTGTAGGGAGATTGAAACAGCCAGGTGAGTATTATCATTACGTAAGACAGAGAAGAGAACCGGTGAGGGGACTGAACACTTACGGAACTTGACGGGGCAGGTGTTTACATAGTGCCCGGATCCTCCACAGTACATGCAAAGGTTATTGGATCGACGCCTTTGACGCTCCTCCGGGGTCAGAGATGGCCGAAGTAGGCCTATCTGCATTGGTTCCGGATGATCGATGGGATTTGGTCTGGGACCTGAAGGAGGCAGATGTGGTGGGCCAGGTACTCGTGGCATCATCCATATGGGACGTGTGGGGCCGGATGTGCGTTCAGCACGGCGTTCCCTCAACCGTCTGTCGATCTGAACGGAGAGGAGGATGAGGGCTTCAAGTGTTGCGGGAATGCCTACTCGGGCTAATTCGTCTTTTAAAGATTCTGAAAGTCCCATACGAAATTGGTGACGCAGGGCAGCATCATTCCAGTTGGTATCGGAACTCCACTGCCTGAATTCAGCTACATATTCCTCCACTGCTCTGCGTCCCTGCTGTAAGGCACATAATGCTGCTTCAGCGGTAGCTGCTAGTTGGGAATCCTCATAGATAAGGTCCATGGCTTGGAAGAAAGTGCTGAGTAGGTTAAGACTTTCCTCCTTGCGTTCTAGAAGACGATGCGCCCAGGTCTGAGGTTCGCCAGACAATAACGAGATAACGAAACCTACTTTTGTGGCCTCAAGTGAGAAGGTCCTGGGTTGTAAGGCAAAGAAAAGTTCACAGGCGTTGCGGAAAGCTCTATATTTGCTGCGATCTCCAGAAAATCTCTCCGGGATGGGGACTCTAGGTTCCGGTGGTAGCATTACTACAGAAGGGGCAGCTGCGGTTCCAGATGCTGCAGGTGCTGTTGTGGACAGAGTTTGGACACGTCCTTCCAGGCGGGTATATCCTTCTTGTAAAGTCCGTACGGCCACGGTGAGGCCATCTAAATGGCGGCATAAGTCCTCCATGGGAGACGCCCCCTGCGTGGGCTCGGACATGGCTGACCAGTACTGTCACGTACCTGGTTATGGAGCCCAATGTGCAGGGAACGGCCTCTCGTAATCCTCTGACTCAGGAACCCCTGGTAGAGCAGACAGGGGATACAAAGTCTGGAGGGACACAAGTGCCTGGTGGGAAGCTGGAGATGGACCGGAAGATGAAGTAAACAGGTGTTGACGAGGTCCTAGCAGAAATCCAGCAAACACAGGAACGGTGTTGTATCACTTGTGAATAGGAGCCAAGGGATTGTCAGACACTGGATCAGGCACCAATCAGGAGACAGAGACAGGTACGAGGGTTAAATCAGGTTCAGACCGGGTCGGTGAATCAGGTAAGCAGACAGCAAGACGGGTTCAAGCAGAGTCGGTAGTCGGATCAGGCCGGGGTCAGAGGCAGGCTGCAGGCAGAGAAGGGTCAACGGAAGCCGGGTCAGGTATTCGGTAATCAGGCAGACAGGTAACAGGTTCAGATTCAGTCAGGAATTGCTGCAGACTGGTCAGCAAGATACAGTGGGATCGGATGGTTTAAATAGCAGTTCTTGGCGCCGAAATGACGTCAGCGCGCGCGCACGCTCCCGCCGCGCGCGCCGCGTGCACGCTCGCGCCGCGTACACCGTGCGCGCGCACCCGCGCGCCCCCGCGCATGCGCTGAAACAGACTTCTCCTGGCGCTGTCAGTATTGGTAAGATTCCTGTTTCTCTTATCATGACAACATCCCTTGTAATAGAAAAAAGCATGACAGGTCCTCTTATATATGAGATCTGGGGTCAAAAAGACCTCAGATCTCATATTCAGGCTTAAATGCAAAAAAAATAATAAAAAAATTAAAAATAAAAAATAAAAATAAATAAAAATAAGTCAAAATGTAAACAAATTAAATGTCTCTTTAAGACGCTGGGCGGAAATGACGTTTTGACATCACTTACGCCCAGCAGAGGTATGGGGACGGCTGAAGGACATTCTTTCCCTCAGTCGCATCCCCGGACAGCCAGCAAGAGGACCCGATCGCCTCCGCCGCTACGGTAAGCGGCGGAGGGCGCGGGAGGGGGGGGCACCCTCTCCCACCGCCGGTAACGGCGATCTCGCGGCGTCTTTGGACGTGGGGCGGATCTGAAGTGGTTATTAAATTCGACGTGATGACGACGGCCATACTTAACATAGCATACTCCACCTAGGGGGCATGTTTTTCTTTACGCCGCGTATCGCTTGCGGAAACGTCGGAAAGTCACTGCGTCAGGCCCGAGTACGATCGTGAATTGCCGATTCTCGCTGATTAACATATTCTCGCGGTTAATCAGCGGGAACGCCCCGAGCGCCATTTTTAAAATTGCAGTTCCGATACAACGGCGAAATACAATTACGCCGCTCGTATAGGAACTCAAACCCGGCGTTTCTTGTTTTCTGCTTACAGAAAACAGAAACGCCAGCTCAAAGTGAGAGTTATGCTGGCGTATCACTGATACTCCAGCCTAACTCTACCTGAATGTGGCCCATAGTCTGCAAGTGCTGTGCAGGAGGATTTGAACAAGTGTAATGTACAAAGAGTTTACAGTGTACATAGTTCTGGCCCAAATTTACTGTTCTATAACTCTTCTGGGCATCCCATATATTCCCATCCCTATCCAAGTTCAAATCCCTCAAAAAAATACAAAAACAAGCATATGGACTGTTCATTGAATCAAGGTGATTGAGAAGTAAATGCTGGGCTGGGCAGGGTGACAGGTGGACCACAACTTTAAGCAGCCCCCACGGGGGTACCGTTACTGGGGGAATGAAACTCGGACACATGATTCAAAACCTGTACTGTCCAGGGTGAATCCCGGACAGGTGGCAACCCTAAGGGGCAGGGCTTTGCTTTCTTATGTTAGAGCCTCAATGAAGGAGAAGAGTGAATAGCACAGCAGTGACATCACCAAATCTCACTCCAAATCTTCTGCCCTGACTTGCAGTCAAAAGCGGTAGTGCTTTAGATCTCACAGTGCAGATATACTGTACAGCTATGGGGCTGTAGATACAGGAGTGCCTGCTATTTTCAGGAATTCAAGACACAGGGTAAATCTTTAAGGGTACAGCATAGGCACAACATATCTAAATGTTCTCTACAACATAGCACATTTTCACTTTTTGAAATCAGATCCAATTTAAAGCACTGTTAAACCCCAAAACAAACATTTATTATATAAAAGCTTACCAATTCTTATATGTGATGGCTACATTTTTTCTTTGTTTTCTTTTTACCTTGTGGTCTGGCCAGTAAGTCTGTTGTTTTTCAAAAGAACAAGCTCTCTTGCAGATGTATCAGTTTTCATGGATGAGACAAACCATTTATCACTGGATCGGGTGCTTAAAATGACTGGCTTTTATTTATTCATGTAAAACCCTTCATCCCAAAAGGAAAAAAATGTTTTCTGTAACAGATTATAAAATGAAATCTGGAGTTTGGCTTCAATTAATTGGTGTATTTAAATTTGATAGCACATCTAACGCTTCCCTCCACCCAGACTGACAATGATACTGTCCAAAGGTGCTCCTGTGCTCATTCATCCAGAGTGGGTGCACTGTGCAGGAGGTGTGTTACTGGCGATATCACCTGGTGAAAACAGGGGGGGGGGGTGAATGCAGCCACCATATCTAGTGATTGGTAAGCTGTAATATAATACATTTTTGGTTTTGGGTTTAATACCGCTTCAAGTCACAATACAGTAAATTTCATTTAAGTATAGATTCTGAGTTCATTAATTTTAGAACATATATTCTAAGTACTTTACCGTTGTCCCTAAAATCATGATCATTGTTTGAGATAGCACATTAATAATAAAAAAGCGATTGTAACAACAGACGTTCGGATTCCCTGTAAAGAACATTAGGTGGGTGTTCACCAACAGTAAATGTATGATTCACAAAAGACATTTGATGAATCACATGCAGACCAGAGAAACCACACACAGAACAAGGAGCTTGTTTTACTGTATTCACCATTGTGCAGTTTTTACTAAAAATACTATATGAGGTAAACCAACAGGCTTATACATCAACACACTGCAAAAGGTGTGATGGTTTGCAAAGAACCTGAAACATGCAATTGTGGTTCCTATTCCTGCAACTA
This sequence comes from Rana kukunoris, assembly GCA_029574335.1. Lineage (NCBI taxonomy): Eukaryota > Metazoa > Chordata > Amphibia > Anura > Ranidae > Rana > Rana kukunoris. The sequence goes on from CM056049.1 coordinate 77,836,389, forward strand.
CATTTGGCTTTTCACAGATCTGAGAACCAACTTCTACACCCATCTTCTGGGCCTAATACAAAGGGTTGCCAAGATTGTCACCAGTCCCGCTTTAGAATGAATGTTCCTTATTTTAACCTAAATCATATTGTCCCATTTTCCCTAAAGCTAGGTTCACATCTATGCAGGTTATAGTTATTGTGTTTTTCCTAACCCTAGCCTGAGGTCTAGGGTTAAAGGCTAGGGTTAGAATTAAGGGCTACGGTTAGGTTTAAGGGCTAGGGTTAGGGTTAAATGTAAGGCCATAATGCTAACATTTAACCCTACCCCTAACCCTAGCCCTTAACTCTAACCCTAGCCCTTAACCCTAGCCCTGTGGTGTTACGCCCCCAAAAATGTCACACATACTGAAGCTGCTGGCTTTTAATAAATAGACACTTACCTGTCCTGGAGTCCAGTGATGCTGGCACCCACAGCTGATGTTTCCATCAGCTGTCGGGTGCTTCCGCCGCCATTGCGGGTAAGGGTACCCGGCAGTGTAGCCTTTCGACTTCACCCTGGGAACCCTACTGCATATGTTTGAGGTATGCTCATCTCTCCTACTGGCCCGGCAGCCGGGGGAGGGAGAAGGAGGGAGCCCCACACTGATGTCACTGGCCGTGGCCCGGACTCCCAGAAGTGGGAAAGGATACCTTGACATTGCATGTCGCATTAGCCTCATATGGCAGATGCAAGGCTAATGTGATTACTATTTTGCCTGTCCCCCCTCCCTAATGTGGGAATGGCTAATGTCATTTCTATCTTGCCCTAGTGCTTATCTAAAGTTTCCATAAATACATGTCAGCATCAACCTATCTTCTATCATAGCCTAATACAATTACGGATCCCTGTGCAAAAGATTCTACACGTATGTTCTTGTCTGTTTGTTTCTTCCAGATTGTGTGTGTGTGTTGGTTCACTATTTAGGGTTAATGGAAGCAGTTTATGAGTGTTAAAATAATGCATTTCAGAAAATAATCCTGGACAGTTTGTATCAAGTTTATAATGAAAAGGACTGAAAACTGTTCCCAGTGTTACAACTACAGTCCCCAAGTTACTAAAAATAAACTCTTTCAATCAACATTAACTATTTTTAATCTTTATGCTGCTAAGTGCTTGCTAAGTGCTTGTTCTGTCATTTACCCCTCTCTATGTTCTAAAAAACCTGGAATAAAACAATACATTTAAAAAAAAAAAGAGTTCCTGTGTCCCCTGTCTTCTCTCCCCCTGTCAGCTCAGGAGTCAGCATTATGACATTCTGTAATCCCCAAACCTTGGTTAAAGTCCTTGTAAAATTATGTAATCCGTTCTGTGAAAAGATTATTTAGTTGTTTTAATCCTTTTTTTGTTGCTTCCCAGTTTCTGGCCTAGGCCAAAATGATACCATACATTCGCTCTTACCTGCATTCCCAATCTAAGGGCAGATGGATTCCAGGAAGTTTATGGTACATGTACAGTATATACAGTTTTATTGGGAAATGATACATTAAACACTGTAATAATTTGACAATTCTCCACAAAATATTTTAAAGTGTACAATGACTAAAAATAAATAGACATCTGCACTGCTAAAAAAATAATTTTAATTTTTGTTTCATAATTATTATGGTTTTGGTTATTCTAAATTTTGGAAATTTGAATATTCTAAAATTCGGAAATTTGAATATTCTAAAATTCGGGAATGCAAAAATCAGAAATTCTGAAATTTGTAAATTCGGGAATATGAATATTCAAAAATTCTAAAATCCGTGATTCAAATATTCTAAAATCTGAAAATAAGAACGGAAATCCAAAAGTTAGAAAATTCTAAAATCCAAAATAATAACTAACCAATAATAACTGACTATTAAATTATAGGTATTAGAATTTCCTTTCAATAATTCGGCTGTTAGTGGACGTAACTAATACGAATTATCCAAAGTTGCAAATTATCCAAAATAACAAATGCTGCATCTAAACAAATGGAACGTAACAAATTAATCGTAAGAATAATAATAATAAAATGTTTTTATTATTATTATTTATTATGATTATTTCGTTACTCGCGTGCCCTCTGGTGTCTTTTCTGGGCAAAGCCGTATATATACAGGATTTCACCCAGCCATTCTACTGCAGTATATCTGCGTGAGTTCATTGGTCCCTGGCTTAAAGGGGTGTTCCAGCCCTAAGTTGTGTTTATTAAAAGTCAGCAGCTACAAAAAGTGTAGCTGCTGGCTTTTAATAAACACTCACTTACCTGCTCCTGCGTTCCAGCGACGCGCCGACCGGGGCTCCGCTCCTCTGCCCCCCTCCCCGGCCGGCGTCTCCATCCTGACTGTGGGCACCCAGCCGTGACAGCCTTCGGCTTCACGGCCGGGCACCCACTGCGCATGCGCGAGCCGTACTGCGCATGCGTGCGCGGCGCGGCTCGCCGCTGATTGGAGAGGCGATCGCATGGGACCTCTCAGTGTCCCATGTGATCGCCTACAGGGAGGGGGCTGGTGTAGGCGATTAAGCTTAATCGCCTAACCAGCCCCTCGGCGGAAGCAGGAAGTGGGACAGGAAGTCCCACTCCTACTGAAGCCCCCACTCCCCCCCCAAAAAAATTACATGCCAAATGTGGCATGTATGGGGGTGAGGAGTGGATTGAGAAGGGGTCATTTTTTTGGGTGGAACACCCCTTTAATACCCACTGAATTTTCTCAATTAATCACCGTCCCTGGTTGGTGAAAATCCTGCTTCAGTACTTGCTTCAGTTACTCACTCTGGTCCCTGGTAATAGGGTGATTGGTCCCTTAGTGGCAAAAGCTTCCCTTCTACCTCTGACCATGACAGGTTCTCCAGCCAGTAGAACCGTCACTTCTGGTTGACTGCAAGCCGCAGTCCCAACCCTGCGCTGCCCTCTTGCTTCTGGATAGGACCTCAGACAGCCTAGCAGCCAGATGTGCCCGGGATCGATCCAAGGGCCTAGCAGCCCAGAGCAACTCGACACACGTACACCCAGGCAGCCGTCCAGGTGACACAGAACATAGATCACTTGACTCCACACAAATATATAGGTTCTCCCAGCAGGCCAAGGAAAAACCACTGCCTGTTGGCTGAGATACCCATATACCCATAACATGACCTTGCGTTGCCCTACTTGTATCTAGTACCACCAAGTACACAGCCAACTAGTGGTAGAAGAGAAAAGTGCAACAAAGCCAAACGTAGGGAGAAATCAATGCATCTCTAACAATTAGCCAAGATGACTAATCCTGGCAAATAAATTTTGAGGAGCAACCCTGACTTAACTCTAAGTTGCTACATTATTAAATACTTATGTCTGTAGAGAATATGGAAGCCTGGCTCTTGCTGTGATTTACACAGCAAATGAAATGATAGGAATCTGTCTGCATTTCTTTGCAGGGAAAAAAATAAAAATTAGGATGTGGGGCATAAATAAAGGGGTTGTCAAGTCTATTCCCCTCCCAGCAAATATTTCTGAAGATTAATAGTAATGGCACAAAAATAGAAAAAGAGAACCTGGGGTCCTTGACTTGGATCTGCATCCTGATTTCAGAGCTAAGAAATTCTGCTTAGAACCTTTGTCTTTGATAAATGCAATGATGTTTTGATGAATGGCTCCTGCTATTATCGGATTTGGCTCTATGTACATAGCAGCTTTCCTGCTCTCAGGATTCAGATGTTCAGAACAGTCTGTGCAATTCTGTATTGGCATGAACATTATCTTAAAAACTCTGTTCTGTGTAGCTTTACAAAATCTCAGCCTGCCAAAAGCATATCTGAAAATTCTACCACCAAATTAGCAATATATCACTCACCAGATACTTATTGTGGGATCAGTGACTCCATAAAAGAAATTCACTGGCCCGAAATAAGAACTTTCACCTGTTTTACTGATATTTTGCCGAATGAGTTTGATGGAGTATACAATATTCTGCCAATTGTTAATGATGAATGTATAATTTTTCCAGCTGAATGACCAAAAAAACGGGTGTGTGGACAGCTTGAAGACTTTAAAGTAGGGATCAATGATAGCAGTAGGAGATGTTCAGCTTTGTAAAGGTAATGATACACATGTGCTGATAAAAGTGTACCTAAATTTTCCAGCTTTAGCTGGCAATACAGTTACATAGTAGGTGAAGTTGAAAAAAGACACAAGTCCATCAAGTCCAACCTATGTGTGTGATTATATGTCAGCAGGGCAGCCATCACAAATTTTGGGGCCCCTTACACAGCTTTAGGCAGGGCCCCCCTGGAGCAGAGAACCGGCGGTATGGTTGCTGATGTAAAAAAAAAAAAAAAACAAGTGTAATCTCTTCTGACGCTATATAATAAGCGGGGGGAAGAGAAATTCCACATCCTTGCTGCTCTTACAGTAAAGAACCCTCTACGTAGTTTAAGGTTAAACCTCTTTTCTTTTCAGTTGGCTGATTAAAAAAACTGAACAGATTCCCCCATCCACCCAAGCTAGGTTGATTGAGGAATATTTTCCTCTATGTTATTGTATTCTGAGAGCAGGTCTCCAACGGTGTGAGAATATACTGATCAGGATACAACGCTGATCGCAGACAAATTTTCCAACAAGCCGGATTGTGAGATGTTGACCATTGGTTTGACTTCTCTGGAACGGGAATGACCATAGATGGACCGAAATTCAGTCCATTTATTTACAGCTTTAGAGTGAACCTGATAGCACTGTCACTTTGGTTGTTAATGATGTAGGCTTTCTCTTGCAGTGATGTGAGGTCAGCTGATGGAACCAGTGAGAGTCTGACATTTCTGGAGATTTTCCAGTACCCGTCATCAGAACAGAATTCAGCAGTGTGGGTGGCAGGAGCGGTAAGCATTTTTTCTTTTACAGGTATTGCCTTGATTCAAAATATTTGTTTATATGATAGTATCAGTTTAAAGTGGTTTTTAAACTTTTGACATGAAAAATTAATAAAACATATTCTTCTATAGTGTGTAAAAGCCTCAATCCAAAGCAACAAGCCCGCGATGTCCTCGTCTTCCTTACTTGCAGCGAGCGTCCATTCTTCACCCCTCTTCCTTCTGGGGGCGCAAACTCTGGCTCTCTGACTGGATCCAAAGCACCAAGCATCATTTTTCTCCAAAGTCTCTTTCCTCAGCTATCAATGGATGAAATAGTACCCAAGGGGCTGGGTAAAAGTAAAAACTGCTGCCCTTCGGGCTACAGTTTGGCGACCACTGCTCTATAGAAATGGCCATTGCACAGACAAACTAAAAGGTACATTTTGCAATTCTCAGGTGGCAAAGAACCTCAGGAGGAAGATAACAGATCCACAGACATTTGTCTGTAAAATCACTGTATAGTTCTGTAATAAGGGAAACGCTGAACAAGAGTGGTGATCATGGTAGGTTACCAAAGAAGACACTACTGCTGTCCGAGATTTTTCTGCCCATACAAGATTGCTAAAAATTAGACTTACTACAACAATGCTAATCAGAGTTCTGACTCTGTTGTCACTATTTTCTACTGCTATACATTTTGTATACAAAAAATTAATCATATAACCTAATAACTACATAGGTCTGACCAGCAACTACAGTTCTTTGTTGAAACTATTGTCAATAAAGGACCACTGGCTTCTAATTTTAGAGTGCACATACATTTTTCATCAATGACCTTCATCAATTAAACAATTAACATGAACATACACTATATTGTCAAAAGTATTGGGACAACTGCCTTTACACGCACACAAACTTTAAAGTGGATGGCCCATTAAATATTTTTTTTAAAAGCCAGCAGCTACAAATACTGCAGCTGCTGACTTTTAATAATAGGACACTTACCTGTCCTGGAGTCCAGCAGTGTCCTCAGCAGAGGACGAGTGTTTGCTCGTCTCTCTGCTGCTCCCCCCTCCATCCACGGTGAGGGAACCAGGAAGTGAAGCGCTGCGGCTTCACTGCCCGGTTCCCTACGCCCGCCGATTGGCTCCCGCTGTGTGCTGGGAGCCGAGAGTTCCCAGCACACAACAGGAAAAACCCGTCTTTTGCCCGAGACTGCGGGCCGGAAGTGGGTAAGGATACCTGTCTTTAGACAGGTATCTGCACCCCCCTCCCCCTGAAAGGTGTCAAATGTGACACCGGAGGGGGGAGGGTTCCGATCAGCGGATCTTCACTTTAGGGTGGAGATCCGCTTTAATGACATCCCAGTCTTAGTCTGTAGGGTTCAATATTGAGTTGACCCACCATTTGCAGCTATTACAGCAACAACTCTTATGGGAAGGCTGTCCACAAGGTCTAGGAGTATGTCTATGGGAAGGTTTGACCATTCTTCCAGAAGTGCATATGTGAGTTCAGGCACTGATGTTGGATGAGAAGGCCTGGCTTGCAGTCTCTGCTCTAGTTCATCCCAAGGGTGTTCTATCGGGTTGAGGTCAGGACTCTGTGTAGGTCAGTGAAGTTCCTACACCCCAAAATCACTCCTCCATGTCTTTATGAACCTTGCTTTGTACATTGGTGCACAGTCATGTTGAAACAGGAAGGGGTCACCCTCAAATTGTTCCCACAAAGTTGGGAGCATGAAATTGTCCAAAATGTCTTGGTTTGCTGATGCCATAAGAGTTCCCTTCACTGGAACTAAATATTCAATGTGAGCTTGTTGTCAGGAAATCCAACCGTGTGTATCAGACATTTCCAACAACAAAACTTTAAGAGCTGGTTCTCAAATTTTCTAAAAACAAAAGTTGTGTACACAATTCGACACACACAATTTCTACGCACGCTCTGAATCAATTTGAAGCATGCTCGGAATCATTGAACGTTATTTTTCTCGGCTCGTCGTAGTGTTGTACGTCACTGCGTTCTTGACCTTCGCAATTTCCAACAACAATTGTGTGACCGTGAGTATGCAAGACAAGTTTGAGCCAACATCCGTTGGAAATGTATCCACGGTTTTGTTGACGGAATGTCCGATCGACTGTACATGCCATTAGAGTGTACCCGGCATGAGACTGGGATGCCGTTATGTTTATGTAAAGGCAGGTGTCCCAATACTTTTGATAATATAGTGTAAGTGTGCATTGATAAATCCTACAGGACTTGATTGAGGGAGCCATCAGAAAAAACGAATTAGGGCCCTTTCACATGTGTGGACTGTATGTCCCCTTTTTCATCCATCCGTTTGCGGATGAAAAAGGGACATACATTGGTCCCTATGTGATTGCGGGGTCAGCGGATAAACATCCGCTGACACCCGTAATCACCTGCTCCGCAAAGATACTCCGCATTTCTTCTGTCTGTAGATTGGATCTGATGAAACCAGACACACTGTCTGTGTTCATCCGATCCCCCCATAGGGGAGAGCGGAGAAAAGACAGGGCGGTCTCATCTGACGGCTCATCAGTGATCTACGGAGCGATCCCCGCTGAGCTTACAGAGCACACGGAGGCAGATCATTACTGATCCGTGCCGTGTGAAAGGGGCCTTACAAACACTTTTCTCAATTTTGCTCATCCCTATAGAACAGTAACATTTAGAGAAAGAAATAAGTCTAGAGGGGCGATAGTCCCCTCAGTAAGCGAAGCTGAAAGATATGCAAAACTTTCTTTTGAATTTGACTTCTGTGCATACTACAGCCAGCACTAGTAAAAATATCCTGTTCATGTCTGAGTTTAAAGAAAAAATACTTCGGAAAATAATTTTCAGGAGCAGAAGGAAACTCGCTGTCAAGGGGCGCGAGAGATGCTCTGTTGAACAACAGCTTCCCAATTGGTAAAATCCTGTTTGTAGCAGACACAACAGAAAACAGGAAATATTTACTGGCTTTGCAGGTGTCAGGAAATACCCTCAGAACAATCTGGTGACCTCAGCAGCTTGATATGGTATGTGGAGACTGTGCAGGTGTTATTAATATTTCCTTATTGTGTGTTCTTTGGCTGCAGTTTGTCGTTTCTGTGCGCTGTATAAAAGACGATTACATTTTCCCACAAAGTTTATTAGCGATAGTGTTGACAAAGAATATTCTTAGGGCAATGATTAATACTCCGGCGCCACTTGTTATTCCAAAACAGTTTTTAATAACTTCCCTTGAAATTTCAAATATGTATAGTTATCTAAAAATAGAAATGATCAAAATGTAATATGTGAGTTGCATATATAGATGCACTTGTATGTCTATAAGTACATTCATTCTAAGGCATTCTTATTGTTGGATCCATCTGCTGGATACGATAGTGAATCAGAGTCATAGAAAAGAACCACAGAAGGATAATATCGGACTGGTTCCAGTAGCTATGGTACATTGAAAAGGTTTCAGCAAACAGGCTGCTGGACAGGAAAGTATAATGCTGCTTTATTCATGGGGCATTTCAATGGTAAATTAGTTAACCCCTTGACAGTGTCACTTCAACTACTTTCCCACTGGGCACTTTCTCCCCTTTCCTGGCCAGGCCAATTTTCAGTTTTCAGCGCTGTGACACTTTGAATGACAATTGCGCTGTCATGCAACACTGTACTGGTATAAAATTTGTATTATTTTTTCACACAAATAAAGCTTTCTTTTGGTGGTATTTATTTAATACTGGTGTTTTTATTTTTTGCTAAACAAATTAAAAAATACCCAACATTTTGAATACATTTTTTTCCCGTAGTTTCTGTTATAAAATGTTGCAAACAGGTAATTTTTCTCCTGCACTGATGTGAGCTGATGAGGCTGCACTGATGGGCACTGATACGGCAGCACTGATGGGGAGGCACTGATTAGACCAAACTGATAGGTGGCACTGATGGGCACTAATATGTGGCACTGATAGGCAGCACTGGTGGGCACTGATAGGTGGCACTGATAGGCGGCACTGATGGTCACTGATAGAAAGCCCTAAGAGGCACTGATTGATAGTGTTGGTGCTGCACTGATAATCAGGACACTGATTATCAGTGTAAATGTCCCCTTTTACACTTGTGTAACATTACTGTTTATAAGTCTGTAATAAGGGAAACTTTGAACAAGATTGGTGATCATGGTAGGTTACCATAGAAGACACTGCTGCTATCCGTGAGCTTTCTACAACAATGCTAATTCAGAGTTCTGACTGTTTTGTCAGCTGCGATAGTACGTGAAGAAAAAAATGCCGATAACTGGCAAGTGTGTTTATATTTTGATCAGCTGTGATTGGACACAGCTGATCACATGATAAAGCGCCGCTGTGATTGGCATTTACCCTGATCTGTGATCAGCTGTGTCAATAGATGCCGTCACATAACTTAACGACCACGCTGTAGCCATCATTCGGCTATAGCCTGGTTGGCAGGTAGTTAAAGATAATCTGCCAGCCAATTGTAGTACAGACCCTCTGACTGGTCCTGCTCTTTTGTCCAAGGTTCCATTCCCTTCTGGGTCCACAAGCACCCAGGCACACAACACTTGCACATTCTCTCACAATAACCAGACAGTGGGCATCTTGTCTTGGTTTGATTGCTGGTTAAGCTTTGATGGGGTGCAGAGAAAGCTTTGAGATATTTCAGAATTTAGTACAAACATTTGGAGGACTTGTTTTATTCTCTCTATTCTCTTCAGGGAAGCAACCCCCCTCTTTGCAGAGACTAGAGACACAAGCACTTTTGGGACTCCCAGCATGGCAAATCCCACTTTACCAGAACCAACACATTCACAAGGGATTAACAGCAAACAGCCACTAGGATTCTACTTCCAGGCCTCATATCACCATGTCTGCAGATACTTGGATACCTCCTGACTGTCCAATATTGGCTATACATTCCTTTTGTGAATCTCTAAGCTGGATCCTTAATGCACCCCTCTACTTGACTCTAAACTGCTTCAAGGAAGATAGGATCCCCAGCTTCAGCATATCTGGGACCTCTGTGATTTCTCTGTAGGCTTCAGCTGACTTGCCTAGAAGGGCAAGCATCCCGTTTCAGGCTGGGATCTCCTCCTCCAGGGATAATAAGCCCCTGCTGCTCTCTGCCTCATATATAAAGCAAGAAAAAGAAACAAGGCTATTGGTGTCTATCATGTGCTTTAGGACCCAAAAAGACACTGACAACCTACGATCTAATGAAAGATGTGCAATACGAGAATTAACATCTGCAAAAAAACGAATTATCAAACACAGTGATAAAGGGGGGAATGTTGTCCTCCTTGACGAGGAGAACTATGTGAAAGAGGCCAATCGACTACTAAATGATGAAGAAACATACCAAAAACTTGGTACTAACCCGTTCCCTGAACTCGTAAGCTCCCTGAACCAGAAAATAAAATTTGCAAGTGGGGAGGGCCTCCTAAGTAAATGTGAATTAGAACACCTTAAAGTTAATGATTACAACATACCCACTTTTTACATAATTACAAAAGTACACAAGTCTCTTAAGGAGCCCCCAGGAAGACCTATAGTTTCAGCTATAAGAGGACCTTTGGAACGCATAGGTAAATACCTAGATGGAATGATGAAAAGTATGGTAATCAATCTCCAATCGTACGTCCAAGACACTCGCGATGTACTGGCCTTGATCACCAAAGTTGAATTGGAAGAAGAAATCTTGTTAGTGGGAATCGATGTGGAATCCTTTTACACATCGATCCCTCATGAGTGGGGAATCAAGGCAGTAGAATATTTTCTTGAAAAACATTACCCGCAATGCGGTGCGCAAAATGAATTTATAGTGGAACTTCTGCTATTTGCCCTAAACAACAATTTCTTCCAATTACTACAAATTTTACTCTTTATCTCTTATCCCTCACAGGCACTGTAGTTCCCATTAGGCCGTGATGCAGCAAGAATGAACGCGCACTGCAAACCAGTCAGTGAGAACAACAATTCAGGAGTGATGGAGGTGAAAAAAACGGCTCGATTTCAACAGGTATCACACTAGTTATAATGCAAAACATTACTTTTTACTTTATCAGCTACTGTCAGACTTTAATTTAAGAGGAAAATATTTTTGTCTTTACAACCCCTTTAATGCTATTCCTAAATCCCAATCTAAGGATATTTTATCCATAGAGAAAATGGCCATGATGCAGTGGAAACTATGGAATAGCATTTATTTCACACACACATATATATATGCTCTCTGGTCTAATGAATAACTAAACTGACCCCAGTACTTTCATGGGTTAACCTGTTTTCACTAGCCATTTATTTTGCCAAAGATCAGTTCACATATATTTGTATGTGTATCTAGTAAGAATCATAACCTGCTGCACCGACTATCTGTGGTAGAAACTCAATAGATCTCCAACAGCGATCTCTTTTATATTTATATTTAATGGCCTTATATATAGCTGTATTATCCGTCTTGATGACCAACATAGCTAGCCATTAAAATGTACCCACAATATAAAACAAATGAGATGTCTAAATGCATATGTGTATGTCGACCAGGTTTATTCTTACTTTTTCTCCTTCCCTTTTCTTGTTCCGCTCTCCTCTCTCTCTTTCTCTCTTGTTTCATATAAAACGTATAGAATGATATCAACTAGTGACAAAGTTTTACTATGTATTTATTTTCAATCCGGATGAAACCGCCGGAGGAATCGTCGCCCCAAGCACAGGTATCTATGCCGAACATACATTTCTTTTATTTTTCTCTTCTTTAACTTACAAATTAATCATGAGGATAACCAGGGATGACGCTATAAAGAGGAAATCCCTGTGTTACGTCAGCACGCCCAGATGAAGCTACGCACCACACAGCGAAACTAGTCGGCGTTACACTCGACTGTCCGATCGGCACGCAGACCTCATCATCTGCATGATTCCTCCACAGTGATGCCGAAGGGTGGTTGTAATATAGGGAGCAAACCCTGATAAGAGATGGTTAATGGAGCAGATGTCCATATAGAAATATACCGGTGCTTAGACAGTACCTGGACTCAGGACTTGTAACCGTGTGGCTCAGCCCTCATCGGTGTAATTATACCCAGGCTGTCTACTCCACCTGCCGCACAGAAGCAATCATCTGCCTAGTGACTTCCAGGTATGATACACCTGTAATCATTGAAGCGCATCGCGCACTACATTAAATGTGCCACGGATCCCTTGATGATATCGTTCTACGGACTTCCTAAACATATCTTCTGTTTAAAGCAACGTGGATCTCAGCAGATGAAAAGCACACTACAATCTAAGGGTGGTAATGTACCACATATGAGACTCTGTCTCCCCTGTATAACCTTTAATGATTAATTGCTGCACCAGTGGAACTTTGTTACTGAAAGCCAATATAATTATAAAAACACGCCATTGATGATCCTCTTTGTGAAACATCACATATATGTTCTCTATTGAAGTATACCTAAATTAATCTATAGACATCAAAAATTAAAATTAAGATATTTTTTCTTCAAAAATGGCTGCAGCCTAATCTATTATCTCTCCCTCTCTCTTATCTTTGGCTTTCTCCTTTTTTCAGCAGCTCGAGCACCCAGGAAGCCAGGGAGAACCACCTGTCTCTGATATTGTACAAATCATTTAATTTTTCACCAGGGATTTCCCTTTCAGGGATAGATGGTCCTCCCTTGCAAACTGACGTCCGGACGGTATATCTATACATGTTTGTTATGTCTTTCGTCTTAAATGTGTATGTTAATGTGATTATCTGACCAAAGTCCATATGGGCCCAGATCTCATTGTAATCGATTTTAGCCCCCTTGCCACATAATTTTCTTTATATCATCTGTTACTAAATTAAATAATATCATTTATGTTTTTGTACTTATACAGTCAGTGTGTTCATATTAGTCCTTTTTGTTTTCAGTCCCCTATGATTGAAATATTTCTACATGCTCTCTGCCTCAGACTATGTATCCCCTCTCAGCCACCTACTGGACACTTCCCCTGGGAACCCTGGGAACTTGGCTGGGAACTCATAAATATTCTAGCCCAGGATCAGCCTCTTCAAGCCCACTATATTTTATAACCTACTATAATACAGGGGTAAGTAGCTAAGGCTGCAGCCTGTGAGACCCAGAGCAGCCAAAACGAATCAAACACTGCTCCACTGTTTATATTGGATCCAAAATGTAAACTAAATTTACCTGAACCTTTCTAGCAACCTATTCTATGAGGGCGCTACACATTTTAAACATTTAAAAGAAATGTTCCCCCTAAACAGAAACCAAAAGGTATGGGGTCGATTCAGGTAGGAGATAAGACAGCTTATCTCCAGATAAGCCGTCTTATCTCTGCGTTTTATGCGCCCAAACTATGCCACTGATTCATAAAATCAGTTAAGCATAAATTTTCCTTAGATCAGACATGCGTAAGTCTATTACGCTGTCTAATCTTATTTTCAAATTTTAGGCTGGCCGCTAGGTGGCGTTCCCGTCTAAAATATGTAAATGAACCTATACGCCGATTCCCGAACATACTTCCGGCCAGTGCTATTCAATTATGTTGTTTGCGTTAGCGTAGTACCGTCGTAATGTTATGCCTGCTATATGAGGCGCAGGCAATGTTAAGTATGGACGGCGTGCTGACGCTTTGTTTCCCGTCGTTTACATAAAACATTAGAGAATAGGGTTTTGTATAAGTGCCGTTCACGTCGTTTACACGTCGAATTGACGTCGAGATTTGGAGCATGCGCACTGGGAACCAATCACGGCCGGCACATGCGCAGTTCGTTCGGCGCGGGGACACGCTTCATTTAAATGATACACGCCCCCTATCCGCTGAATTTGAATTTGGCTGGCTCTTTTACGCTATGGCGCCTCAACTTTACAGGCAAGTGCTTTGAGAATAAAGCATTTGCCTAAAAAAACTGCGGCGACCTAGTTTAAAAGCCAGACGCTAGGCATGCCTATAGATAGGCATTTCTACGTGAATCTACCCCTATGAGTTTTTATCTTTATTAGCCTATATATGCCTCCTATTTAGTTTTGCTAATTAAAGGGAGAACTGTGACTTGTCCTTGTCCACTACTAGTGCACTTAAAGTGGTTGCAAACCTCAGACATGAATTATGAACAAAACATATCCCTCAATAGTGTTTATTTGTCTTACTTCACAGCACTAAGTGTCTAATCTGTCTGCGGCCTTGTTCCTCTGCTATTTGCATGAGTCACTTCTGACTAGTTTTCCTGACATCAAAAGGTAAAAAGGTGACAGGGGAGGGAGCTCTGCCACACAGCCTGTGGTTAACAGTCTCAGCTCTGTTCCTGTGTGCTGTGTGAAGGGAATGTGTCCCTTTTATCCAATCAGCTCTCAGTGAGATCTGCAGAATGTAACCTTAGCTCCTCCCGCTCCTTGCTTTCTTAATTCTCAGACAAGTTGTATACATTCTGGACTTTGAATGGATGTAGAGAAGAGATGTCCACAGATAAACAGGTACAACATCCGGTTATTTCTGGACTTGGACAAGAACAATAGCATGATTTGATTCATCTCTGTGTATCATCTCGGGTTAGTCACTTCACTGGGTTTATGTAAAGGTTTACAACCACTTTAAAAGATAAGTTCACATTCTGAACATGTTACACCTGTATTTAGGGTGTAACGTGTAACATGCACCAGTACCTCTCCACCTCACCCCCCAATCTCCTCCCCTGTGACAGCAAGCAGGGTCTCTTCTCCCTCGCAGCCACAGTCACATTTTATAATTGGGTGGAACATTCATTCACAGAGATTTGGAAATGTATGAAGTATAAATCCTGTCTGCCACTGTGGAAGGCGCACTTGTAGTTTCAGTGGACTGATTAGCATACTTGTAGTCTATTCACAATGCCTACAGCCAGGGCCGTCTTTACTATTGATTGGGCCCTGGGCAAAAAAAAAATCTTGGGCCCCCCCCCCCATTCAAATTGTCTCTTCACCTCAACATTCCAAAAAACAAAACACACGTGTAAACTGTGAATTGTATTGTAACTGTACGGTATGCCCTCATGGATTGGGGGGAGAGGGGGTGTACTTTGAGGTGTTTGTATCATACAGGCACAAAAAAAATCAGCACAAGGTGCAGTACTTGCATATCCTCCCCACTCCCCCAAAGAAACCTTCTATTGTTCACATCTGCACATCACTTTGCTTAGCTCTGCTCCCTCATCCATAGTTCACCTCTGTATTCCACGTTCACGTCTGTAGCCCTCCATCCACAGCTCACTTCTGTATCCCTTGTCTACCTCTGCCCCCCCATCCACAACTTATCTCTGTACTCCCCTATCCACAGCTCACTTCTGTATCCCCCATCCACCTCTGTACCCCCCATGGCCACCTTTATATCTTTCCATCAACCTCTGTACCCTCCCATGTCCACCTTTTTAACCCCCCCATCCATGTTCACCTCTGTATCCCCCATCCACAGCTCACTTCTGTATCCCCATCCACCTCTGCATCCCCCCATTCAACATTGACCTCTATATCCTTCCGCCGACCTCTGTATCTCCCCGTCCACCTCTGTACATCCCCATGTCCACCTCTGGGTTCATCTCTGTAACCCCCCTTCACCTCTGTATCCCCCCATGTCCACCTGTGTTGAGCTTTGTACCCCCTCATGTCCACCTCTGTAACCCCCATCTTCACCTCTGTACCCCCGTCCACCTCTGTGCTGTACCCCCCTCCACCTCTTTACCCACACATGTCAACCTCTGTATTCACCTCTGTACCACCTCCACCTCTGTCCCCCCCTCCACCTGTGTTTACCTCTGTACCCCCCCATGTCCACCTCTAAACCCCCCCATGTCCACCTCTGTACCCCCCATGTCCACCTCTCACTTCTGTACCCCCCATGTCTACCTCTGTACCCCCCATGTCCACCTCTGTACCCCCCATGTCCACCTCTGTACCCCCCATGCCCACCTCTGAACCCACCATGTCCACCTCTGTACCAGCAATTCTCTGCAGTCTGCACAACATATGAATCCCCTTCTCTCCATCTTGTTCTATTTTACCTGATCACACGGAGGAGGGAGATCACACAGTCTCCACCTATCAGGCTCAGCACACAGCCAGAAAACTTCACTCGGTTGTTTGCAACACAGGTCTGCCAGGCAGGGGTGGGGGCAGTGGCGTAGCTTGGGTTGTCAACGCCCGGGGCAAGGCAAGAAATTTGCACCCCCCCCACCAACCTGCGGGCTTTCCACTACACTACACTAACTAACCCGCACACTGACCACTATCCTGCAGAGAATATTTTTTACCTTCCATGTCCGCGAGTAACACCTCAATTACATGCCAAAAGCCCCGCCCCTCCCTCAGGAATCGGATTAATGATTTACTGAGCTTCATGTACCCCTCAGGGCTTTAAGCATCATGTAAGGGGTTAAATGATAATTTCTGCAAGGTATTTGGCATGTTGAATGCCCTGAGGGATGAATTATATAGCATAGCAGGAATAATCATTTAACCCCTCACATGCTGAAATGTAATGCATTCCTCAGGGCTTTCAGCATGTGAGGGGTTAAATGATTATTCCTGCTATGCTATATAATTCATCCCTCAGGTCATTTAACATGCCAAATACCTCGCAGGATTCATCATTTAACCCCTTACATGATGCTTAAAGCCCTGAGGGGTACATGAAGCTCAGTAAATCATTAATCCGATTCCTGAGAGGGGGCTTGGAGGGGGCTTTTGGCATGTAAATGTCTGTCTGTACTGTGGCATGGCATGACGGTGGCGTGACTCTCCTCTCCCTAACTGCTGCTGTTGTCCATTGATCGGGTTAGGGTATGACACTGCTGACTCGAGTTCCACTTCTCGCCGGTCCCAGATGAAGACCCTGCGCATTTCCAGATCCGGTTGGCGGCTTACCGAAGCGCGGGCGCCCGGGGGGGTGGGGTCTCTTCATTAATGTGGCCGCCGCTTGTGAGAGAGGAGCGAAGGGCTTAAATGGCAGCTGCTTTGGGCCCCACAGCAATGACAGGGCCCAGGGCAGCTTTCCCTTTTGCCCTGCGGTAAAGACGGCCCTGCCTACAGCTCTGAAACTGAAGTCTGTGCAAAGGTACGGGCACAGAGCTGTAGGCAATGTCTGCATGAGCCTGACATTGCACCCGCTATCCACTAATCGTAGGTGCAAATCTCTGCAAACATAAACTTTCAAGCTGACCTCTGGGAATTAACCAAAATGTCCCCTTGCAATAGGGCCCTTCCACGCTGCAAGCGCTAAATGCTCATTCTAGGAGGGAGATGAACCGGTAGTATTACTTACCTTACCTCTGTTACAGTTTTCTGATGCTCCACTCAGTGGGAAGTTCCTCTGCGTCATCACATACAGTACAGGCTATTAATCCTACATTGCATCTGTAGGTGGCTGGAGTGTGACTGCAGCCAGACTGTCTTAAGCCTCGTACACACAATAGGTTAACCAGAGGACAACGGTCTGATGGACCATTTTCATCGGTCAAAACCGATTGTGTGTGGGCCCCATAGGTTATTTAACCTTCGGTTAAAAAAAAGCCAACTTGCTTTAGATTTAACCGATGGATTCGTAACCGATAGGTCAAAATCGATTGTTAGTAGGCACGACCATCGGTTAAAAATCCACGCATGCTCAGAATCAAGTCGACACATGCTTGGAAGCATTGTATTTCATTTTTTTCAGCATGTCGTCGTGTTCTACGTCACCGCGTTCTAACACAATAGTTTTTTTAACCGATGGTGTGTAGGCACATCAGACCATCAGTCAGCTTCATCGGTTAACCGTTGACAACGGTTCATGAGACCATTCTCATTGGATGGACTGATCGTGTGTACAAGGCTTTAGAGAGAAGGCCGTGGTAAACCAGTCACACAGTTCAAGAGACCTTACTGGAACTTGGAGTAAGGTAAGCATTTCTCCTTATTCGTTCTCTCCTAGACTTAATGAGTAAGGATGTGATCCCAGTTTAGACTTTCATCTGAATGGCAGCCTTTATATATAGTAGTGTTTTTTTTCCTTCTAATCTATATATAAACTTCCTTTGTCTGCTGTCAATGGCTGTTAAGGGAGCAGAGGCACTGCATCCAAAGCACGTAGTGACGTCACTTAGCCCTAATCACTTACTGGCCCGCGATCATGTCACGGAGAGGCAGAAGGGGAAGATGCCTATGTAAAAAAGTGACAAGACAGTGATCTACTGCTCCCTGTCATCAGGAGCAGTGATCACTGTTATGTCACTTGTAGCCCAGCCTCCCACAGTTAGAATCACTCCCTAGGACCATTTATCCCCTTCCTTGTCCCTAGTGGTTAACCCCTTCCTTGCCAGTGTAATTTACACAGTAATCGATGCATTTTTATAGCACCGATCGCTCTATAAATGACAATGGTCCCAAAATAGCTTTAAAAGTCTTCGATGTGTCTGCCATAATGTTGCAGTCATGGTAAAAATTTCATATCACCGCCATTACTAGTAAAAAAAAAATATAATAGAATGCCATAAAACTATCCCCTATTTTGTAGACGCAATAATTTTTGTGCAAACCAATTAATATACGCTTATTGCAATACATTTTTAACAAAAATATCTAGAAGAATACATATCGGCCTAAACTGAGGAAAAATTATTTTTTTTATATATTTTTGGGGATATCTTTTATACCAAAAAGTAAAAAATATTGCTTTTTTTTCAAAATTGTCGCTTTTCCTTTGTTTATGGCGCAAAAAATAAAAACCGCAGAGGTGATCTAATACCACCAAAAGAAAGCTCTATTTGTGGAAAAAAAAGGACATCAATTTTATTTGGGTGCAAAATCGGACGACCACGCAATTGTCAATTAAAACGGTACAGTGCCGAATCGCAAAAAGTGCTCCGGTCAGGAAGGGGGTAAATTCTTGTGGGGCTGAAGTGGTTAAAAAAAACCACCATGAGTTTCAAGTCCTGGCCCTTAAGGTCTAGTATAATTTTTAGGGGCACCCCGATCTCTCTCTCAAAAAAAAAAAATTGTTTAGGGACACTAGACATCTCCGGTTTCTGGGGACAGTCCCTAGATTGAGTCTGTCCCCGGATGGGATTTGAACAGGGGCCAGGGCAATTTCAAAGACAGTCAGTGGAGAATAAAAAATCTAAAATTCTGATATATATACCCCCGCTCTGCCACTCCTACTAGCTTAGGGGGGTGTATTTTTTTCTATTATCTGTGCCCCTTTCTGATGATCATGTGCTGGATTGTGAGCATGCTTATGCATGTTCTTCTGCCTTGGCTCAAGTCCCGGCCAGCCATCTGCCTGCTTATCTTCTTGCCTTCCCTAGTGGAGTGATCTTTCTCAGCTCCCCACCCAGTAGTAGACAGGGCCTGGAGAGTAAGACTTGACAGGCTGGGAGGTGGACGGCGCCTGTACTAGTAAAAAAATATATGTCCCCGGATTACATTTTAAAAATCTGGTCACCTTACTTTAAAGCAATATTAAAATCACTGCTCCCTACTAAATTGGATGGGTTGTGACCACATAAAAAAGAGAAAAAAAAAATATCGAAGTGTTTCTTTTACTGTTGTATCTTGTACTCGCAGACTTTAATTAGTCAATAGTAAGCCTTGACATCTTCTGTAACTTAATAGAAGAAAACATACAGCTTTCTTTTTATTTCCTTCTTTTATTTCCTTCTTTTGATTCAAGTGGAAGCTTGTGTCATGCTAACGTTTGCCTATTGATTTAGGTGTTACACAATGATTTCTTTACTTCAAAATAAAATAGGTGAATTTGATTTAGTAGTTGAGACCAATTAAGTTTAACTCTTATCTTTCATAATAAAGATAGTGCGTGCTTTAAATGAAAAAATTATGTTACAGTATATGCGTTGGAATGAAAGTTAGGTTTATCTATATATATAAAACTCAACGTGTGTGTGTATGTATGTATGTTCCAGCATCACGTCCAAACGGCTAAAGATATTAACATGAAACTTGGCACACATGTTACTTATATGTCAGCAACAAAAATAGGATAGGTGGTTTGACCCTTACCCTCCCCCATTTGCCATGGTCTGGGTTTTTCTTTAAAGTCCCATTCAACTCTATGGGAAATACATGTTACTTCATAACTTCCAAAACGGCGGTTTTTGTTTCAAGTCCAATGCAAGTATATGGGACTGTGGTCTCTTCATCACAGCTCAGCCACAGCTACTGATGTCATCACAGGTCCTTCAACCACAATCTCTTCATCACAGCTCAGACACACCTACCGATTTCATCACAGGTCCTTTTACCACAATCTCTTCATCACAGTTTAGCCACACCTACTGATGTCATCACAGGTCTTTTTACCACAATCTCTTCATCACAGCTTAGCCACACCTATCTCTTCATCACAGCTTAGCCACACCTACTAATGTCATCACAGGTCCTTTAACCACAGTTTTTTTTACCACAGCTCAGCTACACCTTACTCCACAAGCTCTGCACTGCATCTTCAGGTCAGTATGTGGGCTGGCTTGCAAACCATGCTCATGCCACATAATTTGTTAATTTTAGCAAATGCGGGAGAAACTAAGAATATAGTATACAAACAAGTATTGCAATAATATGTCAGTTGAGTTAACCGCACTTTTTAAAGGTCTGTGAGTTGGTACTAATCTGCTTCATTGTACCATATTTTGCTCTGTTTCAACATTCACAAACTGAAAAGGAAAATGTTATAAAAGTTATGAAATACAATACTCTTTAATCAAATAGTAAATATTCTTATTTTTATCTGTCAAATTTCTAAAATTAAACATTGTGTTATTTATTATTTATTTATTTATTTATATTTATATAACTATGATTTTCCTCCCCAAAAGGTTAAGATAGGAAGACCAGGCAACAACGGGTATTCAGCTAGTTTGCAAATAAAACTCATTGTTTCAGAGTACTATGTGAAGTCAGGAGCTTGGCTAGATAGAGAGCAAGTTATGACACTGTGCTTCAGTTGCTCTCTATACTGTACTTTCTCCAAACTGAGCTGACGCGTGAAATCTAGTGACGCTAGCTGCCTCCTGCCAGCAGGGGGATCAGGCATTCCAAAAGAGTGCCATAGACTTGTGTACTGCCACTTTGGAATGTACTGAATGAAAGCCATGCTGTGAAATCCTATGGACAACTGAACTACAGTACCCGCAAGAAGACAGCATGGGGGAGGAGAAAGGAGCTGTGTTTCCCAGGTTGTGGTTTGAATAGCACATCCTTTTGCCACGGGGACCTGGAGGGAGCACATCTCCCTGTCTAGGCATGTGACTGCTATACACAAGCCAGTGGCATGAGTGGAGATTGAGGCCTTTTGCAGGCAGAGTGTGAGAGGGAGAATGGTCCGGGGTGCACAGAGACAGAGGACTAAGTCACCAAGGGGTTGTAAAGGTTTGTTTTTTATTTTCTAAATTGGTTCCTTTAACCTCTATACTACCAGCTGCCATCAATGGACGGCGGCAAAGTAGCTCAGTTATTCTGACAGGACGTCATATACGTCCTCGTTTTTTAAAGCTGATAGGGGGCGCGCGCACCCGTCGCATTACTGGGAACACGTTGCGCATGCCGGGCACTCGCGATTGCCCGGTAACTGAGCAGGACCGTGGATCTCTGTGTGTAAACACAGAGATCCACGTCCTGTCAGGGAGAGGAGACCGATGCTGTGTCCCTTGTACATAGGGACACAGATTGGTCACCTCTCTCAGTCACCCCCCTCCCCCTACAGTTAGAACACCCACTAGACTACACATTTAACCCCATCCCCGCCCCCTAGTAGTTAACCCCTTCCCTGCCAGTCACATTTATACAGTTATCAGTGCATGTTTATAGCACTGTTCACTGTATAAATGTAAATGGTCCCAAAAATGTGTCTCCGATGTGTCCGCTATATTGTCGCAGTCCCAACAAAAATCGCAGAACGTCGCCATTCCTAGTAAAAAAGGAAATAAAATAAAAAATAATAATTATGTCTCCTATTTTGTAGGCGCTATAACTTTTGCGCAAACTAGTCACTATACGGTGTTTGCGTTTTTTTTTTGTTTTTAGCAAAAATATGTAGAAGAATACGTATCGGCCTAAACTGAGATTTTTTTTTTAACTGCTTGGGGACCGCCACATTTACATTTGCGTCGGCAGAATGGCATGGACAGGCACATTGGCGTACCTGTATGTCCCTGCCTAGACGTGGGTCGGGGGTCCCACCGGTACTTGCGGCGGTCCCTGTGGCTTCAGGAGCGATCCGGAATGAGGGGGCGGCTATTAATTTTTGTCCGCCCCCTCCGGATCGCTCCCAGCCAATCCGCGTCCTCCCTGCAGTGCACTTCCTCTGCCAGTATTTTCAATCCGCCGAGAGGAGAGAAGACATCACATAGTAAGTCGCACCAACACTACACTGACACCACACACATAGGCACATTAACCCCTTCCGATCACCCCCCACCCCCCTGTCACTGATTGCAGTGATCATATATTTACTGATCACTGCATTTAGTGTCAGTGTGACAGTTAGTGTGACAGGCAGTTAGTGTTAGGTCCAGGGTAGCCCTGTACCCCCCTAATAAAGTTTTAACCCCTTGATCACCGCCCTAGTTAACCCTTTCACCCCCTATTGCCAGTGTCACTAAGCGATCATTTTTTCTTATCGCGGTATTAGTGTCACTGTTGCCGCTAGGTAGCTAGTTTTTTTTTTACTAAAGACATGTGGCTGAATACATTTTGGCATTAATGTTTGACTAAAATTTAGTTTATTCGATTTTTCTTATAACAAACATTTAAAATTATGTGGTTTTTGTTTGTTTTTTTTCAAAAATGTTGCTCTATTTTTGTTTATAGCGCAAAAAATAAAAATCACAGAGGCGATCAAATACCACCAAAAGAAAGCTCTATTTGTGGGAAAGAAAGGATGCCAATTTTGTTTGGGAGCCACATTGCACGACTGTGCATTTGTCAGTTAAAGCGACGCAGTGCCGGAAGCTTAAATTTTGCTTGGGCAGGAAGGGGGTATATGTGCACAGTAAGCAAGTGGTTTTTAGTGGAGTTTAGAAAGCACCCATGTTCTCTTTTACTCCGATGGAATTCCGAGAAGAGACTAAAGGAAACCAAGAACCCTCCAACTGAATTAGGGTGTAGTGCAGTAGAACCTTCTTAGAACAGAAGGTACAGTAGTCACATTTCATTCCATCACATATCCCCCAAAAATAATTTTTCTCTAATTTGGGACACTTGGCAGAGCTATGCAAATCGTGCCTTTAAGCCCCAATGGCTAAATGCACATTCAGAACAGATGAAATATAGTGCAAATATAACCTATTATTACAGATCCATTCATTCTAAACTGCATACAACTGTTTCCGGCATTTTGGCCATCATAAGTGAAGTGTATGGAAACCATGGCTTCTAAGTTTTATAATAACAAATGTACTGTATATGGTAGCAGAGACTAATATACAAAGCATTTATTTAAATACACATGAAAGCAATCAGATATATCCAACATTTAAAAATCCTTTGAAAACAGACCAAAATAAAGTTTATATAACTACACATTTACAAGAAGGATCTTGACTGAACAGATTTTTGCATCACGGAACAAAGATATATGTCTGACTTGTAATGACCTTCGCCCTCTGTAATAACATTTTTATTCCTATAAATTAAGTGTCAGTTGACCACCAAACAGGTGATACATGCAGCCCCTTCTGGTGCTATTCCATTGCATTGTCTTGCAAATTTTTCAGCCTCAAATCCACAAGATAGTTCTTATAAACAATTATAAAATCAGCGTGGGTTTAGCCATTTTATTCCAGGCGAGCGAGAAGACTTATCCTTGGCAAGTTCTGGCTTGACGCTGTTTCCATCTCCAGAAGCCATTTCAGAATCTAAAATGAAATAAACATATAATTTGTTAGTGTTTCATTCTCAGACATTTGATAATTGTTTGAACACTTAATGCCGCGTACACACGATCACTTTATGTGATGAAAAAAAATGACGTTTTTAAAAACGTCAATTTCATTGACCGTGTGTGGGGGAAAACGTTGCATGCTTCAATTTTTTGTGTCGTTTTTCAAAACGTCGTTTTTTGTTTCACAAAAAGTCACCGTGTGTAGTAAAAAACGTTTTTCAACCCGCGCATGCCCAGAAGCTAGTTATGAAGAGAGCTTCAATGGAAAAGAGTGGTGAACGTAACCTCGCTTTGCTAGAGCATTGTGAAAAAAACGATGGTGTGTAGGCAACATCGTCTTTGAAAATTGAAGTTTCAAAAACGTTGTTTTTTACTTCACAGAAAACGTTGTTTTTTTCATCACATAAAGTGATTGTGTGTACGCGGCATAACAGATTACTCGTAACTGACTTTCTGAGGCCTTTTCTGACAAGTAGTCACAGCTTGGTGTGCACTGTGTTGTTTGCTAGTTGCTTGTGCTCTGCTCTGGTCAGAGTTCCTGAGCCTAAAGCCCAGTACTCATAATCAGAAAATCTGAGGAAAAATACCACTTTTGGAGCGAACACTAGATAATGTGATCATTAGTACACATGTTGTGAGAGTCAATCACGACAATTCATGCAAAAATATATGAAGGGACAAGCACAAAAACTTTTCTCATAGGATAACAGAACAAAGGATTTTTGTGTATATGGTATGGTAATTGTAGGAAGAAAATTGTGTGACCAGGACCACTCATGCTCAGAAACGAAAGAATACATTACAACACAATACATTACATAACTTCCGAATTTGTATTCTGTCGTACGAGAATTTTCATAACTTTAGTAAGCTATTGTTTTTTTCGATATAAAACCAGCATGAAAAAACAAAAACAAAAAAATTATCATTTGTACCATACTACTATTTTTTGTACTAGGTATTACCTATGCCCAGCATGTGAAAGGATCCCTTATCACAGCCAGAGGCCATACAACACTATGGATGAGTGAATCTGCCTACATTTGGTATGTGAACAACTTTGCTAATCTTGCCCAAAGTTTGACATTCGCTAACTTTTGAGCTACCCCAACTGAAGTCTATAGGGATATAGCAAGCTATTCAATTAAGGCTGTTTGTAGGGCAACTAGGTAAGCTATCGTGAAACAAAGGACATGCCATAGGGGAAATGTACCAAGTTAATAAATTTAAATAAACTAAATGAAAATGTAAAAATACAATTTTTCTTTCCCTACAAAGAATTGTCATCTCATCCTAACAGCCCAACATACATTGACAATATGGCTGTTGTGAGCACATTCTGTTACAGAAAAGGGCATGGGTTATCAATACCTTTAAAATTATTGGCTGTGGTGATTATGCTGGCCAGGGAAAAGTTGTTTTTAATAGGACCTGTCTACACACAAGTGCTTTTCTAGCAATGAATTTTAGTAATAGCTTTCTGTGATAGTTTGGGGTGCATTGCCTTGCTATTAAAATGAAATTCTTAACTCACAACATCGTGATGTAATGTATCTTAATACACACCTTCCTCATATGAACCCAGCTTAAGAGGAGGTCCAGGCTCCCCCCCAAAAATTCAAAGTCAACAGTTAAAAATATTGAAGCTGCTGACTTTTAATATAAGGACCCTTACCTGTCCAGGGATTCAGCAATGTCTTCTTCAATTGCTTTGGGTGCAGGTGCCTGCATCATAAGTAAGGAAAACTGGCAGTGAAGCCTCATGGCTTCACAGCTGGTTTTCTACTGCAGTTGCAAAAGTCACGCTGTGCTTTGTGCATGGTCCTGCATTCTTCTGGGGCTTGTGATGGGTCTCAGAATGCTGTGGGGGAATAAGGAGGGCCGAACTTCCAGCTCAGATAGCCGTGGCTCTATCTGACTGGAAGTGGGAGCAAGTATTTGTCAAAGCCAGGTTCTTGCTCCTCTCCAAAAGTGCCAAATGTGCCAGTGGAGGGGGGAAGGATGCAAACAAGTAGAATGTCCCCTTTTGGGTGAAGTCCGTTTTAAGAAAGAATATGTAAAAAAGGTGCTTTTAAAGTTTGCTACATGATAACATTAAAGCGGAGTTCCACCCAAAAATGGAACTTCCGCTTGTTCCACTCCACATCCCCTTACATGCCACATTTGGCATGTAATTTTTTGGGAGGGGGAGTGGGGGCTTCAGGAGGAGTAGGACTTTCTGTCCCACTTCCTGATTCCGCCGAGGGGCTGGTAAGGCGATTAGGCCTCATGGCTTCACAGCTGGTTTTCTACTGCAGTTGCAAAAGTCACGCTGTGCTTTGTGCATGGTCCTGCATTCTTCTGGGGCTTGTGATGGGTCTCAGAATGCTGTGGGGGAATAAGGAGGGCCGAACTTCCAGCTCAGATAGCCGTGGCTCTATCTGACTGGAAGTGGGAGCAAGTATTTGTCAAAGCCAGGTTCTTGCTCCTCTCCAAAAGTGCCAAATGTGCCAGTGGAGGGGGGAAGGATGCAAACAAGTAGAATGTCCCCTTTTGGGTGAAGTCCGTTTTAAGAAAGAATATGTAAAAAAGGTGCTTTTAAAGTTTGCTACATGATAACATTAAAGCGGAGTTCCACCCAAAAATGGAACTTCCGCTTGTTCCACTCCACATCCCCTTACATGCCACATTTGGCATGTAATTTTTTGGGAGGGGGAGTGGGGGCTTCAGGAGGAGTAGGACTTTCTGTCCCACTTCCTGATTCCGCCGAGGGGCTGGTAAGGCGATTAGGCTTAATCGCCTTATTGCAGCCCCTCCCTGTAGGTGATGGCCTAGGACACTGACAGGTCCTAGGCGATCGCCTGTCCAACCAGTGGCGAGCCGCATGCGCAGTGCGGCTCGCGCATGCGCAGTGGGTGCCCGGCCGTGAAGCCGAAGGCTGTCATGGCTGGGTGCCCACAGTCGGAATTAAGACGCCGGCCAGGGAGGGGGGGAGAGGAGCGGAGCCCCGGTCGGTGTGCCGCTGGAACGTGGAGAAGGTAAGTGAATGTTTATTAAAAGCCAGCAGCTACACTTTTTGTAGCTGCTGACTTTTAATAAACATTACATTTGGGTGGAACACCCCTTTAATAATAAGTCATAGTAACTAGATATGAATGCTTTGTTAGCTATGGATATTCCTTAGTCACCAGTGTATTGGTAAGCTTTTGCAATTCCACCTATTCACATGAAGGTCTCATGCACACAGGATGTTTTGCTAACTTTCCTAGACTCCCTTCCTTCTGGCAGCAGAGTTTTGGCAGAAAAATGCTTGAGGCTTGTAAACTCATGTAACGTGTTTAGTAGCGTCAAGAACGTGGGCGTTAATTTATTTAATTTGCCATGATAATACTTTTTCCTGGTGCCTCCATGGCAACATACCTGTGACAAGCTCCGCCTTGGCTCCTCCCTCAGGACTAGTGAATATTATAAAAGAGTTGGTTAGCACAGCCCCCACATTCTCCTTTCTTTCCTCATACCTCATGGCAGTGAATTATGGTCGTTTGTCCTTACCTCCTGCATTCGGCAGCTTCCGTCCGGGTTCAAGCCTCTCCCGGACGCGGTCCCTTCTCTTGGGCAGCTAAACGCGCTTATAAGGTAGGGAGTCCCTTCTGTAGGATCTTTTGGGACAAGCAGTTTGTCTCTTAACCAAGAGCTCTATCTGCACGATTGTTTAGGCATTTGCTCAGTTTTGGCAACAGAGGTAGCAGCCATTCCTGTGTTTCTTTTTTTTTTTGTTGTTTGTTTGTTGTTCCAGGTTCCCCAAACTTTCCTTTACTCTGGTCTTCCCCCCCTTTACCTTTCTAGTCCCCTGTAGCTTTCCAGCTCCTTAGGAGCCGCGCTCGCTCGGCGGCGGCGTTTTATTTACTTTCGGCGTCTTTCGTCGCATTCTGCGCATGCGCCTGCGGTGCGCGTCTTCCGGGTTCTCGTCCCGTCGGTCGGCGCATGCGCGGTGGATCCGGAGGTCGCAGTGGCCATTTTGGATAAGGGCAGAGTGACGCCCTTCGCCCACAGAACGTCAGGCACAAGACTGAGGCACTCTTCGCTTCTCTTGATCCATCCAGTGACCTCAGTGAGACGCCCAGAGGCTGCAGGAGGAACTACACATTCAGAAAGCTCCAGGGAAATGGTCACTTTTCTTCAGGTAAGTAAAGGTAAAAATATATATATTTCTTTTTTTCAGGTGGATATGTGTACTTAAATATAAAAGAAAAAGAAGTATAGGTTAAATAGAAATTTTAACAATATTAAAAGGATGAATACACAAATAAAATTAAAATATATATTTGTGTTTTTCGGGAACTTATAAAAAAAATAAAAAATAATAATAATAATAAATAAAATCGCACCATTTATTCAAAGATAAACTCCCCTTAGCCAATTTAGGATCTGATCACTTCTCTATTTTTTTCTTGGCTGCTACTTCTGCTAAACCACCCAGCATGAGCACTTCGCCGCCTGTACAAAGATCCTACTCTACAGTTGAGGTAAGGACCTACGTCCAGGTAAGCTTACAGATCTAAAAAAAAAAAAAAAAAAAGAGTGCACTGAGGCTGTTACCTTTTTCAGCCCTGTACGCCAGAAGACGTCTAAGAGGACCTCAAGGCGACATGAGGACTATGGCGACTCTAGTCCCAGTAGAGACGGGTCGTCCAGGCATGGAGATCATAAGAGTGGCAGAAAATAAACGCCGTCACTCACGCTCTTTGAAGACGAGATCTCCGAGATGTCAGGCCCGTGGAGCTACCCCATTTCCAGATAAGCTGATCTGGCGGAGTTGCCCACTGGGCACAGGGCCAAGGCCTGCAAATGGTGGACCTACTTAAATACACAGTAGAGAATTCCCTTGCGGAATTGGGCCCCACAATGCCCCTGCAACAACCGGCATTTCCTACTCTGGAGTAATCGGCTGAGGCATCCATTCCCGGGCCATCTTCAAGTGAAATCTCGCCCGACACCTGCCTCTTCCTTTAAGCATCAGGAAGAGAATGCTATCTCAGGGCACCTCTCTGATGACCTGGAGTCCTTTGTTTTGTTTTCACTACGGTCCAGCCTTATGTGCAGGCGGTAAAACAAGCGATCGGCTGGGAAGAGACTGACACAGAAGTCTAAATCGTGCTTCCCCTTTTCGCCTCCAAATTTCCTTTTCCCTCATGGGCAAAATCAGGAGTGTCATTGAGAAAGAGTGGAAGAGGACGGGGAGAGAATTCTCCATTGTTCGAATAGGAGAGCTATATCTCCTCAAAGGCCGTTTCCGCAATGCTCTAAAGCCATCCAGTAGTCGGTGTAACGGTGGTAAAGTTGGCAAAGAACGTCACATTGCTTATGGAAAACTCGGCTTCACTTCGGCAGAAGGTTGGATCTTGATCTCCCACCAGATGGTGGGCAACGCTTGTAAGCCTGCGATGGCTCTGACATCAATGTTCAACTCCCTATACGCCTGGACACATGTTATAGAGTGTGCAATCCAACTGGATATCCCAAGGGGAAAATCACCAGGGCCTTAGATGAGCTAGAGCTCTCAGCAGATCTTATTGGTGAAGCCGCGATCGATTCATTTCTATGCTCCCCTGGGTCAATGCTCCACATAGTTATGGCCAGACGGGCCTTGTGACTGGAACCATAGTTAACAGATATTGCCTCAAAACAGAGACGGTGCAAGATATCTTCTGACGGGAAAGCCTTGTTTGGGGAGAAATTGGATAAGGCCATCTCTCGCATCAATGGCGGGAAATTAGGCCTGTTACCCCAAAACAGACGACCCAGGTGCTCCAGGTCATTCGCACCAAGTCTTTTATACTCCAAGGACCACAGACAGTCCAGACAGAAGAAAGGCTGTAGGCAAAGCTAGAGAAGCAAGCAATCCACCTTTCTCAAGACCCGTATACGGAAGCTCATGCCTACCCCCCCACAGGATTCTGCTAAATCCTTTTTTCATCCCAAGGGGGGCCAGACTCAAGTACTTCGTGAGGATCTGGGTACAAGGTGCAGGGATCCGTGGGTAGTCTTCACAGTTAAAAATGGTGACTTCTAGACTCCCCCTCCAAAA
Source organism: Rana kukunoris (assembly GCA_029574335.1). NCBI lineage: Eukaryota > Metazoa > Chordata > Amphibia > Anura > Ranidae > Rana > Rana kukunoris. The sequence goes on from CM056049.1 coordinate 77,866,200, forward strand.
TAAATAAATAAATACAACTTTTTTTTCCGACAAGGGTGTCGAGGTTCCCCAGAAAATCAGAAGCACTACAGCGATTTCTTCCCTCCTGTGCAGGAACAGAAAGCAGTGGTTCCAGTACCTCTATCAGAAAGATTTTACTCCACCCTGTTTCTAGTTCCCAAGAGAAACGAAGGTTCGAGACCCTTGATAGACCTGAAGAGTCTAACTCCCTAAAATCTTCCTAGGAAATTCCAAATGGTTTCGCTACAAACGATTGTTCGTTTATTCCAACCGAGGCATCGGATGTTATCAATAGACTTGCAGGATGCTTACCTGCATGTACCTGTACTACCTCCTCTCCAGAAATATCCAAGGTTTGCAGTGGGGCATGTACATCTTCAATTTTGAGCCTTCCCATTCGGCCTTTGCACATCACCAAAAGTCTTTACGAAGATCCTAATTGCTATCATAGCCCCTCTAAGAGAATTAGGACTCTGAAGTATACCACTACAGGGGTGACCTTCGTCCCCTGGTGAAGAATCCAGCCCAATTAGTGGAACAGAACATTACAGTATACTTCCCGCCCCAAAGGTAAAGTCCACTATTCGACAGATGAAGGGAGTCAGTGTGGCATCCTACCTGTGGGCATTGAACTGTCTGAGCCTAATAGGTCAGATGTCGTCATGCATCACTATGGTATTGGCATTCAAAACATTTCCAGCCAGAGTTTTTGAGGCGGCAGAACAGACCGTATCTATCTCAACCCATACACCTGACGACCCTGATGCCCAGGAGTCTACATTGATGGATGGAGAAATGCACACTTAGGAAATCACATCACATCAGGACATGTCAACTGGATCACAACCACTACCGATACCAGTGCAGCCAGTGGGGGCTCACACTAAATCCAGACCTCAGGTCAGGGAAGATGGTCCTTCCATACAACATGCCTGGTATCGAATATCGAAATTCGAGGTACAGGCAACCCAGGGCTGCAGTGTCTTATAGACATCGACAAAAAGGAACGAACAGCAGGACCTGCTGAGGGAAGTGGAAACAATAATCCTTTGGGCGGAAAGGAATCTAAAGACCTAAAAGCAGCCTATCTGCCCGGTCATCTCAACTCAAGAGCCATCCACCTATCTCAAGGGTTCGTTGATTCCAAAGAATGGTTTCTGCACCAAAGATTTCAACTACATAGTGGACCAGTGGGTCCCCTCGTGCCGGACCTATTTGCAACAGCATTCAATTCCAAGATTTCAAGGTTCGTCACGAGGCCTCCTCATCCCCAAGCGGAAGCAGTAGATGCGATCTCTGCAATCGAGTCTATGCCTTCTCTCCAAGGGCCTCTCATTACAAAGCGCCTGTGAAGCCTCATGGTAGAAACCATGACGGTGATAGCAGTCCTACCGCACTGGCCAAGACATCCTTGGTTTCCTACAACAATGTACCTAAATACCCAGCCTTCAGTCAGGGTTCCAATAATACCTTTCTCCCATCATAGGTACGTCGCACCCATCCAATTCCCCACAGGTTGGACCTTCACATCTGACAGATGAAAGGGAAAGGTTCCAATCCCTATGGTGTCCCAACAAAGTTATCGCAACCCTGCTCAGGGCAAGAAAGCCATCCACAAACAGTTTATATGATAGACGTGCATGGTTGCGTTGGTGATAGGGTTGGGAAGGGACTCGAGTCCATCCGGTGCAACCACAAACAAGGTGCGGAACAAGTTCTGGGCCTTCATGATCTGCAGAAGCTGCGTTACAGATTCTCCATCATCCTCTCAAATTCTGAATGCTTGCAGGCAGGCTTAGACCTAGGTCTTGCTTGAATACACTAAGGGTGCAGGTAGCGACAATTTCAGCAGCAACCAGTTAAAATGAACAGAGGATTCATTAACAATCCAATTTTTCAAAGCCGTCAAAGTTCGGACCAGCAACTAAACAATCTTTTCCACTCGGGACCTTGCTATGATCATAGAGTCCTTAGCCAATCCACCTCTTGCCTCTTCGGAGTCAGCATCGCTTTGGAATCTAACCATGCAGCTATCCTTCTTCATAGCCATAATCTCTGGCAGACATGTTTCCAGAACTCCTAGCTTTAGGAGCGGATTATAATTATATCATATTCTATCCTGACAGAGTGGAACTCGGAACTGTACGGGGATCTAGCCCCAAGGTCATAGCATCCTCAAACATGTCAAAAACTTGGACGCCTCCAACATTTTCAAGACAGGACTCAGGTTCTCTTCACGAGCTGAACATTGCCTCCACTTTCAGATACCATCCGCAGACTACTTCCCATTAAAACGTTACTGCACTTAGATTGGGCGCATCCTTGTTTTCTTTGTCTACCATCCGCAGGCTACGGCATCCTTTAGGGACTCTACCAGGTTGTTTGTAATCCCCTAGGTCGAAAAACAAAGGCAGGGAGGCGTCAGCAAGAACAATTGCTTTGTGGCTCGTCCACAAGGTGTACGGGGCAAAAAGACTGCGATCCACTTTGGTAGCCTGGGCGCACTCCACCAGAACCGTCTCTGCCTCTTGGGCAGCAAGAGCGAGTGTGTCAATTGAAGCTATTTGCAGGGCAATGACGGGGGCGTCCCAACATACGTTTCGAGAAAATGCACCGAGTGGAGCTCTTTTCATCGGTGGAGTCCGGCAGACAGGCGGTTAATAGGACTGTGCTTCTTCTTTAAATGATGATAATAAACTCTTTAATAAACCTCTAAGCATCATCCCACCCATCTCAGCTAGTTATTTGTCACAGGTATGTTGCCATGGAGGCACCAGGAAAACAGAAAATTGTACCATACTTACCGTAATTTTCTTTTCCTGGTGCCTATCCATGGCAACATACAATCCCACCCTCGGTATTCTATATTACGGAGAATGTGGGGGCTGTGCTAACCAACTCTTTTATAATATTCACTAGTCCTGAGGGAGGAGCCAAGGCGGAGCTTGTCACAGGTATGTTGCCATGGATAGGCACCAGGAAAAGAAAATTACGGTAAGTATGGTACAATTTTCTGTTATTCTGGCCATTGAAATTAATTAACACTCAATCGCAAAATGTACCCACTGCTCAGGTGCATTAGACACGTTTACACTGGTATAGGCGCATTAAGCCTGTTTTCTGGCAAAACTCTGCTGCTCCTTGATGCAGTGACTGTGCTGTTTTGTTTTCTGCCTCTGAGCGCATTGACACATAGGCTAACATGCAGGGGCATTTAGAGGCAGAATATAAAAATTCTCAACACCCCTTCTCTTTACAGAAGTACAACATTCAAGCCAAACCAACAGGAGACTGGGGAAAGACTTATGCCGCGTACACACAATCACTTTTTGTGATGAAAAAAAAACTACGTTTTATGTGACGAAACAAAACAACGTTTTTCAAACTTCATTTTCCAAACGACGTTGCATACACACCATTGTTTTTCCAAAATGCTCTAGCAAAGAGTGGTGACATACACCACGTTCGACGGCACTCTGTTCAATTGAAGCTCCGTCTCATAACTTGCTTCTGAGCATGCGCGGGTTTAAAAACGTCATTTTAAACGTCGTTTTGCCCACACACGATCACTTTTTATGACACAAAAAATGACATTTTGAAAAATGACACAAAAAATTCAAGCATGTTCGAATTTATTTTTGGTGGTTTTTTTTTTGAAGACATAAAACAACGTTTTACCCACACACAATCATTTTAAATGACGTTTTTGAAAACGTCATTTTTTTTCATCACAAAAAGTGATTGTGTGTACGCAGCATTACTTTCCAAAATCACTGAATATGTATACCCTCTCTCAGCCTGCACCACTGGCCATAAAACCCAGAGGGCCAAATTCAGGTAGAGTTATGCCGGCGTATAAGTGATAAGCCGGCATAACTCTGACTTTGCCCCGGCGTATCTTTTTTCTGTATTCAGAAAACAATATACGCCGGTTTGCAGGAAAGATCTGACAGGCGTAATTGTATCACGCCGTCAGATCTTAAATGCAATTTTAAAATGGCCACCAGGGGCGTTCCCGCTGATTTACGCTGAGAATATGTAAATCAGCGAAATACGCCTATTCCTGAACGTACGTCTGCCCGACACAGTGACTTTACGCCTTTTCTGTAAGGGGTTTCCCAGCGTAAAGATAAAGCACCAAAAAGATGGCGCATCCTATGTTAAGTATGGATGTCATGACCGTGAGAAATTTGAAAATGTTTACATTGTTTGCGTAACTCGTCCGTGAATGGGGATTTACGTTGATTACGTTCACGTCGAAAACACCGTCATAATTCGGAGCATGCGCACTGGGATTTTTCAATGGTCGACGCATGCGCAGTATGTTCGGCGCAGGGACGCGCCTAATTTAAATAGCATACACTCCCTACCCACCCAATTTGATTTAGGCCGCCCAGTTTACGGTACGCCCCCGCAAATTTACTAGAGCACTTGCGCGTAAAGTTGCGGCGGCGTAATGTAAATAGGTAACTTTACGCCGCCGTAAAGAACCGTTTGCCATCCTGAATCTGGCTCAGAGTAGTTAGCCAGAGGAAAATAAATATTCATAACTCTGATTATTGCAGCCTTTTACTCGATTACCAGGGACACTCTATAGCAGCAAGCTGAAGCAAACAATACCCAGAGCCCAGGAGAGACACAATAAAACTAAGCTATACATTAATCTTGGGCTGACTACATTACAGCAAATACTGAACTTGAGTAGACACTTCTGCTTAATGGTGGCTCAATTAGTTAGTTGACTAAACCAATAGAAACAACAGCATGGTGACAGCTCACTCCAGTAAAGGCTAGGAGCAGACTTATAAAAATGAACCACTCTAACTTTACTATTGTATAGTTGTTATATTTGCAAAGTTTAATACAACATTAGGAGGAATTTTTAGACATGATCTTCTCTCTTTTGGTTTAATTTGGGAATTAGACAATGGGCCAATCACAGAAGGCCTTATATATTTTTTAATTAATGCTTTATGAATGGAGAGGTTGCAGAGTGAGCAACTCACTGTTCTCCAGTCCTGACTGTCAATTTCTGCAGGGAATATTCAGCATGACTGTCGAGGAGTATATGAAACTAGCAATTTTCAGGAACAAAGCAGATGCCACAAGGGGCACACATATATTTAAAGGTACATTATTGATATCTAGCTAGTTCTCCAAAATAGGTCCAAATGTTGTATTGCAACATACACGTATCTGACTTGTAGTAAGACATTGGGGAAAATTTACAAAAACTGGTGCGCAAAGAATCTGGTGCAGCTGTGCAAAGAAACCAATCAGCTTCTAACTTCAGCTTGTTCAATTAACTTTGACAATAAAACCTGGAAGCTGAATGGTTACTATGTACAGATGCACCAGATTTTGTGTGCACCAATTTTAGTAAATCTCCCCTATTATGTGCCTGTTATACATTTTCTGAGAAACACTGAAAGCCTTGAGTATGACCCCATACTATGCCCAAAGTGACAAAATGACAGCTGAAACACTGAAACACATGAGGCCCCTGTGTGCCAACCCTTTCTACTGTTTGCCTTTAATCATCCTTCAGTCTACTCCACTAAGGTTTACAATTTTATTCACAACAATCTATCCATTAATCCATTAATTAAATCTCTTTATAATTTGTGATCTGCCAGAATAATGATGTTAAATTCCAGGAACTACTTTTGGACCGATTTACATTTTTCTAGTCTCTAGTCCTGAGGGGAACATGCAGTGAAAATAAAAAAACAGAATTTTTGCTTGCACATGATTGGATGATAGAACTCCCCTCAGAACTAGAGCAACTGCACTTGTAGTGCACTTAAAGTACACAGTATATTTGCCTTTAGTAAATCAACCACACTGTCACTTTGCCCAAACAAAGCAAAATAACATTATGTTTATTGGTCCTCCCCACGGACAGCTTAGACTGAGGGCTGATATCATGGGCTTCCCCATGTGACATTGTTCAGGATTTTTGGCCAACCACTGTCACCTGGGGTGAGTTTACATGTCCCTTCCTTTAGTGAGGGCTCTTATTTTGGGGATGGCTTGTGTGTGTGTGTGCCTCTGTAAATATAATCACCTGTTGGAAAGGGTTATCTATAAATAGTGTCTTGGTGTCGCGGGGTCCTTTTTAGGAACATAAGAACTATATTTTATTCCATGATAACATAAATAGTATCCAGAATATTTTAAAGGAATCTTACCAGGACTAGGTCTTAGTTTATTAGGTGATTTGGCTCCTGTAAATTGGAAGAATGGAAATTTCAGACACTTTCCTGTCACACGATCACAAATTCCAGATGGACAATTGCAGGTTCCTCTGCATTCCATTCCGTAGGTACCATATGGACATTCTGTAAATGAAAGAGTGAAACAAAAATGATTGCAATCTTACTTTCTTTATCTGTAATGCACAGAGCAGGATACCAGTAATTTCATACTGTACACAGGTTATGTACAATCATATTATTGCTTTGAGGAAATCTGTACTGTTAGAAATACAGTAGTAGCAAAAGCTGACCTCCTTTTCAAAATGCTAGTTCATTGGCTCCAAGTATTCAGTTTAGGAAATCCAGTTGAAGCCAGAACTGCTAATCAACAGTAATTGTGAAATGGCCTATATACACATCCCATAAATATTAAATAGTATGAGAAATGCAAAACAATTGGGACTTTTCAGGTGCTACTTGGAGTAAACAAAACAATATGTATTTTATTGATTGTGTCTTTAATAATGATTACTTATTAAAGTAGTTGTAAAGTCTCATGGTTTTTCACCTTAATGCATTCTATGCTCGGGTCCTCATTGGATAGATTTATTTGCTGTTAAGCAAATCCAGTGACACAAGAGCCAGGGATGGGGCCGAGTCCTGCTATCTGTATCCAATAAAGAGGGGCCAGGAGCGCTGCTGGGGGACCCCATAAAATTAGGACATGACCGCTCTGTGCAAAACCCTTGCACACAGGAGGCAAGTATAACATGTTTGTTATTAAAAAAAAAAAAAACCTTTACAATCAATTTAAACTCATTGTGGAATCAAGAAAATTGTATTTGTTGTACATATAAAGTCAGTCTAAATATTAGAATATTAGTTTCCATCCATGGTGTTTCCCTATCTTCTCTACAGTAAACCATTATTGGTTCAAATAATTGGTTATCTGTTTAAGGGGATCAGGGGTATTTGATCTTCCATCGTCCACGTTTCTTGGGCAAAATGGCCCAAACAGCCTATTTTGCCCCCTTACGAGCTTACTGGTATAAGTAAAGGGAGTATAGAAAGTTGGGGATATTTTATAAGCATTTTATCACAAAAGTTACATGTTAAAAGTCACCATGGGGCCAGAAATGTATGTAGTGCTGGTGCCGCTGTGTACTGCTGTATATATATTGAGTGTAAAGTATGGCCAGTTGGAAATTCTCCAGTTTTTACCATTACTAATTAAAATGTTACCGTAGAGAAGACTATTTAACCACTCCTATATTTAGCAACTCCAACAATGCACCACAGAGTGGCCTTTTTTTTAGCTCCTTAAAGTACATCCAAGCCTGAAGGGGTCTTGGCCAGGTTACAATGATAGCAATGCCCCTGCTTACAATGAAAGATTGTCTGTGACTATAGCCTTATAACTTAGGGTCTGGGTCATAAAAACAAGTCCCTCTTTCCCTTTGTCGCAATAAAGTGTCCCATCTTTACAATGAAAATGGTATAGCATAATACAAATAAATCCAGGCAAGTTGCTTAGGTTAGTAATCCTACAAGCATTTTTTGTGATCCTAATAGCACAGACAGATCGTTAACCTCTTACCAACCTTGTAACACATATACAGTATGTGGTGGTAAGACAGGTGGGCTTTAAAGCCCAGTCACCACATATATACATCCACGGCTGCATGAGATTGTGTCCTTGGAGTGCACTCACTGCACACGCCCAGTACACTAAACTGGCTGTGGCCAACAACTCTCTGCCAAGGCTTCTGATTGGCATTAAGCCAATGCGTGGTGCGTTCACACTGGTGCATTTTGAAACGCGATTTGACATGTCAAATCGGTGGCATTTGCCGTTTTTCTGACGAGAAATGCCCCATGTTGAATAATGCCGCCCTGTACTGCACAAACACAGTACTTGCATAGTACGGAGCCGCTGAAAGCCACCGAACATTGGAAAACTTTCCAGATGCTCGTGCAAGTCTGCAAGTGGTGGACTTGTTCATGATGGGCGTGTGTGAGGGCTGGATAGCAACAGAAGGGGGCATATTTTGTAATGATGGGCAGTGCTAATAAGGGCAACACTTGTAGGAAGAATTTTTTATTTTTAATAGCAGAGATATATTTGTTTAGGAGATGTGTTTGAGTTTCGTGACAAATTCCACCCTCATCTTACCAGCACTGGCCATCATTACAAAATACACCCCTTCTGTTGCCTTCCGCCCCTCACACGCTTCTATAATGAATACATCCGCCCCTTGCAGATTTCCATGAGCATCGAGAGCGTGTGGCACAATGTCATCTTTTGTGCACAGGCGCCGTGTACAGCTGCTTCTACATTACGATGTACGGACACTTTTGGTGGCTCCGTACTGTGCAAGTGTTGCGCCTCTGCAGTACTGGGTGGGCATTATTCGACGGGGGCATTTCTCGTCACAACACCAGTAATGGCACCACCCTAATCGGTGTGAAGCCGCATCTCAAAAAGTAGATTTACATTGACATCTGTGCATAAACTGCACAGATGTCTCTGTAATAGTGGCTGAAATCGGGACTAACAAGCATGTAAGGGCCAGCAGGAGGTGGTGCTAAGGGGTTAAAGAGACATGGTCACCTTTCCTATTTGGGTAAAATATGACAATTACTCTGCAAAGGCCCTCCCTGACAACCATATACTCACTTTGCCTGCACTCCCTTGCTGCTTTTTTTTGGGTTACAGTCATTGACACTACACAGCACTCCTAAGTAAAAGGGAGCCTGATCTGTTCACCTATGACACTACTCATGTTTATCAAACAGTTGAAACAGTTGAGCAGCAAGGGAGTACAGGTAAGATCAGAATAAGGGTGTTTAGGGTCACTTTGCATAGCTTTAATTTCAAGAACACACCAACAACCTGCTGATTTGACAATAAAGAAGAAACAGCACACTAATGAGTCATCATTATGCTCTCTCCTTTAGCCAGCATGTTCAATGTTGGCATATGTATTGACCCTCATTCTCCCAGTCTGAGGATTGCCATTTTGAAAATGTTGAGGTTTTGTAGCTCATTGGTAGTGCAAAACCGTGAGTTTACTCCACGTCGGAAGTACTTTTCTGGAGTTTTTCTGGCAACTTTTTTTTAAAAAGAAAGCAAAAAGTTCACAAATAAAAGTTTTCCTACACAGGGGTTCTCACCATCAATATGAAAAAACATCTCAGGCCTCATGTCTAGGTCCTCTAGCTCATCTAACGCGCTTCCCAGTGATTGTGCACAAAACGCTGTACCTCTGTCAGCTTGGCTTCTTACACTGCAGCTCCCAGCTGCCATATCTCTCAAAGGCTCTTGCCTCTGTCTATCCTGACCTGGACAGTATAGTAAAATATATGCACCTCTCACTGCTCCCTCCACTTGGGAGGGTGGGGCTCTGAGCCCTAATCCTGCCTCTAAGATGAATGCAGAACACACCTGCATCATTAGTGTGCCTGCTTCCTAGAAAATCTGGCCTAGACCGTCATATTAAACAGTGGCAAGGGCTTGCCCTGCCACACTATGAAATGTACTACAGGTATTATCATTATCAGCTGTTCTGGTGCTTGTGACATTTGTTTTTAAGAAATGTAATTCAATAATTGATCATTTTGAAAAATCTGACTGGTGATCAAAGTTTGTAAGTAGGCTGCATAATGTTAATTTGAAGACATCTTTTTACTTGCTCATTCTGTAACACATAAAGGCTCTTCTTTAAACTATGTTGCCTATAGTGCTGAGATATTACATTTTTTGGGGGTAATACCTAACATGGAATTTTAACTGCATAGTCCATATTATTAAATATGTCTTCTCAGAATTAAAAGACGTAATCTTATTCAAAAGCTAACTGAATGCAATTATATGACCGTCAAGGGACACCAAAGCCTAAACTAGAAATTATTTATATTTATTAAGGATCAAAAATGTGATACAATAAAAAATAAGCATTTCGGGAATGAGTGGGGAAGAAAATGAATATGGAAATAATTAAATAGATACTTATTTTTGGAACTGATTTTCAAGTTAAGCAACACAGTTGGATGCCTTTAGCCCCTAAATTTAATTGTCTTTCCAATTGCACAGCCAGTGCAGTTTGGCCTGCATGAGATTTAGGTTTTAATAAATCCTTATAGTAACACATTTTTTTAGGATGTGTGTCTTAATAAAAATGCCCTATCAGCTCTGCATTATTACATAAATAAATTCCTCATGTCATAAGATACATGGAATGTGTTATTAAAAAAAAATGCATCTTTTATTACCAAGAAGCATAGAGCTTCAGTAAAAGCAGGGAGACTAGGCTAAGAGGAGCATTGTAAAGAAGTACTCCAGGAAAAAAAAAGAAATTCCCATGCACTTGCATGGTTTACCTGCTCATTTTGTCCAGGAGCGCACAGAAAGGCTATACTTACCTGATCCTTTGATCCTATGGAAAACAGCGCTCCCCCTCATCCAACAATGGACTGTTCCTGCCTTCCCCATGTCCAGAGCAGGGCTATGGGCATGATGACATCAGGAACAGACAATGCACAAGACAATAGAGTGTGTGCAGGGGGGGGGGGGGGGCAAGAGTGGGGATCATCCGATTAGGTAAGTATATCTCATATCTCCTCACTCCTAGACACAAATGAGCAGTTAACCCATGCAGGGCGGGCACAGCCTTCTTTAAAGTTCTTCTTTAAAACAGCAGAAGCATTTCCTTAAAGGGGTTGTAAAGGTAAAAGTTTTTTTTACCTTAATGCATCCTATGCATTAAGGTAAAAAAACATCTCACAGCACCGCCCCCCTCGAGCCCCCGTTTTACTTACCTTACCGTTCGAAACTCCCGGGTGCGTCCACGTCATCCTCTTCGGTTCCCAGCCTGGCCGTTGATTGGCTAGGCTGGGCGGATTGAGAGCAGCGCAGCCATTGGCTGGCGCTGCTGTCAATCACAGCGGATGACGCGGCGCGTCGGGGGCGGGGCCGAGTCATACAGTCGGCGGCTATGGCCGCCGCTGTATCACAGGAGCGCGCTCGCAAAAGCTTTCCACCATGCGAGCGCCCTCGCATGAAGATGGAAAGCTTTTGCGAGGAGGAGCCCAGACAGCCGCCGAGGGACCCCAGAAGACAGCTTTCCGGGCGACTCTGTGCAAAACGAACTGCACAGTGGAGGTAAGTATAACATGTTTGTTATTTTAAAAAAAACAACAACCTGACTTTAGTGTTCCTTTAATCTCCTTTCCACCAGAGGTTACTTACTGGCACTGTAACTTTCTGGCAGTCTAAAAAGGTGTGAGAGAGCAACACCAAAGTTGTGTGACACAACTTGTATAATACAGCCAGTAGTATGAAAGAAAAACTGTGCCCAGCTATTGACTTTCAAGCAGTAAATAAGCATTAAAACCCCTCACTGTAGCTACAGGCATTGTAGAGCAGTTGATCCCCAAAGTTTATGACAAAAAGCACTTTCAATTTAATTTTGGCTGCCCAACTCATCCCTCTTACATTTCAGGAGTAAGGTTGTAGCCTGTCAGCCTTCTAATCTCACAAAGCAGTTGCACAGGAAGAGGATAGACAAGAAAATGAGACCCATTTTGAAATATTTCACAGATTCTTGAGTGAAGCTTGAGAATGAATTGCTCCACACTGTCTGCAACTACAGAGGTCAATAAAGGCTTGTTCTAAAGCTTATTTGCTAAAAACAACAGATTTTTTATTTATTTTTTGCTTAACTAACACAGATTTTATTGGGTTTTTAGGCAAAAGTATAAAGAAAGGTAAAGATGTTGGGAAAAAACTATATGGAAGGTACCTCAAGACGAGGTCAGAATGTTACATAAAATGTGCATCACATTAAGCATATACAATACAACCCAAACACTGTACAATAGCTGAAAATAATGTCCCATTACAGTCATGCAGTGTATTCCCAAACATGGTTTGAAAACACCTGCAGACATTCCCTTACGTAGGGTTACTTGTAGGTCCCACAAGCAGAAGAAATAACATACAAAATAGAAGGTGTGAGGGGAACAAAGCTAAAAAAAGGAAAGCAAGAGAAAAAGAAAAAGAAAGGCCAAGGAAAAGAGAGGGGATAAAGAGAATGGGAAGAATTAGGAAGGGGTGAGAGAAATGGATGGAACCCCCGGCTGGGGGTTTATTGCACATATCTCAATATGTAGAAATTACTCTGAGGGAAAGTCAGAGATGGGATTGAATTTTAGATGAGCTAGATAGCTTAATCAAACAGATCGTGTAGCTATAAATTTCAAGTGCCATTTATGGAGGCTGGCTGTGAGCTCCTCCATTTCCATATGGTTAAATTCTGCTACCCATTCAGATAGAAAGAATTGAAGCAGTCCTTTTTTATTCTTTGTGATTGATCCAGGTATAATAGATAGAAGGGCAACTTCGGGGGTCTCTGGCCAAGTCGTCCCTGTAATCAAGTGACATTGCCGGCCAGTGGCGGCTGGTGATCAAAATTTTTAGGGGGCGCAAACGGAAAAAAAAATTGCAGCTTCACTGTGCCCATCAAATGTAGCCACTGTGCCATCAATTGTCACCACTGTGCAATGCATCAAACACAGCCACTGTGCCGTTAATTGTCACCACTGTGCCATGCCATCAAACGCAGCCACTGTGCCATCAATTGTCACCACTGTTCCATGCCATCAAACGCAGCCACTGTGCCACCAATTCGCACCACTGTGCCATGCCATCAAATGCAGTCACTGTGCCATGCCATCAAACACAGTCACTGTGCCATCAATTCACACCATTGTGCCATGCCATTAAACGCAGCCACTGTGCCATGCCATTAAACACAGCCACTGTGCCATCAATTGTCACCACTGTGCCATGCCATCAAACGCAGCCACTGTGCAATGCCATCAAACACAGCCACTGTACCATCAATTGTCACCATTGTGCCCTTTAATTGTCACCGCTGTGCCCTTTAATTGTCACCACTGTGCCCTTTAATTGTCGCCGCTGTGCCAATTGTCCCCACTGTGCCCATTGTCCCCACTGTGCCTATTGTCGTCACTTTTGATGTCACTGTGCCCTTTAATTGTCATCACTGTGCTCATTAATGCCGCTGTGCCAATTGTCCTCATTGTCCCCACTGTGCCTATTGTCGCCACTGTGCCCATTCATGTCACTAACTGTGCCCTTCGTCGCTGCTGTGCCCTGTAAAGTTCCCCTACCCCCCCCGCATGGCACTTACCTTTACTGGAGTCAGCCATCCACGTCTATCGGTGTCTTCTGTCGCCCTCGATGACTGACAGGCGCCTCAGCCAATCAGGTTACCAGTAGCCAGAACCGGACATCCTGATTGGCTGAGATGCCTGTCAGTCTTATCCAAGGAACGCACCCCCCATGCATTCCAAGGATAAGCTTCCGGGACCCAAGGGCTGTACTCAGAAAGCATATCAGAGCTGCTGGCTCTGATAGGCACTTCTGTACAGCCAACCAGCTGTCGTCATTTAGATGGCCAGATATGAGCACCGACCATCTAAATAGAACAGCGGCAGTGGCGATAATAACATAGATTCGTGCAATGCATGAATCTATGTTATTAGACTCAGTGGCGGTGAGAGCCAGAGGGGGCGGCGCTCCATACATTTTCAGAAGGACCTAATACACAAGCAGGTCCACCATTCAAGCAGTATCACCTTCATTCGCACACCTCTAACATCAGTTTGGGACCGATAGTGCCATTTTTATATAGGTATTATTTTATGTAGGAGAGGCTTCTGTACTAAATAGTTTGAAGTTTATAATTTCTTTCTTGAGTTTGTCCCAATGACCCGTTAAGATGGAATGCTTCAGTTCTCCCTCCCAGTTTCTGATATAGAAGGAAGGGATGAATATGTGGATAATTAGAACTGTTGAGGCACAGAAATTCGAATGGCATCAGGTTCTATATAATTGTCTGGAGTTTGATATGGGAATGAAATTACTTAAAGCGGAGTTCCACCCAAAAGTGTAACTTCCGCTTTAAAGATTCCTCACCCTCTGACATGCCACATTTGGCATGTCATTTTTTTGGGGGGGAGTGGGTACCTAGTTTTGATGTACCCAGCTCCCACTTCCGCTCGTGCCACCTAGGACGACTCTTCCTCTCCTCTTCCCTCCCGGCAATCTTCTGGGACACGTCACAGGTCCAAGAAGATTGCCTAGCCATTCAGGACACGCAGAGCGACTAGCACATGTGCACTCGGCAGCAAAGCTTCAAGCTGTCACAGCCGGATGCACACACTTGCAATGCCGACACCGCAGAGAGGAGAGGGAGATAAGTGAGGCTTCGGGTGGCTGCATCACCTGACCATGGGACAGGTGAGTGTGTGTTTATTAAAAGTTAGCAGCTACACTTTTTGTATCTGCTGACTTCAAATAAACAGAAAAAAAAGTGGAACTCCGCTTTAAAGAGGACTTTTAGGCCTATTCCCCTTTCATTTTTTTTCTATTACCCTGATTACCTCCAGGTGATATCTTCACAGTTTGGATACTCGCTCAGCCTCCCAATTACAGGAAAGTAAGTAAGATTTTCGCCCATTTGTGTTCCATTGCAGAGATTTCACTTCCTGTCCCATAGCCAAAAAGCAAGTGAGAGGAAATCCCTGAAAATTATGAAAATCCCTTAGGGACCCCGGGTCACCAGAAAAAGTATTTCCATTGGAAGATTTTCCCCTATTATTTTTCTGTGGACAACCCAAAATTTGGGATTTTCTGTTACTTTTACTTTTAATTATAATGGTAAACAAGACAATAGACATGTGCAAAATTTGTATGTTTTGGTTTCATTCCCTTCATTATGATCAAAATGTATTATTTTGAATGAATTCATTACTTCAGAAAAATGTGAATTCATAATGTTCCATTTGTTTAAATTTGTAAATTTGAAAATCCATTAATTGGTAAATTCAAAAATTCTGAAATTCTGAAATTTGAAAATCCAAAATAATAACTAACTAATATTAACTAACGATTAAATTATAGGTAATGGGATTTCCTTTCAAATTTGGCTGTTTCTGAATGTAATGTTTTTATTATTATTTACTATTATTAATTTGCTACATTCAATTAGTTTGGATGCGGCATTCCTTATTTTGGATAATTTGTAACTTCGGATAAATTTTAATTCTTTACATTCATTAACAGCCAAATTTAAAAAAAGGAAATTCCTATACCCATAATTTAATAGTTAGTAATAGTTATTATTATTATTAGTTAGTCATTATTTCGTATTTTGTAATTTTCGTTCCTTTGAATTTTCTGATTTTCATTCTTTTTTTTGGATTTTCAAGTCTTCAAATTTACGGATTTTCAGAAAACGGGTTTTTGTTAATTCAAATATTTTCAAATGATCAAATTTGTTGGATTTTGTTGAAAAAACAAATTGCACATGTCTACTGGACGAATTAAGAGAGAGTGAATCTCCTTAACGGGGCTACAGAGAGCAATAAAAACTAACAGGTGTTAGTTTCCCCCCTCCCCCCTATCCCCCTACACTTTATCCAAAACAAAAAGCCTTTAGTTATACTTTAATTTTCTGAAGTGCATATGTGCTTACAGTGAACATGCTAACATGAGGAGACAGCAGAATGAGCAGAGGATTTACCTCACCAATCTGTTTCAAATATTTTATTGAATTTTATCATTATAAACAAAATTCCATTAACAGAGTATGTACAATAATATAATATAAATATATATTCCATTTACAGGACATGTACAATAGTTTAATAGAAAGAGGCATAATCATTCAGGAAAGTAACTCTTATAAATGTAAATGAAAATAGATAACCTAGCGGATTGTAGGATAAGATTATATACCATGAAATGTCATAATCATAGCTTCATGACAGCTATGACAAGTAATTGATAAATAAACCACTTAAGGACCGGACCAATATGCTGCTAAAAGACCCAAGGTGTTTTTACAATTTGGCACTGCGCTGCTTTAATTGGTAATTGCGCGGTCATGCAATGTTGTACCGAAATTAAATTTGCGTCCTTTTCTTCCCACGAATAGAGCTTCCATGGAATAATATTCCATGGACTCAACATGCCTCTCAGCAAATAGCTTGGGGTGACTTCTTTCCAATATGGGGTCATTTGGGGGGGTTATGTGCCATCTTGGCATTTTATGGCCTTCAAAACTTTGAGGCCTCGTACACACGAGCGGACAGATTTGTTCAAATCTGTCCGTCCGACAGATTTGAACAAATCTGTCTGCTGGGATTTTGGTTTGCTCGCGTGTACACACGAGCAAACCAAAATCCCCGCCAGCAGACGGCGCGCTGACGTGTCGGTGACGTGGCGGTGACGTTGACGCCGCCACGTCACCGCACCAGGAAGTAAAATACGAATCCATTCGGCGGCGGCGGTGCGGGACGACATGTCTGCTGGTAAGTGTACTAACCAGCAGACATGTCGGGCGGACGGATTCCCACCCGATAGATTTCAAAGCATGCTTTGAAATCTGTCGGGTGGCCAAATCCATCGGCTCGGCCGTACACACGATCGAATCTGTCTGCTGAAACGGTCCAGCGGACCGTTTCCAGCGGACAGATTTGATCGTGTGTACGAGGCCTGATAGGTAGTGAGGAGTGAAATCAAAAATGTATGCCCTTAGAAATCTTGAAGACGGTGCTTGGTTTTCGGGGCCCCGTATGCGGCTAGGCTAACAAAAAGTCCCACACATGTGGTATCTCCGTATTTAGGAGAAGCTGCAGAATGTATTTTGGGGTGCAATTCCACATATAACCATGGTGTGTGAGAAATATATAATTTAGTGACAACTTTGTGCAAAAAAAAAAATCAGTTTGTCATATTCCCGCAACTTGTGTCAAAATATAAAATATTCCATGGACTCGACATGCCTCTCAGCAAATAGCTTGGGGTGTCTACTTTCCAAAATGGGGTCATTTGTTTTTTTTGTTGTGCTATTTTGTATTTTGGGGTGTAATTCCACATATGGGGGGTGTATGCTTTGCGCGTGGGTGTAAGCGTTACTGGCACTAACTAGCTACCTAGTGGCACTAGCGACACTAATACAGCGATCAGAAAAACGATCGCTTAGTGACGCTGGCAATAGGGGGTGAAAGGGTTAACTCTAGGGGCAATCAGGGTTTAAAACCTTTATTAGAAAATATATGGGGGTACCTAATGCTATAAAAACCTGGCGGGCGAACCTCAAAAAATAACTAGCTACCTAGCCGCACTTGCGACACTAATACAGCGATCAGAAAAACGATTGCTTAGTGACGCTGGCAATAGGGGGTGAAAGGGTTAACTCTAGGGGCAATCAGGAGTTAAAACCTTTATTAGAAAATGTATGGGGGTACCTAACGCTATAAAAACCTGGCGGGTGAACCTCAAAAGAAAAACTAGCTACCTAGCGGCACTAGCGACACTAATACAGCGATCAGAAAAACGATTGCTTAGTGACGCTGGCAATAGGGGGTGAAAGGTTTAACTCTAGGGGCAATCAGGGGTTAAAACCTTTATTAGAAAATGTATGGGGGTACCTGATAAAGGTTTTAACCCCTGATTGCCCCTAGAGTTAACTCTTTCAACCACCTTTTTGCCAGCGTGACTAAGCGATCGTTTTTCTGATCGCTGTATTAGTGTCGCTAGTGTCGCTAGGTAGCTAGTTATTTTTTGAGGTTCGCCGCCATGTTTTTATAGCGTTAGGTACCCCCATAAATTTTCTAACGCTATAAAAACATGGCGGCAAACCTCAAAAAAAAAACTAGCTACCTAGCGACACTAGCGACACTAATACAGCGATCAGGAAAACGATCGCTTAGTGATGCTGGCAAAAGGGGGGTGAAAGGGTTAACTAGGGGGTGATCAAGGGGTTAAAACCTTTATGGGGGGGTAGGGGGCCACCCTGGACCTAACACTAACTGCCTGACACTAACTGTCAGGCCTCGTACACACGAGGCAATCTATCTGTTCAAATCGGTCGGACCGACCGATTTGAACAGATCTGTCTGCTTGGATTTTGGTTTGCTCGCGTGTACACACGAGCAAACCAAAATCCCCACCAGCAGACAGCGCGCTGACGTGTTGGTGACGTGGCGGTGACGTTGACGCCGCCACGTCACCGCACCAGGAAGTAAAACACTTCCGCGCATGCGTCGAAATCATTTGGCGCGTGTGCGAGAAGACATGTCTGCTGGTTAGCATACTACTGATATCCACAGGAGATATCCACAGGAGAGAGATCCTGTAAGCAAGCGGGAGGGAAGGAAAAAGAAAATTTATACGGAAGGCCTGGCCCGGGGGTATAAAAAATTACTAGTTTGGGGAAACTCCCAGCCAGGTGGGAGGGTTTGGCAGGGTCAGTTAGTACCCACACGGGCTCACTCACCTAGTAGATGGTACACTTCAATAGTTAGAGTGATATGTTGTATGGTGTTGTATGGTGTGTTATGTTGTAGTAGATCTAGAAAATGTGTTTTTTTACAAGGCATCCCAGTAGAGGAGGAAACAGTGATGAAAGCAAGAATGCCCATATTGATTAAAGGAACAGGGGATGGCTAATTTAGTAAAACAGTATAACATACAATGTAAGGGGTTTGAGTTCACCAAATAAGAGGGAGCGCTATGGCAGGAACTGAATCATTATGCATATATATATATGCGTATCACCAGTTGCAAGGTCCAGGGGAGTAAACCATAGCCTTGAGGAAGGGGTGCCCTTTAATCCCCACAGCAATACAAACAGACCCAGAGGGACGGTACCTCTTTATCAAGGGTATGCTTCTTGGTTGTTGCTACACGTTGGCGGCTATATATGCCCCCAATGTAGGCACAGTAGAATTCATAGAGAAAACTTTGAAAAGATTGGACATGTTTAAGGAGGGATTTGTAATAGTAGGAGGGGACTTTAACATTATCTTGGACCCCAAATTAGACACAACAACAGGAAAACCAGCATTGTCATTTAGAGCCCTTAGACATGTAAAAAAAAGTTTCAGTCTCTCCATATGGTTGATAGCTGGAGGTCACTGAATGCAGAGACAAATTATTACAGTTACTATTCCAAAACACATAGGGCCAGATCCACAAAGCCCGGCTTAAGTTTCTGGCGGGTGTAGCGTATATTATTTACGATACGCCGCCGTAAGTTAGAATGGCAAGTGCCGTATTCACAAAGCACTTGCTTCCTAACGTAGCGTAAATGGGCCGGCGTACGCGCGTCTAATTCAAATTGGTAAGAGGTGGGCGTGTTTTATTTAAATTAATCGTTACCCGACGTAAATGACATTTTTTTTAACTGCGCATGCGCCGGCCGTGGACGTATCCCAGTGCGCATGCGTGAAATCACGTCGCAAATAGTCAATGTAAACAACGTGAACGTAACTTACGCAAATCCCTATTCGCAAATTGTTTACGCAAATGACGTGAACGACGGAAAATTCAACGCTGGCCCAACGTCCATACTTAACATGGTGTATGGCTCTATATAGCAGGGGTAACTTTACGCCGGACATACTCTTACACAAACGACGTAAAAGGAATGCACCGGCCGCTCGTACATTCGTGAATTGCCATAACTTGCTCATTTCCATATTCAACGACGGAATGATACGCCAGTCGTATCTTAGCGTAATTCCGGTGTATCTTGTTTTGTGGATACAAAACAAAAATACGCCAGCGGGAATTTGAAATTATGGCGGCGTATCTGGAGATACGCCGCCGGAATTCTTTGTGGATCTGGCCCATAAAGTGTACTCAAGGTTGGATTTATTCCTGGTGGATCAGTACTTCCTTGAGAATGTGAAAACAGTCTGGATAGAACAAATAACAATATCTGACCATGCCCTAGTGATGCTGACATTCCTGCCAGTGAAGGTAGGCTATCATGAAAGAACATGGAGATTAAATGAGTCTCTGTTAGATGATAAATGGATAGTGGAGGACATCAGAAAAAAAATGAAAATATTTTGAAATAAATATAGCAGGGGAAGTATCAGAATAAACGGTATGGGAAGCCCATAAGGCAGTAATTAGAGCGGAGTTAATAGCACATGGATCCCAAGTAAAAAATAAATAAAAGGAAGGAGATTGAAGATCTATTAGGGGAAATACAAGAGTGGGAGGGTAAACAAAATAGGGGCTTTGATCCGGAGGTAGATAGACAGTTGGGAGTATTGGGGGATAAGCTTTCCACCTGTTTGGATAGGAGAGTTAAGGACAAACATAGATTCTTTGCACATTGTTTTTATGAACACGGAAACAAATGCAGTAAATTACTGGCTAGACAGTTAAAAAAAGTACTGTCCCATGTTCATGAAATACGAGTTAATAACATACACATAATGGATACGAAATCTATAGCTAGGGAATTTAAACAATTTTACACAAGTTTATACAACATCCATCCAAGAGTATCAATAGGAGAGAGAGAGAAACAAGTATAAGAAATAAAAGATTACATAAAAAATTCAGCAACACCAGCTCTCCCCTTGGACGTGGTTAAAAAATTGAGGAATATATTACTATGGGGGAAATAAAAAAAGCAATAGGGGAACTACCAAATGCAAAAAGCCCAGGACCAGATGGTTTAACAAATGCATACTATAAAACATTTATAGACATCTTGATAACACCATTATGTAACTACTTTAAAATAACCCCCCACCCCTGAAGCATTATTAGCTTATGTGACGGTAATACCAAAACCCAGGACAAATCCACAATACTGCGCAAACTACAGGCCTATTTCTCTCCTCAATACGGACATCAAATTATTATCAAAAATAATAGCAAGGAGACTGCAGGATAAGGTAGTACAACTGATCCATTTGTATCAGACGGATTTTGTGATGGGCCAGGAGACTAAGGCGATTGCTTAGTGACGCTGGCAATAGGGGGTGTGTCAGAAACACAAGTACTTACCAAGGCCGAGATGCTGAGGACGGCTCACCTTTACAACCAAGCGCACCTGCCCCTGGAGTTTGAGACAGGAGGCAGAGGCACAAAGAGGTACCGGTACCAGCGGAGTAGTAGGTGGGGTATAGGTTGCTGAAGATTAGCGGCTGAGAAGGGATGCAGGAGCTGGATGGTCACCAAGGCAGGTGAGAGTGGTACAGTCCCAGTACACGGCTCAGAAGCTAGCAGACTGACGGCAGCAGATTCGGGGTACAGGTTAAAGTCCGGGTTCAGGGCAAGGCTAGGACAAGTCCAGAGGTGCAAGCCAAAGTTCAGGAGCAGGAGACAGAGGCAAATCCAGGTCACGGTCCGAGGTCAGAGGATTAAGGAAGTGTCAAAACTTTACACAGAGCTGACGATAAACTAGCAACCTGTGCAAAGACAGGGGCTGGTTTAAATAGGGCTGTCATGCCTCTAATTGGTCCCGGGAGGGGGCGCGCATGCGCCGTGTCGCCGTGCCATGCACGCGCACGCCCTAGATGCGCGGGCACGTGCTGTTACGCGATTATAACGTGCCTGTGCACTGAGTGAGCGCTGGGACCCTGACAGGGTGAAAGGGTTAACTCTAGGGGCAATCAGGGTTTAAAACCTTTATTAGAAAATATATGGGGGTACCTAATGCTATAAAAACCTGGCGGGCGAACCTCAAAAAATAACTAGCTACCTAGCCGCACTTGCGACACTAATACAGTGATCAGAAAAACGATTGCTTAGTGACGCTGGCAATAGGGGGTGAAAGGGTTAACTCTAGGGGCAATCAGGAGTTAAAACCTTTATTAGAAAATGTATGGGGGTACCTAACGCTATAAAAACCTGGCGGGCGAACCTCAAAAGAAAAACTAGCTACCTAGCGGCACTAGCGACACTAATACAGCGATCAGAAAAACGATTGCTTAGTGACGCTGGCAATAGGGGGTGAAAGGTTTAACTCTAGGGGCAATCAGGGGTTAAAGCCTTTATTAGAAAATTTATGGGGGTACCTGATAAAGGTTTTAACCCCTGATTGCCCCTAGAGTTAACTCTTTCAACCACCTTTTTGCCAGCGTGACTAAGCGATCGTTTTTCTGATCGCTGTATTAGTGTCGCTAGTGTCGCTAGGTAGCTAGTTATTTTTTGAGGTTCGCCGCCATGTTTTTATAGCGTTAGGTACCCCCATAAATTTTCTAACGCTATAAAAACATGGCGGCAAACCTCAAAAAAAAAACTAGCTACCTAGCGACACTAGCGACACTAATACAGCGATCAGGAAAACGATCGCTTAGTGATGCTGGCAAAAGGGGGGTGAAAGGGTTAACTAGGGGGTGATCAAGGGGTTAAAACCTTTATGGGGGGGTAGGGGGCCACCCTGGACCTAACACTAACTGCCTGACACTAACTGTCAGGCCTCGTACACACGAGGCAATCTATCTGTTCAAATCGGTCGGACCGACCGATTTGAACAGATCTGTCTGCTTGGATTTTGGTTTGCTCGCGTGTACACACGAGCAAACCAAAATCCCCACCAGCAGACAGCGCGCTGACGTGTTGGTGACGTGGCGGTGACGTTGACGCCGCCACGTCACCGCACCAGGAAGTAAAACACTTCCGCGCATGCGTCGAAATCATTTGGCGCGTGTGCGAGAAGACATGTCTGCTGGTTAGCATACTACTGATATCCACAGGAGATATCCACAGGAGAGAGATCCTGTAAGCAAGCGGGAGGGAAGGAAAAAGAAAATTTATACGGAAGGCCTGGCCCGGGGGTATAAAAAATTACTAGTTTGGGGAAACTCCCAGCCAGGTGGGAGGGTTTGGCAGGGTCAGTTAGTACCCACACGGGCTCACTCACCTAGTAGATGGTACACTTCAATAGTTAGAGTGATATGTTGTATGGTGTTGTATGGTGTGTTATGTTGTAGTAGATCTAGAAAATTTGTTTTTTTACAAGGCATCCCAGTAGAGGAGGAAACAGTGATGAAAGCAAGAATGCCCATATTGATTAAAGGAACAGGGGATGGCTAATTTAGTAAAACAGTATAACATACAATGTAAGGGGTTTGAGTTCACCAAATAAGAGGGAGCGCTATGGCAGGAACTGAATCATTATGCATATATATATATGCGTATCACCAGTTGCAAGGTCCAGGGGAGTAAACCATAGCCTTGAGGAAGGGGTGCCCTTTAATCCCCACAGCAATACAAACAGACCCAGAGGGACGGTACCTCTTTATCAAGGGTATGCTTCTTGGTTGTTGCTACACGTTGGCGGCTATATATGCCCCCAATGTAGGCACAGTAGAATTCATAGAGAAAACTTTGAAAAGATTGGACATGTTTAAGGAGGGATTTGTAATAGTAGGAGGGGACTTTAACATTATCTTGGACCCCAAATTAGACACAACAACAGGAAAACCAGCATTGTCATTTAGAGCCCTTAGACATGTAAAAAAAAGTTTCAGTCTCTCCATATGGTTGATAGCTGGAGGTCACTGAATGCAGAGACAAATTATTACAGTTACTATTCCAAAACACATAGGGCCAGATCCACAAAGCCCGGCTTAAGTTTCTGGCGGGTGTAGCGTATATTATTTACGATACGCCGCCGTAAGTTAGAATGGCAAGTGCCGTATTCACAAAGCACTTGCTTCCTAAC
This sequence comes from Rana kukunoris, assembly GCA_029574335.1. Taxonomy (NCBI): domain Eukaryota; kingdom Metazoa; phylum Chordata; class Amphibia; order Anura; family Ranidae; genus Rana; species Rana kukunoris. The sequence continues at coordinate 77,889,967 of CM056049.1, forward strand.
GTAGCGTAAATGGGCCGGCGTACGCGCGTCTAATTCAAATTGGTAAGAGGTGGGCGTGTTTTATTTAAATTAATCGTTACCCGACGTAAATGACATTTTTTTTAACTGCGCATGCGCCGGCCGTGGACGTATCCCAATGCGCATGCGTGAAATCACGTCGCAAATAGTCAATGTAAACAACGTGAACGTAACTTACGCAAATCCCTATTCGCAAATTGTTTACGCAAATGACGTGAACGACGGAAAATTCAACGCTGGCCCAACGTCCATACTTAACATGGTGTATGGCTCTATATAGCAGGGGTAACTTTACGCCGGACATACTCTTACACAAACGACGTAAAAGGAATGCACCGGCCGCTCGTACATTCGTGAATTGCCATAACTTGCTCATTTCCATATTCAACGACGGAATGATACGCCAGTCGTATCTTAGCGTAATTCCGGTGTATCTTGTTTTGTGGATACAAAACAAAAATACGCCAGCGGGAATTTGAAATTATGGCGGCGTATCTGGAGATACGCCGCCGGAATTCTTTGTGGATCTGGCCCATAAAGTGTACTCAAGGTTGGATTTATTCCTGGTGGATCAGTACTTCCTTGAGAATGTGAAAACAGTCTGGATAGAACAAATAACAATATCTGACCATGCCCTAGTGATGCTGACATTCCTGCCAGTGAAGGTAGGCTATCATGAAAGAACATGGAGATTAAATGAGTCTCTGTTAGATGATAAATGGATAGTGGAGGACATCAGAAAAAAAATGAAAATATTTTGAAATAAATATAGCAGGGGAAGTATCAGAATAAACGGTATGGGAAGCCCATAAGGCAGTAATTAGAGCGGAGTTAATAGCACATGGATCCCAAGTAAAAAATAAATAAAAGGAAGGAGATTGAAGATCTATTAGGGGAAATACAAGAGTGGGAGGGTAAACAAAATAGGGGCTTTGATCCGGAGGTAGATAGACAGTTGGGAGTATTGGGGGATAAGCTTTCCACCTGTTTGGATAGGAGAGTTAAGGACAAACATAGATTCTTTGCACATTGTTTTTATGAACACGGAAACAAATGCAGTAAATTACTGGCTAGACAGTTAAAAAAAGTACTGTCCCATGTTCATGAAATACGAGTTAATAACATACACATAATGGATACGAAATCTATAGCTAGGGAATTTAAACAATTTTACACAAGTTTATACAACATCCATCCAAGAGTATCAATAGGAGAGAGAGAGAAACAAGTATAAGAAATAAAAGATTACATAAAAAATTCAGCAACACCAGCTCTCCCCTTGGACGTGGTTAAAAAATTGAGGAATATATTACTATGGGGGAAATAAAAAAAGCAATAGGGGAACTACCAAATGCAAAAAGCCCAGGACCAGATGGTTTAACAAATGCATACTATAAAACATTTATAGACATCTTGATAACACCATTATGTAACTACTTTAAAATAACCCCCCACCCCTGAAGCATTATTAGCTTATGTGACGGTAATACCAAAACCCAGGACAAATCCACAATACTGCGCAAACTACAGGCCTATTTCTCTCCTCAATACGGACATCAAATTATTATCAAAAATAATAGCAAGGAGACTGCAGGATAAGGTAGTACAACTGATCCATTTGTATCAGACGGATTTTGTGATGGGCCAGGAGACTAAGGCAAACACCATTCGAACGCTTCACTTATTACATTGGATGCAGAATGGGCCGAATAAAGAACCAAGAGTAGCCCTGTCGATGGACGCCGAAAAGGCATTTGACAGGGTGAACTGGATACATGATGGAAGTATTGAAGGGAATAGGCCTGGAGGAGCGGATAATGGGTTGGATTGCAGCACTATATGCAGATCCGAAAGCCAAGGTCAAGGTAAACGGAACTCTGTCGAGTAGTTTCGATATAGGTAATGGCACTCGACAAGAATGTCCTCTAATACCAAAACTGTTCATCTTGACCTTGGAACCACTCTTATGTAGAGTAAGGGCAAACAGAAGAATAACAGAAGTGGAAATAGGCCCTAGAGAACATAAAGTGTCAGCATACGCGGACGATTTATTATTTTACCTAGCATAACCACAGGAATCAATAATATCCACGAGAAACCTATCCTTTCATCTGGAAAAAAGACTCATTGTATTACTTAGGAGTACATATAACAGCAGATGCTAAATTGATGTATGAACTTAATTACAAAGCCTTAGTCACAGAAGTAATAGAGGACTTACATAAATGGAGGGGCTGCACATTAACCTGGTTTGGCTGGATGAACACTTTGAAGATGAATGTACTACCGAGACTAATATATATATATCCTGAATACAGTACCCATGGCATTACCTCAAATGTTTTAAAAAAAAATTTGTAGAGCGTTCACTTCCTTTGTCTGGAAGGAGGGGAACGCCAGAATAGCATATAACATCTTGTGCAGAAACAGAAGAGAGGGGGAAATGGGACTCCCTGATATAGCACTCTATTACAAAGCAATGGCACTAGTCCGTATCACAAACTGGTGTCATGATGCCTCCAATAGAGCATGGGTCCTGATGGAGGGAAGTCTGGCTGGCAGAAACCTAGCTGGGGCACCACTGATACCAACCAAGGCTAGGGGCTTGTCAAAATGGACATCGCAATTGACATTAAATACATTAGCAATATGGGACAGAATAAATAAAACTGGTAATTATGCACCTAGAACGTCCCCTTTGGCCCCATTGGGGGGGTATCCATGGTTCCCCCCTAGGGAGGAGAGGGGAGCGTTGGGCCCATGAGAATCAGATGGGAACAAGGTATGCCCCAAGAGGTTATTTAATGCCCCAGCCAGAGCTGATATCATCACAAGGAGACACGGTGATGGCAGGATGGAGATATAATCAATTATATAACTTTTTTAATAAACGAGAACCTCAGTTAACGAACATTGGACTCTCTGACTACATTTGAGGCTATATGTCTGAGGAGAGCAGAGCCACAGCACATGTTGTCTCGGATGTATAAACTGATTCTTAGTGGACAAAAAAACACAACCCCATACTTTATTAAGTAATGGGGAAAAGAATTGGGACAAATATTTACACCTGCACAAAAAATAGATTTGTAGAAATGACACATTCGTCTTCAATATGCTCATCTACCCAAGAGATGTCATACAAATTCATGACCAGATGGTACTGAAAGCCGATGTGATTAGCACAGATATACCCAACAGCAAATGGTCAATGCTGGAGGGGATGCAAAAAGAGAGGCACTTTACTTCATATTTGGTGGTCTTGCCCAAAGATAAGAGGATTCTGGGATGAGGTGATGCCGTGGATCAAGAAAATAGCTAATATACCTATGGATCCAACACCTATACATATCTTGTTTCACTGAACCACCGGCCCCGTAAAAGTATATAAAAAAGTGTAACACCACACTTACTAAACACAGCCAAGAAATTAATACCTAAGTATTGGAAACAAGAAACATCCCCTACCCTTAAAGAATGGAAGAGGGAAATAGAGGTAATAATGGAAGCAGAAAGGTGGGTATATAAAATACGAGATCAACAGGGGAAATATAGAGAAATATGGAAAAGCTGGAAACATTATGCCTCAGAAATATGAAGAGTCTAAGGGAAAAGGAGAGGGAGAAAAAAAAGCAAACACAATAAAAACAAGATTGAGGTGTAGAACGACAAATACCCCTAATCGTCCAAAGGGAGACTGTAGGTTACATAGTGAAGAGAGGATAAACTACAACAGTATTGAGATGGTGTATATGAGTATGTGATAATTGTGGGGGGCAGGATCTCACCCTCCGGCACCTCACCCCTGTTTCCCCCGTACGCAAGACCCCCTAATTATTCAATATATACATTTTTTCCTTCTTTTTTTAATTTTATTTTAGGTAGGGGTAGGGAGGGAAGGCTCACCTTGTAACATACACAAAGTAAGGAGAGGGAAATGTATATTTGCAAAGCAGCACGGGTAGTATAACAAACAGTCCGATAGGGCCAAGTACACTATATGTTCACAATATATTTAAGGGGGGGGGGATGTTTTTTTTTTTTTTTCTTCTGGCTAGGGAGGGAAGGCACACTTGTAATAAACACAAAAGTAAGTAGACAAAATGCACATACTTAAAGTTGCAAGGGAAGTATAACAAATAGACCGATAGGGTCGAGCACACTAGATGATCACAATATTAAAACATCTAAGGAGGGGTTGGGGGGGGGGGTTCTTTTTTTGGGGGAATCTATAGTGTCGGGACAAGAGGGGAGAGGAATAAAATGGCAAAGGAGGAGAAAACGCCCTCCACAAGAAAGTGAATATATGGAATGTAAGATGGTTTGTTTAAATGTTAAAGGTATTGAATTTTATATGTAAAGAAAATCTTTAATAAAAGTTGAATTACCAAAAACAATGAGGCTAAACCAGGGCTAAGTTCCTTCTCTTGGCTTGGCGATGAGTTTAATTCCAAGCATATCCCGTGTATAACAACAATTGACTCATCAGAGAGGGACACGTTTTAAGTGATATAAACAGCAGTAATGTGCACATTTCATTTAAACACCTAATTCACATAGCTTTTCACAGTGTGAACACCCCATTTTAGGTGTTAGCATTGCATATAGCATATATGTTAAAGGGACAATGTGGAAATACTTGAAATGATCTCAGCGTCACAAGAATGAAGGACTGAGTATTGTATTGATGATGAACATTGCTATAAGAAGGAAATTAAGGGCATCGTGTCTGATTTGATTTGGTTAGGTTTGAATCTTTATAACTGAATATTGTATATCGCCTGGCACTCTGACAGACCGATTTGATCGGATTTATTTGGTTGTGTGTACGCGGCCTTAGATTTAAAGATTTAAAGGGTAAACCCCAACAATGAACTTCTTTATGATTTCCTTTTTTGAATATTAAATAGGCCATTGGAAGTTCTTTCGCTATATATGTTTGATAAATTCAAAACCAAAAAATTTTGTTGATCATGTCAGAAATTCAAAGAGTAATTAGTCCTTCCTGTTCTTACCTGGGGACTACAAAACTAAGATTAGTCTTTATGTTGTGGAATTATAAAACTGGGTGGGTCTGAGTAGTTTAGTAAGAGAAAAAAACATTGGCCTTTACAACCACTTATAGGTCCTCATGCACACTAAGTGATTAGCCTCCATGTATGGAATCCTGCAGGTTTTATGTGGGCAGAAGGTACAGGCAGACCGTCCAGCTCTGCTGCTGGTAAAACTCTATGAGAGGCAGAAAGCTGCTGCAGCTGGAAGGTGCACCAAATGGTACTAATGTTTAGAGCTGTATGTGGCCAGAGATGATTGCTCAAACCACAACCGTAAGTACCATTCAATTAACTATCTAGCTCTGTCCTGCCACAGCAGCTTTCATGCTCTCATAGAGTTTTACAGGCTGTGGTGCCAGACAGTGTGCATTTGCCTTTAACCCACAGCAAAATGTTGGGATCTTATGCACATGGCTGTCCTAATAGCATCATGGGCCCCTGGGCAAAGCAATGCTCTGGGGCCCTTACCAGCCTACCCCAATTTATGCACCTACTCTCAAGAAAATAGAAATTTTAAGAAATAAAAAAAGAAAGAGTTAAACATGTATTTATTAGTACTTTCCATGAAATCTATTTTAAACAATAAGAAAACATGGCATAAATCAAAGACTAATGAACACAAAGGGCATAGTATAAAGTATAAATTCCTGCTTCTTTCAGTCAAAAGACAGGAAGCAATAAAACCTGTTCTGTCTGTAAGGCCTCATTACCCTCTAAAGGCAGCCATGGACCCCCAAGGTGACTTTCTGGGCTACCCTTTTACCTTGGAGTGAACTATTTATGAGGTGGAAAGAATTGGCTACTAACCAATTTAGAAAATAGGACCAAAAAACTCAGGGAGAGAGAAATTAAGGGCATGAGATAACGAAAAAGACTAAATTGCAGACTCCATATCACCATTCACGGTCAATACAGAAAAAGTATCTTTCGGGTTCATTCACACCAGATGCACAGGCATGCCTTGATCAATGCATGTCATCGGCACATTAAAATGCAGTATGCCAATGTACATGCGCGTAAATGTGCTCAATGCACACATTGTGCTGTGAATGGACCCTTAGGCCAGACCAGTACTTTGTACTGTTCTGAAAGTAACTCAGTATTCTTACTCCATGAATGAGTCACCAGAACTTCCTGCATTGTCCACTAGGGTAACATCTACCTACTCAGCTACTCCAGACATCTTCAGCAGAAAAAGTTTCACCCCCGATGCTGCAAACTAGGTAATCCCTTTCCTGTTCAACTTCCCCTGAACAAACACTTCAGCAGAACAGCAAGAAGCTTTAAGCCCCGGGGCTCAAGCCTCTGTAGCACAGCAAACTCTCCCCAGACAGCAAGCCTGAAAGGATAGAAACAAAGCAGCACACATCTCCACATCAGAGCATGGGAGCAAAGTGAACTTTTAAAGGTCACCCAAAATATTTATACCCACCAACAGCACACATCTGTGGTAATAAACCTTTTAATCATTTGTCAGGGAGATATAAATATTCATAACCTCATGTTGTGATGAAGGTGGCTAGGGAGGTAATAAATTGTCTGGAGCCCTGGGGAGATTTGTTCTTTCCTCAGTTGGGAGGGTTCTGAAATCTCTAGTTCTGCTGCAGGCTGTGGACTGTGTAGCTGCTCTTTAAAGTCTTAGCTGTAGCAGAGCAAAGAGCCTAAAGTGATCTTTCTAAGGAGCTGGCTGTGGGACTTCACCATAAGGGATCTGGTCTGGAGAAAGGTTGTGTTTAGATATACTTTGGCATTGTGTTTTAATATCACTATACTACAAGAATTGACATGCTGCTTTTTAATAGCCATGTTAAAGTGGAGTTCCACCCAGGAAAATCACATTTGGCCAAAAGTCTTAAAAAAAATACATTAAAAAAAATGTGAAAAAAAAAATATATACTCACCCCGAAATACCTGTTGCTATGCGGAAGTCCGTAATCTGCCTCTTCCACACCGCAGTGTCTTTCTTCCTGTCCTTCTCCTTGTGAATGGGGCGCGCTGCTTTCTGGGAACTGTGTGTGTTCTCAGAGAGCAGCGCGCCCATTCACAAGCCAGCGTGAGACTCACACAGGCGCAGTAGGAAATGGGCAGTGAATGGCGGCGCGGGACCCGGAGCGATCGTGGGACCGGCATCGGGGGGGGGGGGGGGGGCGGGCGCCTAGGACAGGTAAGTGTCCTTATTCAAAGTCAGCAGCTACACTGTTAGTTGCTGCCGACTTTGAAAAAAAAAAGATGCGGGTGGAGCTCCGCTTTAAATAATTTCCGATTCCACTGGACCATCCTGGGATTTCAACAAAAGTCCCAGCATCCTATGGATCCGGGTTGTATGCCAGAGCCCATTTTAGGTACTCTTACTCTGTCCCTTCATAACCAAAATGATGGTGTGCTAATCCAATAAGTGAACAAAGTAATAATATGCTTAACCAGCATAGATAACTACACTCCTTACCGTAACACGTAACACACTTGTGAGAAAAACTTATAAAAAAAAACGTATAGTCCAGATAAAGTCCAAATATATATAAATATAGTAATATTGCAGTGACTTATGTGATAAATCCAGTCCAAAAACATGCCGATTCAGAAGTAAGTAATTCAAAGACTGCCACCGCCACCTCTAGGTGACATGCCTGCTTGTAACAGCCGCTCTTCACGCTGGCTGTTTCCTGAATAACAGGCGCTTTCAGCGCCGTAATGCGTTCCATGCTGGGACGCATACAGTGCTTGTGCGATGGCGTCATCGCCCGGCGCCGTGGTGCATTCCAGCGTGGAATGCGGAAGTGCGATGCGGCGCACGAATCAGTGCGATGCACTGCAGCTGCTACTTGCCTATAAAGGCATTCATTTAAAACTCAATCCCTGTTCTATTATTGTCGGCCATAGCCAGCTAGGCTACAACCAACCATAGCTACCAGTTTTCCCTGGATTGCTGGTACACCGCTCCAGGCAACAACTACTACTTTGATGCTGTTACATCTACTACAACAGTGAGCTATTGCTGGGCACTACCTAGAGGCCTTCCTTGCTGAACACCTTACACCACGGATTCCCTTATTCCTACACTGAAGCCTGCAAATGGATAAGTAGCTATTGTGTCACTTGTAGTGCCATAGGAAGATCTGCTGCTTATGTTCCATCTAATTTAAAGCGGAGTTTCACCCTAAATATAAGATCTCCCATGCGCTTCAGCATACTGGCGTCAGCGCCAGTATGCTGGGTTTTTTTTTTTTTTATAGCACACTTACTGTTTTATCGTAGAAATCCTTTTCTGTCCCCCGCGTTGGACGGCGCCAGTACAGCGCGTCACATCTTCCTAAGATACCCGATATGGACTCGGGTATTTCCGGCGCTATGCGGCGCCTGCGCACAGACCTAGGAGCTGACTGCGCAGGCGCCGTATTTCTCCGAAATAGGACTCGGAGAAATACGGCGCCTGCGCAGTCAGCTCCTAGGTCTGTGCGCAGGCGCCGCATAGCGCCGGAAATACCCGAGTCCATATCGGGTATCTTAGGAAGATGTGACGCGCTGTACTGGCGCCGTCCAACGCGGGGGACAGAAAAGGATTTCTACGATAAAACAGTAAGTGTGCTATAAAAAAAAAAAAAACCCAGCATACTGGCGCTGACGCCAGTATGCTGAAGCGCATGGGAGATCTTATATTTAGGGTGAAATACCGCTTTAATTGCAGTTATTTATTAGGCCTTTTTGGCCTATTAACATACTATTTGGGGGATACTGTTGTGCCTATGGCTCATTGCTAAGGAATATCTTAAAGGGACATTTACTTCCAGGTTACCCCAGCAATAAGTGCCTTTCAATGCTATTAACTATTATTACCTGAGCTATAATTGTCATTATTATGCAATTATTAGTTGTTGCAACAACTCCTATTTACTACTTGTACTCTCAAAGTACCTAAGCTATATTGCCTCCTAGATGCAACTATTAGTTGTCGCTAGAACGCTTATTTACTACGTGCTGACATAAGTGCTATATGGGCCCATGCCCTAAAGTTGTGGAACATGTTCGCCTAAACTTTCCATGCTAAAGGTTGACATATTCTATACCTTCTCCCTTAGTCGCCTAATGCACGACGCTGTATGAGCTGTAATACTCATAATCACTAGCGTACAGTTGTGCATTGCAATCTTTTAGTACATAATATAATTTTAAACGCTAAGTTCTGGTCGCATGTTGTAATGTGTCCAAGCTCAGTAGCTCAACGCCTATCTTTATGTGACAGAGAAATTATGTAGAGATGACCCAAACTCCTGTTTGTGTGCAGTGAAGCCTGGGGCCCAATACTGAGTTGTCACATAAAGAAGAGCATTGAAATCCTTGCTAACTGGAGTTGTGGTTCACTCCCGTTCACCAGTGCTGTTACACTGCTCACCTCTATGAAAGACCTCCAAAGGTCAAATCAAGTCTGGATTTAAAATCCTGAATTATCCTAGATGGCATAATCAGTCATGTCTTGGATCATTGCACCTCTCTTCATACACCCCTAGAAACATTCTTCAGTATGCCGCTCAAATGGGAGAAATTCACAGCGCAACACTAGACATGTGCATTCGTTTTCGTTAGAATGCATTTTTGTCCGAAAATCTGTTTTTTTCTTTATCGTTTTAACAAACGATAACGAAAGCACAAGAAACGAAAACTGAAAGATCCGACATAAAAAATGCTTTATTTTCGGTTTTGTTGCGGTAAAATTCGATATAGAGAGATTCGACATTATAGGGAAAAGATTCGACATTATAGGAAAATGATTCAACATTATAGGGAAAAGATTCAACATTATAGGGAAAAGATTCAACATTATAGAGAAAAGATTCGACACTATAGAAATAATAGATTAGACAATACAGAGATTAGATTTCGATTTGTGAGAAAATAGATTCGACATTATTACTAGTCATTCAAATGTACGATTCGACGAAAAGATTTGACGTTCCGTCGAATATTCTTTTGACCATTTCCACAGAAACCAAGTATTATTGGATTTTCGGACGAAAGCTATTCCCCAACGAAAAACAAAATAAATCAAAACGATTTTCAGGAGTAACTAAATAAATTTATTTTCCAAACGAAAACGAAAAGACAAAACAAAATATTCCAGTCTGCACATGTCTACGCAAAACACCCCTTGGTATAAATATAGAAAGAAGTGCCCACTCACTTTTGATATGTCTTGTATGTGAATGGGCACTTCCTTGGCAGAACTTTGCCATACTGCAGAGGTGGGACCCTCTGCTCTAAATCCTGCCTCGCTTTTCTACTTTCTAACCCTCTGCTCTACCACCTGTTCCTGACTACCTATTGACTCTCTGCTTTACCTCCTGATCTCTGCTCTACACTGAGCTTCTGCTCTATTTCTTGACCCTCTGGTCTACCTTTTGCCCCTGTGTTCTATCTCTACCTATCTGCTCCCTTTCTTGACCATCTGCTCTACCTCTGACCCTCTTCTTTACCTTCTGACCTTCTGCTCTACATTCTGACACCTACTCTACCTTCTAACACTCTGCTCTCACTCTTGGCCTTCTGCTCAATCTCCTGAGTCCCATTCTACCTCCGAATTCTCTGCTCTACATCTTGCATCTCTGCTCTACTTCCTGTTCCTTTGCTCTACCTCCTGCCCCTCTTATCTGCCTCTTATCCCTCTGTTCTACATCCTGCCTTTCTGTTCTAACTCCTTGTCAGCCATTCAAGGGGTCCTATGATACATACTCGTTACTGTTACACTCTGTACACTATGCTTTACATTCCATGGTCCAAACTACTGTAACATAGACCGACCCTTGAACTCTATACTCTGTGTTGTGTATTATATGGTTCTGACACCTGTATTCTGTATGCTATGTTGTGTATTGCATAGTCATGACCAAAGTGTTTTCATTTCTCAACAGTTGTTCATTGCTTTGTAGTTAACTTTTATGAAGTTCTTCTTTAAGGTAGGTTCAGACAAAATTTTGCTCTCTGTGTATATTTACTGTTACTATTATTATTTTTTATTGATACTTTCCTTTATGGATTATTTTATAGGTACCCTTATACCCTTGTCTTTTTCCACCTATGCACCCCATGCAACCTCAAATGCCTAACAGTTACTCGTAGAAACCTTCACCATATCAACCCTTCCCTTCTATACTCTGCGACTGACAACCTCTATAACAAAATCGCACCCTTGTCCTGCACCCACCTAGCCACTTCTGTCTACAACACTTCACTTCTAGCATCACTGGACAGATTGGCCCCCCTCACTACACCTAGAATAAGGCCCCGCCCCCTTCAACCCTGGCAAACAGATGATACTAAAAGTCTGAAAAAACACAGCCGTGCTCTCGAGCGCCAGTGGCACAAAACTAAGTCCCAGGAAGACTTCGTCCAGTATAAATCTGCCCTCCAAAAATACAATTCCAACCTCCTCACTGCCAAGCAGACCTATTTCATCACCCTCATTAAAAACGTATCATCCCGTCCCCGTCAACTCTTCTCTACATCGAACTCACTCCTTCGTCCTCCATTGCCACCAACCACTAACTCACTCACCGCCCAGGTGATTGCCAATCACTTCAAACAGAAGATTGATACAATTCGTGAGGAGATCGCTACTGTTCAGATATCCTCTACACTTCACACCTCATGCCCACAGGCACAGTCATTACTTCCCTCTTTCAACCACACCACCATAGACGAGGTCACTAAATTACTTGCTAACGTCCATCTTACCACATGCGCTCTGGATCCTGTTCCCTCACAAATTCTACGTTCACCCTCTGACTGTATTCTACACTCTCTAACCCACATCTTTAATCTCTCCCTCTCTTCTGGAATCTTCCCTAACTCTTTGAAACATGCACTTGTCAGCCCCATACTTAAAAATCCCTCACTGGACCCATCCAATCTTGACAAACTATGCCCCGTCTCCTTGCTCCCTTTTTTGTCCAAACTCCTTAAATGACTAGTCTACAACCGATTGAGTGTCCACCTTGCTGATAATAACCTTCTTGATCCTCTTCAGTCTAGATTTCGTCAACAACATTCCACAGAAACTGCTCTCCTAAAACTAACAAACAATATACTATTAGCCAAAACGAAGGGACACTATTCTGTGCTCCTACTCTTGGACCTCTCTGCTGCCTTTGATACAGTTGACCACCCCCTCCTCAAAAAAAACTCCACACCTTTGGTCTCTGCGACTGTACTCCTTGCTGGTTCTCTACTTATCCAACCGCACCTTCAGCGTTACTTAAAACTCTACTTCCTCCTCTACTCTTCCATTCTCTGTTGGGGTCCCCCAAGGTTCTGTTCTTGGACCTCTCCTATTTTCAATCTACACCTCCTCCCTGGGTCAGCTGATAGCCTCCCGCGGCTTTCAATATCATCTCTGCGCTGATGACACTCAAATCTATTTCTCTACCCCTCAACCCACTCCTTCATTTTCCTCACATATTACTAATTTACTATCAGATATATCACTTTGGATGTCACACCACTTCCTCAAACTCAATCTATCCAAAATGGAACTTATCATTTTCCCTCCCCCACGTGTCTCTTCCCCTGATCTCTCTGTCAAAATTGATGGCACAACTATCAGCCCATCCCCACATGCCAAGGTCCTAGGTGTAGTCCTGGTCTCTGAACTGTCCTTTTAACCTCACGTTCAATCACTGTCCAAATCTTGCCGTCTCAACCTTCGCAACATCTCCAAAATATGCCCCTTTCTAACCAATGACACCACAAAACTTTTAATTCACTTCCTGGTCATCTCTCGCATCAATTACTGCAACTCCCTTCTCACTGGCTTACCGTTGCATACTCTATCCCCCCTTCAGTCCATCATGAACGCTGCTGCCAGACTCATCCACCTTACCAACCGCTCTGTCTCTGCTTCTCCTCTCTGCCAATCCCTCCACTGGCTTCCGCTCGCTCAACAAATTAAATTCAAAATACTAACAATTATCTACAAAGCCATCCACAACTCTGCCCCCAGCTACATCATTGGCCTAGTCTCTAAATACTAACCTAATCGTTCTCTTCGTTCTTCTCAAGACCTCCTACTCTCAAGGTTGCTCATCATCTGTTTCCATGCTCCTCTCCAGGACTTTTCCAGAGCCTCTCCAAGCCTATGGAACTCCTAAACCCCAATCTATCCGTCTATCTCCCTCTCTATTAGCTTTTAGAGGATCCCTGAAAACCCTCCTCTTCAGGGAAGCCTACCCTTTCCACACCTAGCAACAGTATTTTTCATTTAAATCCATCTGATTATCCCCCACAGCTAACTACCCTTTGTTCCACTTGACCCTCCCTTCTAGATTGTAAGCTCTTAAGAGCAGGGCCCTCTGATCCCTCCTGTATTGATTTTTATTGTGAATGTACTGTCTTCCCTGATGTAAAGTGCTCTGCAAACTGTTGGCGCTATATAAATCCTGTATAATAATAATAATAGGTACAAGAACTGCGGACTGTGTACGATGTATACATATAAATCAACGCTTTATTTGTAGGGAAAAAAAGGACACCAATTTTGTTTGGGAGCCACATCGCAAGACCGCGCAATTGTCACTTAAAGCGACACAGTGCCAAATCGCAAAAACTGGCCAGGTCCTTTACCTGCATAATGGTCCGGGTCTTAAAGCGGAGCTCCACCCTAAAGTGGAACTTCTGCTCATCGGAACCCTCCCCCCTCCGGTGTCACATTTGACACCTTTTAGGGGGGAGGGGGTTGCAGATACCAGTCTAACGACAGGTATTTGCACCCACTTCCGGCCACACAGTCTGCGGGTAAGTGGAATTGGAAAAACAGGTGATGGCGCCTCCTCAAGTGTATGAAAAAATGATAATAAGTAAAGTGTTTGAATTAAATTTGTACTTCAAATTCATGTGTATTTCAATTCAAACACTTTACTTATTATCATTTTTTCATACACTTGAGGGGGCGCCATCACCTGCTTTTCCAATTTCACTTACCCTTACTCCATTTAGGTGGAGCACACATGCAGGGGCAGTCACCAACGTAAACATCACATCATCTTATATTTATATTTAATTATCCATAGCACGGGGTCATACATTTTCCGTTACAGTCTGGGGGTAGACTGCGGGCAGGACGTCAGATCCCCCCCCCCCCGTTGTGTTCTGGGAAACACACAGCTCCCAGAACATAGTGGGAACCAGTCAGCACGGCGCAGAGGGACTCGCGCATGCGCCGTAGGGAACCAGGCAGTGAAGCCGGAATGCTTAACTTCCTGGTTCCCTCACCGAGAATGGCGGTGGGGGCAGCAGAGTGATGAGCGATCGCTCGTCCTCTGCTGCGGATGGCGCTGGACTCCAGGACAGTTAAGTGTGCTGATATTAAAAGTCAGCAGCTGCAGTATTTGTAGCTGCCAACTCTTAATATTATTTTATTTTTTCGGCGGACATCCGCTTTAAGTGGTTAAGAAGCCCTTTCAGCACCATAACTGACAAGAAATAACACCTGATGCATTCTATCCAGTGTACAGATCTTTAGGTGGTCTGTACTGCAGAAAACCACAGCAAAGACGTCAGTGTGATTCTGCTGTGGCCACAGTGTAACGCTGTTGCTCCCCATGTTAGCAAAGCTGTTTTAAATCTAAAACCTAATGACGCACGTAAATAAACCACAAAGTTCTGAATTACTTGTTCACTATTAAAATAGAGAGAAATACAATACGCAGACAGTCATTGTTGATCTCCTTATAAAAATACTAATTGCCTGGCTGCCTCTGGCTTCAATACTTTCTAAGACCTGAAAAAACGTACAGAAAATACTGTCATATCAAAATCAAAACTCCTGTTCTGCATATTTGTTCAATGACATAAGTCACTGAAGCCTTTAAACAGTGAATTAGCATTTCCATAATGACCTCAGCAATAGCAGCATATATATTTCTCTTATGTCTTGTTTCCACTGAGTGGATCGGTTCGGTATGGTACGCTATTTTGGGTGTTTCCATAATGAAAGTGTGCCATAAAATCGAACCACACCAGACCATTCTGGGTCCTGCTTCAGATGTGGGGCCATAGAAAATGGAACGGTTCGGTTAGGGCGGACCTACAATGCATTCCACTGATTGGTGGACACCCTAGCCATTTTTTCTAAACCCTGAATGGCCCGGGACAGTCCAAGTTGCAGTGGAAACGCTCACAAGATTAGACCGGACCATTCTAACTGTTCCAAACTGTACCGACCCGAACCATTCCGTTCAGTGGAAACGAGGCATTAGTGCAGCTTGTGGTTTCCTTTTTATAAAAGAAAATGAAAATATGAGCTCTGTGTTATTTGATGATTAAACAAAATTGCAATGTGATGTTAACTGTCATCTACTACTCACATTATATTTTTCTTTCATTGATCTGACTGCTTTAACCACTTCAGCCCCGGACCATATTGCTGTCCAAAGACCAGAGCACTTTTTGAGATTCGGCGCTGCGTCGCTTTAACTGACAATTGCGCGGTCGTGCGACGTGGCTCCCAAACAAAATTGGCGTCCTTTTTTTCCCACAAATAGAGCTTTCTTTTGGTGGTATTTGATCATCTCTGCGGTTTTTATTTTTTGCGCTATAAACAAAAACAGAGCGACTATTTTGAAAAAAATGCAATATTTTTTACTTTTTTCTATAATAAATATCCCCAAAAATATATATAAAAAAATATTTTTCCCTCAGTTTAGGCCGATACGTATTCTTCTACATATTTTTCGTAAAAAAAATCGCAATTAGTGTTTATTGATTGGTTTGCGCAAAAGTTATAGCGTTTACAAAATAGGGGGTAGTTTTATGGCATTTTTATTATTATTTTTTTTTTTTACTAGTAATGGCGGCGATCAGCGTTTTTTTTCGGTACTGCGATATTATGGCGGACACTTCGGACACTTTTGACACATTTTTGGGACCATTGGCATTTTTTTAGCGATCAATGCTATAAAAATGCATTGGATTACTATAAAAATGCCATTGGCAGTGAAGGGGTTAACACTAGGGGGCGGGGAAGGGGTTAAGTGTGTTCCTATTTGTGTTCTAACTGTATGGGGGGGGTGGCCTCACTAGGGGGAATCACTGATCTTCTGTTCATACATTGTATGAACAGAAAATCAGCGTTTCCCCCGCTGACAGGAACGAGCGCTGTGTGTTTTCACACACAGCTCCCGTTCCCCGCTCTGTAACGAGCGATCGCGTGTGCCCGGCGGCGATAGCGCCCGCCGGGCACACGCACGGGACTCGGGGGCGAGCGGGGGGCGCGCGCGCGCGGCGCGGCCGCCGCGGCGCGCACGCGCCCCCTAGTGGCCGCGAAAAGCGCGACGTAGAGCTACGGGCTCTCGCGCAGGAGTGCCGACCTGCCGCCGTATAACTGCGGCGGCTGGTCGGCAAGTGGTTAATGTAAGTTACTTTGGCCTTGTTCCCCATAGGTTGTTGCACATCGTATGTTTCTGCACTAATTAAGGAGAACATGTACCAGAGAAATATCATACCTCCCAACATTTTGAGATGGGAACACCTACTATCAAATGTATGTAGGCATATAACACGCCTCTTGCCCCCCCCCCCAAAGGAGAAATAACAGAGGGAAAATGTTAATTAAATCCACAAGGGCTTTTTTGACCACTATTTTTCCTATATATTGGCTTATAAAATTTACAAATGCAGCAATTTAGAATTTGGATGAAAGGTTTAGCACTGGGAAACACTTTTTAAAAGATAAAAAGTGCATTTTATACACAGCTATATAGATCAGATCAAAATGAGGGACAAATAAAGGGGAAAGAGGGACAAAGGGACATTGCTCCAAATCAAGGACAGTCCCTCGAACTCAGGGACAGTTGGGAGCTATGCAAATATGAATGTTAACACCACTGATCTTCTTCTTTGGCCTAGGTCCACACTAGTGCTGCAAAAAATCATGCGACTTTCAGAATGTTTTTGTAGCACATTTTTTCATGAGTTTTTGATGCACCTTTTAATGTTTCATGTGTTTTTTTTGTAGGAGGAGACTGGTTGTTAAGCTTAAAACCTGCCACAAGTGAATGTACATGTGTTTTTAATATGCTCCCTTTGAAGTCTACAGGCCAAAAACTTAGCATGCTGCGCCAAAAGAACCACCTGCACCTTAAAAAAAAATCGCACTGCACCATGTAGCATTGATATAAACAGGCACCATAGAGAATAATGTGATTTCCAATGCTGTACACTTCAGTGTAATGTAAGACACAGGGAAAATCGCAACTTGAAGCTCCACAAGATGTGCTTTAAAACTGAACACTAGAACTTCCATTATATTAATTTGGTGCCCATTCACACCAGAGCTAATGCCGCGTACAAATGATCGCTATTCATGTCATGGAAAAAAGCACGTTTTTCTCGACGTGATTCCTCTCAAGCCTGCCTTTCATACACAAGATCGTGATAAAAAATGCCTAAGCAAAGGGCGGTGACGTACAACACGTACGATGGCACTATAAGGCTGCATTCACACCTAAGCATAGGCGATTTTTACCGCGATTTGCAGCGTCAAATTGCAGCGCTTTTTACCGCTATTTGCCACGGCCATTGGCACCAATGGAAAACGCACAAGCCGCCCGATTCGCGTGACAAAAAAGGGTCCGGGTCTTGTTTGAAATTCAGGCGTTCGGCGTTCGGCATTTTGCAGTGGAGATGTGAACCATCTTCATAGAGAATAATGTTATTTTTCCCCTCTAGCGTCTTTGAGCGTCGTGCTTCAGGCGACAAAACGCTCAGGTGTGAATGCAGACTTAAGGAGAAGTTCCATTCGAATGGCGCCACCCTTTGGCCTGTGTGACGGTGGTAGAACATATCCCCGTCAAGCCTTCCCTTCTTCTCCCATAAAAGAAATCGCCCAATATTTCATGAGTAGGAATATCCCTGGAATCGCCAAATAATCCATACATGAGCCAAGGCTTAATGCTAAATGTAACAGGACACACTTTATTGAAAGTACACAGCACACTTTATACAGGATTTGGAACATCCCGCCCCCAACAACCGCTTTCCTATTGGTCCATTGTAAAGTATGCAGTCTTCACTCAGGTCCTCTTAAACCATGCAAATGAGGACTTGAAAATTACACAGCAGAGATTGGTCCCAAAGCTTGAATAGCCTGAATATGTGTGTTGAGACAGAAGCCCCCAGGGGGTCGGGTGGCTAGGCGTCTCGTCTCTGACACGGTTATTCATCTGCAGAACACAATGGAAAGGTATTTCACAAGCCACTTAGCATTGAAAGGTCATTGTCCCTTACTGGCAGCATGGCAATCTGGTTTAAACAGGTTTTACAGATGCCTCTACAAAGGGGAAAGTAATCCAATTATCCAGGGCTAGAGGCAGACCCCATATACTGTAGCACATGGTTGCAAGAATACACAAAGTCACCTTTTACCCATAACACACAGACATTAAAAATAGCAGGGAGAGAATTACACTGAAGTATATAGGCAATTGCATAAAAGTCCTTCACAGCCTGATTATGCTAATTTCCCATCCCATAACTTTCTTCTGAGCATGCATGTTTTTTTCCACCTCGTTAAAGCGTACACACGACCGTTTTTCACGACGAGAAAAACGACAACGTTAAAAAACGACGAGAAAAAATAGAGCAGGTTCTAAATTTTTAATGCCCATTTTTCTTCTCGAGAAAAATGCTCTGGAGCCTACACACGACCGTTTTTCACGACCAATTTCAAAAATTTCATGTGTATGCGGCATAAGTGTCGCTTGAAGCATGAAGCTTGTCACTCAAAAAAGTACATGAGCTTCTTGTGGGGCATAGTCATGCATTTTGGCCCCAACAGACTTCAACTGGAATGTCTAAAAAAATTACAAAATCATATGCTATGCATATGTTTTCTTGACTAGTAACAAAATTTCCATTGTAAAAAAAAAAAGAAAAACTCTCAAGTGTAATTTTGCAGTGCATTCTTACATTTTGCAGAAACACACTATAGTCCATTTAACATGATTTCCTATAGGTCACGTTTCACATTTTCAACCAGTATGTTTTATGGAAAGGGTCAGGGACTTTGTTGCCCGTATCAGGTTGTGTTTTTTGATCCATAGACTTCATTGGAAATAAAGAAATACATCAAAAATGTAGTGCTTGCATTTTTGATGTGTTTCCGCTGCATTTTTGCAGGCTTCTCCAGAATGACAACAGACACATCCCAAAAACACCAAAAAGTTGGAAAAAATTTGCCAAAACAAGTGTGAAAAAAAAACACAAACTGTACTGGGAAAACACATCAATTGCAACTTGCATAGTTGTGAACCTAACTTAAATGGCAAGTATGAAAAAAAGATTATATAAATTCTCAAAAATGCTCAGCTCAAGTGTCAATGGGTCAAGTTCTGGGCTCTCTATGGCATTTTAGTAGGTGTACAGGCACTGGCTTTGCTTTAGCATGTAGCCAATGGCCTCAGATGGCATTACATGTTTCAGGTCAGGAAGTATTGAAGCAATTCAGTAGAACGGCCAGACAACTGTATTTTCAGATGGGAAGGTCAGCAATGGCAGCCTTTATATTTCTCTCAGTGCAAGTTTCCTTTAAAATATCCAATACTGCATACTGTATAATGATAGTATTTATACAACTCAAGTAGAGGTAGAGATAGTCAAATAGAGGAGAACTTTAGGTGATGGTTCTTTGCTTTGTCCCCTCTACATTGATGGAATCTGATGGTTTTGGGGAGGTGTTCATCATTAGGCTTAGTGGGCAGTACAGTGGCTTAGTGGTTAGAATGCCTGCTTTCTAGGACTTGGGTAGTTGAGATGAATCCCAACCAGCACACTATCTGCATGTGGTTCCATGTTTGTGTAGGTTCCCTCTGGGTACTCTGGTTTCTTCCCACATTCCAAAGACCTGTTGGTAGGTTTATAAGCGACTGTCTAAAAAGGCCCTACTATACCGGTATGTATATGAGGGAGGAACCTTAGGTTGTTAGCTCCTTGAGGGCATGAACTGATGTGAATGAATAGTATGAAAAGTGCAGTGTAAATTATCAGCACTATAAAAAATACTTATAATAAAATTATAAAATTCACACATCCTTTCAATTACTTGTTGTTTGTGACAAAAAGTCCTTTATTGCATTAGATTATTTTACCTCTTCATTTTTTTTAGCACATTAGACTACAACTCATGGTGTTTGTGGTGCAGATGCCTCTATAACAGTGTATTGGTATGCCATTCAAAATGAATGGAACTACAGTTTGCCTGTTACCATGCGTATGTATATGTATTTTACCACACAATAGTGTGAAGGGTGCCTCATTTGTTCTGGAAATGATTGGCACTAAAATGTAATTTATAATAGTACGCAGGCTAAAATGTCCCTTAAATTAAAGTGACAATAAACTAAAATGTATCATAATGCAATTTACCAATCATTAGATGAGGTGGCTGCATTCGTTTTCTTTTTGTAGGCTGTTTTCACCTGGTGATCTGGCCAGTTACACACCTCCTGTATTAGAGTGCCCGCACGCTCTATGATGAAGGAGCAATAGATACATCTTTGGACAGTAGAATTGTCAATCTGGGGGGGGGGGGTGTTAGACTAGCACAGGGGTCTCCCAACTTTCTAAACAAAGGGCGAGTTTTCTGTTCTTTAGACTTCAGGGGGGCTGGAGTGTAGCCAGTGGGAGTAGAAAGTATCCTGGCATAAATGGGGGTAAACAGCACTCCATATTTAGTATCGGGGGAGAAATGGTGCCCCATCATTGGTGTCAGTGAGAGGAATAGTGCCCTATCATTGGTGTCAGTGGGAGGAACAGTGCCCTATCATTGGTGTCAGTGAGAGGAATAGTGCCCTATCATTAGTGTTAGTGAGAAGAACAGTGCCCTAGCATTAGTGCCAGTGAGAAGAATAGTGCCCTATCATTAGTGCCAGTGAGAAGATTAGTGCCCTATCATTGTTGTCAGTGGGACGAATAGTGCCCCATCAGTGTCAGTGGGAGAAATACTGCCCCAAAGGCCAAATAAAGGCAAGCAAAGTGCAGCATCTGGCCCCTGGACCACAGTTTGGAGACCACAGGACTAGCAGGTGGACTTGACTAACAAATTGAAGCCAAATTCCAGCTAACATTTTATAAGCAGTTTTTTTTTTCATTTGGAATAAAAGTTGTCATGAATAAATAAAACTGACCATTGTAAGCACCCCTGTCAGTGGTAAATATTTTGTCTCCACCCTCTAACTTTTATATTTGCGGGACAGCTTGCTCTGTTGATAAACAACAGACTTACTGGCAGGATCACCAGATGAAAATAAAAGAAAAAAAGCCTAAAAAAGAAAAAGAATGCAGTCGTCATATCTGAGAATTAAGTAAAATAAAAGTATATATAATAATAATAATAATACTAAATATAATAAATGTTTGCTTTTGGGTTTAATAGCGCTTTAAACATGCCTGGAATGTACAAAGATCTATCCTAAAGCTAAGTTAGAAGACAATAAAATGTTGCTCTTTTGAGCAATTTACTAAATAAAAAATATGCAATTGATCAATTATATGTAATCACCTGTAGAATGATTTCTAGACTCTTAAATGTTGAAAATATAATTAAAATAACCCAACTGTTTTATCATTCGCTTACAAAATCAGCTAGATTAGGTAATTGTAACAAACAACAGTAGAGCCCATCTTATACTTAGTTACCGGAATTTGCTAAATTGTATTTATTGCCTGCTTAAGATTATAATAAAACCTTGTGCATTAGTATTTAATCATTGGTATTTAATAGCTGACATTTTGTGAATAAAAAGATAACACTACGCAGAATAAAAATAGCTTGATTACCTCGGCAGACGCCAAATTCATCTCCGAAATCATCTTCTTCCGTAAAAAACTGGCAAGTCAGTCCAGGACCACATTTAACTCCATCCATGCCAGACACAGTCCTGTAACAGGTTTCTCCAGCGGCTGCGGCACAGACCCTGCAGCACCCACAGTCGTCCAGCACGGTCCTCTTACATCTTACGGTACTCTTGCATTCGTTGCCGTCGCAGCGATCTGGACAATCCACGGCGTACTGGGAACTCCGGGCAGAGCCAAAGTGCATGTTAATCAGCAGAGAGGCAACAAAGATGCAGCACTTCATATCTGCAGACGGAATGGACTTTGTACTTTTGGACACTGAGCAGCACTGACAGCCTCTGGATGTGGACAGGAATGAATCCAAAGTAGTAGCTGAGCATCAATCTCCAAATTTAGCAGCTTTATACATTGTCTTCCCACTGGCTTGTCAATCGTCAGCTTCCTCAATCCGGCCGTGCTGTCCTACTGCCAGCCTCCCTTCTTTTTACTTCACAAAATCCAGGATGGAGGTTGGATTAACAGGCTGCTGCCATCCAGGAACTGAAAAGCATGTGCTGATGTCATTTGTTATGTTTAGAATTTTTTTTTTAGGTTTTTTTTTTTTTTTGGGAGAACAATAATCTGTCTATCCATATGCAATGACTAAGGATGTCTGCGAGGAGAGAGAATAGACAGAGCATATTCTGTTTTTTGAGGCTGATCATTTCTAAACATGCATGATGCAGACATTAAAGAGCGGTCAAATTCTTTTTATAATAAAGAGCAAACCAGGGGCCCTAACTATGGGCTAGATTCAGGTAGGAGCGGCGTAATTCTAAACGTGCCTAACGTATGGTATTTACACTATGCGGCCGCAACTTTTTAAGGCAAGTGCTTTATTCTCAAAGCACTTGCCTGTAAAGTTGAGGCGGCGTAGCGTAAATGGTCCGTCTTAAGTCAAATTGGGCGGGTAGGGGGAGTGTATTATTTAAATAATGCGCGATCCTGCGCCGAACGTACTGCGCATGCGCCAGCCGTGAATTGATCCCAGTGCACATGCTCCAAATCACGACATCAATATGCAATGTAAATGATGTGAACGACACTTATGCAAAGCCCTATTCGCAAAAAAAAACGCCGGCACGCCATCCATATTTAACATTGGCTGCGCCTCATACAGCAGGGTTAACATTACGACGGACCTACGCTAACGCAAACGACAAAAAAAAATAGCGCCGGCCGGCCGTACGTTCGGGAATCGTTGTATAGGCTCATTTGCAGATTTTTGACGGGAACGCCACCTAGCGTCCAGCCTAAATATGAAAATAAGTTTCGTAGGCGTAAGAGACTTACGCAAGTCGGATCTAATGGAAATCTATGCGTAACTGATTCAATGAATCAGTCGCATAGATAGGAGGGCTCAGACGCAGAGTAAAGCAAATATTGGTGTCTGTATATTTTTTTTTTTTTACAGAATAATTTTTTTAAATTTTTTTTTTTATATATATATTTTTTTTTTATAATTTATTTTTAATTATTATTACTTTTTTACATTTTTTTTAGGAGCCCCATTATGGGTCTTTGGTGAAATATCAAGGGTCTAAACCCTCTAACTTTTATATTTGCAGACCCTTGATGTCTCACTTTTGAGACAGAGAAATACATTTAGGACAGAGATTCCCCAGTCCCTTTCTCTGCAGCCTGCAGTAAATATAGTTTATTATGCTTCAGTTAAAGGGGTTGTAAACCTGAGGCCCCGTACACACGACCAAGCTTCTCGGCATAATCCAGCGAGAAGCTCGCTGGGAGACATATTCTGGCGAGAAGCTCGATCGTGTGTACACTTCAGACGAGCGTCCCGTCGGGAAGCTCGTCGAGCCAAAAAAGAGAGCACGCTCTCTTTTTCCTCGTTGTTCAATAAGGACTTTGGCTCGACAATCTTTTCCGACTGCTCATCGGGAACCTCCTTGATGAGTTGAGATGAGTTTAGCCCAACGAGGTTCTCGGACGTGTGTACGCGGCCTTTGTGTTTTTTCACCTTGATGCATCCTATGCATTAAGGTGAAAAAAAAACACCTTGTGGTGACCGGCCCCCTAGGCCCCCTGTTTTACTTACCTAAGTCCTCTCTCCATGGGTTCCTGGCTCTTGATTGGATAGATTGATAGCAGTGCAGCCATTGGCTCCTGCTGGCTCCTGCTGCAGTCAATTAAATCCATTGACGCAGGTGCCGGGGGCTGGGACGAATGCTGCATTTGAGTCTGTGGACAGTAAGGCAATCCCCTCGGGTGAGCGCTTCTCAGAGGGGTTATCTGATGGGGGAGGACCTGTGAGAGCCGCCGGGGGGCCCTCAGAAGAGGAGGTACGGGGTCACTCTGTGCAAAACGAGATGCACACTGTAAGTATGACATATCACTTTAAGAATCAAGACGGGAACGATCAATACAGATCACTCCCTGTGTTTATTCAGAAAAGTAAGGGGCCAGTTAATGAAATATTTACCAGCCCCTTCTTCGCTCCTGGGAGGAGAGGAGAAGAGGGAAGCTGGCAGCACTGCAGGGGGGAGACAGGAAGCAGGTAAAATTGGCACTGTGTGGGGTGATTAGGATGTGCAAATAGACCTTATCAGAACGAATTGTGAAGAACAAACCAATCTTCTGAGGTTCATACCAGATCAGGTTACTCCATTTGAGCATCACTATTGAGATCTGGTCTGCAATGTCCTGATCTAGACATCAGTGAAGAAGAAGAAATATAATATGTATTCAAAAAATAATAAAAACTTCTATTGCAAATTAATCCCCCGGGCCACAACTATGATGTCAGATGATCTGGATGACATTTAAATTTACTGCACTCAATCAGTGCTCACGTAAGTGAACACAGTGTCATTCGAACATTGAAGCAGTGGTGTATTTTGGTTTTGTGCTGCCCTAGGCAGGACTAAAATCATGCGCCCCAACCCTCACCCCCATGTCAATTTGCCCCACACCTTCCTGTTAAATGGATGTGCCTCCTCCAAAATTGCAAGTTCCGGTACGAACCCCTTACCTCTCACAGGTTCATGTTCGGACCTGCAGTCCTTCACTAGTTGACTAGTTTGGGGGGGGGGGGTTGCATCCTCAGTTCTGAGGGTTTCATGATGGGACCTGCAGTCCTTCACTTTTGGGGGTCACTCCACCAAAAATTTAAGAAATACAAGTTCCAACATGAACTCCTTAAATCTAAGGATGTGACTCCCTTCAAAATTGAAAGACTTCAAGTCCGATATGAACCCCTAAGATTTAAGGATGTAACCCTCTACATCTCACAGGTTCATGCTGGGACCTGTAGTCCTTCATTAGGAGGATGGGATCAGTGGCAGTGGTGGGAGAATGGTAGTGCTGGGGGATGGGTTCAGTGTTAGTGCTTGGGGGGATGGGTTCAGTGTCAGTGCTTGTGGGAATGGGTTAAGTGACAGTGATTGGGGGGATGGGTTCAGTGTCAGTGTTGGGAGGATGGGTTCAGTATCAGTGCTTGGGGGGGTGGGTTCAGTGTCTGTGCTTGGGGGGATGGGATTAGTAACTCTCATTTGCTGTCACCTGTCAGTCAGTTTCCACTTGGTTCCCCCTGCATGCAAGAGGTAAGGGGGGTTATAGAAGGTGAGATAGGGGACGAGAGAGAGGGTGAGAGGGAGAGAGGGGGTGGGAGAGAGCGAGAGAGGGGGTGGGTGAAAGAGAGAGAGAGAGATAGAGAGAGGGGTGGGAAAGAGAGAGAGAGGGGGTGAGAGAGAGAATGAGAGATGGGGAGAGAGGGAGGGGGTGAGTGTGAGAAAGAGAGGGGGTGGGAGAGTGGGAGATAGAGGGCGGGAGATAGATGGGGTGGGTGTGGGAGAGAGGGGGTGTGAAAAAGAGAGGGGGTAGAGAGAGTGGGGAGGAGAGAGAGGGTGGGAGAAAGAGAGGGTGGGAGAGAGAGACAGGGTGGTAGAGAGAGGGGGTAAGAGGGGGTGAGAGAGAGATAGAGGGGAGATAGATAAGGGGTGGGTGTGAGAGAGAGGGGAAGAGGGGTGAGAGATAGGGGGAGAGGGTGAGAGGGGGAGGGGGTAGGAGAGAGGGAGGGAGGGTTGGTTGGTGGGGGGGATCTGGATGACATTTGTGTGCTCATGTAATCAAATGCAAGGTGACTTGAATTTTTAATGATCTCAAGCTTTTTAAAATGTCAACATTGTGCTAATTTTTGCCCTCTTCAATCAGGCTTAATCTTATATTAATGTTATGCTAACATTTTAAGCAAACTATTTTATTTCTGTATAAATACAATGTAGTACAGATTATAAAAATGATATATATCACAATGTATAACCTCATAAAAAGTAATCACATTCCTATATCAATACATCAGTGCAAAGTAATATTCAAAGTGTGTATAAACAGTACAAAGGATGCAGAAAGTGCATAAACGTAAACGCAAAAAAAGGAATTAAAGTGCCAAAATGCATAAGATATATTCATTAATAATATCAGAATCGCAGTGTTTAAGTGTCCAAACAAGGGTGTTTGCAAAATGAGTACCACTGAAAGTGCTTCTTAATGCAATGATTATGCCAAAAGTGCATCCACACTAGAGAAATTAAGATAATTAGCCTAATAGAGTTATGCTATAACATATACTGTAACTCCCATCCTGATCCCCACCATGGATAGCTCAATACCAGTCAAGCATGTCTTTGTGGCTCGACCTCTGCAGGAAATAGAGCCCCAAAATAGTATAATAGTGTAGAATTTTATTGTGTAAAAGGGGTACTTACCCACTACTCTGTGTATAATTACAAATAATATATCAAAATAAAGTGCAATTAGTGGATAAACAGCTGCTGGACTCCTAAAGTGTAACCAGCACCAAAGTTAAATAAAAAATATATATGGTGGAGCAGCCCTATATAATTACACTTTGGTAATACAGACTGTGCAATATAGTAAAAAAATGTTCAACAAAGATGTAACATATGATATCAATAAATATATGTGCAAATACTCAAAACTGTGCAAATAAGCATCAATGTGCAAAATAAATACACAGTACATAAAAATA
This sequence comes from Rana kukunoris, assembly GCA_029574335.1. Taxonomy (NCBI): domain Eukaryota; kingdom Metazoa; phylum Chordata; class Amphibia; order Anura; family Ranidae; genus Rana; species Rana kukunoris. Next base: position 77,916,925 of record CM056049.1, read on the forward strand.
AAAATTATATAATCTCTTCAAATATATAAAAATGTGCAAAAAGAGAAACGTGAATAAAATAAAGTGATCCAGTGCAGAGAATTTGATGTGATCACACTATATACCCCTTGTAAAAAATGGTGAAAAAAACATTTATCATTTTCCTTTCGCTTCACAATTATGGGCCACTTTGTGTTGGTCTATCACATAAAATCCCAATAAAATACATTTACGTTTTTGGTTGTAACATGACAAAATGTGGAAAATTTCAAGGGGTATGAATACTTTTCAAAACACTGTATCATAGCCTAATACATATACATCTGCTATGTAGTACATTCAATGGTGTTATCCCCATAATTCATGTAATAGATTAATCATAAAAACTATAGAAACATGCAACCCTCATGAAGAGAACAGATCCAAAAACTTAAAATAGATTTTCAGCCAGGAAACGAGAAAGGGGCGGCACCAGTTTTAAACCACATCCCGTTATGTGGTACTGGTGGTATTGAACAGAATGTTTGCTAGGCAGGGGGGTCCTCAGTCTATCTACGAGTGCCCTAACATCTCGTGGTAAGTGGGTAAATTGCCAGCTTCTCTGATACAGTAATACAGCATGTAGTGCCAGACAATTTTTGTCTATCTATGTAAGGTGTTCTTTGCCAAACTCTTCCTCCCAATCTTATAATTTATAGACATTTTGACCACTTGACCTCCGGAAGATTTACACTGTACCCAAATAATTTTTTTGTCATTTTGTTCCCAAAATAGAGCTTTCTTTTGGTGGTATTTGATCACCTCTGCATTTTTTTATATTTTGCACTATAAACAAAAAAAAAGACTGACAATTTTGAGTATTGATTGGTTTGCACAAAAGATATATGGCTAGATTCACATAGAGTGGCGTAATTTTATGCGGGCGTAACGTATTTCAGATAAAATGCAGAGAGGCAAGTGCTGTATTCACAAAGCTAAGTTACGGCGGCGTAGCATAAATGGGCCAGCGTAAGCTGGCCGAATTCAAATGTGTTTGATGTGGGCGTGTTTTATTTAAATTAAGTGTGACCCCACGTAAATTACGTTTTTTTTACTAACGGCGCATGCGCCATCCGTGGATGTATCCCAGTGCGCATTCTCCAAATTACGCCGCTAAGACTCATTGGTTTCGACGTGAACGTAATTTACATCCAGCCCTATTCACGGATGAGTTAGGCAAACAACGTAAACCGTGAAAAAATTTGACGCGGTCCCGACGTCCATACTTAACATTGGCTGCGCCATCTTGTTGCAGCTTTATCTTTATGCCTGAAAACGCCTTACGTAAACGGCGTATCTTTACTGCGACGGCCGTGCGTATGTTCGTGAATAGGCTTATTTCGCTGATTTACATATTCTAGGCGTAAATCAGCATACACGCCCCTAGCGGCCAGCGTAAATAGGCAGCTAAGATACGGTGGCGTAGGAGACTTACGCTGGTCGTATCTTAGCAACATTTAAGCGTATCTCACTTTGAGAATACGCTTAAAGATACGACTGCGCAGATTCTGAGTTACGACGGCGTATCTACTGATACGCCGTCGTAACTCTTTCTGAATCTGGCCCATAGAGTCTAAAAACTATTGGACATCCAGGTACTATTCCCGCACTGATTCGCAATATTTTAACAAATTACCAAGAGGCCCACTTCTCCAGATTCACATGAATCTCTCACTGCTGACTTAAAGAATCCCTCATCTTTCCAGGAAAGATTGAAAACTTCTCACAGGTCCATCGATCTCAAGAAGACTTATGTCTTTGTCTAGAGATTCAACTTCTACTTTTGTACAATGTGAGGATGGGAAATTAATACCAGTGTGGAGAATAATATTCTGCTTAGTAGGGATGGGTTATCTGTTCAACTCGAACATTGCCTGTTCGCCTGTTTGCCGAACAGCGAACAATTTGGGGTCTTCGTGGCAAATTCGAAAAGCTGCGGAACACCCTTTAAAAGTCTATGGGAGAAATCAAAAGTGCGAATTTTAAAGGTTAATATGCAAGTTATTATCATAAAAAGTGTTTGGGGACCTGGGTCCTGCCCCAGGGGACATGTATCAATTAAAGTGAACCAATAAAAGTGAACTATTCTGTTAAATTTCATAGCTGGGGGTGTCTATAGTATACCTGTAAAGTAGCACATGTTCCCTGTGCTTATAAAAGTCCCTGCACAAAATTAAATTTCTAAAGGTAAAAAGGAATTTAAAACTACTCGTGGCTATAATGAATTGTCAGGTCCCGGCAATACAGATAAAAGAAATTGAAAAAAAAACAGCATGGGTTCCCCCTTAGTCCATACGCCGGTCGTATCTTAGCAACATTTAAGCATATCTTACTTTGAGAATACGCTTAAAGATACGACAGCGCAGATTCTGAGTTACGACCGCATATCTACTGATACGCCGTCTTAACTCTTTCTGAATCTGGCCCATAGAGTCTAAAAACTATTGGACATCCAGGTACTATTTACGCACTGATTCACAATATTTTAACAAATTACCAAGAGGCCCACTTCTCCAGATTCACATGAATCTCTCACTGCTGACTGCAAGAATCCCTCATCTTTCCAGGAAAGATTGAAAACTTCTCCCTATACAGCAAGGTGCTTTTGTTCTGTTGTTTATTAGCATTTGTTTGTTTGTTTGTGACGTGTCTTTGAGATATTTGGGGACTGTTTTGCAGAGTGATTTTTGTCTTTTATGTGTTTTCTTTATTGTTATTTTGTTTAAATTATATTTTTGCTGGGCATTTTTTTTATTTTTGCTGCTCTTTTTATTTTTTTGGTTCTGTTTGTGTATGATTTGGGAATGTGGGGGTGACATTCCTGCCGGAAAAGGGGTGTCACCCTCATTTGTCGTGGAGAAGTGATCCCCAGGTCCGTGTGAATGGTGTATGAATGTACAGTGACATAATTGGAGCCGTGGCATGGCGTTGCAGCTCACAAGTCCTGCATGGTGGGCTTGTGCCAATCCAATGTGATGAGGATGTGATGTGTCTGTGCTAGGGACCACAGTGGTGTGCATGCATGCATTCTCAATGTGCCATGATTAATGTGTGTGTTTAACGTGCAAAGATGCCTAATGTGAGCTGGCTCCTGGCTGCTCTTCCCTTAAGAAGACGGGGTAGCCTTGGTTAGGGGGGTTCCGTATAGGAGTCATGAGATGGGGTCCCAGTGCATATGCAGAGTCACCCTGAAGGGATAAGACAGGAGGATGTTAGTAGTGCATGGGCCCCTTGTGATTTCAGCATCATGGGGGGGACAGTCATGCCTGCCACCCATGTCACTCACCAACCAGCCAGCTGTCCCCATACATGTTCTGTTCGAAATCTGTGGGGATGGGGCTATGATTGTATATGTAGCTGTCATTGGTGTCATGGGTGGTGTCATGTGTTGGGCTGGTGATGTCCTCCTGCAGGGTTATGGTTAATTCCAGGATGGCATGAGGGGTGAATCTGAAGATGCGAGACACCTCAGAATCACTCATGCCAAAGATGTCTATGCGTGTGTGATATATCAAGTGAAGAGTATCAGATTAGATTATTGGCTTGTATCAGATTAGATTATTATATCCATCAAGGTTTTAAAGGGCTATTGAAAGATAGTGAGACCATGTTTGTAATTTGTATTTATGTTATGTATTGATGTATATATGTATGTATATTTTTTGTAAAAATGTTTCTTAAAGCAAAGAATTTTTTTTTGTAAAAAATAAAAATAAAGCAACCTCTCCCGTGCCCTCCTCCGTGCCCTCCTCCGTGCCCTCCTCCTTCTTTGCTCATCTAAAGTCAGTAGTATAGCTATGAGCATGGATGCCACTGGCATGTTGGCATACAGATTGTTGTGCAACACATGTGACTGCTCAGCTCCTCACTAACAGTGTTGCTTTCTCTGACATGTAGACGAATTGTCTAATTTTATACCACCTTTTATATGGTCTAATTTTAGACAGGCCGTGCAGCTGTTGCGCACAGCGCGTAGCCTGCGCTGCACCAATGTTCTTTTGTGGATCCCCGTAACTCCCTCGTTAGCATATTTGAATAGCAAATTAATGGTGTGTCTAGCGCAGTTTTGCGTGGACGGATGCGCCTGTCTATCGAAATTATGCTGGACAAAAAAAAGTAGATTTCTTGCGTATCTCGTTTTGGGGATGCGGAGTATCGAAACGCATGCGCAAATTTAGACTTATGCCACGCATCTCCTGTTACGCCGGCGTAATCGCTCTGTGAATCTGGCCCAAAGTCTTTACCAAGTAACTATAGACCTGTTTGTTTAACTTCTATAGCTGGGAAGATACTCAAGAGATTAATAAAAGACCACATACATGAGTTCCTGCTAGAAAAAAAAATATTTAAGAAACAGACAGCATGGATTCATGAAAGACAGAAGTTGTCAGATAAACCTGATTTCTTTTTATGAAGAGGTAAGTATAACCTTGGACAGAGGCGTGGCAGTGGACGTGGTATAAAGAACGATAGAGGGCGCTACTGTGACTACATGGGAAACCTCATTCACAATATATACTGAAAACCCATATACCATCTGTGAATGGAACCACAATTACTTGATATAAGTATGGTGAATAGCACCAAAAATTGTATATATATACTTCAGTGACGTGAAAAAAAGGGGTAAACTTTGTGTAAATAAATAATCAAACAATTCAAAGTCCACCTAAAGTCCCAAAGGTAAGTGTAGAAAAATATAAATAAATATAAAGATGATCTTCCTGTTGTCAAATGCAATCTTGATTGGACAGAATCTGTGAACAAATCTGTGACAAGATTGTGGTGTGCTGGTTTTGAAGTGTGATAGGAACCTTCACCAAAAATGGATTATTCGTGTTCCACCCAAAGTGCTGGGGAAGTACTATGTTCTTACCAGATATTATGACCTCTCTGTTACAAGTAGGTCAGAGGAGCAGGGCAGGATCAGTGCCTGTACACTTGGGGCATGCTGGATCACGCTGAACCACAGTGATACTAAGTATGCTCATGGGTAAATAGAAACATAAATGGAAAAGATCATGGTGCAATACCGTTTATTAAAAACAATTAAAATTGCACATAAACAGCCAAATGGCCTCCTACTCCTAAAAAAAAAAAAAAAACTTTTTTGGATATTCCGGGTTTTCACTATTGCACTAGGTGCAAGGCCTGCAAGACCACACGTCGATCAGGAGATCCTAAGAAGCGTATTAAATTTAAATCTGAAACAACCAAGGAAGAATTTCAGATCATACCATTCATGACATGCAACACGGATCATGTCACCTATGTCCTGGAATGTACATGTCCCCTACAATACATAGGGAGAACTACTCGCAAATTAAGGGTCAGAATTAATGAACATCTGGCGAATATTAGAAATAAATTTCCCAATCATAGCGTGTCTAAACATTTTTTGGATAAACATCAAAGTGACCCTACCCAATGTACCTTTTATGGGATAGATCATGTGTCCAAACATTGGAGAGGGACACACATGAGGCAAAGTATCTCCCAAAATGAAACAATGTGGATACATAAAATACAGACTATGCACCCTCTAGGAATGAACATAGAACTAGACTTAAACTGTTTCCTATCTAATGACTAGTAAATTCAAAGATCTAAGTTGAAGTATAGCTATAAATATAAAACTTATGGGGAGATTTTTCTTCTCCACCCTCCTAAGTTTCCCTATAGGAAAAAGGGAAAAATTATAATCATTATTCCAATGAAAGATACATATAGTGTATATAAAGAAATTTTTGAGATCTAAAGAAAAAAATTTTTTTGAGATATACAATAAGTATGATGACCACCAGATGTCACTCATAGGTCCAAAAATAACCCATTCCCTTATATATGCATAGTTATAGCTAATATAATCAGAGCAACTATTCATATAGACTAACCCAAATATGTTTGAAAATACTATTTTGAACATGTAGAATCAATAATAGTAGCCTTTATAGTTTATATTTTGTATATTTTATATTCTTTTTCCAACATTGGGTTATAAACCCGAATGTCCATACAATATATATCACATATATTCAGAATAAGTAAACCATCACAATATCAACATGAACTCATTGATTAGATATTAACACGATGGTTTAAATTTGAGCCGTGTCATGTCTCTGTAAAATCTTGTACAATGTATTACTATGTATGTAGACTTGCGTGGCCCTGGGACTGTCAGCGTCAGTCACGCTCCGCTCCGGATACACGCGGCACGCAGTGTCCATTCTAGCCTACAAATCCCACAATCCCCAGCAGCCAGACACGCCCCCCTGAAGACGCACAAGCGTGCGAAACATATGTCGGCGGCTCTATCTGGCTCCCCGCACTACAAACAAGCCTCCATTGAGCCTACCAACCCTGACCTATCTGCCATCCCGAATTATCGGAGAGACATTGGAATAGAGGAGCTGTGACACGCCTTTTTCCCAGTGCCAGGCAGGCACTAGCTGGGGTAGGAGGCCATTTGGCTGTTTATGTGCAATTTTAATTGTTTTTAATAAACGGTATTGCACCATGATCTTTTCCATTTATGTTTCTATTTACCCATGAGCATACTTAGTATCACTGTGGTTCAGCGTGATCCAGCATGCCCCAAGTGTACAGGCACTGATCCTGCCCTGCTCCTCTGACCTACTTGTAACAGAGAGGTCATAATATCTGGTAAGAACATAGTACTTCCCCAGCACTTTGGGTGGAACACGAATAATCCATTTTTGGTGAAGGTTCCTATCACACTTCAAAACCAGCACACCACAATCCTGTCACAGATTTGTTCACAGATTCTGTCCAATCAAGATTGCATTTGACAACAGGAAGATCATCTTTATATTTATTTATATTTTTCTACACTTACCTTTGGGACTTTAGGTGGACTTTGAATTGTTTGATTATTTATTTACACAAAGTTTACCCCTTTTTTTCACGTCACTGAAGTATATATATACAATTTTTTGTTGCTATTCACCATACTTATATCAAGTAATTGTGGTTCCATTCACAGATGGTATATGGGTTTTCAGTATATATTGTGAATGAGGTTTCCCATGTAGTCACAGTAGCGCCCTCTATCGTTCTTTATTTTCACTTATTATAGCCACACACTATACAACTGAGGAGCAGCACACCATTTAATTATATTCCATCTTCACATAGGTGAAGATCACCATTTATTAATTTTTGGCGCGGAAATATTTCTTCTTTGCAGTGGACGTGGTATACCTGGATTTTTCCCCACACACGGCTCATGTGTAAGGTAAAGTCTACAGGATTGGAAATATCAGTTTGTAAATGGATAAAAAACTGTCTGAAAGACAGAATTTGGAGAGTAGTGTATAACCACTTAAGGACCCCCGCACGCACATATACGGCCACAGAATGGCTCGTACAGGCACAAGGGCGTAAATTTACGTCCCCGCCTAAGTGCGGTTCGGGGGTCCCATCGGGACCCCCTCCGCGGCGTGCGGGGGTCCCCCTGGCTCCCGGAGCGATCCGGGACGAGCGGGCGGATGTCGGCGTTTACCCGCCCCCCCGCGATCGCTCCCAGCCAATGCGCGCGCTCCCCCTTCTGTCACTTCCTCCTCCTGTGTAAACACAGGAAGGGGGAAGTGATGTAATCTCCCATCGCAGCGGTATTTCCAACCGCTGCGATGGGAGAAACACCTCACAGTAAGTCCTGCACCAACACTACACTGACATACACACACATAGGCATACTTAACCCCTTGCGATCTGCCCCCCCACCCCCCCTGTCACAGTGTCACTGAATGCAGTGATCTAATCACTGCATTTAGTGTCAGTGTGACAGGCAGTGTAAAATCAGTTAGTGTTAGGTTCAGGATAGCCTCCCCACCCCCCCTAATAAAGTTTTAACCCCCTGATCACCGCCCTAGTTAAACCTTTCACTCCCTATTGCCAGCGTCACTAAGCGATCATTTTTCTGATCGCTGTATTAGTGTCGCTGTTCCCGCTAGGTAGCTATTTTTTTTTATTGCGATTTTTTTTTTTTTACTAAAGACATGTGGCTAAATAAATTTTGGCCTAAATGTTTGACTAAAATTTAGTTTATTTGATTTTTTTTTAACAAAAATTAAAAAATAGTGTTTTTTTTTCAAAAATGTCGCTCTATTTTTGTATATAGCGCAAAAAATAAAAATCGCAGAGGTGATCAAATACCACCAAAAGAAAGCTCTATTTGTGGGAAGAAAAGGACACAAATTTTGTTTGGGAGCCACGTCGCACGACCGCGCAATTGTCTGTTAAAGCGACGCAGTGCCGAATCGCAAAAACACCTTGGGTCATTTACCAGCGTATTGGTCCGGGTCTTAAGTGGTTAATGATTCATTCTCTGAATGGTCTAAGGTTATCAGTGGTGTACCCCAAGGTTCAGTGTTGAGTTACTTTTTAATATCTTTATAAATGAGATCAAAAGTAACATTTCTGTCTTTGCAGATGACACCAAGCTATGCAGTGGAATATCGTCTTTACAAGATGTCGCCAATTTACAAGCCAACCTCAATGCTCTGTCTAATTCAGTGGTTCTCTCTAGGGTCGGGACCCCTTAATAAAATTTCCCAAGTTGTGAGGACCCCTAACAGTTGTCAGTACCCAAGGCAAGATGAGTAATATGCGCCCCTAACCCACGGACATTTAGTCCTTTCCTCTTGTACAGTATTAAAAACCCTTATGGTACATTTTAGGATGTACCACTCTTTCACTTTCTTCTCCTTTCTTTCTCTATCCTAATTTCTTGTTTTTCTTTTTTCCCCATCCCTCTCTCTAGCCGTCTTTCTAGCTCTTTCTCTTATTCTTTCTCTCCCTTTTTCTTTGTTCCTACCCCTCTTTTCATCTCCCTTCTGTGTATTCCCTATGTTTATTCATTTTCTTACTCCTTGGTTGGGGAGGGGGGGGGTGGGATGAGTGGCAGTGCTGTTACCCACTGTGTCTCCAGCTCTGTGGTGTCTCGCAGCAATGATAGCTATGCCAAAATCAGGATATGGGGTCTCCTCCAGCCCCTCCCACTTCACATTCCTCATCAGTCAGCTGACCTCTAGTCTGTGCCCTCCCCACCCATGCTGTGAAGTGGGTGGCTGCGGGCTCCAGGGACAGCCACGAAAAGGTTGGGAGAGCGGGGCGGGTTTCAGGAACAGCCCAAGATTTGGTGACCCCTGGCAAATCATCATTTGACCCCCATGGGGGTCCCGACCCTCAGGTTGAGAACCACTGGTCTAATTGGATGACTAAGTGGCAGATGAGGTTTAATGTTGATAAATGTAAAGTTATGCACTTGGGGGCTAAAAATATGCATGCATCATACATACTAGGAGTAGAACTGGGGGGATCCGTAGTGGAGAAGGATCTGAAGGGTTTTGGTAGATCATAAGCTCAATAATGGCATGCAATGCCAAGCTGTGGTTTCCAAAAGCAAGCAAAGTCCATTCTTGTATTAAGAGAAGTATGGACTCCAGAGAGATATATATAATTGTTCCCCTGTTCAAATCATTAGTAAGACCTCATCTGGAATATGCAGTTCTCAAAAAGGATATTGGGGAACTGGAGAAAGTGCAGAGAAGGGCAACCAAACTGATAAGAAGCATGGAGGAGCTTAGCTATGAGGAAAGATTAGAATAACTGAATTAATTTACTCTTGAGAAGAGGAGAATAAGGGGGGGGGGATATAATTAACATGTACAAATATATAAGGGGTCCATATAGTGAACTTGGTGTTGAGTTATTCACTTTACAGTAAACACTGAGGACAAGGGGGCACTCTTTACGTCTAGAGGAAAAGAGATTTCACCTCCAAATACAGAAAGGTTTCTTCACAGTAAGAGCTGTGAAAATGTGGAATAGACTCCCTGCAGAGTGCTTTAAGAAAGACCTGTATTCTTTCCTAAATGTACATAATATAACTGGATACTAACATTTATAAAGAAAAAACAGAAAACCACGCTAATAACCTCCCAACCTATACACTACAGGCAGCAGCTAGCGTGCGATACACAATATAGCAATAGAAACAAGAAAAAGCCACGCCACAAAATTAAAAAGTCAATTGAAATCAACAAACTCTGAGAGTGTGATAAGCAAAAAATCCATAGATTCAAATGTCCATATGGTATGCAGATTGTTTCTTTGCAGAAAGACTCCACACGATCCACACTACCAAGTGACATATAGACAATAAGTGCACCCTCCACCGGAAGAAAAAGCAGCTTACCAGAAGGCAAGCGATTCGGTCAGTTGGCTATGACCCAGCCACGGCCTTTTAATTCCTTCCAGATTCCAATTGGGACAGGTTACCTCTGGGATGCGGTGACTATCGGCTCCAAATGGTTCTGTAAAAATGGAAAAGAGAGGCGCACATAGTGTAACTCCATAAACCAGGTCGTTTTATTTAAAAAATAGAAAATATACTCACAAGCGAGCAGTAAAATCATTGGATGTGTGGAAAATGTGTAGCGCTTGGAATGACTATCTATTAATGATAATCAGAGGCACAAAAGAAGTGAAATAAATTTGTGAAACTAAATAAAGGACCCTGGAAAAGCCAGGGACAGGCACTGTGTGACTAGTGCGTGATGAACAAAATGCTCTGTTAGTGTGATAGCATTACATAATATGATCAACTGCTATTGAATGCAATTACTCACATATAAAAATACACATATACTAAAAAACAGTAATAATTCATTTCTTAGACAAACATGAATAAGTTACTGGCCAAAAAATGGCAGGTGTAGTGATATCCCGTGAAAGGAAAATAAGAAAAATTAAATATAGAAATAAATATTGGTGTGAAAATAACAGTCAATCTGATGATTAGTGAATGCTAAATAACTTCTCCACTGAGTTGTTCCCATCAATGCAGGCTTACCGGAACCAATTGACTTCAGCTGGCTTACACCACTGAAAGTCAAGATAGGCTTGTATTAGCTGATGTCAAAATGGGCTCCTTGACAGGGCAGTATTTTGGCTGGTCATCAAAGAACCTCTGTGGGATGGATGGACGAAGCCCAGCTGGGAGTACGATCCCCAAATGGATGTTCTCACAATGAGTGGATTTTGGAAGAGATAAGAGAAAGAAGTGGCCACATAGCGTAATCCCGTTATCTAGAAAATAAAATATTTATTTGCAGCTATCAAACTTACATTTTAGCTGAATAAAAAACGCTTGTATACAAGTAGGGCAGCAGTGGAGTCATCCCGACGCGTTTCGTGAATAGAGCACTTCGTCTGAACCCCAGACGAAGTGCTCTATTCATGAAACGCGTCGGGTGGACTCCACTGCTGTCCTACTTGTATACAAGCGTTTTTTATTCAGCTAAAATGTAAGTCGGCATAATCCACTCAGCATAAAAATACAAACATTGCCGGCCGGCATGTAAGGAGCCCTCCTCCTCAGCGTGGTGACATCACTGCGTAGCCTCCCAGACGCGTTTCGTCACTCATAGGACGTTATCAATGGGGGTAGGGCTTCACAGTGAATCACCGTATAAATAGACCCGCCGCTTAATTGTGTTTCCTCCTCTCCAATGCGATTTATATTTATCAATCCCTAAAAACAGGGTATTAGAGGGATCCTTTTTGTGCTTAAGTCTGTAATGGTTTGAAACGGAATGGTTTTTGGAACCCAGACAGGATGTTAGTGATGTGTTCATTCACCCGTATCTGAAAAGCCCTCTTGGTCCGGCCCACATACTGTAGGCCGCATGGACATTGTACCAAGTACACTACGCCTAAAGAGGCACAGGTGATGCACGGTCCAATCTTAAATTCCCTACCAGTTGCTGTGGAAATAAAGGATCTGACACACCTCTGTCTGTTGGAATTCAGGGCACAAACTCGACATCGCCCACATCTATAGTAACCCTTAAGATGGTCAAAAAGGGAACCTGACCCTCTAAGAGGGGGGTCAATGACATTGGCCGATATTTTGTTCCACAAGGACATCCTTTCAAAATTACCCGATGTTTTTGAGGCAAAATATCCTTCAGCACGGGGTCACTCATGGCTATGTGCCAATGTTTCCTTACAAGATGGGTGATAGCCCTATGCTGGATTGAATAAGTAGTGATGAAGGGTACCCCTTCAGGGAACTTATTTCCTTCCCTGGCTACTTTTTCATGTAAAAGGTCGTTCCTATCTATTGCAAGAACTTAATCAAGAGACCCCTGTAAAGATTCTTGGCAATAACCCTTCTCTAGAAACCGTTCCGTAAGTACCCTTGCCTGATTGTGAAATTCCTTAGGATCAGAGCAGTTATGCCTCAGCCTAAGGTATTGGCTTTTAGGAACTCCTTTAAGCCACGGTTCGTGGTGGCAGCTGTCTACGGGGATGAACGAGTTGCGGTCAGTATCCTTAAAATATGTAGAGGTAACAAATTTCTCATCCCTAATTTTGATCTTTAGATCAAGATAGTGAACACTGGTCTGACTGGCCTCATATTTCAATTGTATCCCCCTATCATTGGAATTGAGGCATACAATGAAGTCAGTCAGGTCACAATGTTCACCAGCCCATAGGAGGAGGATGTCATCTATGGGCCAGATTCAGGAACAGTTAGGCTGACGGATCCAGTGATCCGCCAGCCTAACTGTCACTTTGAGCCGGCGTTTCTGTTTTCTGTAACCAGAAAACAAGAAACGCCGGGTTGAAGGTCCGATGCGATCAGCGTAACTGAGTTTCGCCATCGCATCGTTACTTCAACTTAAAAATGTCGCCGGGGGCGTTCCCGCCGATTTACGCTCAAAAAATATGTTAACGAGCGGAAATCGGCAATTCACGATCGAATTCCGGCGCGACGCAATGACGGTACGACGTTTCCGGAAGGGATACGCGGCGCGAAGATATACCTACATGGGGTTGGAGTATCCTATGTTAGGTATAGGCGTCGCCATCGCGTCGGGAAAAAAAAAAAACACGTCGCTTGCGTAAAAAGTTCATGAATGGGAATGTGACGTCATTGACGTTCATTCACAGAATTTGGAGCATGCGCACGGGGATGTTTTGACACTCGACGCATGCGCAGTACGTTCGCGGCGGGATCGCGCTTCGTTTAAATACTACACGCCCCGTACCCGCCCAATTTGAATTCCGCCGGCTCATTTGCGATGCGCTGCCGCAACTTTAGGAGCAAGTGCTTCATGAATAACAGCACTTGCTCCTTAAATTTCTGCAGCGTAACGTAAATGAGAAGCGTTACTCTGGAGCAAAGATGCTCCCATCTACCTGAATCTGGCCCTATATATCTTGCCCAGAAGACTACCTGAGGAGTGTCCTCTGGGTGGATGATATCCTCCTTCCATTTGGCCATAATCAAATTGGCCAAACTGGGGGCATACTTACATGGAAATATCATCATTTATTTGCTAGAAACTTACATAGAATCCCAAAACATTATATATGCTTTTTTAGCAAAGACCCTAGAGAATACAATGGCGGAGGTTACAACTTTTTATCTCGCATGGTATTTTCGTAGAATTTTTTTTGATCGCGTGTTTTTAAAAAAAAAAACAGTTTTGTGCTAAAAAAAACAAAACAGTAAAGTTAGCCCAATTTGTTTTCATAATGTGAAAGATGATGTTACGCCGAGTAAATAGATACCCAACATGTCACCCTTCTAAATTGCGCACACATTAATGGAATGGCGCCAATGTTCGCTACTTAAAAATACCCATAGGCGACGCTATAATTACTTTTATTGGTTACATGTTTTTAGTTACGGAGGAGGTATAGGGCCAAAATTATTGCTCTCGCTCTAACGTTCGCAGAGATACCTCACATGTGTAGCTTGAACACTGTTTTCATATTTGGGCGGGACTTACGTATGCGTTCGCTTCTGCATGCGAGAACACGGGGACAGGGGTGCTTTAAAAAAATGGGTATTGCAGAGTATTTGGGTATTGCAGAGTATTGGGGTATTGCAGAGTATCGTGCAGGGTATTTCAAAGTATTGGGGTATTGAGAGTATCGCGCAGGGTATTGCAGAGTATCGCGCAAGGTATTGCAGAGTTTTGGGGTATTGCAGAGTATCGCGCAGGGTATTGCAGAGTATTGGGGTATTGCAGAGTATCGCGCAGGGTATTGGGGTATTGCAGAGTATTGGGGTACTGCAGAGTATTGGGGTATTGGAGAGTATCGCGCAGGGTATTGCAGAGTATTGGGGTATTGCAGAGTATCGCGCAGGGTATTGCAGGGTATTGGGGTACTGCAGGGTATTGAGGTACTGCAGGGTATCGCGCAGGGTATTGGCGTATTGCAGAGTATTGCGCAGGGTATTGCAGAGTATTGGGGTACTGCAGCGTATTGGGGTACTGCAGAGTATTGGGGTATTGCAGAGTACTGGGGTACTGCAGAGTACTGGGGTATTGCAGAGTACTGGGGTACTGCAGAGTATTGGGGTACTGCAGAGTACTGGGGTATTGCAGAGTACTGGGGTACTGCAGGGTACTGGGGTATTGCAGATTACTGTGGTATTGCAGAGTATTGGGGTACTGCAGAGTACTGGGGTATTGCAGAGTACTGGGGTATTGCAGAGCCCTATTGCACCACCCTCTTTTCCACCTCTAGGTGCAATGAGTGTACCTGTACCCAGTTTGGGACCTAACGGTTCCACCAATTGGGGTTTTCACAGGCCCGGGCAGGGCACCAAGAGGCAAGGAGAAAGAGGAGAGGTAACAGAGGGGGGAGGCGTCCAAGCTTCCAAAATGTAACGGGTCAAGGCATCTTCAAACTAAGCTCTAAAACTTTGACAGATTCCAAAAAATCCCTGCTTGATAAGGGTCTTAAAATTGCACCCCCTCAAAGTTTGAACAAGTTTAGTACCTACATGGACATACACAAGTTCATTAGAAAAATCAATATTAAACGTTATATGATGGGTGTTTCAACCTCCAATCAACATTTTACTAATAATTATGTCCATTCGGGGATTGGCAAACGCCTCTTTGTTCAATCCTCCAGGGGGACTGGCACCATCCCTGAAAACATTCAGGGATGTTCTCATTAGGGACCTGGAGATGATCGACACAAAGAAAGCGAGACTAAACAAGACCCTACAAGAAGGACTAGACTCTCTTTGTACCAACAAGGATCTGGTAATCAGACCAGCAGACAAGGGGGGGGGGGGTATTGTAGTCCTCGATAAGGTGGATTATCTTAGGGAGATGCATAATATATATATAACCCAGTGACCCCAAAGCCTTATATAAGAGAGAGCTTGAAATATTGGTGGAGAGAGGTGTGTTTGAGGGTATAGTGTCTCCTAAGGAGAAACTTTTTATCATACCCCGAGCTCCCCACACCAACAATGTACAACCTTCCCAAGTTGCATAAGAATTCTGTCTGACCCCCGGGACGCCCTATAGTAAGTGCCATAGATTCAATTACTTCCCGGGTGGGCAGATATATAGATTTCTATTTGCAACCACTGGTTAGGAAAATACCCTCTTATGTCAAAGATTCGAAACATATCATGAATATATTATCGGATCTTCCTGTCACCTCCAATTTGTGGATGGCTACTATCGATGTGACATCGTTATAAACAATTATACCCCACGCCCTAGGGTTTAAAGCCGTCCAACTTTTCCTTGATAGGGATTCTGGTTTTCAACCTAAACAGGTAGATTTCATTATGTCTCTGTTAAAGTTTGCAGCGGCTTCCAATTATTTTTGGTTCGAGAACAATTTTTACAAACAAAATACAGGGGTGGCTATGGGGGCAAAGTATGCCCCCAGTTTGGCCAATTTGTTTATGGCCAAATGGGAGGAGGATGTCATCCACCCAGAGGACACTCCTCAGGTAGTCCTCTTGGCAAGATATATAGATGACATCCTCCTCCTATGGGCTGGTGAACATTGTGACCTGACTGACTTAATTGTATGCCTCAATTCCAATGATAGGGGAATACAATTGAAATATGAGGCCAGTCAGACCAGTGTTCACTATCTTGATCTAAAGATCAAAATTAGGGATGAGAAATTTGTTACCTCTACATATTTTAAGGATACTGACCGCAACTGGTTCATCCCCGTAGACAGCTGCCATCACGAACTGTGGCTTAACCACTTGTCCACCGCCCAGCGTCAAATGACGGCAGGCGGAAGACTCCATTGTCCAGACATGACGTCATATGACGTGATGTCTTTTTAAAGCCGCGGGCAGGCGCGCGCGCACCCGCCGCTCTTCTGGGATCCCGGTGCGAGTGCCCGGCAGCAACGATCGCCGCCGGGCACACGCGATTGCCCAGTAACTGAGCGGGGACGTGGAGCTCTGTGTGTAAACACAGAGCTCCACGTCCTGTCAGGGAGAGGAGACCGATGCTGTGTCATTTGTACATAGGGACACAATCGGTCACCTCCCCCAGTCACCCCCCCTCCCCCTACAGTTAGAACACTCAAAGGACACACATTTAACCCCTTCCCCGCCCCCTAGTGGTTAACCCGTTCACTGCCAGTCACATTTATACAGTAATCAATGCATATTTATAGCATTGTTCACTGTATAAATGTAAATGGTCCCAAAAATGTCAGAAAAGTGGCCGAAGTGTCCGCCATAACTTCGCAGTCCCAATATAAAAATCGCAGATCGCCGCCATTAATAGTAAAAAAAAAAAAAAATGCCATAAACTATCCCCTATTTTGTAAACACTATACATTTTGCGCAAACCAATCGATAAACGCTTATTGCATTTTTTTTTACCAAAAATTTGTAGAAGAATACGTATTGGCCTAAACTGAGGAAAAAATATTTTTTTATATATGTTTTGGGTTATTTGTTATAACAAAAAGTAAAAAATATTGCATTTTTTTCAAAATTTACACTCTATTTTTGTTTATAGCGCAAAAAATAAACCGCAGAGGTGATTAAATACCACCAAAAGGAAGCTCTATTTGTGGGAAAAAAGGACGCCAATTTTGTTTGGGAGCCACGTCGCACGACCGCGCAATTGTCAGTTAAAGCGACGCAGTGCCGGAAGCTTAAATTTTGTCTTGGCAGGAAGGGGCTGTAGGTGCACAGTAGGCAAGTGGTTAAAGGAGTTCCTAAAAGCCAATACCTTAGGCTGAGGCGTAACTGCTCTAATCCTCAGGAATTTCACAATCAGACAAGGGTACTTACAGAACGGTTTCTAGAGAAGGGTTATTGCCAAGAATCTTTACAGGGGTCTCTTGATTAAGTTCTTGCAATAGATAGGAACGACCTTTTACGTGAAAAAGTAGCCAGGGAAGGAAATAAGTTCCCTGAAGGGGTACCCTTCATCACTACTTATTCAATCCAGCATAGGGCTATCACCCATCTTGTAAGGAAACATTGGCACATAGCCATGAGTGACCCCGCGCTGAAGGATATTTTGCCTCAAAAACATCGGGTAATTTTTAAAGGGGTACAGTCCTTGAGGAACAAAATATCGGCCAATGTCATTGACCCCCCTCTTAGAGGGTCAGGTTCCCTTTTTGACCATCTTAAGGGTTACTATAGATGTGGGCGATGTCGAGTTTGTGCCCTGAATTCCAACAGACAGAGGTGTGTCAGATCCTTTATTTCCACAGCAACTGGTAGGAAATTTAAGATTGGACCGTGCATCACCTGTGCCTCTTTAGGCGTAGTGTACTTGGTACAATGTCCATGCGGCCTACAGTATGTGGGCCGGACCAAGAGGGCTTTTCAGATACGGGTGAATGAACACATCACTAACATCCTGTCTGGGTTCCAAAAACCATTCCGTTTCAAACCATTACAGACTTAAAGGGGTTGTAAAGACAAAAATATTTTCCTCTTAAATTAAAGTCTGACAGTAGCTGATAAAGTAAAAAGTAATGTTTTGCATTATAACTAGTTTGATACCTGTTGAAATTGAGCTGTTTTATTCACCTCAGTCACTCCTGAATCGTTATTCTCACTGACTTCCTGGTTTGCGGTGCGCATTCATTCTTGCTACATCTCGGCCTAATGGGAACTACAGTTCCAATTAGGCTTAGTCTCCATGCCTATGAGGGTTAAGAGAGCATCTTCACGCAGGGCTGTAGTCATAGGGAGGGGGTGAGCACATTCTGCTTTCCACCATGCAGATGCTGGTGGAAAGCAAGAAGAGGAGAGACAGGAAATGTCATTTTCAAACCTGGATTACTGTATTTTGGAGGTCAAAAGGAAAAATGAGGTAAGTGATATTTAAATGCTCTAGCTTACATCAATCAATTGATCTAATAAAAAACAAACCTTTAGTGTTCCTTTAAGCACAAAAAGGATCCCTCTAATATCCTGTTTTCCTGAGGAAACTTGGTGCGTGAAATCTCACAGATGGAGATGGGCTGGATATTTCGCCTCAAAACCTATATACCGTTTGAATATAGAAACAGACATTAATGCGTTTATTAACCTCTTGCCCACCCCGGCATTTTACTGCTACGGGGCGGTGGAGTTATTTTGGGACGACGTCCCCCTTCACTTCCCCTGGGACGCGCTCGCGGAAGTGACGGTGCTCGCCGGGTCTAAAAGACCCGGCGCATCACGGATCACGGTAAATTGCCACTGATAGCGGCCGTTTAACACGTAATTGCGCCGTCAAATGACGGCGCGATCACTTGTAAACAAACCGGCATCATTTGATGACGCCGGTTCCTCCCTCTCCTGAGTCTCCTCTCTGTACCGTTCGGTACAGTGTGAGAGGAGAAGGGGGGAGCGGGGTGTCAGCACCTGCGCTGTGGCTGGATCTGTGACAAATGCAGTCACAGATCCAGCCATCCCTCCATCCATCCCAGCTCTGCAATACCCCAGTACTCTGCAATACCCCAGTACCCTGCAGTACCCCAGTACTCTGCAATACCCCAGTACCCTGCAGTACCCCAGTACTCTGCAATACCCCAGTACCCTGCAATACCCCAGTACCCTGCAGCTCCCCAATACTTTGCAGTACCCCAATACTCTGCAATACCCCAGTACTCTGCAGTACCCCAGTACTCTGCAATACCCCAATACTCTGCAGTACCCCAATACTGTGCAATACCCTGCGCAATACGCCAATACCCTGCGCGATACCCTGCAGTACCCCAATATCCTGCAGTACCCCAATACCCTGCAATACCCTGCGCGATACTCTGCAATACCCCAATACTCTGCAATACCCTGCGCGATACTCTGCAGTACCCCAATACTCTGCAGTACCCCAATACTCTGCAATACCCCAATACCCTGCGCGATACTCTGCAATACCCCAATACTCTGCAATACCCCAGTACCCTGCAGTACCCCAGTACTCTGCAATACCCCAGTACCCTGCAGTACCCCAGTACTCTGCAATACCCCAGTACCCTGCAATACCCCAGTACCCTGCAGCTCCCCAATACTTTGCAGTACCCCAATACTCTGCAGTACCCCAGTACTCTGCAATACCCCAGTACTCTGCAGTACCCCAGTACTCTGCAATACCCCAATACTCTGCAGTACCCCAATACTGTGCAATACCCTGCGCAATACGCCAATACCCTGCGCGATACCCTGCAGTACCCCAATATCCTGCAGTACCCCAATACCCTGCAATACCCTGCGCGATACTCTGCAATACCCCAATACTCTGCAATACCCTGCGCGATACTCTGCAGTACCCCAATACTCTGCAGTACCCCAATACTCTGCAATACCCCAATACCCTGCGCGATACTCTGCAATACCCCAATACTCTGCAATACCCTGCGCGATACTCTGCAATACCCCAATACTCTGCAATACCTTGTGCGATACTCTGCAATACCCCAATACCCTGCGCGATACTCTGCAATACCCCAATACTTTGCAATACCCTGCACGATACTCTGCAATACCCCAATACTCTGCAATACCCAAATACTCTGCAATACCCAAATACTCTGCAATACCCATTTTTTTAAAGCACCCCTGTCCCCGTGTGCTTGCATGCAGAAGCAAACGCATACGTAAGTCCCGCCCACATTTGAAAACGGTGTTCAAGCTACACATGTGAGGTATCTCTGCGAACGTTAGAGCAATAATTTTGGCCCTAGACCTCCTCCGTAACTAAAAACATGTAACCAATAAAAGTAATTATAGCGTCGCCTATGGGGATTTCTAAGTAGCGAATTTTGGCGCCATTCCAATTTTGAAGGGTGACATGTTGGGTATCTATTTACTCGGCGTAACGTCATCTTTCACATTATGAAAAAAAATTGGGCTAACTCTACTGTTTTTTTTTTTAAGCACAAAACTGTTTTTTTTTTTTAAAACACGCGTTCAAAAAATTTTGGGGTGTAATTTGTGGTATGCATATGCTGTGTGTGAGAAATAACCCACTAATATGACAGAAACAAGATTTTTTTTATTTTTTTTACAGAATTTTTAGTCGTTTTTCTTTTATAGCGCAAAAAATAAAAAACCCAGAGGTGATCAAATACCACCAAAAGAAAGCTCTATTTGTGTGAAAAAAAGGACAAAAAATTCAAATGGGTGCAATGTTGTATGATTGAGTAATTGTCATTCAAATTGTGAGAGCACCGAAAGCTGAAAATTGGTCTGGTTAGGAAGGGGGTTTAAGTGCCCAGTGGTCAAGTGGTTAATAATGCTTAAGGTGCGCCTATTGTGAAAAGCACACATGGAGGCAGGTGTACTTTTTTTCTATATATATATTTTTTTTATATATATTTTCTCTATATTTGCAATTTTTTATTTTTGCATTATTTATTCACTTTTTAATGTAATTTAATTTCAATTGTTGCCACTAGGGTCACGGCTGAGTGACTCTCCCCCCTTTTCTTTCACCTAACGGCTTCACATAGGAGGATTGGAGTTTTACCACTCCTGTGTTGGAGAAATTCAGAATTTAATAAACCGCGGGTTCGCACGAACATTTCGAACCCCATTGAAGTCTATGGGACCCGAACGTTCGAATTCAAAAACGATAGTTTTAAAGACCAAAATTCAATTAAATGTTGGAAAACGTTGTTCAGAACCCGGGTCTTGCCCCAGGGAACATGTATCAATGGAAAAAAAAATTGGTATGTAACAGCAGACGTGCGGTGACACCAAATGCGCTAAGGTGGTATTAAACAGCACACGCATAGTCAGAGCGACTGCGTTTCTGTGCAATTCAATAGCCCACTTGCATTAACAGCAACTGCCTTTCTGTGCAAATAAATAGCACACTTGCAGTAACAGGTAATGCGTCTATGTGCAATTAACTAGCACACATTGACTAACACGTTAGAGCATCAAGCACAATCTCCTGCCTGACAGATACTAATAGCAGATCTAGCTAAGCTATACAGTTTATAAATATATTGACAACTCCTAGGGATGTCAATATATTCTCTACAAACTGTACATTTAACTATACTAACTAGTAGCCTCCCTGATCTCTCTCTCTCTCTCTCTCTCTCTCTCTCAGCCGTAAACACACTACACGAGGCCACCCGGGAGGCGGCCTTTTATAGTGTGGGGCGTGTGCTAAAGCCCTGAGCCCTAATTGGCCAAAGCACCCAGGCTTTGGCCAATTAGGTCTCTTCATTTTTTGGGCGCTGTGATTGGCCAAGCATGCAGGGTCATGGTGCATGCTTGGCCAATCATCAGCGCGCAACGCCGCAGTGAATTATGGGTCATTCGAATTTGGCGTGAACGACCCGATTTGTTTGTTTTCGCCAAACGATCGAACGGCCGATGTTCGATGTGAACATGTGTTCGCATTGAACGCAAAGCTCATCCCTACTCACGAGACCCATACCCCTTTATGGGGTGTGGATCCATTAAAATAACTATATAGTTAAGTAGTAATATAATTTGCCAATATAAAAAGTTTTTAATACAAATAAAACTGTTAGGTGGATATATACATAATTTTTCTACCATATTGACAATACGTAGAGCACAGACATGGTGAGACCCATTTTTTGGAGTGTGGATCTAAAGTTCCCAGCCATTTCTCCTGCCTCTCGGGATACTGGATACAATATACCCAGAATTTGCACTTTAGCGTTATATATTAGTGATCCCCGATAAACTACGACCTTATTTGGTGAGTTTATGGTTTATTCATCCTTTAGTGACTATTTGGCCATTTAAGTAAATCTGTTTGAATGAACTCTTATTAATATATTCATCATTTACTACTAAAATAACTCTATGCGTATAAATAAAAAATGTTTTCACTTTAGTTTCCAACACACAAGCTAGATGGCGGTAGGGATCTACCGCCACGGTAATGAAACAAGAAGGATGTCTTGTGCCTGACAGTTCTTCCTTTTTTCTCTTCTTTCCCATTGTAGCTAGTATGTAAAATCTAGGACTTTGTCCACTTGCATTATTACTATTAATGATGGGGAACGTTACTTTTAAAAAAAAGAAAACTATTTTTTAAAGAACATCTTTTAACAAATTTATTAATTTGTTTGCCCTACGGTGTTACGCCGCACTGTCCTAGTATGGGCAACCTGTACCACATCTAAGATGACGCTCTGTCAGAGACACGAGTACTTACCGAGGCCGTGATGCTGAGAACGGCTCACCTTTACGACCAAGCGCACCTGCCCCCGGGAATTTGAGACAGGAGGCAGAGGCACAAGGAGGTACCGGTACCAGCGGATTGGTAGATGGGATGCAGGTGCTGGAGATCAGCGGCTGAGACGTGCTGCAGGTGCTGGAAGGTCACCAAGGCAGGTGAAAGCGGTAAAGTCCCAGTGCACAGTTCAGAAGCCAACACACTAATGGTAGCAGATCCGGGGTACAGGTAAACAGTCCGGGTTCAGGGTAGAGCTAAAGACAAGTCCAAGGTGTAAGCCGAAGTTCAAGGGCAGGAGACAAATCCAGGTCACGGTCCGAGGTCAGAGGGTTCAAGAAGGCAGCAGAGTCCACAAAAAAAACGAGGTCAGGTTTCCAGGCGAGAGCTGAGTAGGGAAGTTAATCCGGGTCAAAGAGCACAAGTCAAGTGTCAACGCCTTACTCAGAGCTGACGATAAACCAGCAACCTGTGCAAAGACATGGGCTGGTTTAAATAGGGCTGTCAGTTCTGTGATTGGTCCCGGGAGGAGGCGCGCACGTCCGCGCGCTCATGCACGCGCCGTGCTGCCACGTCGAGCACGCACGCATGCCCCAGATGCGCGGGCACGCGCCATGACGCGATTCTAGCGTGCCTGTGCACAAATTGAGCGCTGTAAGCGCTGGGACCCTGACACGCTCTTGGATCCATCGTGCAGCTTTTCACAGTTAAGCGGCGGGTCTATTTATACGGTGATTCAATGTGAAGCCCTACCCCCATTGATAACGTCCTATGAGTGACGAAACGCGTCTGGGAGGCTACGCAGTGACATCACCACGCTGAGGAGGAGGGCTCCTTACATGCCGGCCGGCAATGTTTGTATTTTTATGCTGATTTTACTGCTCGCTTGTGAGTATATTTTCTATTTTTTAAATAAAACTACCTGGTTAATGGAGTTACGCTATCTCTTTTCCATTTTTACTGAACCATTTGGAGCCGATAGTCACCACGTCCCAGAGGTAACCTGTCCTAATTGGAATCTGGAAGGAATTAAAAGGCCGTGGCTGGGTCATAGCCAACTGACCGAATCGCTTGCCTTCTGGTAAGCTGCTTTTTCTTCCGGGGGAGGGTGCACTTATTGTCTATATGTCACTTGGTGGCAGTGTTGCTCATCTTACTTTAAAAAAGTAATTAGTTACAGTTACAAATTACTTCTCTGAAAAAGTAATTGCGTTAGTGACTCAGTTACTACATTGAAAAAGTAATTAGTTACTCAGCAAAGTAACTGAATTTTTTTTTAATATTCTACAATGCTTTGTTGAGAAACAGATGACGGGCGCTTGCCAGGAAGCAGTGATTTACTCCAAGACAAAAGAATGCCAGATCCTTGAGAGAAGAAACCCGGAAACAAATGGAGATCTCGTGTATATCCCAGCCTAGGTGCATCTGTCCCGCCATGTATGTGCAGCTAATAGGACTTAAAACCCTTATCCATCTGCTACATATTACATCCAAATTATAAGCTGGATTAAATTGTATGTTTATAATATACATTCCCTTGACGTTTACAGAGTCTGTAATTTAAAATCTTATATTAGGCTTTATTAGAATTTTCTATAGTTTGTTTATTATTTTATTTTTCTTATATAAGCTTTATTAGATGCAAGGGATCTGGAAGGGGGATGTCAGATTTTTCTTTGTTGTCTGATGAAGAGATGAAATTAATTAGGTTACGCACACAGTGTGTGTGATCGATGTGAGTTGTTCCCCGGTGATAGGTCAGTGTGAGGTGGGTGGGGCTCATTGTATCCAGGGCTCCTTGCGATTGGGAGTTTTCAGACCGCTGTGACAGGCCATCACAGCGGTCACATGATTCTAAAGCGAAGTTCCACCCATATTTATGTTCTCAGCGCCGGCAGAAGCAATTACTCTGCTGCCATCTAGTGGCGGTAGATGTAATTGCAGTAATGGCGCCCAAGTAATGGGAACTGCGTTACCGTGAAGGGAAAAGTAATCAGGTAGATTACTCGTTACTCTCAAAAGGGGCTGCGTTTGGTAACTGCGTTTATTGTAACTCCGTTACTTACAACACTGCTTGGTGGTGTGGATCGTAGGAGTCTTTCTGCAAAGAAACAATCTGCATACCATATGGACATTTGAATCTATGGATTTTTT
Source organism: Rana kukunoris (assembly GCA_029574335.1). NCBI lineage: Eukaryota > Metazoa > Chordata > Amphibia > Anura > Ranidae > Rana > Rana kukunoris. The sequence goes on from CM056049.1 coordinate 77,941,599, forward strand.
GCTTATCACACTCTCAGAGTTTGTTGATTTCAATTGACTTTTTAATTTTGTGGCGTGGCTTTTTCTTGTTTCTATTACTAACATTTATAGGTAAAGTTGATCCAGGGAAAATCCGATTGCCTCATGGGGGATCAGGAAGGAATTGTTTCCCCTGCTGTAGCAAATTGGATCATGCTCTGCTGGTTTTTTTTTGCCTTCCTCTGGATCAACTGTGGGTATAGAATTGGGTATATGTGATTGTACAATATTAATATTATTTTATTTCTTATGGTTGAACTTAATGGACTTGTGTCTTTTTCCAACCTGACTAACTATGTATGTAAACTATGTAAACTATGCAACCTGGCAGGCTGCAGAAAAAGAGGGGGAGATGAGAGATGAGAGAGTGGGTTTTATAGCGCTACACATGTGAACTGAATCACCTCTAGGTGCATTTTTGCAGCCAGTGTCTCAAAGGGGAACTCCAGATCCCGCCCCCCATGTGAATTGTTACAGGGGTACATTGTACCCCTACCATATCACAAAACAAAGTGTCAAAATGTTAAATACCACAGGAGACAGTTTGAGACAAGTCCTTTACTAAAAAGAAAAAATAAGAAAAAAAATGTAATCCTGTCTCGAGCGATACAGAGAAAGAAAAAAAACCAACGCTAGAAACGATAACACCTCATAGAAGGCGTCTGACTGAATGATGCTCACTTGATGAGACAGCCCTTTTATAGTTGAGGGTGGGGCCACCCATCACATGGGTGACCCTGCCCCCTCTTTGACGCAAGAAGAAAGCCCGGGGTTACCCAATGACGTATACAGGTGACACCCTCTCCCCTCTGGCGTGTCACGGGTTTCAAAGGTAATGAGATGCATAGGATAAAAGGAATCCTGGACCGCCGAACACCTTAAAACGCCGCCATTACTAGTAAAAAAAAAATTAATAAAAATGCCATAAAACTATTCACTATTTTGTAGACGCTATAACTTTTGTGCAAACCAGTCAATAAACGCTTATTGCAATTTAGAATACATATCAACGTAAACTGAGGAGAAAATTAGTTTCTTCTTAGATTTTTTGGGGGTATTTATTATAGCAAAAAGGTAAAAATGTTGCTTTTTTTTTCAAAATTATCACTCTATTTTTGTTTATAGCGCAAAAAATAAAAACCGCAGAGGTGATCAAATACCACCAGAAGAAAGCTCTATTCGTGGGAAAAAAAGGACGTCAATTTTGTTTGGGAGCCACGTTGAATGACCGCGCAATTGAAGCAACGCTGTACCGAATCGCAAAAAGTGGCCTGGTCATTTGGCAGCCTTTTATCGCCCTACAGTATAACCCCTTGCCAACCAGTGTCATAGTACAGTGACATTGTATATTTTTAGCACTGATCACTGTATTAGTGGCACTGGTTCAGCAAAGTGTCAGTTAGTGTCAGAGTGTCCATCATACTATCACAGCCCGCTATAAGTTGCTGATCGCCGCCATTACTAGTATAATTAAAAACAAAAAAAAATAATTCCAGTATATAATATATACCATAGTTTGTAGATGCTATAACGTTTGTGTAAACCAATCAATATACGCTTATTAGAGTTTTGTTACCAAAAATATGTAGCAGAATATATTTTGCCCCAAATTTATGAAGACATTTTTTTTGTATTAGATATGTTTATAGCACAAAGTAAAAAATATTGTTTGTTTTCCATTTTTTTTTTTTTTTTTTTATATTGTTTAAAAAAAAAAACACATATAATATACAAACAAACAGTAAGGACTGCTCACCACAGTACGGTGAGCTATCCCAAAAATTAAGAAAAAAAGTTATATACACCAAAAAAAAAAAGTGTATTACATTAAGACACCAGTATTATCATTGCCCGCAAAGCTTATCAACTCAACCTACAGCACTCCCTCAATCCCTCATTACATACTTAACCAAAATATAAGGATCTATGTGAAAAAAACACCTGCTCTGTCTAGGGGATATGAAATACTAAACTCACCACACATTTAGCACAGAAGGACTGCTTACCAGCTCCTTCAAAGGTAATGAAATGCATATTGTAACAGCTGGTGATATTTAATCTGTTAGGCTCCATTCACACTAATGCGTTTTTTTATGCATTTTGCAGAAACGCAGGGAATTTTTTTAACATGGTTTCCTATGGAACATGTTCACATCAATGCTTTTTTGTGCCTCTGTGTTTTTGAAAAAGGTCGGGGACTTTTTTTCCCGCAAAAAACAGCGTTTTGCATGTAATAGAATTCAACGCGGTACTTGCGTTTTGGATGCGGGTCCATTGAATTATATTACATTCAAAATGCTGCTTTTTGCAAGAAAAAGGTCCCTGGCCCTTTCCAAAAATGCAGAGGCACAAAAAAGCATTGATGTGAACATGTTCCATAGGAAACCATGTTAAAAAATTTCCCTGCATTTCTGTAAAATGCAAAATGCATCAAAAAACGCATTAGTGTGAATGGAGCCTAACAGTGAGAGGTGAAGCCATCCATCCCCCTCCGATCTTATCATATTTAAGAAGCGCCCCCCCCTTGTTCAAATATGTGGATTCGTAAAAGAGTATTTTTCTCCGAAGCCTTCCAGGACTATATGGACGGGGGCGTAGTGCTCTTCTAAGACTAAAACTGAAAAACCTAGTGGTGATCAAATACCACTAAAAGCTCTATTTGTTTAAATAAAAAAAGATATACATTTTGTTTATGTACAGCAGGGATCTCCAAACTTTTCAAACAAAGGGCCACTTTAATTGTCCTTCAGACTTTAGGAGGGCCAGGTTGTGGCCAGCAGCGGCAGAAAAGGTCACGGGCCCAGCATCAGTGGGAATAAAAATGTTGCCTCAGGGTTGGTGGTCAATAGGAGGAGCAGTATTCCCCCTATTAGTAGGAGGATTAGTATCCCATCATTGGTATCAGTTGAAGATATAGTGCCCCATTGTTGGTGCCAGTGGGTTGAATAGTGCTCCATATCAGTGGGAGGAATTGTGCCCCAAGGGCCGAATAAAGGCTAGCAAAGGGCCACATCTGGCCCCCGGGCCACAGTTTGGATACCCCTGATGTACAGCATTGCATGACCACACAATTGTCAGTTAAAGTCAAAAAGCAAAATAATGGCCCAGTCATTAAGGGGGTAAATCTTCCGGAGGTCAACTGGTTAATTCCATGTTTTAGTTACTAGTCTGTGTGGATTGTTCAAAGTAATAAAGTGATTGTTGCTCTGTGTGATTTCTCTCCCGTCTTCTACAGTGCCTAGGTTAGTTGAAATAGCTTTCCAGATATTTCACCCCACAATGTCCACTGGGACATCCAAACCTATGTTTTTACTCTTTTCTTAACTTATCATTTCATTATATCAAAATCTTTGGAATGTTCTTTAGTCTTTATTTTCACAGCTGCCTTTTAGATTTATATCCTTAATGCTGAAATGTGTAAGTAATTATGTATAAATGACTTCATTAAATGTGTCAGGATAGACGTATGGTAGCTATAATTGTGGAATATTTTTAAAAAGTCCAGAGCTACTGTTCTTACCCTTCCTTAAGAACAAGCACGGGTATTACATCTCAGGACTTACTAAGCAGTAAAACAAAAAAACAACCCTGAAATATAAACGCACCTTCCAAATTTCTAGGCTAACCACTGTACTTTAAATATATTTTACATGCAGGTTTCCTATATGTTGTATTTGAACCTGGGTATCAGCCTCCTGTAATCTTCTGCACAGCACAGGAAAGTCAGCACTAGGGTTTATTCAGGGTTGCAGCGTTTTTCAACCTAACATTTCAGACATAGAAATTACATGAGACGACAATAGTTATTTCCATAACTAAAGAGAAGAAGTTTTAAAACTATACACATGTATAGGGCATAAATCCTCTGTATGATTATTGCCTGGAGTTCCACTTTAAAGGGTTTGTAAAGGATTTTTTTTTTTATATATATATTAATAGCTTCCTTTATCTTAATGCTGTGCTGTTTTCACGTCCTCATTGTTCGTTTTTGCTCTCAAGTTGCTGTAATTCTTCTGATCTCCACACTTCCTGGTTGTCTGTTTCCTGATAACCACAGTACTGGGAGTTTTCTCTCTGTGGTCACTAACTTCAAGGAGGTGTGATTACCGTGTGTCTAAAACCCCTCAGCACCAATCAGTTTCATTTTCCAAACCATCACTGCCCTGTATTGGCTCTGTGGCTCTGTACAGCACAGGCAGGAAACAATATGCAAAAAACTAAACTAGAAACTGCAGGTACATTAACCACTTAAGACCCGGACCAAAATGCAGGTAAAGGACCTTGCCCCTTTTTGCGATTCGGCACTGCGTCGCTTTAACTGACAATTGCGCGGTCGTGCGACGTGGCTCCCAAACAAAATTGGCGTCCTTTTTTCCCCACAAATAGAGCTTTCTTTTGGTGTTATTTGATCACCTCTGCGGTTTTTATTTTTTGCGCTATAAACAAAAATAGAGCGACAATTTTAAAAGAAATGCAATATTTTTTACTTTTTGCTATAATAAAAATCCCCCAAAAATATATAAAAAAACATTTTTTTTCCTCAGTTTAGGCCGATACGTATTCTTCTACGTATTTTTGGTAAAAAAAAACGCAATAAGCGTTTATCGGTTGGTTTTCGCAAAATTTATAGCGTTTACAAAATAAGGAATAGTTTTATTGCATTTTTATTAATTATTTTTTTTTTACTACTAATAGCGGCGATCAGCGATTTTTTTCGTGACTGCGACAATATGGCGGACACTTCGGACAATTTTGACACATTTTTGGGACAATTGTCATTTTCACAGCAAAAAATGCATTTAAATTTGCATTGTTTACTGTGGAAATGACAGTTGCAGTTTGGGAGTTAACCACAGGTGGCGCTGTAGGGGATGTGTGCCTATGTGTTTTGTTTACTACTGTAGGGGGTGTGGCTGTAGGTGTGACGTCATCGATCGCGTCCCCCTATTACAGGGATGACGCGATCGATGCTACAGCCACAGAGAAGCACGAGGAAGCCGTGTGTACACACGGCTCTCCCCGTTCTTCTGCTCCAGGGACGGATCGCCGCACTGCAGCGGCGATCGGGTCCGCGAATCCCGCGGTCCCGGTCCCGGAGCTTCGCCCGCGACCCACGGCTGGATACTAAAATCAACGTATATATACGTTGATGTGCCCAGCCGTGCCATTCTGCCGACGTAAATGTGCAGTAGGCGGTCCTTAAGTGGTTATATGATGGTTATATGATTGTTTTTTTTATCTATGTTTAATAATTTTTAAAAGGAATCAGTTAACTGTTATGTCTCTATACCCTGTAAACAGTCATTTCAGCAAACATTTTTTTTTATTTACAACTCCTTTAATGAAGGCTCCTTAGCTGTGAGTTTTTTTGCCAGAAAATGTACCTGATCGGACGTCATAAGACGTGTTTAGGATAACCTGTGATCGCGCGCCCCCGGGGGCACACAGCACCGCAATCAGTGGTGCGGCGTGTCAGTCTGACACACCGCATCTTCTCCCTCCTGCTAAGTGCCCCCACAGAAACACTTTTTTTTCCCATAAAATATTTATGTACCTTTTTGTCATCCGTTTTTTTGAATCTCAGTGCTGCTTAACTCTTACAGCCTCCTTTAGCCATTTCATTCAATTATTTTGCCCATTACAGATACATACTCACTGTTTTGGTTTTCAAAATCATCCGCTGTCCATTTTCTTTAGAAAGAACAACTTATATAATTGGCGTAGTACAGTTTCCATTTTGATTGTGGGTATGTGAAGCCCACAAGCACTAATTTCCTGGATGCAGTGAATTGTGTCATCAGTGTTTACTCTGAGCAGCGCCTTGAACTTCCGGGTTTGTCGTCATAATGCGCAGCATCATCGAAAGTCCCCACCCTGTTGTGATAGTAACCACACCGGTGCGTGCGCTCCCCTTGTCTCAATGTGCAAATACACCTGCATGCCCTTATCTAAAATGGTGAATTAAGATACGTCCTCATCACGTGTCACTTCCTGATTCTAATACCGTGTACACAAAACCGTTTTTCATGATGTGAAAAATGTTTTTTTTTTTTTAATGCAATTAAAACGATCGTGTGTGGGCTACTAAGAATTTTTCGCGATGTGAAAAATGGGCATTAAAATTTAGAACATGCTCTAAATTTTCACGTTGTAAAAAATGGTTGTGCTTAGCGACGTGAAAAAACTGCGCGTGCTCAGAAGCAAGTTATAAGACAGGAGCGCTCGTTCTGGTAAAACTACCGTTTGTAATGGAAATAGCACATTCGTCACACTGTAACAGACTGAAGACTGAAAAGCGCAAATCGTCTCTCACCAAAATTTTACTAACAAGATATCAGCAAAAGCAGCCCCAAGGGTGGCGCCATCTGAATGGTACCTCCCCTTTATAGTCCCGTTGTACGTCACTGCACTTTGCTCAAGCATTTTTTTGTTCACGATCATGTGTAGGCAAGGTAGGCTTAACAAGAATTGGGTTGAAAAAAATTTTGTTTTTTCTAGACCATTTAAAATGGTCGTGTGTACGCGACATAATTCACTGAAAATTTTGCTGGTTAGTGCTGGTCACTGCCTCATGGGAAGCTCTCATGAGACAGTGCGGCGCCAGGGAAAGCAGGGTGCAGCGAAAGGCAGGAAGTTGCAATGAAAAGGAAAATAACTAGGAATTTAAACCGCATTTTTTTTAATGCAGCATTAGAAGATGTATGCTATGTATGGAAGGCTATAAGATATATTTGTAATTTTGGGTGGAACTCCGCTTTAAATCGACATCAGTGTACCATGCCGCAGAGGTGTGTATAATCATGACCACGTGTAGTTGCAATAAGGGGTGCATGCGACAAGGTGACAATGCAGGAACACAATTAAAAGATTGTTGTCACCTCATAACAGAAAGTTCCTGGCACATCATTTTATTAAAAGCTTTTAAAATGATTGAAAACAACTTTTTGAAATGACATAAACATTTCACAGCTTACATGAGGTTGATTTAATGATTGAGGTACTTCTTTATTAAAAAGAATGTATTTAAAGTACATGTAAAATGTATTACAGCACTCAGAGTATGGTTATTTACCCTTTATTTATTATTCTTATTAAATTACATATTTTGCTAATAAAATGTATGCATAATATATAGCTTTAGCAGGAATTGTCAGTAGTTAATGAAGTCCAGGCGCCCTCTGTAGGTTCCTTTAACATATTACAGATTTCTAAATAGAGATTTTTATTCACTATGACAATAAAGTGACTTATCCTGAAAAAATACATCTATACTATATTATATTATATAATGGACACATAGAATAACATGAAGAGGTGTTTTAAGCTTTAAAAAAAAACCAACGTCCCTAGAAGCAGCTGTAAAAACATATAGGGCCAGGTTCAGGTAGATGGGAGCATCTTTAATCTGGAGTAACGTTTCTCATTTACGTTACTCTGGCGAAATTTTAGGAGCAAGTGCTGTTATTCATGAAGCACTTGCTCCTAAAGTTGCGGCAGCGTATCGAAAATGAGCCGGCGGAATTCAAATTGGGCGGGTACGGGGCGTGTATTATTTAAACTAAGCGCGATCCCACGGCGAACGTACTGCGAATGCGTCGACTGTCAATGCATCCCAGTCAATGAGTCAAATCCCCATTCATGGACGTTTTACGTAAGCGACGCAAATTTTTATTTTTTCGACACGATGACGACGGCTATACTTAACATAGGATACTCCACTAGGGGGCTGCTTTATCTTTACGCCGCGTATCTCTTACGGAAACGTCGGAAAGTCACTGCGTCGCGCCCGAATACGATCGTGAATTGCCGATTCCCGCTGATTAACATATTTTTTCGGCGTAAATCAGCGGGAACGCCCCCAGCGCCATTTTTAAATTAAAGTTGCGATGCGATGGCGAAATTCAATTACGCCGCTCGCATCGGAACTCCAACCCGGCGTTTCTTGTTTTCTGGTTACAGAAAACAAAAACGCCGGCTTAAAGTGACAGTTAGGCTAGAGTATCACTGATATTCCAGCCTAACTCTACCTGAATCTGGCCCATAGTGTGCATAAGGCCTAAAATGCAATCACCAGGAACATGTGACCCTCTTAATGTTCACTCACTCCCACAACTCCCACAACTATTTTTATTTTATTTATAAGACTGAAAGAAGAAAAAGCAGCACAAAGAAGCAATTAATTTTGATGCACTGCAAGGGGCATGTTGATAGGCGGAGTCACAAAGAGATTAGCTAATCAGCTTGCTGCTTCTTCTTTCACTGTGCAGTCACAGGGAGTGGGTGATGATGAGCGCTGTAAGTGTTAGGGCTCATTCAGATATGCGCCCCCCAGACAACCCATCTGACCAAGGACATGTGACTGATCAAGGCTGTACATGCTGCAGCTGTGGCAAAAAGGAAACACCCTGTTGCATGCGGCGGGCAGTATCATTGATACATTCAAGTTAATGGGGACTGCAAAGCAACTGTCCTGCAACTGCATGTAATGCACACGGTTGTAGCATGCAATGCAGTCTTTTGAGGGTTCAATTTAGGTGGTGAGCAAGTGATATATAACCTCCTGGCTGCCAGTCAACAGCCCTCTGCAAAGTGATTCCCTGTGGACCCACAGCAGAGAAACTAGGGCCCCAACTATGGCCACCCTCATTGTGCCAGGCAGGACTGTGTTGTGGCGCTAAGCTATATACATTTCACAACTGTATAAAAAAAAATGTTTTTTGGGCTGGGAAAGCAGCTTGTATATATTGTAAAAACGTTTAAGAAATGTAGCATATGGCATTAAGGGAATGTCCAGGATCCAGAGCCTCCACAAAATTATTCCTAGGACCCCAATCTGCAAATAGAAGCTGCATCCTATGCAGTTATGCACACGTTATCTGCATTGTGAGCAAACATTTGTGCATGCGTGGTTGCTTTAGGTAATACCTGGCAGATAACTGCGCACAGCCGCATCTTCTAATCAATGTCTATGGGCTGTAAGCAGCAGCTGTGGGTCCAAGGATAGTTTAAATCGAGGGTCTGGAAGATGTACGTTCACCTTATAGCCATGTGCATGACTTCAAACACACCCCTACACAGTGCATGGCATACCGCTTATTTATTTTTTAATTATCGTTCATGAAAAGATTATGTCTGTATACTTTTTGAGTTAGAATGAAGCTCCTCCAGTTTCTTTTCTGATCCAGTCAAGATATTTGTTGGTCAGGAAGGTGTAAACACCGGGGAATTTGGGGTCTGCACATTTTTCCCCAAAAGAGGTAACACCTGTTAACTTGTTGTTACAAATCAATGGTCCACCAGAGTCACCCTAAAAAGGATTAGATACGTCAGTGAATTCTCTTTCATAAAAATAAATAAAAATCAATAATACGATTTTGACCAACAGCAACAAAATGCTTCAAGACTTGTACATGATCTAGTGGCATAATCAATATTTGCTTTCACCTCCATACTGTCCAAAACTGTATACAGTGACCACAATCTACCTAATCTCGGTATATACACTATATTTTCAAAAGTATTGGGACACCAGCCTTTATACGCACATGGGCACATTCACGACGGATTTACGTCGGCGTATCAAAAGATACGCCGTCGTAAGTATAAATGTGCGCCGTCGCATCTCTGCGCCAATTTACAAAGCTAGATACGTCGAAAAGCAAGGCTTCAGCCGCCCAACGTAACTTGCCTAAGCCGCCGTACCGTGGGCGCATAGTTACGCTGGACGCATTTGGCGTTCCCATTTTAAATATGCAAATGAGTAAGATACGCCGATTCACGAACGTAGATGCGCCCGGCCGCTTCATATACGCGACTTGCGTAAGGCTTACGTCCGGCGTAAAGTTACCCCTCATATAGCAGGCGCAGGTAATGCAAAGGTATGGGACAGGGAGCGACGCTGTCGAATTTTACGTCCCGTATGCCGTTTACGTAGTACTACGTGAATAGGGCTGTGCGTAGATTACGTTAACATCGTAGGCAGTGTTCGACGTATCTTAGGCAGCTATTTCGACCTAACTGTGAGCATGCGCACTGGAATGCGTCGAAGAGACGACGCATGCGCAGTTTGTTTTTTGAAGCTGTGGCCATAATTTGCATGGGGTCAAGCTTCATTTAAATATATCACGCCCACTTCCAGCCCACTTCCACCTACTTTGACTTACGTCGGCTTATAACGTATGCCGGCATCAATATACGCCGCTCTACGTGAATCCGGGCCATGATCTTTAATGACATCCCAGTCTTAGTCCATAGGGCTCAATATTAAGTTTGCCCACCCTTTTCAGCTATAACAGCTTCAACTCATCTGGGAAGGCTGTTCACAAGGTTTAGGAGTGTGTCTATGGGAATGATTGACCATTCTTTCCTGAAGCACATTTGTGAGGTCAGGCACAGATTAGGACGAGATGTGTGTATGTATCATAGGGAAAATGTGTGCTCCTCAGCGCCATCTAGTGACAATAATGCAGTATTTTCTTCATTCACCGATAATTATTTCAATGAATAGCATTAGGTCTGCAGAGAATATAGCCTGAGAACATTTGATTTTGCCCCATTTTCAGTGAACAAATTTACATGCAATTTTGATGGGTGCCATGCAAATGTTTTATAAATACACCCAGAGTGTTAGGCCACGGTGAGGGTGTAAGACAGCACTATATTAAACATTGATTCTGCTCTAGGCGTACATAAATTTATTTTTTCAAGTAACTGCTAAACATTTGTTTATATACTGACAATTGTGGAATCAAAACCTTAATTTGATATCTGAAGTAGGAATCAGATTAATGCTTGCTTTACATACACAAGCACTACAATCTACCATTTTACAGTTATTAAAGGAAATGTAAACACATTGGCCCAGATTCACATACATCGGCGCATATATATATCGCCGTAGCGTATGTCTTTTACGCTACGCCGGCGCAGCGCGGAGAGGGAAGCATGGAATTCACAAAGCAAATGCTCCCAACTCTGCGCCGGCGTAGCGTATATTCGTAGGCGTAGGTCAGCGTAAGTGAAAGTGGGTGAAAGTGGGCTGGAAGTGGGCGTGATATGATGGCCCCGAGCGTCAGACAAGTACTTAAAAGGAACTTCGCATGCGTCGTGCCTTGGACGCATCCCAGTGCGCATGCTCACAATCACGTCAAAACAACTGCCTAAGATACGTCGAATAACTGCCTACGCCCAGCCCTACTCAGCTACAACGTAAAATACGTAAAATTTGACGGCATTCGTTCCCTGGTCCATAACTTTGCATGAGTTGCGCCTCCAATATGGGGAATAACTTTATGCCGGATGTACGACCTACTTAACCGTGTATATTATGCACCGGGCGCAAGTGCGTTCGTGAATCGCCGTATTTGACCCATTTGCATATTTGAATCGAAAATCAATGGGAGCGCCACATGCGTCCAGCGTAAATATGCGACCACTATACACCGACGTAGGAAAGTTACGTCGGGTGGCTGAAGCCTATTTTTCGACGTATCTTGGTTTGTGGGTCGGCGCATTTGTACTTACGTCGGCGTATCTGGAGATACGTTGGCGTAAGTGCTTTATGAATCCGGGCTTAACTGGGTGACTGTTTTAGCAGGTTCACAGCACATGCAGTACAGCGAGTTTTCTGAATTAAAAAGGCATGGAAAAGGTCATATGGTTTTCAAAGGCATAGTTTACACAAGTGCTTTTCAGTTCCAGAAAAAAAGTAGAACATGCTGCATTTTCCTGCACTGGACTGTACTGGAATTCTGTAAAAGGCATCAAAAACGAACTGGAACACACATGTCCTTATTTAAGGGTAACAAAAAAGAGGGGGAAAAAATGCACTGGACTGCATCAAAAACGCACATGCAGAAAAGCATTTGGAACGCATCCAGACTGCATTTCTATGGTGTGAACTGGCCCTTAGTTTATGAAAGCACCATATATCATTAACAATTGCCATTTTGTTTTTATAAAAATCAAAAAACTCTTCACTCCCCCCCCCCCCCCATCTTCTTCCAGCCTAATTCAGCCACACATTTTGCACAGAACCACGTTCCTGATAGTGGCAAGGGTGGACTGCAAATTGTAGTTAACACCAAGGTGACAATGCAGGAGCACAACTGGAAAACAGTGGTCACTTCGTAACAGGAAATACCTACACAAAGACGTTCATGGCAGGATCACCAGGTACTATTTAAAAAAATATATATATATGGACTCTTACCTGGCAAGTGTCATCTTTGCGCTTTTTAAGTGGTCCCGCACATATCATACTGCTGGTTATTTTTTGATTTTTCTTACTGTATGCTTTGCTGCATGTTTTATTATCTACAATGGTCAGATTGACCTCACGTAGGACATCTGATAGTTTGTTTGGTTGCTTTGGATCAGTGACCCCCCACCCAGCAGTGCTGCACTGTGTTCCTGCTTTCACATTCTCCTCTTGTTTTGGTATCGCCAGGGTTGACACAAACTTGTTTAACTTGGCCGGTTTCTCCAGCTGTAAACATAAAAAATAACATTTGCTAAAAACAGACTTTAGTCCACTTGCTTTTTGTATTCATAATGAAACATTTTGTAAAACACCAACACCAGGAGATTCACTGCCCACTCTATAGCACACAGTAGGTGATGGACAGCCTCAGCTGTGCAAGTTTCCAGGGCTGGTGCAAGGATTTTTGACACCCTAGACGAAACCTCATTTTGCCGCCCCCCCCATTGGATCACCCTTGACTCCACCCCCTTTGCCCTGTCCATGTAAATGGTGGGCTAGGATACTATTCGGACAGGCTAATTATGCAACTGCCTGTATGTATGAGCAGACAAATACACTAACAATGCTTTACAGGCTCCTAGTAAAAATAATAATAAATGCACATTTTTTACCAGCAAAAATGTCTGCATTTATATTTTTTTTACAAAGCTGAACCTCCACGCCTCCTATTACCCCCTTCCCCCCACACACATCAGCTCCCCTCTGTACCCCCCCTCCCAAATCAGTTCCTCTCTGTACCCCCCACACACATGCACACATTAGTACATTAGTTCCCCTCTTACCCCCCAGATCAGTTCCTCTCTGTACCCCCCACACACACACACTAGTTCATTTAGTTCACCTCTGTATCCCCCCAAATAAGTTCCCCCCTGTACCCCCCAAACCAGTTCCTCTCTGTACCCCCCCCCCCCCCCACCACACACACACTAGTTAATTTAGTTCACTTCTGTATCCCCCCAAATAAGTTCCCCCCTGTACCCCCAAACCAGTTCCTCTCTGTACCCCCCCCCACACACACACACAAGTTCACCTCTGTATCCCCCCAAATAAGTTCCCCCCTGTACCCCCCCCCCCCCACACACACACACTAGTTCACCTCTGTATCCCCCCAAATAAGTTCCCACCCCCCCACACACACACACATTAGTTCACCTCTGTATCCCCCCTGTACCCCCCAAATCAGTTCCCCCTGTACCCCCCCACACACAAATTCACCTCTGTATCCCCCCAAATAAGTTCCCCCCTGTACCCCCCCCCCACACACACACACTAGTTCACCTCTGTTTCCCCCCAAATAAGATTCCCCTCTGTATCCCCCCAAATAAGTCCCCCCCACACACACACTAGTTCACCTCTGTTTCCCCCTCAAATCAGCTCCCCCCACCCCCCCACACACACACACATTAGTTCACCTCTGTATCCCCCAAATAAGTTTCCCCCTGTACCCCCCACACACACATGTTCACCTCTGTATCCCCCCAAATAAGTTCCCCCCCACCCCCCCCACACACACACACACATTAGTTCACCTCTGCATCCCCCCCTCAAATCAGTTCGTTCCTCTCTGTACCCCCCCACACACACATTAGTTCCTCTCTGTACCCCCCTAATCAGTTCCTCTTTGTACCCCCCCCCCACACACACACACATTAGTTCACTTCTTTCCTCCCTCCCAAATCAGCTTCTCTCTGTACCTCACACACATTTGTTCACCTATGTATCCCCCAAAATGAGTTCCCCCCAAATCAGTTCCTCTCTGTACCCCTCCTAGAGTTGCCACCTTTTCTTCAAGCCAAACCCGAACACATTAGCAGCGCACTGATTTGTATTTTATTTTTCTCAGTATTACATTAAATTCATCATCTCTGTACAGTGCGAGGCAATTTCTATGTATTTAGGTAGTATACACTATACATATATTTTGTGATTAAATAACATTCCTAATCATATGGAGTTAATCCCAAGAGTCCCCTTTACATCACAGTCCACAAAGTTGACACTCACAATTGCGAGCAATCCTGCCACAATTGCGAGCAATCCTACCACAGTCTGAGCCAGGGGTGGACTGAAAATCAGTTTAGATCAGATCAGTTTAAAGATGGCTATCTCATGGGAGCCAACAATGATGTGGCAGGCCAAAGCTTAGAGGCAATAAGCTCTGCAAAATGCAGAGTGGCAGAAGGAGTGTGGTGGGTATGATGGGGGTATGTACAGGAGAGGAGTGCAGAGGGGGTGGTGGGGGTAGTATGTATAGGAGAGGAGTGTGGAGGGGCTGTTTGGGGTAGTATGTATAGGAGAGGATGGTGGGGGTAATATGTATAGGAGAGGAGTGCAGAGGGGATGGTGGGAGTAGTATGTATAGGAGAGGAGTGCGGAGGGGATGGTGGGGGTAGTATTCAAAGGAGAGGAGTGCAGAGGGGATAGTGGGAGTAGTATGTATAGGAGAGGAGTGCAAAGAGATGAGTGCGGAGGGGATGGTGGGGGTAGTATGTATAGGAGAGGAGTGCAGAGGGGATGGTGGGGTAGTATGTATAGGAAAGGAGTGCAGAGGAGATGTTGGGAGTAGTATGTATAGGAGAGGAGTGCAGAGGGGATGGTGGGAGTAGTATGTATAGGAGAGGAGTGCAGAGGGGATGGTGGGGTAGTATGTATAGGAAAGGAGTGCAGAGGGGATGTTGGGAGTAGTATGTATAAGAGAGGAGTGCAGAGGGGATGGTGGGAGTAGTATGTATAGGAGAGGAGTGCAGGGGGATGGTGGGAGTAGTATGTATAGGAGAGGAGTGCAGAGGGGATGGTGGGGGGTAGTATGTATAGGAGAGGAGTGCAGAGGGGATAGTGGGAGTAGTATGTATTGGAGAGGAGTGCAAAGAGATGAGTGCGGAGGGGATGGTGGGGGTAGTATGTATAGGAGAGGAGTGCAGAGGGGATGGTGGGGGTAGTAGTGCAGAGAGGATGGTGGGAGTAGTATGTATAGGAGAGGAGTGCAGGGGGGATGGTGGGAGTAGTATGTATAGGAGAGGAGTGCAGAGGGGATGGTGGGGTAGTATGTATAGGAAAGGAGTGCAGAGGGGATGTTGGGAGAAGTATGTATAGGAGAAGAGTGCAGAGGGGATGGTGGGAGTAGTATGTATAGGAGAGGAGTGCAGAGGGGATGGTGGGGTAGTATGTATAGGAAAGGAGTGCAGAGGGGATGTTGGGAGTAGTATGTATAGGAGAGGAGTGCAGGAGGATGGTGGGAGTAGTATGTATAGGAGAGGAGTGCAGAGGGGATGGTGGGGGTAGTATGTATAAGAGAGGAGTGCAGAGGGGATGGTGGGAGTAGTATGTATAGGAGAGGAGTGCAGGGGGGATGGTGGGAGTAGTATGTATAGGAGAGGAATGCAAAGGGGATAGTGGGGTAGTATGTATAGGAGAGGAGTGCAGAGGGTATGTGGGGAGTAGTATGTATAGGAGAGGAGTGCAGAGAGGATGGTGGAAGTAGTATGTATAGGAGAGGAGTGCAAAGAGATGAGTGCGGAGGGGATGTTGTGGGTAGTATGCATAGGAGAGGAGTGCGGAGGGGATGGTGGGGGGTAGTATGCATAGGAGATGAGTGCGGAGGGGATGGTGGG
Source organism: Rana kukunoris (assembly GCA_029574335.1). Classification (NCBI taxonomy): domain Eukaryota; kingdom Metazoa; phylum Chordata; class Amphibia; order Anura; family Ranidae; genus Rana; species Rana kukunoris. Next base: position 77,957,490 of record CM056049.1, read on the forward strand.
GGTAGTATGCATAGGATATGAGTACGGAGGGGATGGTGGGGGTAGTATGCATAGGAGAGGATTGCAGAGGGGATGGTGGGGTAGTATGTATAGGAAAGGAGTGCAGAGGGGATGTTGGGAGAAGTATGTATAGGAGAAGAGTGCAGAGGGGATGGTGGGAGTAGTATGTATAGGAGAGGAGTGCAGAGGGGATGGTGGGGTAGTATGTATAGGAAAGGAGTGCAGAGGGGATGTTGGGAGTAGTATGTATAGGAGAGGAGTGCAGGAGGATGGTGGGAGTAGTATGTATAGGAGAGGAGTGCAGAGGGGATGGTGGGGGTAGTATGTATAAGAGAGGAGTGCAGAGGGGATGGTGGGAGTAGTATGTATAGGAGAGGAGTGCAGGGGGGATGGTGGGAGTAGTATGTATAGGAGAGGAATGCAAAGGGGATAGTGGGGTAGTATGTATAGGAAAGGAGTGCAGAGGGTATGTGGGGAGTAGTATGTATAGGAGAGGAGTGCAGAGAGGATGGTGGAAGTAGTATGTATAGGAGAGGAGTGCAAAGAGATGAGTGCGGAGGGGATGTTGTGGGTAGTATGCATAGGAGAGGAGTGCGGAGGGGATGGTGGGGGGTAGTATGCATAGGAGATGAGTGCGGAGGGGATGGTGGGGGTAGCATGCATAGGATATGAGTACGGAGGGGATGGTGGGGGTAGTATGCATAGGAGAGGATTGCGGAGGGGATGGTGGGGGTAGTATGCATAGGAGATGAGTACGGAGGGGATGGTGGGGGTAGTATGCATAGGAGATGAGTGCGGAGGGGATGGTGGGGGTAGTATGCATAGGAGAGGAGTGCAGAGGGGATGGTGGGGGTAGTATGCATAGGAGTGGAGTGCGGAGGGGATGGTGGGGGTAGTATGCATAGGAGAGGAGTGCAGAGGGGATGGTGGGGGTAGAATGCATAGGAGAGGAGTGCGGAGGGGATGATGGGGGTAGTATGCATAGGAGAGGAGTGCGGAGGGGATGATGGGGGTAGTATGCATAGGAGAGGAGTGCAGAGGGGATGGTGGGGGTAGTATGCATAGGAGTGGAGTGCGGAGGGGATGGTGGGGGTAGTATGCATAGGAGAGGAGTGCGGAGGGGATGGTGGGGGTATTGTGCATAGTAGAGGTGTGCGGATGGGATGATGCTAGCTGGATGAATGAAGTGGTCTCTGGGGGGGGCGAATAGTGATGTAAATAAAAATAAAAGCTATTGTACTTATCCACTGATATTTACAACAATGAAAACTACCAGCACTCTATGTACAGATAATGTGAAGATAATTTATGACCATTCATAGACCCCTGTGTTATCCAAGCTCTGTACAGAAGTTTACACTCTCCATACACACAGGTTTATTAAATGGTCAGAAATTACTGCACGTTATCTGGACTGAGGAGGGGGGATGTTTGTAGACAGAGGTGTGAGGCTTGGAAGATATCTCAGACACACTCCCGATCCTCCTGTCACCTAATCCTTCACAGAAACTCCTGTCAGCTTCTCCCCTCAGGAGACTCAGGCAAAAACTCTCAGCTCACGGTCTCACCTCTTCCCTGCATGTAGTGTGAGCACTGAGCAGCACCAGCCCGACATGATCTCCTCCTCCCGACCTCTGTACCCCCGCGCACCTGTTTCCCTCCGTACACAATTCAATGCACTTGTGGTGGCCTCACCTAGAGGAGAGCGACGAGGCTGCCTGTCCTCCCACCACACAGATCACCGACAGTCCAGGAAGAGGGAGGGGAAATCACGGCAAGCCCGGACCTAACATGCAGGGCTTCCTTCTCAGGCCACTTAAATGCATCATGCAGTACTCGGCCGTCTGCTCTGTGTCCCAGCTCTCTCTCTCTCTCCGCTCCTCTTCTCACTGCTGTCGCTTGGGCGGCATTGCAGGCTGGGGACAGAGCTCTAAAAAATAGGCTGGCAGAACAGGGGATGGAGAGGTAGAAATTGGAATTGTTTGTGCACAGAGTCCGGCCGGGGATGTCTCTTGTGGATGGTGTGGTGACACCGGCTGTCTGTCCCCGACTCCTTGTAGGTATTTTTCAAATTAGAATCTCCAGCGAGTGGCTGGAGATCCGGATTTTGCCGCTCCTCCTACCCTGGCGCTCTAGGCAGCCGCCTGACTTGCCTATTGCTAGCGCAGGCCCTGCAAGTTTCCCTAATAGTCTGTGTGTCCTTTCCCTCCACTCAGGTCTCAGATTATACTCAGCTCTCTGCTCTATGCAGTACAGTGTTTAACATCAGATCCCAGCTCACTGCCTCTAAAAGCTAAGAAATGCTTTAGCCTGCTGTCAACTAAAAACAGGTCACAGGAACAAACTGCACTCCTGTGATCCATAGGAGAAGTAGGGCCAAAATAGCCGGCAGGACCAGCTGCCAAAATACATTAGCCACAGTGGGAGAGTTCAGTGTATGGCCAGCTTTGGACTAGTTGTGAGGTTAGACAGGGCCCCCCCTTATCCCTCCATGGCTGCCAACAACCCAAGCTGTTAAAAAAATTGCACTTTTCTCCTCCAAGTGCGACTCCAAGCACCTGCTTGAGGGAATGCACGGGAAGGGGATTGTCAACCTTAAATGTACCAGGCAAGCAGGTAAGTGCCTGGAGATGGAGAAAAGTGGCTTCAGCCAGCTGATCGAGAAAATGTTTCCAACAGTCCTGTTCAACAGAACTTTAAAATGTCTCTCCATCTATAGGCAGATTTAGATTGGGAACAGAACTAACTGATAAAAACTTGAGTCAGGCCTATTCTTTAAAGTGACCCTATCAGTAAAGAAATAAAGTCATTAGCATCCTGCTAAAAAGCAGTTTAATACTTTAATACTTAGCATGTAGTGTGTAAATTCTGCCAGTCTGCCAATGCCATGTTTATCCATCACTTTTGGGTGTGTCAAATCCTTAATCCCCCTCTGGGTGCTATGATGGTCACGCACTGTTCCCTGCCAAAGGACACAGTAGTAATCTATGGGTTGGCAGGAGGAACCAGAGCATCCAGCAGAGGAGTTGTTATTAAAAACACCCAAAAGCAGTGGAGTACACGGATCTGCAAGACAGCAAAGATGTATCACCTGACCTACTAAAAAGGTTTTAGCGGCTTCTTTTACAGGATGCTGTTTTTTCCTCTACTAACATGGTCTTTTCTTCTAATAACAAAAGATGTACAGGCAATTTAAGGAATAAAAGTTGTTCTTCTTACCTGTAACAGTTGAAGGTCATTTATCTTTAAATACTTGTCAAAACAAGGGTATTTAATAGCACGTTTAATGCGAATCACCTGCTGCTGGTTTGTAATTTCACTCCGCAAGTGAGCACCCAAGACAGCCTTTGTCGCATTGTCACTGAAATCAAAATATTAAAAGTTACTGAAAGAAAATAAAAATTATTTAAAACGTTTTTTTTTTTTAACCACTTCACATTGGTGCAATGTTTACATTTTTCACAAAATCAGCATTTGTTGCTAGAAAATTACTTTTAAAATCCTAAACATTATATATTGGAAGAAGGCAATGGTCATGTAGAATGAAATGTGACAGTTGCAATGTTTATTTGATTAGCTGCTTCCCCAGCTACAGTAGACAGGGAGCGAATAGAAGCTGAAATGGGGGAAATGCTTGTTGTTACTTCCTGCTTCTTCACTCGCAAAGGAGATCGGGAAACAGATGTTCCTTCATCTCTTCCGGCTCTAACTGATGGGACAGTTTACTGCCGTCCTGGGCTCACCAGAGGAGCAAGGAGAGCCTGGGAACCACCACGGCATCAGTGGAGGGAAGGGAGGCCTGCCACTCTAACTACTGTGAGGCCCCATACACACGAGCGGACAGATTTGTTGAAATCTGTCCGTCCGACAGATTTGAACAAATCTGTCTGCTGGGATTTTGGTTTGCTCGCGTGTACACACGAGCAAACCAAAATCCCCGCCAGCAGACAGCGCGCTGACGTGTCGGTGACGTGGCGGTGACGTTGACGCCGCCACGTCACCGCACCAGGAAGTAAAACACTTCCGCGCATGCGCCGAATCCATTCGGCGGTGGTGCGGCGGCGGAGCGGGACGACATGTCTGCTGGTAAGTGTACTAACCAGCAGACATGTCGGGCGGACAGATTCCCACCGGATAGATTTCAAAGCATGCTTTGAAATCTGTCGGGTGGACAAATCTGTCCGCTAGCCCATACACACGATCGGAGATGTCTGCTGAAACGGTCCATCGGACCGTTTTCAGCGGACAAATTCGATCGTGTGTACGAGGCCTTAGAGTGATCTTCTCCTGCATGAAGGTAAAAAACTTTTGTGCAAAAGTCCCCCCCCCCAGCTCCCCTAACACATACCTGAGCCCTCTCTCTATCCAGCAAAGTCCACGAGAGGCTTGCCTATCCAGGGACTGACTATTGGCAGCAGCAGGAGCCATTGCTGTCTGTCACAGCCAGCGAGCCAATCAGGAGATGGAGGGGGCGGGGCAAGATACCGGCTCCGTATGTGATTGGACACACAGAGCATTGGCTCCGCTTGGGTGCCCCCATAGCAAGTTGTTTGCTGTGGGGGCAACCCGGAGGAGCCAGGAGTGCCGGGGTGAGACCTGAGAAAAGGAGAATTTAGGTCACTGTGCAAAACAACTGCACAAAGCAGGTAAGTATAATATGCTTTACAATCACTTTAAAGTAGTGAAAAATTAAGATGAAAAATTAACAAAGCATATACCTCTATAGTGTGTACTAGCCTCAATCATAAGCACTGAGTGTGATTTTTGTCTCCTCACTTTTCCCTTCGCTATCTGCATTAGACACTTCCTGACACCTAACACTGTAGAAACTTGGGAGATGTCCCGTCCCCGTTTCAGCACACAGAAGGAGAAGGTGATTAACAGCCTCAGCTATGCATGTTTTTCTAAGAGACTGTATAGAAGGGAGTGTGTAGATTCCTTACACTCAGGTCTTAGATTACACTCATCTCCCTATTTAATGCTGTGCATTGTGGTGCATCAGATCCCCAACCCCTGCTTGCTGGAGCTGAGGAAAAAAAGCCTCTGATCTGTGTGTAGCACTACACCAGGGGTGTCCAACCAGTGGCCCGGGGCCACATGTGGCCCGCAGAGCCCTCTGGTGTGGCCCACGACCTCCTGCTCTGGGATTGCTGGTTGGCAAGCCCAGATTGCAGGTTGCCCACCTGCCATCTCAGAACATCAGTATTGTGAATGAAGCCGGCGGTAGAGGAAGCAAGTGACTTTTCAGAAAATGCACCAAACCTGCAAGATAAAATTAACATCTAAGGCAAAGTGCAGCTAACTGGCGGGAAAACCAAAGGAACACTGCGGTGTGGGTAGACCGCAGACATTCAGTGTAAAAGCAGCCTTAGGCCCCTTTAACACGAACAGTCTGACCCAATCGGACCCTCCTTTCACCTCTATGGAGCGGCAGCCGCCTACCTTTAATCCTATCTGCTAAAAAACTATCTGAATGGATCAGAGGGCCCATAGTGTAGATTGGGCTGTGCCTGTGTCTGCTTTGCCTATGCAGAATGGACACAGATCTGTCATCTGCCCACTCCGCTCTTTGTGGCCCACGACTGTTTACAAAGTCACTTAAGTGGCCCTCTGCCTTCAAAAGGTTGGGCACCCATGCACTACACCATAGGAGCTGCTAGATATTTAACCCAGATCTTACCTAATTCTAACTTCCACAGCCAGGCACACACTATTTCCTTCCACAGCCAGATGTGCTCTTCCGCTCATTACTCCAATAACCAGTCTATGGATTTTGTTTGTTTTTGTCGTTTTATTGGAAAACTTGGATAGGGAAGGTATATAGTGGAATACTCTGAGATTCAACTAGATACAACGAGGACAGCTTCTTTACTGAACTGTGGAATAACTGTATGATACACCGTACACACCTGAGCAAGTCCTTTGTAGGAATAATGGATGGTTGCTGTTCAGGATACTAGCCCGGATTCCCTTTCTGCTGAATCTAGTTGCAAACTTTCCTAGCACAGGGGGGTAGCCAAAGAACCAGACCTCATAGGCCGTGTACACACGGCAGAGAACCTCGACGGGCAGAACACATCGTTCCGCCCGTCGAGGTTCTCTGCCAGCCATCGAAATCGGCGACCCGCCCGTCGGGAATGGCAACCAGCCATTCATCCAGGCGGGCCGTCGAGCAAATAGAGAGCGTGCTCTCTATTTCTGCTTGACGGGATTCCCGACAGGATGCTCGCCGAGAGCGTACACACGGCCGAGGTCCTCGCTGGAATGCAGCTTCCAGCGAGGTTCTCGCTGGTTTCCAGCGAGAACCTCGGTCGTGTGTACGCCGCCATAATCCTATAAAGTCTGTACTCACAAGGCCTCTGGACCGAATGGCAGCCTCCTTCCATTTCTCCAACAGCACCCTCCAGTGATCCCTGACAGATCTTTTTCTACATCACCCAAGGCTTGTCACTAGGGTGACCACATTTCCAACCCCCCCCCCCCCCCCGCATGCACCAGTCGTGATGTCGCAAGGTGGTTGGTACAACAATGTGACATCACTGGGTGGCCCCTCCCCTAACCTATTTAAGAAATGTAATTCGCAGATGGCGGCCATGCTTGAGAGCCTAACATTGCAGTTACAGGCGGCCACATAGATTCGAAAAGTGTAATTGTTCTTTCAATGTCAGGCTAACAAACATGAAACAAATGCTCTTTATATCTAAGGCAATAAAGTTGCATATAAAAAAAAAACTTGTATTTTACACTACAAAAGGAATACAAATGACCTGAGGGATCTGGAGTAAACATTGGACATACACTGACCTACCTGTCCACCAAAACTGCCCCTCCACATTACACCACTGCTGCTGCCTGGACCGGATGAAATCATCGGCATCATCGGGCTGCATCAGTTTCATTCCGGGACACTGTATTGTCCAAGAATGAAGGTGCCCGGGACACAAATATGAATTGCAGGACAATCCCGGGCAAACCGGCACATGTGGTCACCCTACTTGTCACGCAAATTATATATATATATATATATATATATATATATATATATATATAGGTTTACAACCACTTTAGGGAATCATAAACTAGTTTGGTGTCTATACCTATGACCTCTAGATACCACTAGTTACGGCTGTTACATGTATAAGACTTTCTATACTCTTGATTAGTTAGTTGCAGTTTCTGCACTTTACAATGGTGTTTTTAACAGTTTTTTTTGTGACTTGGTTGCAAAATTAAAAGTTAGAAAAATGTTCCCCCTATTAAAGCTGTAGTAAACCGCTGCAGAATAATAATAATAATAAAAAAATGTAAGACAATGGCATAATGTGCTAGTATGCATACTAGCATACTATGAAACTTGCCTTAGAACAAAGCTCTTCCAATGGTATGCCGGCCCTTCAGAGCGCATGAACCAGTGACACCAGTGGCTACATGCATGGTGAATAAATGGTGCGCGTTTAGGAGATATTCATTTTACCTACAGGTAATCCTTATTATAGGCTTACCTGTAGGTAAAAATAACAGTGGGCTTTACTACCACTTAAAGAGGAGATAATAAATGTAATTGTCCTCCCACTCACACTGCCAATATTCACTTCTAGATCTGTGGTGCCCATAGAATCCATTTAATCTGACACCCCAGCAGGTGGAATTCGGCACTCAGCAGTGGGCCAGATGGACAACACAAACAGCGAGACGGGTAAACAAGACAATAAACCAATCAATTCAAGAAATGGGCACACATTTCTAGTATATATAATTCATTTATTTCTTCCTTTCTTCTCCCCTTCCTTTCTGCACAAACCTTAAGAATTTTGCACTTTTTGTATAGAAATAGTTATTAAATATTTTATATTTGTTTCTTTCGGCTACAGTATCTCAAAGGCTGCAATATAATATACTTACCAGTTACAATGAGCAGCAGTTAGCACCCAGTTAGGTTTAATGAGCGTCCCGCCACATGCACCTTCACATTGCACAAAAACCATGTAAGGTCTAGAGTGGGGAGCAGCGACATTCCCTCCAATTATTTCCATACACACATCTGTAGATTAAAGTACATTGAAGTTATTAAAGAGCAGTTCAAGTCACAAAGTCCAAGCATTCAGAGAGCTGCTAATGAAACAGTAATGAACACAGCACCCATGCTTAAGTAAAAAGGTTCAATCAAGTGAAATGCATCTGATTTAATCCCCTGCAAAATAGGGCAGAGGGCCGTTGAAGTGTACTTCTTGAAGACCCTGCTTTTTAATGGCTTAGTTCACCTATTGCAGTGGTTCTCAAGTTCCCCCCTTCCCCACCCCCACCAGGCCATGTTTTGGGAACTTCCCATAGATAAAATAGCTCTTATCAATACCATTTCATCGATATTGATTTAAAGCAGCTGTGCAAAGTAAAGGAAAACATGAAACAATGGTGCGTTGGGGTTACTTGAGGACTGAAGTTGAGAATCTCTGACCTATTGGACCATGTTACACCAATGTTTAGCGTGTAACCTGAATTATGTTTGCATTACCCAGACTTCCCCCACCTTCTCTTATCTGAATCACAGGGTGCTTCTCCCTGCAACATCCTGTGTGCTCCCACAGCTGCATCATCCATTTACAGATACTTTATCAGGGAATGTAGAGACTACAAGTTCCATCTTCCATGGTGGCATAGCGACTCACAGAACGGAATAGGGCACAAGTGTGATGCGCTACCGGACTTGTGGTCCATTGTTCTCTTCCTCCCTCCACACAACTGAATGTCTGTATGAACCTGGGGCTGGGATTTAACCAATGCAGGAGCCAGAGCATTGTCCCTAGATAGCAGCCTGCAAATGTGCTGAACTGAGTGCCTTATAAAGCTAGCCATGGATGGATTTTTTTTTTTTTATCAGCCAGTGGATTGATAAAAAAAAAAAGAAGGACAATGGATTCCCCCATCCACACATTTAATGGGGATTTAGGTTCGGTTCACATCTAGGCTTCCTAGATCGCGGGACGCCCTTGCGATGCCAGTCACTATCAATGGCACCCCGATCGCGCCATGATTTCTACGCTATTTTTTACACCACAAATCACTGTAAAATGACGCAAACAGAATTGCAGTATGCCTGTCCCACAAAAGTAGTTCTGGAACACCAATGGCACCCCAATAGCGGCAAAGGTGGGGATGCCAGTGTAAGTGATGGGGATCGCAAGGGTTTCCCGCAAATTGGCCGTGATTCAGGATCACGGGCAGATTCGCAGGGATCCCACGATCCAGGACTCCGAGGCCGCGTACACACGATCAAATATATTCGATGGAAACGGTCCTCGGACCGTTTTCATCGGATATGTCCACCAGGCTGTTTTGGTCTGATGGCTGTACACGCCATCGGATCAAAATCTCCGCCGGCAGACAGCGCGGTGACGTGGCGGTGACGTTGCCTTGTGCTGCTGCCAGGAGGGCTGGAGAGAGAAGTGCAAAATCTGGTGGAGTCCTGTCTTCTCTGCTGCTGACTGCTGAGACCAGGTGGGGGCGCAGACAAGGGGGGTGTGAGGACCACATGAAATGCCGTGATCCTTGTGTTTGACACCTGTGCATTAGACCGTGAGCTTCTTCAAGTGTATGTTTAGCCAATTCATTTTTTTCTTATTATTTTGTTTCTTAGGTAGAGCAGGAAGGGGTTAAAACCCCAGTCAGTTTATTTATTTTGCTTCACTTATTGTTCCAGAGACACAACTAGAAGTTAGACGAAATTTCTCAAAGTTAAGATGAATTCCCCTTTAAGGCAGTTGGTTCCAGACTAGGTGTTCCCATTAGAGGATTTCCACTTACCTCTTGCTTTGGGGAAAGCTTTTAAAATGGGTACATGGGTCACTAGTACAAATAGAAGCTAGTGACACATAAAGCAATAGAAACTTGACAGATGTTCTAATCCTTCTCCACTCTATCACAAAAAAAAAAGGTTTGCCCAAAGATATACTTTAGGCGGCAATGGGGGTTATTTACTTAAGACAAATCTACTTTTTACTACAAGTGCAAACTACAAGTGCAAAGTGCACTTGAAATTGCACTTGGAAGTGCAGTCGCTATAGATTCGAGGGGGGCATGCAAGGTTATAAAAAACAGCATTTTAGCTTGCACATGATTGGATAATAAAATCAGCAGAGCTTCCCCTCAATTCAGATCTACCCCTCAGATTTACAGCGACTGCACTTCCAAGTGCACTTTGCACTTGTAGTGCAAAGTGGATTTGCCTTTTGTAAATAACCCCCAATGGGTTGATTTACTAAAGGCAAACACACTGTGCACTGTGCAGATGCAGTTATTTTCCCCAGAGAATATTGAATGTGGTGAAGCTCTACTGATTTCTGTCATCCAATCCTGTGCAAGCAAAACTGAATTTTCTTCCCTTTGCACCTGACTGGGTATTCTTTACAAAGCAAAACTTTACCACATTTCACCAAGCTTGGTGAAAATAAGTACAACTGCAGTTGCAAAGTGCACATTCCATTTGCCTTCAGTACATTGACCCCAATGATTGGTGTGGTTCATTCAATGATCTCTTGTTGCACGACCATTTTTTATGTCCTAGAAAAAACTTTTTTTTTTTTACGTGATTCTTGTCAAGCCTGCCTTGCTTACACATGATTGTGAAAAAAAATGCTCAGGCAAAGCGTGGTGACGTAAAACACGTACGACGGCACTATAAAGGGGAAGTTCCATTCAGATGGTGCCACCCTTTGGGCTGCTTTTGCTGATTTTGTGTTAGTAAAAGTTTGGTGAGAGACAATTCGCGCTTTTCAGTCTTCGTGCTTTTCAGTCTGTTACAGCGTGGTGAATGTGCTATCTCTATGGCCGTCTTTATTGTTGATTGGGCCCTGGGCAAACATTTTCTTGGCCCCCCATGCAATTTCACTCTCCACCCTTACACCCCAAAAACTGGTCCAGGCTCACTGATTGGTTGCTAGAGGAGGTTACTACAAATCCTTACTGCTCACTGATTTGGTTGCTAAAGGTTACTGCTCACTGATAGGTTTCTATAGTCTATAGTTTCTATAGATTAAAGCACATCATTACCGCTCACTGGCTGCTAGAGGTAACTGCACATCATTACTGCTAATTAATTGTTTGCTATAGGTTACTGTACATCATCATTATTGCTGGGGCTGGGGGAGCTCATGCCAGGGGTTTAGGAGGGAAGAGTACAGGGGTTGGGAGGGAACAGTAAAGGTGGGGTGCGGGAGGGCAAAGACCAGAGGTGTCAGGAGGGGAGAGTATTAGGGTGGCAAGGCACAATGCATGGTTCAGAAGGGCACAATATAGGGGGCAGGAGGGCACAGTACAAGGGCTTGGGACACAATATCTGGGTCAGGTGGGCACAGAACAGGGGCTTGGGGCACACACCGGGGGGATCAGGAGGGAAGAGTATGGGGGGGGGGTGGGAGGACACAGTGCAGGGGTCAGGAGGACACAGTACAGGGGCTGGGAGAGCACACACACCAAGGGGGTCAGGAGGGAAGAGTGGAAGGGCACAGTGCAGAGGTCAGGAGGGCACATGCCAGGAGGGTTGGGGGTAAGGTGACCAGATTTTTAAAATAAAATCCGGGGGACATATTTTTTTTTTTACTAGTAATGGCGACAATCAGCGACTCTCTGCCCGTCACTGCCTCCACCCACCTCACAGTCTGTCAAGTCTCACTCTGCGGGCTCCTGGCTACTACTGCGTGGGGAGCGGAGGAAGATCACTCCATCAGTGAAGGCAAGGAGATAAAACAGGCGACTGGCCGGGACTTGAGCCAAGGCAGAAGAACATGCGAGGGGAGCTAAATGGGCACCCGAAACTGAATAAATATTCCCTCCACTCCGACCAGCACATGATAATCAGAAAGGGGCACATATAATGGAAAAAATACACCCCCCTAATCTAGTAGGAGCAGCGGAGTGGGGGGGGGGTGCAATACAGATTTTTTTTATTCTGCACTGACTGTCTTTGAAATTGCCTCAGCCCAGTGGCGGATCCAGGGGGGGGGGGGCAACAGGGAAATTGCACCCCCCCCGAGACAATCATGTCACACTTGCTTGTTCTGTTTAAAAAAATAAAAAAATAATTACATTTTTTAATTTTATTATTTTTTTGCTGTGCCTGCGGCTGGCTGCCGCTGACGAGTCTTGTAGTTTATCAGCACTGTCAATGATGCCAGGAGCGGAGGAGGAGGTGGGTGGAGCCTCTTCCCTTTCCCTGCACTCGTTGCTAACGCCTGGGCCGCGTGGAGTCTAGCAACGAGTGACGTCACGGTCAGTGAGTCACGTCGGACTCAGTCTCAGAGCCGACTTGACGATGTGGCTGGCCGCGGCGCCGCGGGCCACAGCGAAGCTGGGCACCTCCTCCGCCTCCCCAGCTGTGCCTCATGCCCGGCGCCGCCTCCACATCCCTAGCTGTAACTGCCTCTTCCTCCGACCTCAAGCTGGGCATCTCTTCCGCCTCCCCAGCTGTGTCTCATGCCCAGCGCCTCCTCCTCCCCAACTGTGCCCACCTCTTACACGGACCTCATGCCTGGTGCCTCCTATGCCTCCCAAGCTGTGCCTGCCTCTTCCACCGACCTCATGCCCAGCTCCTCCACCTCCCCTCCTTCACCACCTGTTCCCTGGCCAGGCTAACGGGAAAGTAAACAGCCCATGGCTGCGCTCCCTAGGCAGCAGCGCGCCCTAAGCTCCTGCCTTCTTCGCCTAGTGAAAGTGCCGACACGTATTCCATGGCTATTGTAGCTGAGGAATACAGCTATTCAAGCATGTTATGTGCTTGAATAGCTGCATTGGATGATAGGGGAGACATTTATGGGGCTCTCAGTGTCATTACTCTGGGGGAGCCCTGACCTGGATTCTCCACCTAAGCAGGAAAGTGACAATCTGCAAGGTGTGGCAAGTGACGTGGCAAGTGGACAATCCGAAATCTATGGCAGATGATGTGGCAAGTGAACAATCCGCAACTTGTGGTAGGTAACGTGGCAAGTAAACAATCCGCAACTTGTGGTAGGTGACGTGGCAGGTGGACAATCCGCAATGTGTGGCAGGTGACATGGAAGTGGACAATGCGCAACGTGTGGCAGGTGACGTGGCAAGTGACAATCTGCAACTTGTAGCAAGTGGACAATCCACAACTTGTGGCAGGTGACAAACTGCATCTGGTGGCAGGCGACGGTGGCAAGTTACACACTTGGGGCTCCCACTGATTCTGCATTATGGTGCGTTGAACGATTTAATTTTCTAAAAAAATGTAATAATAGAAATAAGTGCAGGGATCAGGAGGGTACAGTACATGGGTTGGGAGGGCACTCACCAGGGGCAGTTAAAACCTGAGGCAGTGGCCATAATTAAAGCGGAGCTCCAGCCACGGTAAAAAAAATTTTTAAAGTCAGCAGCTACTAACAGTGTAGCTGCTGACTTTAAATAAAGACACTTACCTGTCCTAGGCGCCCGCGCTGATGGGCCCCCCGATGCCGGTCCCACGATCGCTCCGGGTCCCGCGCCGCCATTCACAATATGGGAAACAGGCAGTGAAGCCGTACGGCTTCACTGCCCGTTTCCTACTGCGCCTCCGCGAGTCTCACGCTGGCTTGTGAATGGGCCCGCTGCTCTCTGAGAACACACACAGTTCCCAGGAAGCAGCGCGCCCATTCACAAGGAGAAGGAGAAGAAGAAAACACACCGCGGATTAGGAAGAGGCAGATTACGGACTTCCGCATAGCAACAGCTATTTCGGGTGAGTATTTTTTTTTTTTTTTTTTTCAGGTTTTTTTTTTTTTTTTTTTTCAAACAACATTGTAAAATGTTGTTATACTGGGTGGAGCTCCGCTTTAATGAGCCCAAATTTCTCCCAGTGCTACATGGAAGAAAAAAAACACATCTCCCCATATCTCAGCTAACAGGCAACACTTCTATGATAAGCTGCAGTAGATCAGCAGACTTAGCAGAGAGGTGCCTGTAAGCAAGGTGCCTGTAAGCTAATCCAAGATGTGCTGCTAGATGAGTTTACCTCCATCCGGACATTCTAGCTCGAGACTCGGCTCCCCTACTGCTTAGTTCGCTATCACACCATCCACATCTCGGCGGGTGCGATCTCACAGAACTGGTTCCAGTCTATCCTGCCACTTAAACATCTATAGCCAGAAGGCTCCACCTCACGGATGTTCCTTTGGTTCCCGAGGTACAGGGGACAGCGATAGCAGTCCGTGCATAGAGTGGGCAGCAATCCTTAACACTGTGTTGAAATCGCGATGTGCTGTGCTGACCGTGGCTCTGATAAAATTCCTGACAGTTTGCGAGTAAGGGAAGCGCAGGCTCTAGGCAGAGGTGTATTTAGGTTTTGTGCTGCCCTAGGCCTGACTAAACTCGTGCACCCCCTAATTTAAATATGACCCACCCCTTCCTGTCACTGCCACACCCTGTGTTGTTTAAGACCCGCCCTGAAATTTTCGAGTGAGGACACTAGTTCTGAGGGCATTGGGGGGGCGGGGCAATGGATTCCCTTACTTTACTTAGATTTCCTCTTATTTCCTGGTTGCCCATAGAGCAGGAAGTGAAGGGAAATCTTCGCAATGGGACAGGGATGGTAAAAGTGTTGCCTATAGTTCTACTTTAAGTAGATGGTGCAGCAGAAACATATAGCACAGTGAGGAAGGTTTGTGGTCCAGGATGACAAAACAGTCAAAATTGGAAGCGCCCCCCACAGTTGCGGAATGCCGGCCGCCCGCATACTAGAAGCAGCGTGGCCACTTTATGGGGGCGCTAGACTAATTTTCCTAACAGTGTAGCGCAAGCCGGTGGGGACTCTTTACGTGCTGCCCCCCTGCAAGGTGCTGCCCTAGGCCTGGCCCTTGTTGGCCTAGGCCAGGATACAGCTCTGGCTCTAGGGGCAGTACTATGGGCCCCACAACAATGACTGGGCCCAGGGCAGCTGTCCCTTTTGCCTTGCGCTAAAGACGGCCCTGGCTACCTCGCTATTTTTACCAGAGCGAGTGCTCCCATCTCATAACTTGCTTCTGAGCATGCTCATTTTTTCCCGTCATTAAAGCCCACACACGACCGTTTTTCACGACATGAAAAATGACAACGTGAAAAACGACAAGAAAAATTAGAGCATTTTAAAAAATTTTACAGCTTATTTTTCACGTTGAGAAAAATGCTCTGGAGTCTACACACAATCGTTTTTAATGACCAATTAAAAAAATTGCATTTTTCACGTCATAAAAAATGGTCGTGTGTACACAGCATAATAGTAATGATATGGTATGGAAGTATAGGGCCAGATTCAGGTAGATGAGAGTATCTTTCCTCTGGAGTAACGCTTCTCATTTACGTTACTCTGAAGACCCTTTCAGCGCAAGTCCTGTAATTCACATAGCAGTTGCGCGTAAACTTGCGCCAGAGTAACGATAATGCGCTGGCGTAACCCGACGCAAGTGGAAGTGGGTGTGATCATATGTAAATGATGGGCGGAGCCCAGCGCAGAGGCTTACGTTCAGCGCATCAACCACGGAGCATGCGCAGTGAGTGAGGCTCCACTCGCCCTCTTTGTGCGCATGCTCACAACTTCCGTCGGCACCACTTCACGGGAAACGTCAGCGCAATGCCTTCCGTTGGGCGTTTAAATGCGCCCGTAGAAGCGCCATTCCGGCACTAAAGTATATCCTGCTCCCCCTCCCCGCAGTGATGTTACATTTGTTCTGAGATAGCTGCTCCCATTCCCCGCAAACACACAGGAGAAAGCTGAACTTTAATGGCCAGGAGCTGACAGCCGTCATCTCGGCTATGGAGACCTATGATGTCTTCCTCCATGGCTGTAAAATTTGACAGACAAGCATGGACAGAGGTGTTGTCCTGCAAGTGGGGGTGCTCAGCTAGCTCTTATCGTCGGTAACGCTGCTGTAGCTGCTCTCCTGCTGACCTGTGGCCATCTGGAGTAAAGATAAAGCAGCCTTTTGTAGAAATAACTTTGCGCCGGACGGACGAGATACGAGCGGCGCATGTAGCCAGCGTATGGTGCTAATCCGTTCGTGAATTGGGAAAAATCCCTCATTTGCATATTTGCAGGGGAAATCAATGGGCGCGACTGATGCGCCCAGCGAAAATAAGCGCTGACGATACTCTGGCGTCGGAACGTTCCGCCGGTCGCAAATGAGCCGTTATTGGGCGCATCTAGTTTGGTGGGTACGGGCACATAGAAACGATGGCGCATCATCACAGTTACGCGGCGCATATCGAAATACTCCAGCGCAAGTGTTCCTGAATCTGGCCCACAGTTTCTATCATATAGCTGACTTCTAGTTCAGTAATCCCAGTAATGGATATTGCCATTAGTGTTGAGCAGAATATGCCATATTCGATTATAGTCGAATATTCGAGATATATTCGCTAAATACGAATATTCGTGATATTTTTTGGAAATGAATTGATTGCGAATTTTCGCTATTGCGAATGCGAATGCGAATGCGAAATTTTGAGAAATGCGGAATGGAGCACTCTGATTGGCTCAGAATATTCGTGATATTTTACAATACAAAATAATTGCGAATATTCGAGAAATGCGGAATGAGCACTCTGATTGGCTCAGAATATTCGTGATATATTACAATACACAATAATTGCGAATATTCGGCAAATGCGGAAGGAGCACTCTGATTGGTTTAGAATATTCGTGATATATTACAATACACAATAATTGCGAAATTTCGAGAAATGCGGAATGGAGCACTCTGATTGGCTCAGAATATTCGTGATATATTACAATACACAATAATTGCAAATATTCGAGAAATGCGGAAGGAGCACTCTGATTGGCTCAGAATATTCGTGATATATTACAATATAAAATAATTGCGAATATTCGAGAAATGCGGAATGGAGCACTCTGATTGGCTCAGAATATTCGTGATATATTACAATATAAAATAATTGCGAATATTCGAGAAATGCGGAATGGAGCACTCTGATTGGCTCAGAATATTCGTGATATATTACAATACAAAATAATTGCGAAATTTCGAGAAATGCGGAATGGAGCACTCTGATTGGCTCAGAATATTTGTGATATATTACAATATAAAATAATCGCGCGATATCGCTATTGCCGAATAATCGCATTGCGATTTTTCGGCAATATAAAATGAGCGCTGCAGCTACTCGGCCCAAGGTCTCTAATCATACCAGCAATGCTTTTAGACGTCGATGGGGATCTCTAGGATGTGATCTGATCTAAAAAAAAATTGAAAACATTCGAATATTCGAAATAGCGAATATTCGCCGCGATATTCGTGTTATTCGCGAATACTCGAATATGCAATATTCGTAGCGAATATTCGCAATGCGAATATTCGTGAGCAACACTAATTGCCATTTGTCAATGGTAAGCCTTCTTTAGCCTAAAACAACATAGAACAAAACCCTGCCTATAGAAATTATGTAGAGATAAAACATGTAAAGTTTGGCAGGCTTTGCATACATATATATATATATATAATATATTTGAGGATTGCATAAGTAGATCTTTCAGATAAATTAAGATTTTTGTCTTAGGTTTACTGGTACTGTGAAACAACCATAGCAAGAAACAAACAATATAGTATATGTTAGTCTGTACTTACAGCCATTGATATACAGAAGGAAGGACACAGCCGAGAGTAAGTGGAGATGCCTCATTGTTAGGAATCTCTCTCTAGCAATCTTGAACTTTCACACTACCGCCAGAGACGGAGTAGACATTTATATATGTGAACAGGTGATGTGGGCTGACTTCTCAGAAATGCTCTGCTTCACACGAGGGTTTACATTTTGTTCATGTGGTTAGAGACCACCAACATCTCATCACTGTTCAAGGGGAAATAATGATTAACACAATTCACCGGAACATTGTCTTCGTAATAAAAGAATTAATTTCTGTAGTTTGGAAAAACACCAAAAAAGGATGCTGGAGGGCAAATCACTTACTGAATGACAATTAAAAAAAAAGACCACCTAAATCTGATCAGTTCAGTTTTGGATAGATGTCTTCAGCCTTACATTGTGCTTGCAGACCTCTTCCAACCTGAGATGACCATTAAAGGAGAGTCTCATACTTCCTGTTAGATACTTAATTAATTGTATCATTAATTTAGTTATAAATGATGTTGAATATACAGCAGGAGGTTTAAACTTGGGTATACAAGGATAGTTTTTTTTCAATCAACCAAACGTCAGATTCTCCACCCTGCTACTGTAATCTGACAAGCACTGTGACTGGAAGGAGAGAGCCTCAGATCAGTACAGCAGGAATTTCTGTAGATCCTAACCTGGAGTATAGAACATGTGCATGGCTCCTGGGGTTTGCAGCATGCAGATTCTACCAGAGGAAGAAGTTGACCAAGTAGGAGAATGGTGAGAGAGCATTAGGACATCTTCTAGGCATGGTCTCCAACCACATGGATACCAACATATACTGTATAACAAGCTCAGAGTAGGGTGCTGTATAGGGTCAACCAATAAATGCTGGATAGGGTCAGCCAAAGATCTGGATGTTGCCCTAGAGCCACAATTTGCCCAGGTCTGGACTTGACTAACAAATTAAAGCTTACCTTCATTCACAGTTTTGGCGAAAGGCCAAATGTTTATTGTGTATACCTTCACAGTGGGGGTTGTTTAGATCAGTGGTCAACATTTTTTGGGGGAGCGCAAACAAACTGGAAAATTTGAAGAAATACTGAAAAAAAAAAATCAATTGCAACCTCACTGTTCCATCAATTGCCTGTGCCCGTCATATGCAGCCTCTGTGCCCATCATATGCACCCTCTGTGTCCATCATATGTAGCCTCTGTGCCCACCATATGCAGCCTCTGTGCCCACCATATGCAGCCTCTGTGCACATCATATGCAGCCTCTGTGCACACCATATGCAGCCTCTGTGCACACCATATGCAGCCTCTGTGCTCATCATACAGACTCTGTGCCCATAATATGCAGCCTGTGCCCACCATATGCAACCTCTGTGCCCATTATATGCAGCCACTGTGCCCATCATATGCAGCCACTGTAACCCCCCTGCTCGCTGTCTGCCTGGCACACACCTTTCCCATCCTGGTGGCAGGTGATGGCGGCAAGCTGTGGGACATGCAGCGGGTCAGGCAATGGATCCTGTGTCATCCATGATTCTCTGTCTTCCTGTGCATTTGTTCTTCTGTTCCATTAGGCGTCCAATTGAAGCGTCTGTGCCTTCAGTCGATCAGGTTCTGGGTATTAGATCCGTGCCTCCTGATTGGCTGAGAGGTGGTTCAGTATTAGAAAAGCAAATATTATTTGCTTTGCTAACACACTTGGGTGGACTGCGAGTGCAATGCTTTGCGTTACCTTTTTGAAGCCGGTTAAAGCCTATGCTCCTGGCTCAATCTTCCAGTGGTGCAGCTGAGAAGCTGAGCCAGCTGCCAATCCAGGCATGTGGGTGGATCCTGACTGTAAAGTCTGGATCTTTCTCCAGCCTGGGCTGCACTCCTGAACGGTATTCCTGTGACCCATAGGAGAAGTATGGCCAAAAAAGCTTTGGTCATACTTACCCTTTCAAATTACCTTGTACTCCTGGACATTTGTTTGAAGCTCTCATTGAACTGTATGTATATTAGCTAAATACATGTCATCCAGTTAGGGATATGATGCATTTTTAGGCCGGATACACTCCTTGTGTATCACGCTTAGCTCATATTTAGGTTCACTTGAAGTATGTTATGATATGTTTTTTTTTTTTTAACGTGTTGCATTGATATGTTTTTTTTTTCTACAGCACAATCCAAAATAGCACACTGTGATGCCTCATAGTGGGTTGCAGCGTGTTGTGCTGCATTTGTGCAGTATATTTAATTTTGACCCAGCATAGATTGCACAGTACACTGATGTTAAAAGGTCCTATTGAAAATAATATACGTTAGTTTGTCATGGTGTGGGTGGGCTCTAGGTGACACTGTCTTTTCCTAGCTTTTACGGATGTGAGAAATTATGTTTCTAATAACTGTAATTCCACTTGTTTTCACACATTAGTCACCTGCTTGTGGAAAAATGCTTTATTGTATTTTAGTCTGCCTTATGTGACAAAAAAACATTGACTTTTTTTTTTTGCAGTCTTATGGTAAGAGTTCTATAGGTATCTTTATAAAATCACTTAGAAAAGAGTAATTCATTCCCATAATAGTACAACAAGGGATTTCATTTATTAGATGCTTCTTTACCACTGTAGAGCCACAATGTTTTTAATGGAAGATTTACATTTTCAGCCATTGGAAAATACACTTCTTTGGTTGATAAACACCATGAAGTGCATTTAAATGACTTATGTTGGCCTGCGGGTGAGAAATAATCCAAACAGTGTATACAGCTAAATGTGTTTAATGAAGTCATGAATAACGTCTTGCCCATCATTAATGTTGACCTGTAAACACACACACAGCAAACAGCGCATACAGCCAGCTCTGTTTAAAGAAGACATTAGTAATGTCTCATTCTGCACTAAATCTGGCCTGCAAGGATGGTGCAGTGAGCACAGGCATGCTTATCAAGGTGAATGCCATACACAGGTTAGTTCATTAAGCCCTATCATTTATCATAAAGTGTTTTAACTAGGGTTGTGCCGATACCACTTTTTTAGGACCGAGTACAAGTACCGATACTTTTTTTCAAGTAGTCGCCAATACCGAATACCGATACTTTTTTTAAATGTGTCCCAAAATGCAGCCATGTCCCCCACATATTGCAGCCATGTCTGTCCCCCACATATTGCAGCCATGTCTGTCCCCCACATATTGCAGCCATGTCTGTCCCCCACATATTGCAGCCATGTCCTGTCCCCCATATTGCAGCCATGTCCCCCATACCTGTAGATATGATGCCGCCGCATACCGCCGCGTTAATCCCCCTGCATTACAGCGCGCATTACAAGCTTTCGTTTGAATACTTGTAATGCCCGCCGCGCCATGTATAGACGGATCCGTCCAATCCCGAGAAGGGGAGTGTCTATACATGGCACGGCATTATAAGTAGTCAAACGAAAGCTTGTAATGCGCGCTGTAATGCAGGGAGATAAACGCAGCGGTATGCGGCGGCGGCGGCGGCAGGGGGGGAAGTATTCTATTTAGGAATCGGGGTATTTGCGGGAGTACAAGTACTCCCGCAAATACTCAGTATCGGTCCCGATACCGATACTGGTATTGGTATCGGGACAACCCTAGTTTTAACGCCAACAAAAAAAAATCCAATCCTGGTCCATTAAAGCAGATTAAACAGCACAGTGCTTGTGCTGTGTTATGTGCCCTCCTCTAAACTGTAAAAAAACCTGGCTGATCCTTCCACTTCCTGTATCCCCCTCTCTGTCCTGACCACAATAACCAGGGCTGCTAAACCCTCATCACCGTGGTCAGTCTGCGTCCCTTTGTCATACGCAGTTTTCCTCTCTGCTCTTCTCTCTCCCACTCACCCCCTCCCTCCCTACCTGTCAGCTCCATGTCTGTGTCTCTGTCTCTGCCCCACCCACCTCTATTAGTAAAAATATAAAACTTGCAATGGTCACTGACAGCCCCTCTATTATAGGCAGGCATATAAATAGACCGGGCTATTGTGTACATTGATTACCCCCTGGGGCTTCTGTCTCGATACACATAACAGTTTTTCTATCCAAGCTTTGGGACCAATCTCTGCTGAGTCATTTTGAAGTCCTCATTTGCATAGGAAAGGACCTGATGGGGGACTGCCTGGACTTTACAATGGACCAATAGGAAAGCGGTTGTTGGGGGTGGGATGTTCCAAATTCTGTATAAAAGTGTGCTGTGTACTTGAAAATAAAGAGTCCTGTTTGAACATACATACAGCCTGCCTGGTGTGTGTTCTAAATGGATCTCGAACGGCACATAGCTGTAGTTCGGATCCTGGAACCTTGGATGACTGGACCATCAGACTTTGCAATCGGCAATCTGATCCAATAGAAGCAGAGGAGTGTCGGGAGAGCAGAACCGAGTGAGCCAGGGTCTCGTCACAAGTATTTACAAGCCTCGTTTTTAGAAAAGACCCAGGGTGGTATGCCTGCATATAATAGAGGGCTACCAGTAATTTAGAAGTTTGATTTAATAAACACTTTTAGTGGGTTTGTCATTTTATGACATGCTGCTTATAAAAATGTTCAAGTCACATATATCAATATTGCATAAATGATCATTTATATTTTCCCGTAAATTAGCTATGTAACCATTACAAGCCCATATTTCTCATAAATAGCAGTATTTTTGGGTAAAAAACAAGATGGCTCCTATTTCTGCTCCACAATGTATACTACATAAAGTGTAGTAAACCCTATCTCTTGGATTGTTAATTATACCATTGAAAGGACTTTGTTATATCTGTTCTAAGAAGTGCAAGAAAATACTTGTTTATCATGCCAGAAATAAAGTTAGCTAAATACGTACTGTATAATCTGCCACTACTTCACTGTTAGCATTGTTCGCAGTTCTCTCATTATGGACTACAGAGCACCACCAACCTACCCCAAGTTATGGCCATAAGAAGAGAGGTTATTATGTACTCCTAAAACAATTCCCATGCCAGGGTGACAATGCTGCTCCTCCATAGATTCAGTGGAGGAGTGAGCATGTTGCCCTAGGACAGTGGTCTCCAAACTGCAGCCCAGGGGTCGTTTGTGGCCCTTTGTTTGCTTTTATCCGGCCCTTGGGGTATAATTTTTCCCCCTGACATAGTTCCTGCCACTGACACCAACCGTTTGGTACTATTCCTCTCACTAACATCAATGAACGCACACTATTCCTCCAACTAACACCAATGACCTCATACTATACCTCCCATTGACACCAATGGTGGAGCACTAATCCTCCCATTGACGCCTATGATAATGTACTATTTCTCCCAATAACACCAATAATGTGGCACTAATCCTCTTATTGACACTAATGATGGGGCACTATTCCTCCTATTGATACCAACAATGGAACACTATTACTTCCCCTACTTCCCACTCATGGAGCACTGTTTACTACCACTACCATTACCACTACCAGGACATTTTCTTCTCCCACTGGCCACAGTCTGACCTCCTTAAAGTTTGAAGGACAGTAAATTGGCCCTTTGTTTAGAAAGGTTGGAAACCTCTGGCCTAGAACAATAAGTATGTTACCACATATTTATTACAGGCTTCCGGGGTCACCAGGTGAAAATAAAGAAACACATCTCAGAACTGTTGAGCTGTAATGTATTCCATATCTGTTTCAAATGCCACTTTATAGATTGACATACCCCCATAGGCACAATATGTCTGGACAGTATGGTCACCTGCTGAATGGGCACTAACTACCCACAGGCAGCTTATCTCCTCATAAGACACAGAAGTTGAATCCAACACGATTTGTTCCTTGAGTAATTGCTGTACAGAGAATGTTTTTTTCAGTTATTTGAAGCATAAGAAAACAATGACCTTTTTAAGCCCTGTTTCTATGAAGAAGTAACACTGACTGAGGAAATATGGCAAAATTGGGGAGGGTCTAGATAGGACTAATTTAACTAGCACTAAAACAGAAGGGGTGGACAGAGGAAGATAACAAAATCACATTAATAAACAAGTTGCAATGGCCTAATATTGCTGCTAAATATCAGTATACTAATGAAAATTAACAGCCTAATGCAGTACAAGAAAAAAAAAAGTACATGAAAGTGTAGCAGAACGCCATATTTGTTCTTAGGTTTAGAAAGTGTATCTAAAGTCAACTTTATTTTAGCTTCATCCTGGTGACCTCATTTCCCAAAACAAAAGTATTGCGAGGAGTTACAACCAGTTTCACGTTTTTGGGCCAGAT
The DNA here is from genome assembly GCA_029574335.1 of Rana kukunoris. Classification (NCBI taxonomy): domain Eukaryota; kingdom Metazoa; phylum Chordata; class Amphibia; order Anura; family Ranidae; genus Rana; species Rana kukunoris. The sequence goes on from CM056049.1 coordinate 77,981,324, forward strand.
CCACAGAGAATTACGCCGGTGTATTTACAGATAAACCAGATACGCCGGACTTAAGCTAAGATACGACTGGCGTAAGTTTCTTACACCGTCATATCTTAGATGCATATTTACGCTGGATGCTAGGGGCACTTACGTCTATTTCCAGCGTAAAATATGCAAATGAGCAAGTTACGCCAATGAACGAACGAGCGGCCGGCGCATTCCATTTACGTTGTTTGCGTAAGCGTATCTCCGGCGTAATGTTACCCCTGCTATATGGTGGCGCAGCCAATGTTATGTATGGACGTCGGGACTGCGTCGTATTGGACGTCGTTTACGTCGCTTGCGTACACCGATCCAGAATGAGTGGTATAAAAAGGAAAAACTAAAGCGCTAGCCAACAGTGAAAAAATATATAAAACTAATTACATGCAGCTCAAATCTAGTATGTGCTAACAACAAAAATTGGATATAAAAGTGTAATGATGAGCGCAAACTTAAACTAAACTAAATAATCAATCCCAAACAAACAAGTGAGCATCACTATAGTGATAGTGATAATAATAAAATACAATGAATAATCCAAATATGTGCAATACAGTGCAGCAACAAATGTCCCAAATTGGTAAAATCCAGTGGGGAAACAAACGTAATTCAATCAGTGACAAGGCTTCTATCCATGTAAACAACAAAATCATCCAGATGAGACTTCACAGATGAACATGTTCACAGAGCGCTTACCTTCCACAAGGAAGAAAGGGGCATCGAACACATACAATGATGATCCTGTAGGCAGCCGTATCTGATGCAATCCTTAAGCCAGTCTCAGCCACATTAGACGTCCGGTCGAAAATGTAACGAATGTTCCAAAGAAAAAATGAAGCTCACATAGTGAAGTGGTTTAATAAGGTAAACACACTTACAGAAAGAGAAACGAATAAAAACACCAAAACAATGGCACTTCCGGTCGGACGGTCAGGGTGTTACGTCACTTCCGGTTGACCTTACGCGTTGCGTCACGTCACGTGACTTCATTAGAGGTTACCCAGGGCCTATCAGATACATTCTTTTAAAGGTAAAAAGCGGAAATGGAGTCGCGGCCATTTTCGATACCGCGTCGAAAACGGAAGTGTCTCTGCGGCCATTTTCGATATTTGAAAACGGCTATTTATATTCAGGGATTTCCAAAACAGATACCAGTGTACCAAAAATAATGATATACATAGGGCCAGATTCAGGAACAGTTAGGCTGGCGGATCCAGTGATCCGCCAGCCTAACTGTGACTTTGAGCCGGCGTTTCTGTTTTCTGTAACCAGAAAACAAGAAACGCCGGGTTGAAGCTCCGATGCGAGCAGCGTAACTGAGTTTCGCCATCGCATCGTTACTTCAACTTAAAAATGGCGCCGGGGGCGTTCCCGCCGATTTACGCTCAAAAAATATGTTAATGAGCGGAAATCGGCAATTCACGATCGAATTCCGGCGCGACGCAATGACGGTACGACGTTTCCGGACGGGATACGCGGCGCATAGATATACCTACATGGGGTTGGAGTATCCTATGTTAGGTATAGGCGTCGTCATCGCGTCGGGAAAAAAAAAATCACGTCGCTTGCGTAAAAAGTTCATGAATGGGAATGTGACGTCATTGACGTTCATTCACAGAATTTGGAGCATGCGCACGGGGATGTTTGGACACTCGACGCATGCGCAGTATGTTGGCGGCGGGATCGCGCTTAGTTAGAATACTACACGCCCCGTACCCGCCCAATTTGAATTCCGCCGGCTCATTTGTGATGCGTTGCGCTGCCGCAACTTTAGTGCTTCCTGAATAACAGCACTTGCTCCTAAAATTTCAGCAGCGTAACGCAAATGAGATGCGTTACTCCAGAGCAAATATGCTCTGCTCTACCTGAATCTGGCCCATAATGAATAAATCATAAAATAAAGCACCTAAGTTACTATGTTCATATGTATTTCAAACTCCCGATCATATTCGACGAGACATCGAATATGTAATGCCATAAAGGTCATTACCGGAAAGGGAGGCGAATCAGTGACTGTAAAGCCGAATCATAAACTAATACACTTTTGTGGAGTGCAAATGTTAGAAATTACATATAGTAACTATAAATAATGTAGGAAACAATATTCGACATCCAAAATACACATAAAGGCCCAGATTCACATACATCTGCGCATTATTGGACCGGCGTAGCGGACCGCCTTTATGTTAGACTTGCGCAATGTAGCCGCGTAATCACCCTATTCTCGTAGCTTTTGCGCAGGAAATTGCGCAAGCGTAACGTTTTTTCCGAGGCGTAAGGAGGAGTAATACAAATTGGGAAGGACGTGGGCGTGTTACATTGAAATGAGCCGTGACCCCATGCAAATGAAGGGCCGGCCGGCTCGCGCATGCGCGCTTGAAGGAGACCATGGTCAGCTCCGCTGTGCGCATGCTCACAACTCGGGAACGGCGCAATCATTGAAATTGGAAATGGACTAGGGCAACTTTGTGAACTACGCAGACAGCATAAATAGACAGACACAAATGCACTTCCTTTGCAAAAGTACATCCCTTTGTATCCCTCCCTCTACAGCAAGGTGCTTTTGTTTGTTTGTGACGTGTCTTTGAGATATTTGGGGACTGTTTTGCAGAGTGATTTTTGTCTTTTATGGGTTTTCTTTGTTGTTATTTTGTTTAAATTATATTTTTGCTGGGCATTTTTTTTTTTTGCTCGTCATTTATTTATTTTTTTTGGTTCTGTTTGTGTATGATTTTGGAATGTGGGGGTGATATTCCTGCGGGAAAAGGGGTGTCACCCTCATTTGTGGTGGAGAAGTGATCCCCAGGTCTGTGTGAATGGTGTATGAATGTACAGTGACATAATTGGAGCCATGGCATGGCGTTGCAGCTCACAAGTCCTGCATGGTGGACTGGTGCCAATCCAATGTGATGACGATGTGGTGTGTGTGTGCTAGGGACCACAGTGGTGTGCATGCATGCATTCTCATTGTGCCATGATTAATGTGTGTGTTTAACGTGCAAAGATGCATAATGTGAGCTGGCATGAGATGGGGTCATGAGATGGGGTACCAGTGCATATGCAGAGTCACCTTGAAGGGAAAAGACAGGAGGATGTTAGTCATGCATGTGCCACTTGTGAGGTGTGCATCACGGGAGGGGATAGTCATGCCTGCCACCCATGTCACTCACCAACCAGCCAGCTGTCCCCATACATGTTCTGTTCGAAATCTGTGGGGATGGGGCTATGATTGTATATGTAGCTGTCATGGGTGTCATGGGTGGTGCCATGTGTTGGGCTGCTGATGTCCTCCTGCAAGGTTGTGGTAATTCCATGATGGCATGAGGGGTGAATCTGAAGATGCGAGACACCTCAGAATCACTCATGCCAAAGATGTCTATGCGTGTGTGATATATCAAGTGAAGAGTGAGGGGCTTGTATCAGATAAGAATATTGTATTAGATTAGATTAAATTGTAAATTTTATATAAGCAAATAAAAAAAATAAAAAAAACATCTCCCGTGCCCTCCTTAGTGCCATCCTCCATGCCCTCCTCCTTCTTTGTTCATCTAAAGTCAGTAGTATAGCTATGCGCGACGATGCCCCTGGCATGTTGGCATAAAGATTGTTGAGCAACACGTGTGACTGCTGAACTCCTCACTAACAGTGTTGCTTTATCTGACAAGTAGACTTTTTTTCTTTTTTTAGACCAGCTTTTATCAGCTCTAATTTTAGACAGGACATTTTGCTGTTGCGCACACTGCGTCGCCTGCGCTGCCCCAACGTTGTTTTGTGGATCCCCGTAAGTCCCTCATTAGCATATTTGACTAGCAAATCAATGGTGTGTCTATCGCACTTTTGCGCGGACGGATGCGCCAGTCTAACGAAATTACGCGGGACAAAAAAAAGACAATTTTTTGCGTATCTCGTTCTGGGGATGCCGCGCAACGAAACGCACGCGCACATTTAGACTTACGCACGCGCATCTCCTGTTGCGCAGGCGTAATCGCTCTGTGAATCTGGGCCAAAGTATATTAGATGTCTGTGCCTTGCATATAAGTCAATAATAGGCTTATTTGATGCAAGTGACCACTCAATCAAATCAAATAAATTAAAATAAATACAGTAGCCCAAAATAACCAATAAAAGGCTAAAATAGAATTGGATGATATGCTAATGGAAAAAACGGGGTGATCAGTGGGAACCGAGTGACACCCCTTCCGCTTACATATTTGCATAAAGCCAATCTATCTAAAATAGGGATCAAGTGAAAACTCAAAACCTTAAGTAAAATGGTTATGATTAAAAATTACTAAGAAAACAATTTAAATCAATTTACGTTTAATCCATAAGGGACCATGGTATTCAGGGAATGAATCCACTGGGATTCCATCTGGCTGATGGACCTAACCAGATGGGCTCCTCTCCAGGGCTTATTAAATGTATCTATCCCCCAAAAAGTCAGATGTCTGGGGTCTTTCTTGTGTTTCTCCAGAAAATGTCGGCTGACACTATGCTTAGTGAAGCCATTCTCAATATTCACAACATGTTCTTTTATACAAACCATTAGTGCTCTTTTTGTCCTTCCTACATATTGTAGGTTACAACTACATTGCAACACATACACTACGCCTTCTGTATGGCAACTAATGAAATTCTTTATTTGATGGCACTCATTGGTGTGAGTGCTTATAAATTGTGATCCAGAATGGGCCTGGGCGTAAATTACGTTCACGTCCTTTTCATTGACTATTTGCCGCATGATTTCACGCATGCGCACTAGGATACCTCCACGGCCAGCGCATGCCCAGTGTAAAAAAAAACGTTGTTTGCGTCGGGACATTCATAATTATAATAAAACACGCCCCACACTAGTACATTTGAATTACACCTGCGAACGCCGGCCCATTTACGATACGCCGCCGTAAGTTACAGTGGCATTTCATTAAGGATTAGCAATACGCCACTGTGACTTACAGCGGCGTAGCGTATATGGGACACACTGCGCGGGCGGATGGGGTCTGTGGATCTGGCCCTTTATTTCTATGTCCCTATTAATAAGATTTCCCCGTACTTCTTGCAATGGTGTAAGTGTATATTCATTCCAAAGAGGAAAAATACAACAATAACACATGTAGCACCCTCCTAGATTTAGTGCTGGCTCACTGTGTTCAGTGGAGCTGGGTGTGTTTTTTTTAGATAAATTTAGCTTGCCTCACTGTAACCAGTGTGGCTGTAATTATTGTGTTAGTTAAATTTAGTATGCCTGACTGTAGCCAGTGCTGCTGAATAATTGGGTCAGTTCAGTGCCACCATGTAATGCCAGTCCAATAGCTCCCTTTGTATTCCAGAGAGTGGTAACATTTTCTAGAACATAGGTGTATAGCTACAGATGGATGGCAGAGTGCAGATGGCAGTATGAATATTTATTTAGCCCTGGCCAACACCATGGCCCTGAACGCTGCTTTGAAACTGCATAAATGCTCTGAGAGACTGAGCTTTTGGATCTTCTCCCGCAGAGGATCAGTCCAGCCTGGAGGTCTACTGACCTCTAGAGCAACACTCCCATGTGCTTGCTGTTTGTGAGGCCTCAGGTGGGCGACTTAGGGGCCTGTATGCTAAAGGTACAGAGAGCTGACTGAGGGGCTGTCTGCTAAAGAGATAGTCTGGTATCTCTGAAGAAAGGTGCCACTTGGAAGTTGGAAGGAGGCAACCAATTGTCCCTGGACATTTTGTAAATACAGACTGCTGTGAGAGATCTTAGAGACTTTGGGCTGCTGCCACCCCTCTTGTGAGAGTCAGCTGTGTGTTGGTTAAAGGGGACATTGGCTGGTGTCCTGAAGAGCTCAGTCTAGCTGATTTCTTGTGAAGGGATTCTGCTCTTATTGCTCTAGAGAAAGAAGTCTGCTGTTAAAGCGGAGTCCTGCCCAGGTGATATTTCAGCTTCCGGTACTGCGTCGCTTTAACTGACAATTGCGCGGTCGTGCGACGTGGCTCCCAAACTAAATTGACGTCCTTTTTTCCCCACAAGTAGAGATTTCTTTTGGTGGTATTTGATCACCTCTGCGGTTTTTATTTGTTGCGCTATAAACAAAAAAGAGCGACAATTTTGAAAAAAAATACAATATTTTTTACTTGTTGCTATAATAAATATCCCAATTTAAAAAAAAAAAAACTTTTTTTTTCTCAGTTTAGGGCGATACGTATTCTTCTACATATTTTTGGTAAAAAAATAAAAAATAATCGCAATAAGCGTCTGGTTTGCGCAAAATGTATAGTGCCTACAAAATAAAGGACAGAATATTTTTTTTTTTTACTAGAAATGGCGGCGATCTGCGATTTTTATTAGGACTGCGACGTTATGGCAGACACATCGGACACTTTTGACACATTTTTGGCGTCATTCACATTTATACTGCGATCAGTGCTATAAAAATGCACTAATTACTGTATAAATGTGATTGGCATTGAAGGGGTTAAAACTAGGGGGTGAGGAAGGGGTTAAATGTATTCCCTGCATAGTGTTCTAACTGTGGGGGGGGGGGGTGACTGGGGGGTGACCGATCTGTGTCCCTATGTACAAAAGACACAGATCGGTCTCCTCCTCTCCAGAGACAGGACGCTGTCTCTGTGTAAAACGGCAATGAGAGATGATCTCTCATGTTTACATATGAGATCATCTCTCATTCGCCCACAGATTGCATCGCAAACGGCCACTCTGATTGGCCATTCGCAGCGATCTGTGATTGGCTGTGTCCAAGGGACACGGCCAACACAGTGTTTCCCCGCAGTGCGCTCTGGAGCGTGCGCAGGGAAGCTGCTAAGGACAGGCCGTCAATTGACGGCTTGTTGGCAATTTAGATCCGCGCTAAAGCCGTCATTCGGCTATAGCGCGGATCTCAAGTAGTTAAGCACTCCTCACCCCCTTACATGCCACATTTGACATGTAATGTTTTTGGGGGGGGGAGTGGGGGCTTCGGTAGGAGTGGGACTTCCTATCCCACTTCCTACTTCCGCCAAGGGACCACCTCGGCGACTCCTCTTCTTGCCTTAGGCGGCCTCTCCCTTTAGGCGATCTCCAGGGTCACGTGACAGGTCCCAGGAGATCGCCTGTCCATTTAGAGCACAACACAACTCGCTAATGCCCAGTGAGTGCCCGGCCATGAAGCTGAAATCTGTCACGGCCGGGTGCCCACACAATGAATGGAGGTGCTGGCCAGAGAGAGGGGGGGGGGGGAGAGGAGCAGCTACACTTTTTGTAGCTGCTGACTTTTAATAAACACTAAAAGGCACTTAACTGTCCTCTACCTGTACATAGTTCTGTTTTTTTGAGTATACAACTCAATTCCCTCAAGCCCACCCAAGTTCTTCAAAAATAAAAACAAAAACAACTCCCTGAGACTGGTTAATGAAGAAAAGTGTGGCTGAGATTGTGTGCCTGGCTGGGTGCAATCCACTGGGAAAAAACCTGGGCAAGTTTCAAGCAGGAAGCACTAAACAAACCTTTCATGGTAAAGTGTGAAATATCTAAAATGTTAGTCAAGTTGTTATTGCTGTTTGTATCTTCCTGTATTAGTAAGTCCTGTCCTTCACCAAAACTAAATTTAAATTTGTATCTGAAAAAAAATCTATGATATTAAGAGATTGTGTATATGGGCAAATGCAGCATGCTTTCAGATGCATTCGGCTTTCAACTATGGTCAGTTTCAGACATTTCTGTGTTTCTTACATTTGACCTGCACTTGATCTTCTTCTGAATTTTATTGGGTATGTCTACATCAAGATGCTCTTCTGTTTTACTATTGCTCACTCAGGCAACTTATCTCAGTTATGGGCCAATAGTAAAGTAGAAGAAGTTGGGTGTGGCTCATGAGCCAATTTCCATGAACGTGGATTGTATTACAGAGCGATCTAAACTTTGGATGTCCAAGTGTGCTTTGATTCACTTGGACATGGAATGTAGGAACTTTGGGGTGGATAGTAGTGTTGCTCATGAATATTCGCATTGCGAATATTCGTAACGAATATTGCATATTCGAGTATTCGCGAATAAATCGAATATCGCGGTGAATATTTGATATTGCGAATATTCGTATTTTTTCAAATGTATTTTTAAAACAGATCACATCCTAGTGATCTCCATCGACGTCTAAAAGCATTGCTGGTATGATTAGAGACCCTGGGCCGAGTAGCTGAGGCGATCCTTTTATGTTGGTGGAATATTCGCAATGCGAATATTCGTATTACAAATATTCGCAAATACTTTCTCTGCCCTTCTGTGTTTTGTGTATATATAAAAAAAAAAAAATAGCTTTAGTTTAGTCATATAAGTTTGTGTAAGTAGAGTTAGTGTTTAGTGCATATTAGTTTATAATCCAGGAAATGATTTCCGTTTTCGCGTGTTGACGAGAATTTCGCAATCAATTTCGCATTCGCATTAGCGAAATTTCGCATTCGCATTAGCGAAATTTCGCAATATTGTTTTTTTGATAAAATATCACGAATATTCGATATTAGCGAATATTTCACGAATATTCTTCTATATATTCGTGAAATATCGCGAAATCGAATATGGCGTATTCCGCTCAACACTAGTGGATAGAGGTTTTATTTTTTTCCTTTGAAGCCAAAGTATTGTAGTCATAGTTGGGGCCTGGTGGGCTAGGCTTTACATTATCAATATCTTGTTGGGTCAGTCTGGGTTCCAGCAGTGTGGGAAGTATCTAGGCAAGAACAGTGCACACACTGAACACTTGCTACAAAAAGGATGGACTAGAACAGGAAATGGATCTTGACAGGTAGGGACAGTGTAGGGATGGTCCAGAAATTCCCTAGAGACTGCTGTAAATTGGGGAGGTCAGCAAAGAACCCTATTGAGAGGCTACTTTATATTGGCCAAAGGGATCTGTTTAAAGAGCATTCCTTGAGTATACTAAACCTGTAAGATCTTATATTAGTACCCATTACAGTGTTGCCTTGTCACATACCTGTAGAGTGACTTATTTTACATATGATTACTTGGTATTATCACTAGGGCTGTTACTGATTAAAATTTTCGTGTTCAATTAATCGATTTTTTTTATTGATTAATTGACTAATTTTGATAAATATTGCACTGGAGATAAAATTGATGTAGCTACATAAACTGTAAAAATGGTGCGAGTAATACCAAATGGTAGCAAAAGCAGTCATAAAAACATGTAGCTAAGTATGATACTGGTATAAAAATGTGTACAACGTTACCACTGTTTGCTGAATCCAGATGAGGAGGGGTTAACATCAGTCTGTCGGCATGTAGATGTCCCGTTAAGGAAACTATCACAACTCCCAGTGGATGGCTATAGAATCCCAGGTTGATAGAAGGAAATGGTAGTGGGAAGTGTAACAGCCCTTGCGTGTGGCAGATAGTAAGGTCCCGCCGGCATGCAGATATGAAGGCACAGCAAAGGAGCCCTACAGATGAACACGGGAAGCCCCTGTCGGTTTCTGTGACTTCACCGGATCTCCAACGGAACTCCCTGAACACCCGGAAGGTGAGTACCGATCAAAAGAATTTTGATCGATTACATTTTTTTACGATTAATCAAGGAATTATTAGTTAATTTCCACAGCCCTAATTATCACCAATTGCTGTACTTCTAACCATTCATTTTAAAATACTGCCAGTGCCAACCAGTTAGTCCTACACACACGCTCCTTCTTTCAAACAATGATCTGCCTGCTTTACACAAAGAGACCTAGTATTAAAGGGTCACTAAAGGAAAACAATTTTTTATCTTAATAGCTTCCTTTACCTTAATGCAGTGCTGTTTGCATGTCCTCACTGTTCATTTTTTGCTTTGATGGTGCTGTAATTTCTCTCTGTTCTGGACACTTCTTGGTTGTCTGTTTCCTGATAACCCCAGTACTGGGAGCTTTCTCACTGTGGTCACTAATCATGGAGGTGTGATTACTGTGTTTCTAAAACCCCTCAGCACCTATCCAGTTTTGTTTTACAAACCATCACTGCCCTCTTTTGGCTCTCTGGCTCTGTACATCAGAGAGACAGGAAACAACAGCAAAAACTGAACTAAACTGCAGGTACATTATATGATTGATTTTTATCTATTTTTAATCATTTTTAAAAGGAATCAGTTAACTAATATGTTTCTATACCCTATTCATAAGTAATTTCAGCAAAAAAAGATTTTTCCTTTACAACTCCTTTAACATCACTGGATCTAAGATACGGTATGCAATGTAAATTCAAAGTTTTTTTATTTACAAATGTCAATAACACATTGAGCCCAGGTTCACACTGGGTACGATTTAGTTCGATTTGAGATGCGATTTCAATTGTGAAATCGCATCTCAAATCTGCGGCAATTGCCGGCAATGACACCGACCTAATCGGTGCGACGCCGCATTTGCGCTGCTGCACCGATTTCCAAAAGTAGTTCCTGTACTACTTTTTGCGATTTCAGGACGCGATTTACATTGACATCTGTGCAGAACCCTGCACAGATGTCTCCTAAATCGCGCCGAAATCGGGACTGCCAGAGGGAGTGAAATCGTGCAAAATCAGCTGAAATCGCGCGATACTGGATCAAAACATTAAACAAATCTGGCTTTGGGTCCTCGCACGTTAGGTAGAACTTGACTCTGAATCAAAGCAGACATGGAAACTTCAGGGCAAGAAATCAGGAAAACATAAAAGTTATGGTACTAACAGCCAGGTATCTCTTGTTAATTGTGCTTCCGAGGTTTTGATTTGAGGCATCCAAAAAACTGGCAATATTGCGGCTTAATGTGAATAATTTAAAGAAAAAGTGCAGCGCCAATAAGAAGGAGGATCCTCCTAGGAAGGGGGATCCACAATAATATGATTGTGATAAAAAAGAGACATACATCTCACATCTATTCCCAGTGTTTCCAAACCAGAGTGCTGGAAATTTTATGTTACCAAGGAAATATATGAATATAATGTTTGAACCAATGAGTGAAACAAAACTATTGTGAATCTGTAATCAAACAGATTAAAGTGAGAAATAAAGTCCCATTAAAATCTCATGGATCAGCAAAGATACCTTGTCCCCTCTGTCAAATAACAGTGCATCTCTCGGCAGATAATCCTTGGCATAAGAGTAGATTAAATACGCTTACCAGCTGTAGTATACCCGCAGCTCATCTTACGGTGGGGGGTCCTGAAGGCTTGTATGGGCCGAACGCCCTCCTTGGTCACTGTTACGGAGATGTATCCTTGTACTGATGTCCCAAGTAGAATCCAAGCCGGAACTGGTAAGGATAGCCAGGAGGGATTTTCAATGGAGTGTGTATGGTGGTAATGCTCCAAGAGTATCAAAACAGGGGAACAAGAAAAGAGGAAAAGGAGGAACACCTCCTCATAGTGTAAAAAACTTTTTCATTTAAAATCACAAAAATCAAAAGCAGGAAATATGTACTATAAAAAATTCCAAAAACAGGAAGTGCAAATTAACACACATAAACTGTTTAGATAAAAAATCCACAAAATAATTCCAAAAATCCACATCACGGAATAATCAGGTCCAAAAGTGCAGTGGAAGTAGTTAGAGTCCAATAAACCCGACCGGTTTCGTCTTCAAAGACTTCAACTGGGTTATGTGACTGTCACATACCCCAGTTGAAGTATTTGGGCCAGATTCAGATACAATTACATTGGCGCAGAGTATCAGAGATACACTACGCCGCCGTATTTTACCAGGCTCTACGCCGAATTCTGGTAGATTATGTCCTGTACGGTACGGTGGCGTAGTGTATTTCTCGCCGCGTAATCGTAATACGCGATTAGGGGGCGTGAAGCATTTAAATTAGGCGCGTCCCCGCGGCGATCGAACTGCGCATGCTTCGTTCAGAAATTTCCCACCGTGCATTGCGGTGTTACGTCATTTTTTGTTTGAGTAGCGTCTTTTACGGACATTCCTATTCCCGGACGACTTACGTAAAAAATAAAAAAAGACGCCGGAAAACCTTGAAATTCGACGCCGGAACGACGACCATACTTAACATGGGCTGTCTAATATTAGACCAGCAAAAAGCTGGTATAACTTTACGCGGCAAAAAGATGACTAAAGATGCCGTAAGAGATTGCGATTGACGTTCGTAACTTCGTGGATCGTCGGCAAAAGCTCATTTGCATACCCGACACGGAAAACGACGGGAAATCCACCCAGCGGCCTCAAATTTATTGCAGCGTAGATCCGAAGGCGTACGAACACGTAAGCCAGTCGGATTGAAGCCCGAAGCCGTCTTTTCATGGTTTGAGGTTTCAGACTAGTGAAAAGACGCGCGTAATTTGAAAGTACTCCAGTCTAATGCGAGATAGACAGGAGTAAGGGCTCTGTGAATCTGGCCCTTTGTCTTTATCTGGACAGTTGGGGCCAGATTCACAGAGCGATTACTCCTGTCTATCTCGCGTTAGACTGGAGTACATTTTCGAATTACGCGCGTTTTTTCACTACTCTGAAACCTCAAACCATGAAATTACGAATGCGGGCTTCAATCCGACTGGTTTACGTGTTCGTACGCCTTCGGATCTACGCTGCAATAAAATTGCGGCCGCTGGGTGGAGTTCCCGTCGTATGTAAATGAGCTTTTGCCGACTATCCACGAAATTACGAACGTCTATCGCATCTTTAGTCATCTTTTTGCTGCGTAAAACTATACCAGCTTTTTGCTGGTCTAATATTAGACAGCCCATGTTAAGTATGGCCGTCGTTCCCGAGTCGAATATCAACGTTTTCCGACGTCTTTTTTTATTTTTGACGTAAAACGTCCGGAAATAGGAATGTCCGTAAACGACGCTACTCAAACAACGAATGACGTATCGAGGTTATTTCGCGCAATGCACAGCGGGAAATTTCTGAACGGAGCATGCGCAGTTCGATCACCGCGGGGACGTGCCTAATTTAAATGCTTCACGCCCCCTAATCGCATATTTCAATTACGCGGCGAGAAATACACTACGCCGCCGTACCGTAAGGGACAAAATCTACCAGGATTCGTCATACAGCCTGGTAAAATACGGCAGCGTAGTGTATCTCTGATACTCTGCGCCAATGTAATTGTATCTGAATCTGGCCCTTTGTCTTTATCTGGACAGTTTATGTGTGTTCATTTGCACTTCCTGTTTTTGGAAATTTTTATAGTACATATTTCCTGCTTTTGATTTTTGTGATTTTAAATTAAAAACTTTTTTACACTATGAGGAGGTGTTCCGCCTTTTCCTCTTTTCTTGTTCCCCTGTTTTAATACTCTTGGAGCATTTCCACCATACACACTCCATTGAAAATCCCTCCTGGCTATCCTTACCAGTTCCGGCTTGGATTCTACTTGGGACATCAGTACAAGAATACATCTCCGTGACGGTGACCAAGGAGGGCGTTCGGCCCATACAAGCCTTCAGGGCCCCCACTGTAAGGTGAGCTGCGGGTCTACTACAGCTGGTAAGCGTATTTAATCTACTCTTATGCCAAGGATTATCTGCCGGGAGATGCACTGTTATTTGACAGAGGGGACAATGGGCCAGATTCACGTACATCGGCGCATTTTTGGACCGGCGTAGTGCATCTCCTTTAAGTTAGACCAGCTTAATTTCGAGGTGCAAGTACCGTATCCTCGTAGTATTTTTGGCCAAATTTGCACCGGTGCAATGTAAATTCCGAGGCGTAAGGCGGTGTAATTCAAAGTGGGAAGGACGTGGGCGTGTTCCATTGAAATGAGCCGTGACCCCATGCAAATGAAGGGCCGGCCAGACTGGGCATGTGCACATGAAGCAAACTATGGTCAGCACCTCTCTGAGCATGCTCAGAACTCGGCACGGTGCAATCAGTTAGATTGGAACTAGGCCCGTCAGACTTAGTGAGCTATGCACAGTGCTTAAATAGACTGAGAGAAATGCCCTTCCATTGCAAAAGCACATCCAATTTTTTTCCCTTCCTGAAGCAAGGTGCTTTTATTCCGTTGTCTGTTGCTGTTTGGAGGTTTGTGTCGTGTCGGTGTGTGTGTATATATATATATAATATTAAATAAGATAATTATAATAATATTAAAATTAGTAAATTTATATTAGTTAAAACAATAAAAATATATATTTATTATATTAATTATTATAAAATATATACTAAACAGAAAAAAATGTATATAAAATATATATTTACCCATTAGGGTGAAAAGAGCCACTGGCAAGGAAATGGAGTGTTGCCAGTACCTTGCCCAGTAGCGGTCGGCAGATCCTCTCCCGTGTAAGAACAGGGGAGTCCGCGCTATGGTGAATAAAGTAGCTGTTGCTTCCCAGTAGGATCCCTATGTGGGGAGCTAATATAAATATGAATAGTAGAAAGGGAAATGGCGCTGGTAAATAATACCTTTGTCGGGTATATCCGTGGGGTGAGCCCAATGGTAATAGCCCCCCCTTTTGGCTGGAATTAGGGTGCAATTGGAGAGATACACTGTGTTAATAGGAGGGTAGATGTTGGTTCCTCAGCTTCCACTAATTTCAGTGAAATTGAGTAAAGGTGGATTAATTAGGTCAGGAGCCTGTGCAGGCCAGCAGGCCCAAAGATTGCTAAAGTAAAATGATCCTATGCTGCTATAAAGGATGCCAGTTGTGACCGATGCACCCTAAACCATATAAAACAAAGACAAAAATTTCACTGAAATTAGTGGAAGCTGAGGAACCAACATCTACCCTCCTATTAACACAGGGTATCTCTCCAATTGCACCCTAATTCCAGTCAAAAGGGGGGCTATTACCATTGGGCTCACCCCACGGATATACCTGACAAAGATCCTCTCCCGTGCCCTCCTCCGTGCCCTCCTCCTTCTACGCTCATCTAAAGTCAGTAGTATAGCTATGAGCAAGGATGCCCCTGGCATGGTGGCATACAGATTAATGTCCTGCAAGTGTGGCTGCTCAGCTCATCCCTAATGTTGTTGCTTTTGCTGAAATGTAGACGTATTGTCTAAATTTAAACCTGCTTTTATTTGGTCTAATTTTAGACCGGCCGTGCAGCTGATAAGCACATAGTGTAGACTGCACCGCACAAACTTACTTTTGTGGATCGGCGTATCTCCCTCATTTGCATATTTGCATAGCAAATCAATGGTGTGTCTAGTGCAGTTTTGCACGCACGCTGCGCCGGTCTATCCAAATTACGTCGGTCTAAAAAATGTGGATTTCAGGCGTATATCGTTTTGGGGATACGGTGCATAGATAAGCGTGTGCATTTTTAGATTTACGCGTGCCTAACTCGTGATACTCCGGAGTAAGTGCTTTGTGAATCTGGCCCAATGTATCTTTGCTGATCCATGAGCTTTTAATGGACCACCTACACATGGGACTTTATTTCTCACTTTAATCTGTTTGATTACAGAATCACTATAGTTTTGTTTCACTCATTGGTTCAAACATTATATTCATATATTTACCTTGGTAACATAAAATTTCCAGCACTCTGGATTGGAAACACTGGAAATAGATGTGAGATTTATGTCTCTTTTTTATCACAATCATATTATTGTGGATCCCCCTTCCAAGGAGGATCCTCCTTCTTATTGGCACTGCACTTTTTCTTTAGATTTTCTATCAACTATCCACTGGTAGGGATGAGCATCGTGTTCAATGCGAACATGTGTTGCTTTGGCCAATTAGGGCTCAGGGCTTTAGCACACGCCCCACACTATAAAAAGGCCGCCTCCCGGGCGGCCTCGTGTAGTGTGTTCCAGCTTGTTTAGAGAAGTGAGACAGACAGAGAGAGAGAGAGATAGATAGAGACACAGGGCCAGATTCAGGTAGAGTTACTCTGGAGTATCAGTGATACTCCAGCCTAACTCTCACTTTGAGCCGGCGTTTCTGTTTTCTGTAGTCAGAAAACAAGAAACGCCGGGTTGGAGTTCCTATACGAGCGGCTTAATTGTATTTCGCCGTCGTATCGTAACTGCAATTTTAAAAATGGCGCTGGGGGCGTTCCCGCTGATTAACACAGAGAATATGTTAATCAGCGAGAATCGACAATTCACGATCGTATTCGGGCCCGACGCAGTGACTTTCCGATGTTTCCGTAAGAGATACGCGGCGTAAAGATAAAGCAGCCCCCTAGTGGAGTATACTATGTTAAGTATGGCCGTCGTCATTGCGTCGAAAAAAAAAATTCGAGTCGTTTCCGTAAAACGTCCGTGAATGGGGATTGACGTCATTGACGTTCACTGACAGAATTTGGAGCATGCGCACTGACAGTCGACGCATGCGCAGTACGTTCGCCGCGGGATCGCGCCTAGTTATAATAATACAACGTGTGCTAGTTAATTGCACATAGACGTATTAACTGTTACTGCACGTGTGCTATTTATTTGCACAGAAAGGCAGTTGCTGTGCGTGTGCTGTTTAATACCACCGTAGCGCATTTGGTGTCACCGCACGTGTGCTGTTACATACCACCTTAGCGCATTTGGTGTCACCGCACGTGTGCTGTTACATATCACCTGAGCACGTTAGTGTCACCGCACCTGTCGAGGTTCCCTGCCGTGTGTACGCGGCCTAAGTCAACGTGTGCTAGTTAATTGCACATAGACGTATTAACTGTTACTGCACGTGTGCTATTTATTTGCACAGAAAGGCAGTTGCTGTTAATGCAAGTGGGCTATTGAATTGCACAGAAACGCAGTCGCTCTGACTTTGCGTGTGCTGTTTAATATCACCTGAGCACATTTGGTGTCACCGCACGTGTGCTGTTACATACCACCTTAGCGCATTTGGTGTCACCGCACGTGTGCTGTTACATACCACCTTAGCGCATTTGGTGTCACCGCACGTGTGCTGTTACATATCACATGAGCGCATTTGGTGTCACCGCACGTGTGCTGTTACATACCACCTTAGCGCATTTGGTGTCACCGCACGTGTGCTGTTACATACCACCTTAGCGCATTTGGTGTCACCGCACGTGTGCTGTTACATACCACCTGAGCGCATTTGGTGTCACCGCACGTGTGCTGTTACATACCACCTGAGCGCATTTGGTGTCACCGCACGTGTGCTGTTACATATCACATGAGCGCATTTGGTGTCACTGCACGTGTGCTGTTACATACCACCTGAGCGCATTTGGTGTCACCGCACGTGTGCTGTTACATACCACCTGAGCGCATTTGGTGTCAAAGCATGTGTGCTGTTACATACCACCTGAGCGCATTTGGTGTCACCGCACGTGTGCTGTTACATACCACCTTAGCGCATTTGGTGTCACTGCACGTGTGCTGTTACATACCACCTGAGCGCATTTGGTGTCACCGCACGTGTGCTGTTACATACCACCTGAGCGCATTTGGTGTCAAAGCATGTGTGCTGTTACATACCACCTGAGCGCATTTGGTGTCACCGCACGTGTGCTGTTACATACCACCTTAGCGCATTTGGTGTCACTGCACGTGTGCTGTTACATACCACCTTAGCGCATTTGGTGTCACCGCACGTGTGCTGTTACATACCACCTTAGCGCATTTGGTGTTACCGCACATGTGCTGTTACATACCACCTTAGCGCATTTGGTGTCACCGCACGTGTGCTGGTACATACCACCTTAGCGCATTTGGTGTTAGTGTCACTGTACGTGTGCTGTTATATACCACCGGAGCGCATTTAGTGTCACCGCACCTGTGCTGTTATATACCACCTGAGCGCAGTTAGTGTCACTGTACATGTGCTGTTACATACCACCTGAGCGCAGTTAGTGTCACCGCACCTGTGCTGTTATATTCCACCTGAGCGCAGTTAGTGTCACTGTACGTGTGCTGTTATATACCACCTGAGCGCAGTTAGTGTCACCGCACCTGTGCTGTTATATTCCACCTGAGCGCAGTTAGTGTCACCGCACCTGTGCTGTTATATACCACCTGAGCGCAGTTAGTGTCACCGCACCTGTGCTGTTATATACCACCTGAGCGCAGTTGGTGTCACTGTACGTGTGCTGTTACATACCACCTGAGCGCAGTTAGTGTCACCGCACCTGTGCTGTTATATACCACCTGAGCGCAGTTAGTGTCACTGTACGGGTGCTGTTATATACCACCTAAGCACAGTTAGGTTAGTGTCACCGCACCTGTGCTGTTATATACCACCTGAGCGCATTTGGTGTCACCGAACCTGTGCTGTTATATACCACCTGAGCGCAGTTAGTGTCACTGTACGTGTGCTGTTATATACCACCTGAGTGCATTTGGTGTCACCGCACCTGTGCTGGTATATACCACCTGAACGCAGTTAGTGTCACTGTACGTGTGCTGCTACATACCACCTGAACGCAGTTAGTGTCACCGCACATGTGCTGTTATATACCACCTGAGCGCAGTTAGTGTCACTGTACATGTGCTGTTACATACCACCTGAGCGCAGTTGGTGTGACTCCGCTTGTGCTGTTACATACCACCTGAGCGCAGTTAGTGTCACCGCACCTGTGCTGTTATATTCCACCTGAGCGCAGTTGGTGTCACTGTACGTGTGCTGTTACATACCACCTGAGCGCAGTTAGTGTCACTGCACCTGTGCTGTTATATACCACCTGAGCGCAGTTAGTGTCACTGTACGGGTGCTGTTATATACCACCTAAGCACAGTTAGGTTAGTGTCACCGCACCTGTGCTGTTATATACCACCTGAGCGCATTTGGTGTCACCGAACCTGTGCTGTTATATACCACCTGAGCGCAGTTAGTGTCACTGTACGTGTGCTGTTATATACCACCTGAGTGCATTTGGTGTCACCGCACCTGTGCTGGTATATACGACCTGAGCGCAGTTAGTGTCACTGTACGTGTGCTGCTACATACCACCTGAACGCAGTTAGTGTCACCGCACATGTGCTGTTATATACCACCTGAGCGCAGTTAGTGTCACTGTACATGTGCTGTTACATACCACCTGAGCGCAGTTGGTGTGACTCCGCTTGTGCTGTTACATACCACCTGAGCGCAGTTAGTGTCACTGTACATGTGCTGTTACATACCACCTGAGCGCAGTTGGTGTGACTCCGCTTGTGCTGTTACATACCACCTGAGCGCAGTTAGTGTCACCGCACCTGTGCTGTTATATTACACCTGAGCGCAGTTAGTGTCACTGTACGTGTGCTGCTACATACCACCTGAACGCAGTTAGTGTCACCGCACCTGTGCTGTTATATACCACCTGAGCACAGTTAGTGTCACTGTACGTGTGCTGTTATATACCACCTGAGCGCATTTGGTGTCACCGCACCTGTGCTGTTATATACCACCTGAGCGCAGTTAGTGTCACTGTACGTGTTCTGTTATATACCACCGGAGCGCATTTAGTGTCACCGCACCTGTGCTGTTATATACCACCTGAGCGCAGTTAGTGTCACCGCACCTGTGCTGTTATATACCACCTGAGCGCAGTTAGTGTCACCGCACCTGTGCTGTTATATACCACCTGAGCGCAGTTGGTGTCACTGTACGTGTGCTGTTACATACCACCTGAGCGCAGTTAGTGTCACCGCACCTGTGCTGTTATATACCACCTGAGCGCAGTTAGTGTCACTGTACGGGTGCTGTTATATACCACCTAAGCACAGTTAGGTTAGTGTCACCGCACCTGTGCTGTTATATACCACCTGAGCGCATTTGGTGTCACCGAACCTGTGCTGTTATATACCACCTGAGCGCAGTTAGTGTCACTGTACGTGTGCTGTTATATACCACCTGAGTGCATTTGGTGTCACCGCACCTGTGCTGGTATATACCACCTGAGCGCAGTTAGTGTCACTGTACGTGTGCTGCTACATACCACCTGAACGCAGTTAGTGTCACCGCACATGTGCTGTTATATACCACCTGAGCGCAGTTAGTGTCACTGTACATGTGCTGTTACATACCACCTGAGCGCAGTTGGTGTGACTCCGCTTGTGCTGTTACATACCACCTGAGCGCAGTTAGTGTCACCGCACCTGTGCTGTTATATTCCACCTGAGCGCAGTTAGTGTCACTGTACGTGTGCTGCTACATACCACCTGAACGCAGTTAGTGTCACCGCACCTGTGCTGTTATATACCACCTGAGCACAGTTAGTGTCACTGTACGTGTGCTGTTATATACCACCTGAGCGCATTTGGTGTCACCGCACCTGTGCTGTTATATACCACCTGAGCGCAGTTAGTGTCACTGTACGTGTGCTGTTATATACCACCGGAGCGCATTTAGTGTCACCGCACCTGTGCTGTTATATACCACCTGAGCGCAGTTAGTGTCACCGCACCTGTGCTGTTATATACCACCTGAGCGCAGTTAGTGTCACCGCACCTGTGCTGTTATATACCACCTGAGCGCAGTTGGTGTCACTGTACGTGTGTTGTTACATACCACCTGAGCGCAGTTAGTGTCACCGCACCTGTGCTGTTATATACCACCTGAGCGCAGTTAGTGTCACTGTACGTGTGCTGTAATATACCACCTAAGCGCAGTTAGTGTCACCGCACCTGTGCTGTTATATACCACCTGAGCGCATTTGGTGTCACCGCACCTGTGCTGTTATATACCACCTGAGCGCAGTTAGTGTCACTGTACGTGTGCTGTTACATACCACCTGAGCGCAGTTAGTGTCACCGCACCTGTGCTGTTATATACCACCTGAGCGCAGTTAGTGTCACTGTACATGTGCTGTTACATACCACCTGAGCGCAGTTAGTGTCACCGCACCTGTGCTGTTATATTCCACCTGAGCGCAGTTAGTGTCACTGTACGTGTGCTGTTATATACCACCTGAGCGCAGTTAGTGTCACTGCACCTGTGCTGTTATATACCACCTGAGCGCAGTTAGTGTCACTGCACCTGTGCTGTTATATACCACCTGAGCGCAGTTAGTGTCACCACACCTGTGCTGTTATATACTACCTGAGCGCAGTTAGTGTCACCACACCTGTGCTGTTATATACCACCTGAGCGCAGTTAGTGTCACCACACCTGTGCTGTTATATACCACCTAAACGCAGTTATTGTTACTGTACGTGTGCTGTTACATACCACCTGAGCGCAGTTGGTGTGACTCCGCTTGTGCTGTTAAAACTCACCCACGTGCCCTGTTTTGCGCATGTCCTCAATTTGGTTCTCAGGCAGGTACCCGGGCATGCAGGATGTCCTGAAGCAGGCCAGGAAAGTCTGTGTGCATTTTCGAAGGTCATATAATGCCACTGCTCGGCTGACTGACCTCCAAAGAAAATACAACCTGCCCAAGAACCGCCTAATTTGTGACATGCCCACCAGATGGAACTCAACGTTGGCCATGCTGCAGCAGCTGCACACGCAGCAACGGGCCATCAATGAGTACCTGTGCCAATATGGCAGCAGAACTGGGTCAGGGGAGCTAGGTTTTTTTCCCCACGCCAGTGGGCCTTGATCAGGGATGCATGCACTGTCCTGTCACCATTTGAGGAGGCCACGAGGATGGTGAGCAGTGACAGTGCATGCATCAGTGAGACTGTCCCTCTTATTCACATATTGGAGCACACGCTACGTGGAATAATGGACAGGGCCCTTGAGGCAGAACAGAGGGAGGAAGGGGAGGACTTCCTTACCTCTCAAGGCCCCCTTTACCCAGACAGTGGTCCTGCTTGCCCACCTAGCACACAGGAAGAGGAGGAGGAGGAGGAGGAGGATTGTATCAGCAGCATGGAGGTGGAGCCTAGCACTCAGCAGCAGCAGTCTTCAAGGGATCATTTACAGTCCCAAGGAGCACGTGGAGTTTTACGTGGCTGGGATGAGGTGCCCGTGGATCCTGTCGTCCTCAGTGACCCAGAGGACTGTCCCTGAATGCCTCTGCAAACCTACGCTGCATGGCCTCCCTGATCCTGCAAAGCCTGCGTAAGGATCCTCGTGCACGTGCTATTAAGGAGAGGGATCATTACTGGCTGGCGACTGGCGAGTAAGGTTGCGGACCTTATTTTGCCATCGCACAGGGAGCAGAAGATGAAACTTCTGCGGGAGGCCATGCAAAAGGCTCTGTGCAATGCGTTCCCAGAACCGGGGGGGATTACCAAAACCTGGCTCTGGACAACGTCTTGCTGAGGCTTCGGTGAGTCACAGAAGAGGCGGTGGAGAAGGTGGTCGCCTGACCGATGCGTTCAGGCAGTTTTTTAGTCCGCAGCCCCAAGGTCTGACCGCTTCCAGCAACCATCGCCAGCGTCTGGTTTACATGGTCCGGGAATACCTAGGGGCAAGATCCGACTTGGACACCTTCCCCACCGAAAATCCTCTGGCTTACTGGGTCTTGAGGATGGATCACTGGCCAGAGCTTGCCCAGTACGCAATTGAGCTACTGGCTTGCCCTGCATCCAGTGTTCTTTCAGAACGGACATTCAGTGCTGCTGGAGGCTTTGTAACTGATCACAGGGTGCGCCTCTCCACCGGCTCTGTTGATCGACTGACCTTCATCAAAATGAATCAGGCTTGGATCAACACCAGCTACCAAGCACCTGATGCTGATGTTAATGAATAATATCTTTTTGTTGAAATGTCGGATTCCTTTTAGACTGCTGATGCTGAGTGACTGTCCTCTTATGCTGCTGATGGAATATCCTTCTCCTCCTCACTTTTCTTGCTGATAGCTAGTAAGAAATGTTGTGTTTCTGGGCTCCGCCACCAGTGCCTAAGGCACAATTTTTCAGCCCCTGTTCAACATTGGCGCCTAATAATGCAATACTTTGCACATGGCTCCTTGTTGCGCTCCAATTGCAGTTATTGTGAGGGGTTGCAGTGTTGTGTTGTGCCCAAGGCCCAATTTTTCGGCCCCTGTTTAACAGGGGCGCCTAATAACAATTTTTAATGCAATACTTTACACGTGGCTCCTTGTTGCGCTTCAATTGGAGTTATTGTGAGGGGTTGCAGTGTTGTGTTGTGCCCAAGGCCCAATTTTTCTGCCCCTGTTTAACAGGGGCGCCTAATAACAATTTTTGATGCAATACTTTGCACGTGGCTCCTTGTTGCGCTCCAATTACAGTATGTTTGAGGGGTGCCCTTTTTTCTAAAAAAATTCTTTCACAAAACAATAATGGCCCCCCACCACTACTAAAATATTCAACATAATGTTGCCACACAGAACTTGCGCAAGTAGCATTAATTACTTTTTTTTATAGTCCTCTCATGTTGTGCAGGGACATTTCTAAACACGTGCCACTACTATAGACACCCAGCAGGTGTGATATTTATACTAATTTTTTTTTTTTACTTTAAGCATCATTAAAATGGCTGCTCCGGAAAAAACGGCCGTTTTAAAAAAAATGTTTTCCATTGATACATGTTCCCTGGGGCAAGACCCGGGTTCTGAACGACGTTTTCCGACATTTTATTGAATTTTGATCTTTAAAACAACCGTTTTTGAATTTGAACGTTCGGGTCCCATAGACTTCAATGGGGTTCGAAATATTTGTGTGAACCCGCGGTCTGTTTCGAACGTTCTGGTGCGAACCGAGCCCGGGATTGTTCGGCTCATCCCTATCCACTGGTGTGCTGGCTGCCTCACATGTTCTAGTAACACAGAATTCATATAATTCAATCTATATGAACTTAATTGGGTTATAGTTTAGTGCAATACATTTGTTTATATAATGTGAATAATTACATTCAATCTTGATCACAATGGTTAAATTCCACTTTAAACTGAATATGAGACTTATATTTTCACTTACACGTTCCACAGAACCATTCACTAGCTTGCTTCTACAAATATATTGTTATTTTTAACTGATATTGCTTAGTCATTCTAAGTGTTGAAACTAAAGTCACCGATAGCCACATTCCTAGACTGCTCATGTCATCCGTCAGTGGGCAAGCCTGGTGGTCTATTAAGCTATGTGAGCTAGGTCTGTGGTGAAACACACAGACATTTATTATCTTTTACTGTCATTTACAGGAAACAGTATCAAGTACTGCTATGAAGATGCATGTGTGGAAACTGAGGCAAAACATACTAAAGTTGACCATAACCTGCTTTAATGTCTTATTGGCTCAACTGCAGTAAATGGTTGGTACCACTTAGTTCAAAAGTGTCAATTGTTCAATCATTTTTGTTTAAGGAACTTGTCAGAAAATTGTTAGCTGAACTGCACCTGTATCCAATTTAGCATACAATAGCCTGGCAGGAAGGGGCATTCGTCCATTCGCACCTTTGTGGTAAGATTTATTTGGCTCAGCCTGCAGGCTCAAAGAAACACATATTCATGCATGGCCAGCTTTGCTCACACATTGTTTGCAAACCACAACAACCAATCAGATTTGAGTCCACCATTGTCATATCAAACATTAATTCTAATAAACTGCTATCGATCATGTAAGTTGCATTGTCCTGCTAATTGCAACTTCTTGTGTTTGACTGAATTAGTAAGGAGCACACCAAGCACAGTGCAATATTTACATTTCCATTTATTTTGAATAGCACCCCCCCCAAGCATCCACAGAATCCACCTGTTCTTCAGTGCACTACAAAGCATTGTGCTTTTTACCTATTTTTTTTTCTCTATTGAAAAGCCTGTGGCGTGCATAACACAACCCAACAAAACTTCACCCAGTGCAGGAAAAAATGTGCACACACATAAAGAGTGAAACACAAAAAACTGCCATGGGTGCCATCGTCAACTGGTCTTCCGAAAAGGACCCAGCTCTGATCCCCCGGGGCGTTAGGCTCCTGACAGGGAAAAGAGTTAGGCCTCGTACACACGATCAGACTTATCCGATGAAAACGGTCCGCAGACCATTTCCATCGGATATGTCCGATCGGGAGTTTGATCCGATGGCGTGTACACACCATCGGATCAAATTCCCCGCCGCCGGACGGCGCGGTGACGTGGCGGTGACGTTGACTCCGCCACGTCACCGCTACGTCACCGCACCAGGAAGTAAAACACTTCCGCGCATGCGCCGAATCCATTCGGCGGCGGCGCGGCGGCGGTGCGGGACGACATGTCTGCTGGTAAGTGTACTAACCAGCAGACATGTCGGGCGGACAGATTCCCACCGGATAGATTTCAAAGCATGCTTTGAAATCTGTCGGGTGGACAAATCTGTCCGCTACCCCATACACACGAGCGGAGATGTCTGCTGAAACGGTCCATCGGACCGTTTTCAGCGGACATATCCCCTCGTGTGTACGAGGCCTAACAGTGGTCCAAGCAGCCGAAGCCACGAGGACCGCACTAAGGTCCATGCAGCCTAAGCCACATGACCTAACATCCTCAGAGGGACTGCCGAAACAGAACCCTCCTCGGTGAGGCTCCCCCAAAGGGAGCAGGCGAACTAAGCCAGAAGGCCATGTCCACCCACTCCCAAGACTTTCAGAGCCGGCCCGAGGACCAGCACCCTACTCGCCACACTAAAAGTGCTGTGCACCAACCAAAAAAAAAAAGACAGTCATGACAGACAGGGGGTAAAATAAAAAAGAAAGTGGGGGGAAAAGGAAGGTGGGAATGGTGAGTGGGAATGGTGAGTGGAATGTGGCCACCGTGCAATACGATGGCCGGCCCTCCGGCCAGGAACAAAAACGTCTCTGGTCCTAGCCAAAAGGCTCGGCCCTAGAGGCAGGTGTCAAAAAGGTGTGATGTGGAGATATGTGACCTAAGGTGCCACACGTTGAGTGCCCCTCTCAAAACACTCAGTGCAAGGTATGGCACCCCTGGACTGCCACTCCAGGGGCACAATCTCCACAGGCTTTTCAACGGTCCCTGACCCCCGGTCCGGACCAACAGCACCCTTCCCAGCCAGGAATGTGGGAGAAGAGGTCAGGGAGAGCCCACCTAAGCAGGCTACTACCCACAACCCCCATCTCTCCCACCTAATTACATTCGGGAAGTACTACCCACCCCTCCCGGTAAAAGGAGGAGCAAGGATTCCCTCGCCGAACAACTGACTGGGGCAGACACCACTGGATCCAGGCCAAAGGCCAGGGGCCCGGCCCTTCAGCTTCGACCTCATGCCTCTCTGCCCCGATCAGAAGGCTTTCACCCCAACATCAACAGGCTTAGCGTCCGCCGACTGCCATCCCTTTCCCCCTCGCCGGGTACTGGGGACAGTCAGCTTAGCACCACCTATTGGCAACTGATAAGAACAGATACTACACTTTATCTTAGCCAAAGGGCCAAGAAGCTTTTTACCTATGCTGGGCTAAAGCACACTGCAATGCATGCATTACATCTATTCCACATTCAGTTGTAACTGAATCCCTTAGCCATCTTGGGTTAGGGCTAATTCTGCCTGATATATGAAGGGTCCCTTTAGATTTACAAAAAGATAAAAAAAAAAAAAGCATATATAAATAAAAAATGGGCCAGACTCAATGGACCAGTTGGCCTTTTTGATGCCATTCCTCTTCAATATTTTTATGAATTATGTGTTGCATGTTTTTCTGCACTCAGGTTTCTCAGGTCAAACTCCACTAACAGCATGGTCTCCATATAGTTTGTATGCTCTCCCCTTGTTTACACAGATTTATTTTAGGTGCACTGGGTTTTTCCAAAACATAATGGATAGGGTAAATGTCTTGTCCACAAATAGGCCCCTATAGTTCTTATGTATCACTGTAGTAAGGACAATCTTTTGTAAGATTCTTTGAAGATTCTACAGAAAAGCAGTTATACAGTGTAGCACTACCCCCGAAGGAGCTGCTGGTTTGTTTTGGGTGGCATGTTACATTGTGGCTCCTCCGCTGTCCTAGGGGTGTATAGTGAATATAGCAGTAACGGAATGTCCACGACAGGTGTCTTTTTCTGTGCTCTTTATTACCCAGCCGGGTAAAAACATTAAAACTTGTGATGAAGAGTAGAGGTGAAGTAGAAGGAGAAATAGCAGACTCAGGCATAACAACAGGGAAACAGTCCTGCTCCCAACAATACTTTGTATTCTTGGCCACTCTAGCCAGTGGGTATAGCGTACCTAGATAGGCCTCTCTCACTGGCCTGGCAGCCAGAGTATCACTCGGAACTTGAGATTGTGATTAAGGAGATGATCCTTCTTGATAGAATTGCACCTGGATCTCCTTCAGATAGTTTTCAGGTACCGACTGACAGGTGACCAGCCTCTCAGTGTCCGGCTACCTTGATCCCCGGTGGTTTGTCGAGACCCTATTGGATCTCATTGGCTCTCCTCAGATGGACTCCCCACCGAACAGCTATCTCGCTTGGGATCTTCAGGATTTGGAACCCAGTCGACTACCGGGCTCCCCGCCACAGCTTAAATGTTTCGGCTTGGAAGGCCATTACGCCGGGGGCGGTGATGCAGTAACCCTGAAGGTGGGTGCTGCACTCCAAAGAAGAAGACCCAGACCAATGGCGTCTGCCTCATAAATGCCCTCCTAACACTGTAGCTGCTGACTTTTAATAAGGACACTTACTGCCCTATTTGCCAGCGATGTTGGCCCCTGCCAAGGCCGATCTCCACAGTAAGGGAAACAGTCTTGCGACTTCACTGCCCATTTCCTACTGCGCATGAGCGAGCAGCGCAGCGTTTTGTGAATGGGCCGGCTGCACTCTGGGATACACACAGTTCCCAGAAGGCAGCGCGCCCCATTCACAAAAAGAAACCAAGTGTAGGACGAGGAAGAAGATCCACCGTGGAGGATGAAGAGGCAGATTAGGGACTTCCGCATAGCAACCGCTATTTCGGGTAAATAAAACATCTTTTTTTCTTTTCTTTCTAGATTATTGGTGTAAAAAAAAAAATCAGGGTGGAACTCCACTTTAAGAGACAAAAAACATGTAGATGTAGCGGTTATCAAAACAAAACCATCCGTATGATATGCGCACCACATCACAACATAAATCAATTCATGAGATTATTATCAGCTAATGAAAATCCACAGCCTTTGATGCTAGAAGCTTAAATGGTAATGTGATGACTCATAGCAGTAATTTCATGAATTTCAGATGCTAATGCAAAAGACACAAAAAAAGATTTTTTTTTTATATTTGACAGACTTTTGTCTCAAATGTACTGCCCTTACCTATCAAGTAGATAAAACCATAGAAGAACCCAACATTTTATTTGATGTGGTGTTTTTGTGGTTACTGTGCTTTTTGTCAAATATTCACTTAAAGGGAGGCACATTTTAAATTAGGTGCAGCTTGGCTTAAATATGGGTATATACAACAAGAAACAACAAAATATTCAGACTTTAAGGGTGCCGAAACTTCCTCCTGGAACAATAGATCTTACAACATGATATTTAAAATTCTATTTCAAAGACTAGCCTCTGCTCTGTCTTCTGGCTGCACGAAGAGCCATATTGAAGTCCTGGACCTCGTCACACCCCCCCTCTGTCACCCAAATCTAACGAGAGCTCCTTCTTATCCTATTCAAAGAATGCGCCAACACCGATTTTAAACGTACGTTTTCCAGAACCCGTTTTCTCTCCACCTGGGAATCCTTTATGAACTCAACTCTATCTCGGGAAGACTTAGCTAACTTCGATCATTTTTCCTTCTATTATTTTAAACCCCTCCCTTCTGCAGACTCAGGTGAAGAAACCTTGTTTGATACTCGACTAGTCTCTCCTAACTGATTAACGCCTGGACTATGATGATTATCTTCACTTTTCTTTTCATTATTATTACTATTGGTGTAGTACTGCCATTGTCAGCTACCCCCCTATTGTCCACCTTACATTATCCTGGTGCCTTCCTCCACCCCCCCCCCCCATTCTTGTTAGTGGTTCCTCATGTGCTCCAGGGCGGTGTTTACTCCCTGTTATGTTACATTACTGTTATTAGTTGGTAGTCTCCCACTTGCTCACATGAGCTTAGGATAGTGCCAAATTCCGAGATCCTACCAGTTTTCACCATCTAGTGTATTTCATAGCTGGCGCTAGCTGCTAGCGGGTTCTGTAATAATCGCTGCCAACACGATTGTACAATTGCACTATGTTTATTTAATAATTAATTCCTTTTACCCCCTACTCTACTCGGTAGTGCTACGAGTCTGGGGTTCAAACAATTGTCTCCGTTATTCTTGCTCCGCCTTTTGTACTTCTGTGTTGTGCACCGTTTATCTTTTCTTATCTCTTGTATGTATCTTTTGTTATCCTTTGTATGCCTCTTAAAATTCAATAAATACTTTTTGAAAAAAATAAAAAATAAATTCTATTTTATTAAGATTACAAATGGTTAAAATGATGTCTATACCAAATATTTGGTATAGACATCATTTTAACCATTGTTTCTTGTTGTATAATTCTTTTTGGGATGTGGTGCTGACTGTCAACTGAATGACATTACTATATTGATTAACTAGAAAATGCATTTCCTGAGGAAAATGTGTGGGAATGCTGAATAGCTGAATTGCTAAGCTTGCACCAAAGCCAATTACCATAACCACTACACTACCTTTAGGACATACAAGCAGTGTTTCTTCAGTACTTATAAAGCCTCTCTTTGATCATTAAAGGTGTTGTAAAGGTAAAACAATTTTCCCTAAATAGCTTCCTTTACCTTAGTGCAGTCCTCCTTTACTTACCTCATCCTTTGATTTTGCTTTTAAATGTCCTTATTTCTTCTGAGAAGCCCTCACTTCCTGTTCTTCTGTCTGTAACTCCACGCAGTAATGCAAGGCTTTTTCCCTGGTGTGGAGAAAGCCTCTTGAGGGGGGAGGGGGTGAGCAGGACGCCCACTAACACACAGCTCCTTTCTCTATCTGCAAAGTAGAGAGTGTCCGGACTTCCTGGTCGCCCCTCCCCCTCAAGAGGTTTTCTCCCCCCCCAGGTCAGTGAGGAGGATATTGCACTGAGGTAAAGGAAGCTATTTAGGGAAATATTTACCATTACAAACCCCTTTAATCCACACACCTAATAAGTGAAATAAGCCTTCAAACAAACCTTAAAGGGGTGTTCCAGCCAAATTTTTTGTTTATTAAAAGTCAGCAGCTACAAAAAGTGTAGCTGCTGGCTTTTAATAAACATACACTTACCTGCTCCAGCGTTCCATCGACGCGCCGGCCGGGGCTCCGCTCCGCTCCCCCACTCCCCGACCGGCATCCTCATTGCTACTGTGGACACCCGGCCGTGACAGCTATCGGCTTCATGGCCAGGAACCCACTGTGCATGCGCGAGCAGCACTGCGCATGCGCACACGGTGCGGCCTGGCGCTGCGCCGTCCTATTGAACAGGCGATTGCAGCCCCTTCCTGTAGGCGATGGCCTAGGACACTGACAGGTCCTAGGCCATCGCCTACAGGGAGGGGCTGCAATAAGGCGATTAAGCTTAATCGCCTTACCAGCCCCTCGGCAGAAAGAGGAAGTGGGACAGGAAGTCCCACTGCTCCTGAAGCCCCCACTCCTCCCTCAAAAAAATTACATGCCAAATGTTGCATGTAAGGGGGTAAGAAGTGGGATAAGCGGAAGTTCCATTTTTGGGTGGAACTCCGCTTTAATAAATCCACAACCGTACATGCGATCAATATAGCAACTTCACCGTTTTAAAGACATGGCCCTTGTGAACGCATCGATATGAAATTTATGTTGATAAACTTAAAAATGTGGCCATGTCAGCGATTTAGAAAATAGCGTCTTTGTGCGTTTTGCAGGAACATTTTAAAGACTTTTTAACATGACAGTCAATGGGAGAAATTTTGGAACTCTTGTCCTTTAGAAGCTCCAGCAAATAAAAGTAAAATGCGTATCACAAAACTGATCACATTGCCTGAAACCAGACAAAAATACCTACGATTTGATATATACTGTAAATTGTGTATGACAAGTAGATCTTGTGGGCGTGAGAGCAATTTGTTCCCCCTTTTTTAAAGATAATGTATTTTTTAATCCTTTCTGCACTGTAATGATCACATGACCCACTCTAACAAAGCTCCATAGGAACACTGTTTAATCGATAAAATTTTCTGAAAAAAATCAGTTAACGTAAATTGCTGTTTCACAAAAATTATAAAAGATATCAATCTGAAAAGTCATAGCCGGATAGCAGAATATTTTGTGACAGTTTTAAAGTTTGTTTGGTGTCTGTAAGTGAAAGTATGAAGGAGCTGAAACTTTTGGTAGCACATGAGATTTTAAGCGGTAAAAAGGATGCTCTCATTGACTTCAATGTTAAAAAAAGTGTCTAAAAGCTTAATATTTTAAAAAGTATAAATAGTACAAAAAAACTTGAAGAAGTCCCATCATTAGCTGAACGAGATTAACATTTTAAAAGTTGAATGGTCTCAATCGCTGAAAGTATGCCAAAAAACGTACGGGATAATAATAATAACAAACGAATATCAATGCTTATTAAGCATTCCCACTAAATATGGGTACAGTTGACAGGATCATAGTGAGGTTTGGAATTTACAAACACAGCACTATCTATGGCAAGTGATGCCAGAACTAAAGGCAAGCCCAGTGCCATAACATGTAAGGGGCAGAACATAGTAGGTAATAAATAAATTATAAAATTCTAGCTTGAAACAATATATAAACTATAAGGTCAACAATGCAATAGTGATTTAAAGTGCAAGTGCTTATATAATAACAACATAAAAAAATAGGTGCAAACAAGTCCAAAAATTGCAGCAATGGTCATTAAATGATAAGCATTGGTAAGTCCATGCATCAAATGGTTGACTTGAGAGTAGACACTAGGGATGAGCTTCGTGTTCGAGTCAAGCCCATGTTCGATGCGAACATTGGCTGTTCGTCCGTTCGTCAAAAATCGAACATAATTCACTGCAGCATTGCGCGCTGATGATTAACCAAGCATGCTTGGCCTATCACAGCGCACAAAAAGCGGAGAGCCTTAATTGGCCAAAGCCAGAGTGGCTTTAGCACACGCCCCACACAATTAAAAGCCGCCTGCAGGGCGGTCGCGTGTAGTGTGTTCCGGTGACGTGTCATATTCGGCTCCCCATCACACAATGCTACAGAAGTGACGTAGCGGACAACTGCGTATGCGCGATGCGTTCGAAATGCAATTGTGATGCGTTCCAATTCACACCAGCGAAGCCGTCATTCTTGGCGACGTGGACTTAGAGGTAAGTGGCCAGTCGGCCTCACGTCCTCACTTCGCTCGGACGGCTCGGCGCTCCCTCGGCCTCCTGGCTCTTTTCTTTTTTTAAATCAAAAGTCGTTTATTCAGCAGAACAATGTAAAATTACATACATTAACAGACATTGTCATACATATTCTTGTAAATCAGCAATAATATTATTCGTGTATAGAAGGCACTTTTCAATAGGAGATGGGTGAACTATAGGATGCACCTGAGGAGCCTTAGTCTCCTCCTATGTAAAGAGTGTACCTGAGCACTATTTAATGGTTCGTACAGTGTCATATATAACAACATTTAGCAAGTGTAGACAATGTTGTTATGGTACGAGGATCTAACCTTGACCAAAATCATATAGGATTAAACCAGTATTGAACAAAACAAATCAAAATAAAACCAAAGCTACCACCTGGGCAAGGAAGGACTCGAGGTGTCCCTCTGGGGGGGTAAGGTAGATGAGAAAAGGGAGAAAGAGAAGAAGAGTTAGAATAAGCAGCAGGGGGGAGAGAATGAAAGGAAAAGAAAAGAAAAGAAGGAAAAGAAGACAGGGGGGACAGGCAGAACCACCCTATGCTGCCAAAAATAAACCATACAGCCTCACAATTCAGGGTGACAGGGCTCTAACCCTGTAGCAGTCTATCCGCGATGAGTTGAGGGGGACCCAGGCCAGGGACATCAAGCCATGGTTGCCACATGGAGTAAAATTTTCGTATTACATTTCTATGTTGGTAAGTCAGTTTTTCTCTAATTAACAGTCTATTAACATCATCTATCCATTGTTTATCTGTCGGTACCCTGGAAGATATCCAAAGTCTCGCTATCGCCGTTCTGGCTATGTATAATAGACGGATTATTGCAGTATGTCCATTGGGCGATAGCGAGGGTATTTCCAGTGCCCCAAGCAGGCACACAACAGGGTCGTGCGGGATCGGTACCTGATATGCCTGGGAAATAGTAGCCAGGACAAAGGTCCAATAGCGAAATAACTTTGGGCATTTCCACATCATATGCAGTAGGTCTCCATCGTGTGCACAACATTTTGGGCATAGAGGTGAGTCCCTGCACCCCCACTTATGCAATCTCACTGGGGTCCTGTAGACTCTATGTAATAGGAACAAATGAGAGAGTCTGCGAGATGCGGACACCGATACCAAAGGAGCTGACGTAAGGCAAAGTTCCCACGTCTCCCCATCTATAGGGCCTAGGTCTTTCTCCCACCCCCTTCTACATGGGAGAGAGGAGGCGTCATGTGTTGCGTTAAACAATATCCTGTATATGCTAGATATCATACCTTTCTTATCCCTATTCATAAATACTCCCGTCATCAAAGGGTGTGTTGAAGACCTGAGCGGTGTCAGTCTAGAATCCGATTGTATTGCATGTCTCAGCTGTAAGTAACGATAAAATTGGAACCTGTGTAGAGAGAACTCTTCCCTAAGATCAGTGAAGGATTTCAATGTTATCCCACTGTACAGCTGGGTAATATATCGTATGCCTGCCAATTCCCAAGATCGGAAGTGTTTGAGTTTAAGAAGTTCAGTGAAATTATTATTGTTCCATATCGGGGTAAAGCTGCATACCCCTTTGATATGTAGTAGAGTTCTGGTGTATTTCCATAACGATTTGAGCAACTTGATGGTAGGAGGGGAACCCGAGATGTGTGCAAGTCCTGCCTCCAAATGAGACAGTGCAGACATCTCTGAGCCGCAGGATACCAACAACGATCGAATGGGGTCCTCAGCATCCTCCTCCCCCCACCCCCCAAGGTGCTGAAGCTGTGAGGCTACAAAGTAGCATCGGCCATGTGGAATCGCCATTCCGCCCTGGTCCTTAGCTAGTTGTAGGGAGGAAAGGCTGATGCGGGCCACTTTGTTGCCCCAAATCAGTTTTCTAAATAGGGTATCTATCTGGGTGAACCAAGCATGAGGGATCCACACTGGGGCATTATGGAATATGTAGAGCAGCTGCGGGGCCCAGATCATCTTAATCAAGTTGGCTCGTCCTGTGACCGAAAGAGGCAACTTAAGCCAGGCCGAGCATTTTGCCCGGAATTTACGCAGCAATGGTGCCAGGTTAAGCGAGAGATATTGGGTCGGGTCAGCTGTGACCTGTATACCCAGGTATCGGAATTCGTCTATTACAAGGACATCACTGGCGCAGTCAGGCAGCTGGTGTGTCAGAGGGTCAAGAGGTAAAAGCACTGATTTATTCCAATTAATGCTAAATCCCGACAACTGCCCGAAGTCAGCGATCAAAGTCATCACACTCTTCAGGGAGCCGTCCGTGTCTCCCAAATATATCAGGGTGTCATCCGCATACAAGGAAATAATATCCTGCCTGGGACCCCTACAGAAGCCTATGATATCTTGAAAGGCACGGACGTGAATAGCTAGGGGCTCTAGAGCCAAGGCAAACAGCAGGGGTGAAAGAGGGCACCCCTGTCTGGTGCCTCGGAAGAGTCGGAAGGAGTCAGAAAGATCTCCATTGACCCGCATCCTGGCCGTTGGGGCGCTATACAGTAATTGAACCCATTTAAGGAATGTGCTGCCTACCCCAAACCTTTCCAGCACCTCCCATAGATAGGGCCACTCAACGCTATCAAACGCTATCAAACGCTTTAGCGGCGTCCAGCGAAAAGATGGCCCGATCACCCTGGTATCTGTAGGTTGAGAAACAACCTACGTAGATTCTGGGCTGTAGATCTTGTCGGGATAAAGCCCGATTGATCTCTATGCACCACGCGGTGAATGCACTTGGACAATCTATTAGCCAGGACCCTTGCCAGTAACTTAAC
This sequence comes from Rana kukunoris, assembly GCA_029574335.1. Lineage (NCBI taxonomy): Eukaryota > Metazoa > Chordata > Amphibia > Anura > Ranidae > Rana > Rana kukunoris. The sequence goes on from CM056049.1 coordinate 78,016,151, forward strand.
GTCAAAAGACAATAGGGAGATAGGTCTATAAGAGTCTGGCGACATAGCGTCCTTGCCAGGCTTCAAAATCACCACTATGATTGCCTCACTCATAGAAGGGGGAAGCACACCAACCTCTAGGGCGTGATTGTAAACCTTTAGGAGTATCGGTAAGAGCTGTTCTGAGTATCTTTTAAACACCTCAGCTGGTAGCCCATCCGCTCCTGGTGCTTTCCGGTTCTGCGCGTGTGCTAGAGCTTCCAGTAATTCGTCCTCAGTCAACGGGGCGTTCAAAAGTGCCGCGTCGGCTAAGGACAGACGGGGGATAGGGTACTTGTCCAAAAAGGAGGAGAGCTCCCCCTTGGTGGGCTGCACCTTTGACGAGTAAACACCCTGAAAAAAAATTGAAAAAGTGTCTAAAATGGACTGATTGGAGTAGCACGGCCTACCCTGTACATCTTTCACTACAGCTATGTGCGATGCAGGTTGTTGTGTTCTGGCTAGCATAGCTAACATATGACCCGTATTTTCCCCCTCCTCAAAATGTGACTGCTGCAAAAAGAATCTTTTATTTTCGGACAGTTGTAGGGAAAGCTGATTCAACAGCGACTGTGAGGCCAACCAGGAGCGCTTTGTGGAGTCATTAGGGTCTGTTACATATTCTGCCTCCAGCCGTTGCGCTTCTGCTAGCACAAACGATTCCCATTCTTTGGTTTTGGTTTTGACTTGAGATATGACTCTAATGAACTGACCACGTAAAAATGCCTTGGCTGCCTCCCACACCGTGCCCAAGCCCGTTGATTCAACGTTGTGACTGAAGAACTCAGTGAGCAGAGCAGGGATCGGATCGGGGTCCGGTATAAGAGACAGCCAGAAGGGATTCAATTTCCACAAACCATTACCTCTAACAGCTCCCATATTAATGTCCAGTGTGAGCGGGGAGTGGTCAGATACCTGCCTGGGGTGGTACTGTGAAGACAAGACCAGGGGTAGCAATAAATCATTTCCCAATGCCAGATTTATTCTCGACAATCCTCCCACCGAGGATGACTGACAGGAGTAAACCTTTACCCCAGGGTTACGTACCCGCCATACATCAGTAAGGCCCATCTCTAGTAGGAGACAAGCAAAAGGGGTAGGTCCAGAGGACCCCCCTAACGGGGTGGTGAGTCGTGAGGCCAACTTATCCTGTGTATAATCAAGATAATTGTTGAAGTCCCCCATGACTAGAGTGGGGACTCCCGGGTATCGGGACATATATTCAGCCAAAACCTTAAGTAGGTTAGAGGAATACGGAGGGGGGATGTATAACCCAGCTACAATACACTTAGTCCCAAAAAGGGAGCACAGAATAAATATAAAGCGACCCTCTGGATCAATTTTCACATTCAAGGGTAAGAATTGTGTGCCCTGCCTGAAAAGGATACTCACCCCCCTCGAATACACCGAAACAGTGGCATGGTATTGATGGCAAAATTGCCGAGTTGCAAATTGTGGTGTAGAAGTCGGGGCGAAGTGGGTCTCCTGCAGGCATATCACATCTGCATTGAGCCTCTTAATTGTGCGGGTCACTGCCAGACGTTTGACCGGGTTACCCAGACCCCTTACATTCCATGACAAAAATCTAGTTGGCTTAGCCATAGTAAGGGTGTATTAGTAAAAATAAAAATAAAGATAAAAATAAAAAATAAGCAGGAATAAAACATAAATGTATACCAAACTAACGTCCTCAATAGGAAGGCCCTTCGAGAGGGCCCGGTACAATATCCCATCATGGCAACAGCTTCTGCGGGGTGGACTTTCAAACGATTGTCCTGCAGAGGTTCAAAGTGTTCAGCAACTTCAGGGAGGCAAGGTGGCGATGCAACAATTGGAAAAAAAAAGAAGAAAAAAAAGGAAAAACAAAAACAAGGGGTGAGACAGAGAAAACACTCAGGCAGTGTAGGGGAGGTGGTAGCTTCAATGCAGGTGGTAGTAAAACAACTGGCCAACATGGCCAAACAGTCAGAGCAAGAGTATGCTCGAGGCCTATGCCAGGCCATCCTAGGGGGCAACAGTGGAAGTGCACTTCAGTGTCTCAGAAACTTCTCATGCAGCAAAAATAAAAAAGGAACCGTTAGAAATAGAATGATGCCATTGTAGCATCAGAGCGCTCCATCATAAGGTATTAATGTGGAATATTTGACTGTATCAGGTAACAAAAGGGTTTTCAGCCCCTCACTGGCTCCGGCTGTCTGTTGCGGGCTTCACGCAGCGAGCGCTCTTCTCTATCTAGCCACTGTGCTGCTACCGAGGGAGAATCAAAGAATTGGACAGCACCATGCACCTCGAGTCGCAGGCGAGCAGGGTATAACATGGCATACTTCAAATCCAGGTTACGGAACCTACGTTTGACATCCATGAACTTGGCACGTTGTTTCTGTAGGTCAGCCGAGAAGTCTGGGAACATGGAGACTTTAGTATTGTCAATTTTTAATGCATCAGGTTTCAGTCTAGCTAGACGCAGCACAGCATCCCTATGCTTAAAGTTAAGTAGCTTGAAAAGAAAGGGCCTGGGGGGGGCTCCCGGGATAGGAGGCCTAGCCGGGATCCTATGAGCTCTCTCCACAGTGAACATAGGGGAGAACGCTTCCTTACCAAAGGTCTGCAGCAGCCATTGCTCAATAAAGTCCACTGGGTTTCTACCTTCAATCTTTTCCGGGAACCCTATGGCCCTCACGTTATTCCTCCTCATTCTATTTTCCAAACCTTCTAAACGTGAGGAATGTTGAGTGAGGAGATGGTTAGTGTATGTAAGGTCACGTTGCATGGGCGCCATGTCATCCTCTATGGAGCTCACCCTCCCCTCTAGTGCGGACGTTCGCTCCCTGAGCTTCTGATTGTCATGTCTCAGAAAGGTGATTTCCGTCTTAATCCCTTTAAGCTCATCTGAGAGTGCCGTGATAGATAAATTGTTAGAGGTCACCACCGCAAAAATATCTCGCAGCGTGGGCTCAGCGTCAACACCACAGGCCTGAGGCCTGGCAGGGACCCCTTCTGGAGTACTCACTGTGTCCCAGAGTAGAGCGGAGCCAGTCGGATCTTCCAGGGGAACGGTGTCGTCTGCCTCTGATCCAGTCTGAGATGTACTTTCAGGGGTGCTGACAGAGGAGACCGGATCCGGTACGAGTACCCTAGACAAGAGTTTTTCAGCTCCAGCCCTGTATTTGTCCTTCGCTGTGCGCTGGTCCGCGGCGCCATCTTGCGCCATGAGGTCTGCAGTCCGGGGCTGCGTTTGCTTTCTAGAGGCTGCCATCGAGGGGACCAAGCGGGTGTAACAGGGTCAGGAGTGTACCGGGGGCCTTCCGACAGCTGGTGAACCGAGTGCAGGGCAAAGTAAGTGATTCCACAGGATGATTGAACGGAGATTCAGCGGAGCTCTCTAAAACCACGTCCTTCTACATCTGCTGCCTGGCCACGCCCCCTGGCTCTTTTCTTAACATCCTCCAATCCACGGGGATGTTAAGGAAAGAGCCTGGATGCCGAGCGAGGTTTCGCTGGTGTGCACTGTTGTAAATGCATTGGAACGCATCGCGCATGCGCAGTTTGCCGCCACAGCACTTCCGCAGCAGTCTGTGATGGGGAGCGGAGTATGACGGTGCACCCGGCTTATTCCAGATCAGACAGACAGACAGAGAGAGAGAGAGAGAGAGAGAGATTGTCCTTTTTTCTAGCTAGATAGAGCAGTCAGGCTAGTCAGTTAAATTTACAGTGTGTAGAGGATATATATGCGACGAGCCAGAACCGCAGGGGCGACACGTGAGGTGCACAGTGGGCCGATGAGAGACAGCAATAATACAGTTCATCGGTTTACTCACGGTTAGCAGAAAGCCTCCCTGGGCCGGTCGCACAGAGATGGAGAAGACAGCACAAAATCCTCCGGGGCACGCTCTGTGATAGGGAAACGCCAGCCAAGATGGTGGTTGAGGTGCCCGTGATGACAGGGGTGTTTAAAGTGCTTGTGGCGGCTGGGTCCCTTGATGGTATTTGTCGTGACGCCAGTACCGTTAATGGTGGTACGACCATTTGCAGTGTTGAAGAATGAGGTAGACAGAAGTAGGGTACAACTCACAATTTTTACTGTGACTGGTTTTGATTGCAATACAGACATCCAGTTAAAATACAGTATCTGGGTAGAGAGAATTCTGCTGATCCACTGTTAATAGGCTTTAGTAATCCTGGAATCAGGCTGTGGTTCAGTATTATGCTTGTTTGTTACTGGTCCCTTTTGAATCCAGTGACCTTGGTGAGGTTGCCGGAGGCTAAGAAATCCTTCACCTTTATGCTCAAAAAGGTCTTTGCTGCCGATTAATGGCTTTCACCTTTTGATTTAAGCAGTTCCAATCTGTCCCTTCTCTGGACTGACCTTCTCTCTCCTTCACCTTTTTCCTTCTTCACATACACACACTTCCTGAACTAAAACTACCTACCACAGATAACCTGAGCTGGGATAGATATCCCAGAGTGGTGCTATCCCCATCTTGTGGTGGGAAGTATGAAGCACACCTGACCAGCATATGAACAGGGATCTCACAGATGTAGAAATGCAAAATGACATGCAATATAGCAATAACAAAGAAATAATACTTTTGCAGTTCCCACATGTCCTGAGTGGGACGCTGCATACCCCCATGGTAAAACGTGTGTCGGCCTCGACACACTTTTGACTCGATGTTGTGTCTTCCTGTAAGATATAAGAGAAAGGGAAAAGCATGCATGCATAGAAAATAACAATTTAACCCCATTCTTGTACTTCTTGTATCTGCAAGTAAAATGGGTTAGGCAAACATATCTCAGGCAACAACGAAATGTGACAAAAGGTGACAAAAAGGGGTGTAGTTTTCTCTCTGAAAACTGGTGATGTATGGCAAAACCAGAATAGTCCACGATGAGATGGAAAAAGAAAAAGAAAACAAAAATAACAACTCAGGAGGCTCACATGGTATGAGTCCGTTCCCTGGGCACAGGAAAGTGTCAACAGACGAATATCACGGAGGCTCAGGTACGTGAAAGTCTATCTCCGGGTGCAGGCTTGAACGTTGCAAAACAGTAGGTAAGTAATCCTTTTAGGAAGTCCTTTACATGAAATAAACGTGATATCCCAAGTAAGTCTTCTCACTATGAAACTTCATACGATGTACGGATGCACTCAACGAGGAAATGGCGGGGTTGGTAGTTGTCTTCACGGCTGCTGGTGCATGAAATCCTTAAAACGGACAGGTGGTTGTCCTCTTGTAGTCCTGTCAGATCTTCGTAGCGGCTGAGTTTCTACAGGCCTTGTTTCAAGGGAATTTGGCGTCTCTTGAGCTGTAGTAGACACTTCTTGAGATAGCTCCTCTGGTTGAAGTGCGGTTGTATTGGTCTTGGCCGGCACTAAGATATTGAGCCATGGTGTAAGGAACCACTGTAAAGGATCAGAGTCTAATAATGCTTTTCCAAAAGACTGTAGTGGATTCTCTGAATCAGATGATTTTGTAGGCTCTGGTTCTATGGATTGTGTTTCCTCTTGGACAGCTTCTTCTTGAAGAGCTTCTTCTTGAGTACTTTCCTTGAGACATAACTTAAGGCGATTGCGATGTACTACACGTGATTTGTTTCCTTTAGTGATCTCATAAGTATCAGTCTCTGGATTGAGAATAGCTGTAATGGTGTAAGGTTCTCTCTCCCATTTGCTATCTAACTTACTGGTGCGATGATCGTTTTTTAACCATACATGGTCACCAATTTTGAGAGGTTCTGCTTTGGCAAATTGGTTATAATCTTTTTGTTGTTTTTCCTGAGCATGTTCCATGCGATGTCGAACAATTTCTTGTGCATCAATTAGACGTCTTTGGTGCTCACTCACCCAATCAGTCTTTGGTAGAGGGTTGATTGCATCAGGCACTTGTACGCCCAAAGTATGGTCAGCAGGTAGTTTACCTTGTCGGCTAAACATGAGATAGTAAGGTGTATACCCAGTAGAACAGTAAATGGTGTTATTGTAGGTGTACATCAATTGAGGCAATAGAGTAGGCCAATCACTTCTTGTAGCAGGTGGTACTGCTCTTAAAATCTCAATTAAAGTCTGGTTCATTTTCTCGCAGAGTCCGTTTTCTTGGGGGTGGTAGGCTGTGGTCCGGACTTTCTGGCAATTGTGAAGTGTACACAGTTCTTTGAAGAGTTGCGACTCAAAGGCAGATCCCTGATCTGTAAGGATTCTTTCTGGGCATCCATACGGCAAAAGGAAATATTTCCAGAAGGCATCTGCAGTCGTTTTAGCGGTCAAGTCCTTGACAGGTACGGCTACAACAAATTTGGTATAATGATCAATGATGGTCATGGCGTATGTGTAACCTGAGCGACTTGGTTCCAGCTTCACATGGTCAATTGCAACTATTTCTAGCGGTGTTCGGCTTACAATGGGATGTAAGGGTGCTTTTTGGTCATGTTTTTCATTTCTTCCAACAGCACAGGTGGAACATTCTCGCCACCACTTTTCAATGTCTCCTCTCATCCCAATCCAGTAGAATCTTCTACGGATGGTGGCTTCTGTCTTCTGCACGCCAAAGTGTCCTGATTGATCATGATACATCTCAAGAATAATTCTTGCATCTCGGCGTGGTATTAAGATTTGGTATAGACGATCCCAGGTAATTGGGTCTAAAGTTCTTCTTAATAGTAGGCCCTTCTGTAGGAAGAGGTGTTTTCTGTGTCTCCAAAGTTTTGTCAATTCTGGATCAGCATTTCTTCTGCGAATTCTTTCAGGTGTTCTTCCGCTTGTGAAGAAATCTTGCAGTTCTCCCAACACTCTGCTTTCATTTTGCAGCTTGATCCACCTTTCTTTGTCCACTTGGGATCTTGGATCCACTTGTTGTTGAAGGTTAAGGACTTTTCTTCCATTGATGGTGATAAGGTCTTGTTGGGCAAAATTTTTGTAAAAAGCTGGCATTTCTACCTCTTCCCAAACATCTTCCTGTGTAGTAGGGTCTTCTTGGGTAGGCAGACGGGATAATGCATCCGCATTTTCATTTGCTTTTCCTGTTCTGTATTTTATGGTGAAATCGTAGTTAGCCAGGCGTGAGGCCCATCTTTGTTCCAATGCTCCCAGCTTGGCGGTATTAAGATGTGCTAGCGGGTTGTTATCTGTGAAGGCCACAAATGGTGTAGCGGCAAGGTAATCTTTAAATTTTTCTGTAACAGCCCACACGAGTGCGAGGAATTCCAATTTGAAGGAACTATAGTTTTGGTCATTTCTTTCAGTACCTCTAAGAGATCTACTAGCGTAGGAAATAACTCTTTCTTTTCCTTCTTGTACTTGCGACAGGACAGCTCCCAGACCTTTCTTACTAGCATCTGTGTAAAGATGAAATGGCTGCTGGTAATCTGGATAGCCTAGGATTGGTGGTTCTGTTAACTTTTTCTTTAGGAGCTGGAAGGCAATTTCTTTTTCTGTGTTCCATTCAACTGGTATTGGAGACTTTTGGTACCTCTTAGGGTGTCCTCTCAGAAGTTCTAATATTGGCCCCGCAATTTGGGCAAAATGAGGAATAAAGCGTCTGTAGTATCCTGCGAAACTGAGAAAACTCCTCACTTCTTTCACTGTAGTAGGAGTAGGCCAATTTCGGACTGCGGCTATCTTCTCTGGATCCGGTTTAACACCTTCAGAGCTTACAATATGCCCTAAGTATTTGACTTCTGTCTTCAGCAGATAGCACTTAGATGGTTTGACTTTGAGTCCATGTTTAATGAGGATTTGAAAAACTTCGGCCAAATGTTTCAAGTGCTCTTCATAAGATTTGGAGTAGATGATGACATCGTCTAAGTACAACAGGACGGTTTCAAAATTGATGTGTCCCAAACAATGCTCCATTAATCTTTGAAAAGTTCCGGGTGCATTGCAAAGTCCAAAAGGCATGCGGTTGAACTCAAATAGGCCCATAGGGGTGGTAAATGCAGTCTTCTCATGATCTTCAGGTGCCATTGGTACTTGCCAGTATCCACTGGTTAAATCAAGGGTAGAGAAGTAGGCTGAAGATCCTAAGGCTGTCAAAGATTCCTCTATGCGTGGTAAAGGGTAAGCATCCTTGTGGGTGATTTGGTTAATTTTTCTGTAATCCACACAGAAACTGATGTTACCATCCTTTTTGCGGACAAGGACTAGAGGTGCAGCCCATGGACTATGGCTGTTTCTAATGACATTGAAATCCTTCATCTCTTGGATCATTTGCTTTACGGATTGGTACATAGTTGGTGGTATAGGCCGATATCTTTCCTTGATCGGTGCGTGTGAACCTGTAGGAATGGAGTGCTTGATAATATCCACTTCTCCATAGTCTGTGGAATGCTTACTGAAGGCACGGTGAAGCTCCTTCACAATTTCTAGTAATCCCTCAATTTGGTTTTCTGGTGTGGAAGCATCTCCCACATGAACTTCTTTCCACCAGGATGTGTTTACATTTTGGTCCTGTGGGTTCTGTCTCTTGGTAATTTGCTCTGTGGTAGCTGTAGCCACACTGATGACATCTTGAAAAGTGACTTGGATTAGCTGTGCAATAGGACGATGTTTTGTTAGGGTTACACTGCTATCACTCAAGTTTAGGAGTCGTATAGGCACTTTACCTTCAGAGACGGTTACTAGGCTCCTTGCAGCTCTAACTAGAGGATAGTCTTCCAAAACAACAGGCTCTACCAGGGCTTGGTAGTCTTGACCTTGAATTCCGACTACAGCTCGGCACCACAAGAGAGTTTCGGTGTTGGGTTTGAGGATCACAGGTTGCTTATCCCGGATGCGGGCAGAGCAAATTTCTCCTTTTTCGTTAGTGAATCTCTGTTGCGCATTTAGTACACGGATGGTTTGTTGGATCACTTTCCTAGAATCAGGAGAGGCAGTAGGGACCAACTGGTGCAAGGCTTCTAGCATCTCAACATAACAGTTCCTGAGGACATTCATTCCTAGGACTACTGGAGGGTTAGGGTTATTGTCTCTGACTCGTACCACAATAAGGCCTTGTCGAGGTAGTGTAGTTCCTCCTACTTGAATGGTAGGTTCCCAATAACCATGGACTGGTATGGGTTTGCCGTTACTGGCTATGAGGCTCAGCCAGGATTCTGGAGGTTGGGTAAGCTGATTTTGATCCCAGTATTTTTCAAAAGCTGTTTGTTGGATGGTGGTGACTTGGGATCCGGTGTCAACTAGGGCAACAAAAGGAACTCCATTTATTTGAAGTGTCACTTCAGGATGGGATCCAACGTATCTTGGCATCCAGTCGGGATCTTCTGGACCTATTGGTTTACCTCCCGAGGGGTGGTCCTTGGCCTCGGGGGTTTCCCGTTTAACTGCCAGCAGGTTGCTTCTGTGTGGCCTGGTTTGTGACAGTACGTGCAGAAAGGCCGCTTAGGGGTACTAGTGCGATCAGGGGGACGTCCGCCAGAATCTCTGAAACAAGTCTCTCTATACTTAGAAGGGAAGAGTCTTCTGGACACAGGTTTCTCATCCTCTAGCATTAATGGTTTCTCCCATTGTTCCAATTTTTGGTGGACTTTCTCCAGACTTTTAGTCAGGAAATGGACTTGCTCAGTCAAGGCAGCAACTGCGTCAGGGACTGGAGCTTGGGTTGCCTGACTGACTATAGGTAAAGACTTTACAGGGGTAACCAGCTGTGATACAGGCACTTCAACAGATCTAACAGGTTCGGTTGGTGGGCTCTTTCCCAGTATGCTGATAGCTAGTTCTTTGAAATCTAAGAAGGTAGCTCTTGGATGTTGGGCAGCTAACATTCTTAGTTGGCTCTTTAAATTGTCTGTATTGACGCCTTCAATAAATTGTTCTTTCAGGGTTTTGTCCTGATTCTCTGCCTCACGGGGGTCTACTTGGACAACAGCTCTAAGGGCTTCCTGTAAAGATAATGCAAAGTCTCTGAGTGACTCACCAGATTGCTGTCTCTTGCTGAAGAACCTCATCTTGACCTCTGACACGGTTCTGGGTTCGAAGGTGGTGTAGAGACGTTCAAAGATCTGCTCCATGGTCTTCCTCTCTGAGCTTGGCCAAGATTTCACTTCTCTGAGTGCAGCTCCTTCCAATTGCGCAAGAAGAATCTCCATCTGTTGCTCCGAGGATACAGGGTACAATCTGAACACAGCAAGAATTTTTTCTTTAAAGTCCCTTAAAGTATGAATTTCTCCAGAATATTGTGGGAACCAGGGGGCCCCAAAATAATAAGGCATGGTTAAAGGCATTAAGCTTGGTGTTGCAGCGGTTGGTATTGCACTGCGACCGACTGCGGCTGATGCAGGGAGTCCGCCGAGGTCAGGCTGCACGTCATCTTCCTGAGCAGACATGGTAACAGCAGGCGAATTCTAGTTAGGTAAGTCAAATGCGTTTTTAGACACTTTTTGTGCGGTGTTGCTATGGGCAACCGCTGTCTTGCGGGTGTATGGCCCTTTAAGAATTTAATGTCACTAGAATACAATGCTGCAGCAATGTTGATTTTGGGTCTCTGGCAGAGTTCCAGCTATCAGTGCTCCTTATAGTTAGTAGAGACAACTGACGAGTTGCAAATACTGCTCGAACGGCAAGCAATGTGATTATTTTCTCTTCTTTTGCTCGCATGCGAAGTCTCGCGACTTCTGGGGCGTGCGTTTGTCACACTCTCCTCTCAGGATTGACACAGCAAAGGTAAGGCCGGACAATTTTGCATAAATGGGTGGCACCAAACTTTCCACTCTTCAGGGGGTGTCACTAATTTATCCACAGTGATGGCGCAGAAATTTTTGAACAAGAAGGTCTCCGGCAGCCATTTTAGGTGTATGGAAACAGTCAATTCAAATACAACAAGCAGTTTTGTTGACACGCAAACGTTCAATTTCCTCACTTTGGATGCTGCGGTTTTTATGCTGATAACTGGGATAACGCTTCCATGCAGCTTTTAAACAGTTTAAACAGTTCTGTGGCCCCACACAGCATGCAATAAGTAAATAGTCTCTCAATAAAGCAAAGGGGCTTATTCTGATGCGACAGTCTTTTAGATAAGGCGCAGGGGTTTATATCCTGTTCGTGACGCCAAAATCCTATGCGACGAGCCAGAACCGCAGGGGCGACACGTGAGGTGCACAGTGGGCCGATGAGAGACAGCAATAATACAGTTCATCGGTTTACTCACAGTTAGCAGAAAGCCTCCCTGGGCCGGTCGCACAGAGATGGAGAAGACAGCACAAAATCCTCCGGGGCACGCTCTGTGATAGGGAAACGCCAGCCAAGATGGTGGTTGAGGTGCCCGTGATGACAGGGGTGTTTAAAGTGCTTGTGGCGGCTGGGTCCCTTGATGGTATTTGTCGTGACGCCAGTACCGTTAATGGTGGTACGACCATTTGCAGTGTTGAAGAATGAGGTAGACAGAAGTAGGGTACAACTCACAATTTTTACTGTGACTGGTTTTGATTGCAATACAGACATCCAGTTAAAATACAGTATCTGGGTAGAGAGAATTCTGCTGATCCACTGTTAATAGGCTTTAGTAATCCTGGAATCAGGCTGTGGTTCAGTATTATGCTTGTTTGTTACTGGTCCCTTTTGAATCCAGTGACCTTGGTGAGGTTGCCGGAGGCTAAGAAATCCTTCACCTTTATGCTCAAAAAGATCTTTGCTGCCGATTAATGGCTTTCACCTTTTGATTTAAGCAGTTCCAATCTGTCCCTTCTCTGGACTGACCTTCTCGCTCCTTCACCTTTTTCCTTCTTCACACACACACACTTCCTGAACTAAAACTACCTACCACAGATAACCTGAGCTGGGATAGATATCCCAGAGTGGTGCTATCCCCATCTTGTGGTGGGAAGTATGAAGCACACCTGACCAGTATATGAACAGGGATCTGTAACGCCATCCTCGCTTCTATCTGTAGAACGAGCGCAGCTGTATCCTATACTGACAGCTGCGCTCCGTTCTACATGGTGCCCGCGTCACTTCCGGTGCGCGGACGTCTGTGTTCCACACTGGAACGCGGAAGTGCGTCCCAGCGCGTTCCTCGTTCCGGCGGGCTATTTAATCTCCCTGCTTTGGCGGCAGGGTGTTCGTTTATTCCTGTGGGACGCCTGCCGCCACCAGGGACCTGGACACCACAGACCTGAACCTCAGCACTCTGCTCCCCTTATGCCGAGCGCTTGCTACCACCAGCACTCCTGAACTCCCAGTGCCTCCATCCTCCACGTGCGCTGACGCAGCTCATTCCAGCACTGCAACCCAGCCCTCCTACAGATCTACCAGGAGCACCTCGATTCCTAAAGGAAGGACATCCACAAGCCTACACTAACCGCAAGTACCCTATCTCAACAAGTACTAACCTGTAACACATTGACTCAGTGTCATGCTATGTGGACTGTCTAATACTCTGTTGGAAGGACTACTCACTTACTAACATTACCGCTAGTACCTGTTTCATCATATACTAACATGTAGTCATTGCTATGCTAAAGTGGACTGTGTTCTATCCTTCACCATTAAGAGCTGCCTGTCCGCTACCATCTCCCCATCATAGGGTGTACAGCGCCACAATACACAAGACCCCCCTGCTTGTCCCAGTAGTTACCCTCTTAAGTATATAGCCACCCACGGACTATTGCTCACTGCTGCTTTGCTCACTGTTCAGTTTCGCTTATGACGCAATAAGCTGACTTGTGTAACTACCATTCTCACTGGAGGCTGTGATGACCTAAACCCCTAACTCTCTGTGTATAAAAGAGAGTGAACCGGTGGTTGAGACCTGAGTAACCTCCGCAGCTGAGATCCAGATCATTAGCCAAAACATATCATAATATTAGCAGGGTCCTTACATAATAAACGAACCCCGAAAAAAAAATGGATCCAGCGGAGCTTGCAAATCACTTGCTTGGACTTTCCCAAAGGGTAGATACCCTAACCAATTCTTTAAATGAACTACGTTTAGAGAATGATGGCCTTCGCCATCAAAATTTAGCGCATGCCAGAGAGAGACCTGAACCAAAGGTTTGTCCACCGGACACATTCTCCGGAGATAGAAAACTCTACCGTCAATTCATTAGCTCATGCCGTTTAATGTTTGAGTTACGTCCCCGCACATATTATTCCGATAGGGTAAGAATCCTCACCCTAGTCTCTTACCTTAGGGGCGAACCTAGAGTCTGGGCCGACGCATACCTGGAAGAACACGGAGATCTCCTTGGAGCTTTTGATACCTTTGTGGACGAGATGTCCCAACTATATGAGGATTCAAACAAGCAGTTGACGGCAGAAAACTCTATCAGGAACCTCAAGCAGGGTAAAAGACCTGTGGAAGACTACATATCAGAATTTAAATGTTGGAGCAGAGAGACCCAGTGGTCAGATGTCGCTCTCCGCAATCAATTTCGTCTTGGCTTAACAGAAGCATTGAAGGATGAAATTGCCAGAGTTCAACTTCCACCATCTCTAGAGGAGCTGATGCACCTCTCTGTTGCGATTGATCGCCGTCTTCGCGATAGGAAAGCAGAACGGGCTATTACTTACCCTCCTACTCCTTACAAGAGAGCCAGATCACCACCTAAGGATGTTCCTATGGAGCTTGGAGCTATCAAAGGACCCCTTACTCCAGCAGAGAATCAACGGCGCAGAGCCCTGAACCTCTGCTTGTATTGTTCAGCACCCGACCATGTTGTATCCAACTGCCCTCTCCTCAAGAGAAATTCTGAAGGTAAAAATTTCCACATTACTAAGCCTGTGGCAACTTCATAGATTCAAAGATTGTAGAATCTAATAAAATCCCCTGTGTGTTTAAGCAATTCCCTGTGTCTCTCACTTTTATTGACGGTTCTACTTCCTCTTCTGGTCCAGTCTCTTCTCAAACCTCCCCTCTCTTAGTTACCTCTGGGTCAGGTCATACTGAGACCCTCGTCTTTGATATTATCTCTTCACCGATATTCCCAATAGTTCCCGGTCTACCGTGGTTACACCTACACCAGCCCACCTTCCAGTGGTCTACCAATTCCCTAACATTTCAATCCAATTTCTGCAAGCAGACTTGCTATTCCAACTGCTCTATCTCTTTCATGGAAATTCAAGAGCCAGAACTCCCACTACATCTACTTGATTTCTCAGACGTCTTTAGTAAGACAAACGCAGAGATATTACCCCCACACCGGATCTATGACTGTCCAATCGATCTTATTCCCGATAAACCTATTCCGACTGCACGTATCTACCCATTATCACAACCGGAACTTGGACATCTCAAGATTTACCTGGATGAAAATCTCAAGAAAGGTTTCATAAGACCTTCCACCTCCCCAGCGAGTGCAGCCATGTTCTTTGTTAAAAATAAAGATGGCTCCCTCCGACCAATAATCGATTATAGATCTCTCAACAACATCACCGTAAAAAATAGATATCCTCTACCACTAATCCTAGAGCTTATTGAACGTCTTCAGACATCCAAGATTTTTACGAAATTAGACCTCAGAGGTGCCTACAATTTGATAAGGATCCGTCCAGGTGATGAATGGAAGACTGCCTTCAAGACGCGATACGGACTTTACGAATACACCGTGATGCCGTTTGGCTTATGTAACGCTCCTGCAACGTTTCAATGGTTCATCAATGACATCTTTCGAGATTTACTTGACATTTGTGTAGTAATCTACTTAGATGACATCTTAATCTACTCCGACACCCCTGAGACACACAACAAACATGTGTGTTGGGTTCTGGCCAGGCTCAGAACACACTCCTTATACGCAAAGCTTGAGAAGTGTGTTTTCAGTCAAAGCAGTATTTCATTCCTCGGATATCTCATTACCCCAAAGGGTATTAAGATGGATTCATCCAAAGTGGAGTGCATACTATCATGGCCAGTTCCTCATACAAGGAAGGCTTTACAACGTTTTCTGGGGTTTTCCAACTACTACAGGAAATTCATTAAGAACTTTTCCGCTATTGTGAAACCACTTAGTAGCTTAACTAGTTCTAATGCTCCCTTCTCTTGGACCAAAGATGCTCAGAATGTTTTTCGATACACTCAAAGCCAACTACACCTCCGCTCCCATTCTTCAACTTCCTAACCCGCTTTACCACTTCACACTAGAAGTTGATGCTTCACATTTTGCTCTCGGAGCTGTTCTTTCTCAACAACCAACCCTGTCCGAGCCCTTGCATCCTGTAGCGTTCTACTCAAGGACTCTATCTCCAGCAGAAAAGAATTATCCCATTGGGGAAAAGGAATTGCTCGCTATTAAGGATGCTTTAGGTAACTGGAGACATCTACTGGAGGGTTCCACACATCCAGTCAACATCCTTACAGACCACCGCAATTTGCAACACTTAAAGGCTTGTAAAACCCTGTCCGCACGCCAAGTTAGATGGAGTCTGTTCTTCGATAGATTCAACTTCGTTATCTCTTACCGCCCGGGTTCCCAAAACCTTAAGGCGGATTCCTTGTCACGCATGTACGAAGACCAGACCACGGAAGATCCTCCTCATTCCATCATTCCTCCCAACCGAATCATTGGCACATCAGTTTCGTTTAAACATTTGCTAATACAAACTCTCTCCCAAGAGACGATTCAACTACCAAAGGGTCTCACAAAGCAATCTGATGGTCTGTATACCCTTAACAACAAGATTTACGTTCCACCTCAGTTACAGGTCTTGCTTCTGAAACAACTCCACGATGCCCCATTAGCTGGTCATTTCGGTATTAGTAAAACCATTCACCTAGTCAAGAGAGACTATTGGTGGCCACAGCTGTCTAAAACAGTCCATGATTATATCAACTCCTGTGTGATCTGTGCCTCCAATAAACATTCAAGAAAGCCTCCCTTTGGCCTCTTGTCCTCCATACCCATACCTAACAGACCCTGGGATGTCATCTCCATGGACTTCATAGTTGATCTTCCGCGGTCTGAAGGGGCTAATACCATCATGGTCACAGTAGACTTACTAACGAAGATGGCTCACTTCATTCCCTTGAAGAACTTACCCACTTCCCTTCAGACAGCTAAAGCTTTCATACATAATGTTCTTAAGCTCCATGGACTACCCTCTCAGATCATCTCTGATCGTGGCTCTCAATTTGTCTCCAGGTTCTGGAGAGCCCTTTGTCAAGACTTAAAGATTAACCATAGGATGTCCACTGCTTACCATCCACAAACAAATGGACAGACAGAGCGTGTCAACCAGACACTTGAACAGTATCTACGTTGCTA
Organism: Rana kukunoris; assembly: GCA_029574335.1. Taxonomy (NCBI): domain Eukaryota; kingdom Metazoa; phylum Chordata; class Amphibia; order Anura; family Ranidae; genus Rana; species Rana kukunoris. Next base: position 78,032,357 of record CM056049.1, read on the forward strand.
CTGCACCCATCTACAAGACGACTGGTTCAATTTGCTTCCTCACGCTGAATTCGCCTATAATAACGCTACAAGCTCTTCTTCCCAACTCTCGCCATTCTACGCGAATTACGGATTCCATCCTAACAGTTTGCCATCTTCCTTTCCTCCAAATCCAGTTCCCGCTGTGGAGAATTACCTTTCGGTCTTAAAGAAAAACTTGGATATTCTTCATTCCAATCTTGAAGCTGCTCAACAAAAACAAAAAAAATACTATGATTCCCATAGAACAGTACCTCCTACATATAAAATTGGTGACCTGGTATGGCTGTCCACCCGGAACTTGCGACTTAAGATACCCTCAAGGAAACTTGCTTGTCAATTCACTGGACCCTTCCCAATTTCTCAATTGATCAACAAAAACGCTGTTAAACTACTTCTGCCTCCAGATTGGAAAATACATCCCTCATTTCATGTTTCTCTCATCAAACCGTTCACACCCAATCCGTTCACAAACAGAAATCCTCAACCCCCTCCTCCTGTTGAGGTTCTCGGTGAGACCGAATATGAGGTTGAGAAAATTCTCGATTCCAAGAGAAGGGGCTCTTCTCTTCAATATCTGATTCGTTGGAAAGGTTATAGTCATATGGATGATTCCTGGGAAGATTCCTCACACATTCATGCTCCCCAACTCATTAAACAGTTCCATCGTAGGTATCCTGATCGACCATCTCCTACTGGGTACACTACTGGTACCCCCTTGAGGAGGGGAATATGTAACGCCATCCTCGCTTCTATCTGTAGAACGAGCGCAGCTGTACCCTATACTGACAGCTGCGCTCCGTTCTACATGGTGCCCGCGTCACTTCCGGTGCGCGGACGTCTGTGTTCCACACTGGAACGCGGAAGTGCGTCCCACCGCGTTCCTCGTTCCGGCGGGCTATTTAATCTCCCTGCTTTGGCGGCAGGGTGTTCGTTTATTCCTGTGGGACGCCTGCCGCCACCAGGGACCTGGACACCACAGACCTGAACCTCAGCACTCTGCTCCCCTTATGCCGAGCTCTTGCTACCACCAGCACTCCTGAACTCCCAGTGCCTCCATCCTCCACGTGCGCTGACGCAGCTCATTCCAGCACTGCAACCCAGCCCTCCTACAGATCTACCAGGAGCACCTCGATTCCTAAAGGAAGGACATCCACAAGCCTGCACTAACCGCAAGTACCCTATCTCAACAAGTACTAACCTGTAACACATTGACTCAGTGTCATGCTATGTGGACTGTCTAATACTCTGTTGGAAGGACTACTCACTTACTAACATTACCGCTAGTACCTGTTTCATCATATACTAACATGTAGTCATTGCTATGCTAAAGTGGACTGTGTTCTATCCTTCACCATTAAGAGCTGCCTGTCCGCTACCATCTCCCCATCATAGGGTGTACAGCGACACAATACACAAGACCCCCCTGCTTGTCCCAGTAGTTACCCTCTTAAGTATATAGCCACCCACGGACTATTGCTCACTGCTGCTTTGCTCACTGTTCAGTTTCGCTTATGACGCAATAAGCTGACTTGTGTAACTACCATTCTCACTGGAGGCTGTGATGACCTAAACCCCTAACTCTCTGTGTATAAAAGAGAGTGAACCGGTGGTTGAGACCTGAGTAACCTCCGCAGCTGAGATCCAGATCATTAGCCAAAACATATCATAATATTAGCAGGGTCCTTACAGGATCTCACAGATGTAGAAATGCAAAATGACATGCAATATAGCAATAACAAAGAAATAATACTCTTGCAGTTCCCACATGTCCTGAGTGGGACGCTGCATATATACATCCCAGGAGTTGTACATATATTTATACACTGTATAGTTTAGTTAGATTAGTTCTTCCTAATCTGTCAGGCAGTTGATTGTGCTAGCTGCAGTGTTCTCACGTGTTGTATTGCCCGTGTGCTCAGTGCACCTAAACCAACTTGCTGTATACTGCAAGTTTGCGCATTACTCGGCAACTAAACCCACTTGGTGCATAGTGCAAGTGTGCTCATTACTTTGCAACTAAACCCACTTGGTGGTGCCTAGTGCAAGTGTGCTCATTACTTTACAACTAAACCCACTTGGTGGTGCATAGTGCAAGTGTGCTCATTACTTTGCAACTAAACCCACTTGGTGCATAGTGCAAGTGTGCTCATTACTTTACAACTAAACCCACTTGGTGCATAGTGCAAGTGTGCTCATTGCTTTGCACATAAAGCTACTTGTTGTGTACTGCACGTGTCCTCTGCAGTTTGCACCAAAAGCTACGAGGTGTGTGTACTGCCTTTGTTCTCTGCAGGCCATTATAATGTCTGGAAGGGCAACAAGGAGAGGCAGAGAGTCACGAGGGCAAGCAGGCTCTGCGTCTACAGGCAACAGTGCTGGTCGTGGACACGGTGCATCCTCATCAGCAAGTGGCTGTGTGACACGCTCGTCCTTGTTTTCGGCAGCTGGCCGTGTTGAGCCACAACATGCTGAAGACTTGGTAGAGTGGATGACCAAGCCATCCTCATCCTCCCTCACCCAGGCTCAGGGTACTTTGTCTGCAAAATAGCTGCCAAGGCGTCCTCTTCCCTCTGCTCAATGGCATCACTTACTCCTTCCCTAGTCCCACCATGTCCTCCTGAGGAGTCCCACGAACTGTTTGAACACAGTGTTGGGTACATGCTGCATGAAGATGTGCAGTGTTTTGAAGGCTTCGATGATGAAACACAGATAGAGGAAGGCAGTAATGTGAGCCCAGAGAGAGGGGGTGCCCAAGAAGGACAGCAATCTGGCAGTCATCTTCCCTCAGTTGCAGCATATTGCCAGGTTTTCGACAGTGATGAGGAGGGAGGGGATGATGAGGTCACTGACTCTACGTGGGTGCCCAATAGGAGAGAGGAGGAGGAGAAGGAGAAGGCACATCTCTCAAGAGGCAGGATGCCCTCCAGGGGACAGCTTAAGGGCAGCACACCAACTGCATTACATCGCAGAGCTACGCCTGTGCAGGGCGCTGCTGTGTCTCAACGTTACTGCAAAAGTTCTTTGGTGTGGGCCTTTTTTGAGACACGTGGATCAGATCGCACTGTTGCTATTTGCAACATATGTCTCAAGGGCTTGGGCACCACATGCTTGACCAGACATATGTCGACCTGCCATGCAGTTCGTTGGCAAGCATACCTGAAAGACCCACACCAAAGAACAAAGCGGACCTCCCCTCGCCCCTCATCAGCTGGGATCCCCAACCCCACTGCACTATCAGTCCTCTCTAAAGCCTGCAGTGATAGGACTGAAGGTGAAGAATAAGGTGTGTCACAACCTAGTAGTACATGTGGGCAATCTACTATCGTTACACCGATGGCAGATTGTACCAGACAAATTTCCCTGCCCCAGCTGCTGCAGCGCCAAAAGAAGTACTCTCCCAGCCATCCACAGGCCCAGCGGTTGAATGCTAGCTTAGCGAAATTGCTAGCACTTCAACTGCTGCCTTTTCAGTTGGTAGATTCTGCCCCCTTCCGTGAGTTTGTGGAATGTACGGTCCCTCAGTGGTAAGTTCCCAAACGCCACTTTTCCTCACGGAAGGCGATTCCAGCTCTCTTCCGCCATTTGAAAGGCAATGTCCATGCCTCGCTGGACAAGGTGGTCAGTGCTAAGGTGCATATTACCGCTGATTTATGGTCCAGCAGGCATGGACAGGGACGTTACCTCTCTTTCACGGCGCATTGGGTGACTCTGCTGGCAACTGGGAAGGACGCAGGGCAAGGTACAGTAGTATTGAAGGTTGTTCCGCCACCACGCCTCCAAAACACTACTACTGGTTGTGACACACCTCTCTTCTCCACCCCTCCTCTTCTTCTTCCTCTGTGGCCTCTTCCTGTGCTGATGTGTCCTCGGAACCAGCCGTGATCTGTAGGCATACGAGGGGCTACGCAGGAATGCAGGCAAAGAGATGCCATGCGGTGCTAGAGCTGGTGTGCTTGGGAGACAGGAGCCACACTGGGGCAGAGGTTCTGTCAGCTCTTCAGGGGCAGGCTCAGAGGTGGTTGACGCCACGCCAGCTTCAGCCAGGAATGGTGGTCAGCGACAATGGCACTAACCTTCTCTCTTCCCTGTGACAGGGACAACTGACCCATGTGCTCTGTTTTGCTCATGTTCTGAATTTAGTGGTGCAGCGGTTCTTGGGCAGGTACCCGTGTGGCAGGCGCAGCACTATGAAGGGCCTCATGCGCTGTGGCATTAAAAGAATTGTGATATCTCTGACTTTTCAGTCCAACAAGACTGTCTATTCCTCTAGCGTCGTTCTATGGAAGCAGTATGTTTAAAGAGCACACCAAATGCTTAAAATAACTTCTTTATTAACTTCACTTTTCTCTATATATAATACTGCTGCAAGCAGACAGTCCATGTACAAAACACGTGATGAATAAAGAATAACAAAATGGTGGTTCAAATATTCAATCTTGTCATTTAACATAAGATGGTGGATATATTTCTTTCTTCAGTATTTATTCTCTCTCTCTCTCTCGTTATTAAAGCATTCTCTGATTTCTCTGAAGGGTGTAACTCTGTTATTTGCAAGGTTGCTTTAGTTCAGTTAGGTTTGTTAGATGAGTTAGCTCTTGATTTTTTTTAAAATCATTTATTTTTTTATTGTTTTTATCATGAATATACAAAACCAACAGTCGAGAGTACAGTCAATTTGTTTACAGGGTACATAGATGTATACATAGATGTATATAAACCCCTGTTTTTAACGCACACTGTTAGACAGGTTAATTGGTTGTCTGCGAGTTGGTCGGTAAGTAGGCTTGGTTATTCCCTGGGCATTCCCCAGGTTTTTTTGTTATCTGCTTTAGCCTTCCAAGCTACTTACTGCTATGGCCAGCTATAGATGGGGCGGTGGATATATTTATGTTTCACCTGTGGTGCTTGTATTGGTCCAGCAACACACCAGACACCTTTGCAGCCATTGTGCTATATGCTGGGTGTTTGGTGTGCTCCTGCACCTTTAAGGAGGGGTGGCTCCCCTTCAGTCCACCTGCCCCTATCTATCCATTAGAATACATGTGCCTCCGTTGTGGGGACAATCACTGTTTAGTGTTAGGACCACAGAATTATGGGGTGCCTTGGCGCGGCTCTGTGGCTCACGCATGCGTTTGCAAATGCGTGCGGACAAAACCCCTGTTTTTAACGCACACTGTTAGACAGGTTAATTGGTTGTCTGCGAGTTGGTCGGTAAGTAGGCTTGGTTATTCCCTGGGCATTCCCCAGGTTTTTTGTTACATAGATGTATACAAGGTCATCCAGTCTCTACACTCATATGGGGTTGGTGTCATCTAATGCACAGGGCACTAAAGCCCTCGACGCTGTTGGTTGTTGTGGTGTGTTCCTCACCCTCCCCACCCTCCCCCCTCTTACCCTCCCCTCCCCCTCCCACCCTTGGGAGCATACAGTCGTGGTAGTAACTGGATCGGGTCGTAGAAGGTTGCCACTAGTCTCTTTGTTTAATGTCTAGAGCAAGTGAGAGCAGGGAGGTAGGGGCTTTCTCGTGGGGAGAATCCTGCCGGGGCCCCTTCGCTAGTTGGACTTTATTGTTCCAGAACTCAGAGGTCCCTAAGTACTAGAAGGAGGGATAACTACCTAGGGTTCTCATTTGCCAGCTGCCATAGTCTCCAAATTTTAACAAACTTGTCATAGTTCCCCTGAGTGATATAGTGTACCTTTTCATCTGAGATTGTTTGTTTCATAGCTACTAACCAGTTCTCTATGGATGGGGGCGCCTGCGCTTGCCATTTTTGAGCAATTAACTTACGAGCCTGGAATAGGCATCTCAAAATAGGTTCAAGGGTGTCTTGCGGCACCCTAGTATCATCCATATATCCCAATAGGCAAATCCTGGCTACTGGGTCAAGGGCAGGTCCAAATATCTCATTTATCCGTGTTATGATTCCCATTCAGAAGTTATGTAGTTTCGAGCACTTCCAAACCATATGGAAAAGATCTCCTTTATTATTGCATCTTGGGGAATCATTATTGTGCCTCCACCCTAATTTAAACATTTTATGGGGGGTGTAGTAGACCCTGTGTAATAAGAATAGGTGGGACAGCCTTTGGGCCGGGGCGATAGAAGCCCAAGCTCCCTGTTGGAGGATCCTATCCCATAGTTCTGAGGGTATTATACCCAAATTGCTCTCCCATGCCACTTTACTCTTCCGCTGGCCGTCTTTACTTAGTGCCCTCACACCCAGCCTATTGTACGTCGCGGATATTAAGCCCTTGGCTTGAGTTGCCTCAATTACAGAGGTCAGGGCAGACATCTGTGCCCATTCGACCGTCTGTGAGGCAAATTGCGCTTGTATAGCGTGGCGGACCTGTAAGTATTTGAAGAAGGATTTATTTGGGATTTTGAATTTGCTTACTAATTCTTGGAATGACTTCATGATGTTGCCCTTGAACATATGCTTTAGGCGACATATGCCTTTGTTCGCCCAGACCCTCGATTCTTCAATATTTAGCACCTCCTGTAAGTTATTGTTATTCCAGAGGGGGGAGAATTCTGTCGAACCATCATACCCAAAAATAGTTTTTATTGTATGCCATGTTTTAATGGTTAATTTTATGGTCGCGTGTTTGTGGCAGAAAAAAATCGGCTTCTAAGGCTTCAACTAGTAATTTGTGTGGGTTGTCTGTTAGCAGGAATAGGAGGAGTGTACCGAATGGAATTGGGCTTAAAATTTGCGACTATTGAACTGCGGGACTGAATCCTTATTTAAATGTGTCTCCTGGAGGCAAATTAAGCCCGGCATTCCATCCTCCAAGAGAGACATGACTGCAGTTCTTTTGGTTGGATCGCCCATACCTCGTACATTCCAGGAGGTGATAGCCAGTAGCTTATCCGGCATCAAAAAGAATTGGGATAGTAATCAGGTTTTCGGCGATACTCGAGCAACAGAGGCAAAGATCCGTTGCTCGTATCCCTCGATAAACTCGCTCGCCGGATAACCGACCCACTTGTATAGCCCCTACCTCACCTGACTGTATTGTCACAACATGTAGCACCCAGAGTGTATGCTCCCTTGCCCCTCCCCTGAAAACCACCCTCCCTCCCCAACCCCTCCCACCCATCTCCCTACCTCCTTGCCCTATAGGGCTCCCCTTCGGGGCTGGTCCAATGACCGCTATTCTCACACTCAACCCCCAAACTTCACAGCGAGTGCCCCTCCCACTCGTACTCATTCCCCCTCCAAGGCCTCGAAGGCCAACTGCTTTGTATGGTTGGGGAAGGCAATACAAGTGGTGAGAGGAAAAAGAAGAGAAAAGAAAAAAAAGGGGGGAAGGGAGAGGGGAGAAAGAGAGAGGCTATACAAATTACCCCATTTGTACTACTTCCCTTGCTATTGTGTGTTACAGGGTTCGATCGATACCCTTGTAAATACCCCCTCGTAAATATACATGTCTTGATGATAACATAAATATCTCTTGAAAGTACATATATACATAGTCAAATTAATACTTAAATAATAACATCATTGGGGGGCGTGGCCTGGAAAGCCATGGTGTAGGACGTCTGTAGTGTGAGCTCCGTCTGCCCATTCTCCTGTTTATGCCATCCTGCCTCAATCCTGCTCCCTGTGCCATCCTCTCCCCCTGGGGGCTCACCCTGCTTTCCCCCTGGTCCCCGGAGCCTCTACGCCTGAAAAACGCCGTCCGCGGCCGCCGCCGTTCTCCTCGTCCGGGCAGCTGCACTAGGAAAGACTGTGGCTTCGGCCTAGTCCTGGAAGTGGCGGCCATCTTGCTTCACCCGGCGGTAGCTCCAGCACAATTCCTCGGCCTCCCTGACTACACAGCACTCGGTCCCTCTGGCTACCATCTCCGGACAGCCACTAGACGCCACCGCTGTGCCTACTACAGGTCCTGCAGCTCTCCCCAGGTCAGTCCGTGGCTCCGGCCCAGCTCCCCTAACGGCGGCCATCTTGCTGCACCCAAAGTCACCAGCAGACTTGCCGTTACTTTCAGCCTGCCTTGAGCCCGATTTCCCTTTGAAGCAGCCCTCCGATCGCCCACAGTACCTCCTCCATCACCTCCTCACTCTGCGGCTGCTCCCGAGACGGCCCATGGTCTTGGCCCGGTTCCCACAGAGTGTCAGCCATTTCACTTCCCCTGGCAAAGCCCTATACAGGATCTGTGGGTCCCGCTGGTCACCCCGAACTTTGCCCCTCCCCTTTGTAGCCACTGAACACTGTACCTAGTCAGCCATTGCCCGTTGATGCCGTGGTGATGTCCCTGAACAACAGTGGTGGGGAGATATAGAGGATCCGGCCTAGCCCGCACCGGCCATCTTGGTGTACCCTGGTATCCCCCCGACCGCTCCTGTAACATGTCCCCAGGGAAAAAGGGTTCCGAGGCCGTCGACAAGCTGGCCAAGTACCGACGGCTTGAGGAGGAGAAGCAGACCGGGGATGGCGTCGGCATCTCCTTGGGAGCAGAACATTCCGATGCGGCCACTAATAGAGTCCTTGACGCCATTGGTGCCAGAGTACGCTTACTGCCAAAATTGAGGAGGTCAAAATTGATGTGTCCCTTATCCGGCAGGACCTCTCTACCCTACGGGACCGTGTGGCGGAGACTCGTATTAGCAGAGCAGAAGACATCTTGCACCCCCTGCAACACACCACGGATGAGGTGCATCGCCAGCTGCAACAGATTAGCGCGAAACAGGACGACATGGAAAACCGCCTCCGAAGATGTAATCTCCGTTTTATCGGCCTTCCTGAGACCACTGAGGGCACCGACCCGGCAGGCTTCCTTGAAAATCTCCTGACTTCCACCTTTGGATAGATTCTCTGTGATGTTTGTGGTGGAGCGAGCCCATCGGGTCCCTGCCCGCCCTCCTCCCCAGGGAGCCCCGCCGTGTACCCTAATAGCGAAATTTCTCAACTTCAAAGATGGCGACAAGATCCTCCGCCTGACCAGAGAGAAGGGAAATATTCCCCACGTCAACACACATGTGGCCGTATTTCCGGACTTTTCTAATGAGGTGCAACGGCAGCGGTCCAGGTTTCAGGATGTTAAGCGGCGTCTCCGTGTTCTACACTTTAAATACGTCATGCTGTACCCTGCAAAGCTTCGTGTGGAATGTGACGGCCGAACCCACTTCTTCAAGGACCCTGAGTTGGCATCTACCTGGATTTACCAGAGGGAACGACGAGACTGAGTATACTGCGCTACTTGCAAGCTGTGAGTACTTATTTTTTCCACCCCCTATTCTCCCATGTGCCCGCACTGCTGCCTGATCCTGTTTCGATGTTTGTCCCTTTCAGCGGGTGCACTGCTTGGGTGTACCCTCTGCCCGGGGGGGGGGGGGGGCGGACCTGGAGATCCTTTTGGGCCTAACTGGACCTTGCAACAAGCCTGCCGCCTCTGGGTGACCTCACTGACATGTGATCCCCCGCTATCCCCTCTCTTGCGGGCTGCTTGTGGAGAACAGTATACTGAACATTACTGAGACTTTCTGCATTGCTTTACCTACCACCCTGATGGCAGACGGGCTCCCCTTGCACTGTCGTGATCACGCTACACATTTGTAGCTTCTACACCCCACGCACTTCTCAGAGAAGAAGTCGCCCCCCTAGGATCTCTATGGACTTTTTCACCCCCTGTTTGTTTGACCATTTTTTCTTCCCCTTTTTTTTTTCTTTTTACCACAGGTATCTATGCCTCTTTGAAATTAAGTCCCTTGCCTCCAATGGGTTTCCCACATTGGATGTCCCCCGTTGATACCTGGTTTTGGGATGCTATGTCCATGCCGTGTTGGGGTGGCAGTGGACTGGGTGGGAGGGGTAATGTTGTGGTAGTTTTTTCACCACCATGTTTACAACTGTTTATTTCTATCGAAGGTACTATGTTTTTGTCATGCATGCATTATCAATATTGGCTGCTGGTATGTTTTATGCTATCTGATGTGTCTACCTCTGCTCTGCTGGTCCAATCACGGTCTGTCATATATACCCTATACCCGCCATGAGTTCCCTGAAGCTTCTTACGTGGAATGTTAGGGGTCTGTGCAATAAGATCAAGCGCACAGCTGTTTTGACGTTCCTCAAGTCTGAGCGTGCTGACATCATTACACTAGTCGAGACCCATGTCACAGGCCACTTGCAATCCTCTCTTAAAAAGCCCTGGGTAGGATGGGCCTATCACGCCACCCATACCTCATATTCCAGAGGAGTGTCGGTCCTTGTTGCTAAACGGTTGCCGTTCAATCTAGTGCTGCTCCAGGCAGACCAGCAGGGCAGATATGTATTTATGCATGCCACTATTAACGGATCCCCTATCCTGTTACTAGCCTGTTATATCCCCCCCCATACAACTCAGCTGTAATTAAGGAGGGCCTTGCCTTTATGGCACAATATCCCTCAATACCGGCAGTGTGGATGGGGGACTTTAATATGACCCTCACTCCTGCTCTAGACCGAATGGGTATACTGGACCCCCCTCTCGACCCGCCGACCCACACCAGACTACACCGCATGCTGACCGACTTTGCCCTTGTTGATACTTGGCGCCACAAACACCCGCACACACAGGCTTTCTCGTGCTTTTCAGCCAGCCACAACACTATGTCACGCATTGACTTCATCATTATTTCAAAGTCCTTGACGCCTAAACTGGAAGAGGTGGGTTTTGCTCTGATCACGCCCCCTACTAGATCATGCTCCAGCTCTTGAGGGCCTCCCCTGCTCCCTCTTGGCGGCTAAACCCATTTTGGCTGACCGCTCTGCAGGACCAGGATGACATCCCGGCGGAGTTGCAGTACTATTTTGCAACCAACGGGGATTCGGCCACGTACGATGTGGTGTGGGAGATGTTCAAGCTTCACGCCCGCTCTCTGCTTTCCACACGTATCAACAGACTTAAACGATCGTCGAAACTCATTGTCCAACAGGCTACTGACCACCTACGGGAGCTAAAGGAGACGTTCCGTCGGGACCCCTCGCCCAGCACCGCTAATACACTTAAAGTTCAGGCGCGGCAGGTTTCCCAATTGCATATTGAGAAGGCCAAACAACGCATATTTTTCTGTAGGCAAAGGGTGTTTGAATATGGGGAATGATCGGGCAAATTGCTTGCGTATCTTGCCCATCTAGACTCGCACCCCCCAGTGGTGGTGTCGTTGTCCGACCAGCAGGGGAACGATGTTACTGATCCACAACGAGTGGCGGAGGAATTTGGGAGATTCTACCGTGCGCTTTACACTTCCCGAGTCACCCACACTCCTTAAAGACACCAGGGACTATTTGGCGAGTGTTAGATTTCCTCGATTGACTGATGACCAACTTGACCTCTTGGAGGCCCCTATCACTAAGGAGTACATTTCTGAGGCCATCTCCTGTTTAGCCACATCTAAGGCCCCAGGGTCGGACGGCTTACCACTTGAGTTCTACGCCAACTACTCTGAAATTTTAACCCCTAAACTCCATGATCTGTATACATCCATATTTGAGTCAGGAGTTCTACCCCCATCTATGAGAGAGGCCCAAATTGTGGTGATCCCTAAGCCTGGTAAGGACCCCAAATATCGAGAATCGTATAGACCCATTTCCTACTACAGGTAGACATCAAAATACTAGCCAAGATCCTAGCTTCCCGCCTCAACCAGGTCATTCTATCGTTGATCCATTCTGATCAGACGGGCTTCATGCCAGGAAAGAATACTGCCATGAATATTCGCCGCCTATTCATGAACATTCAGGGGTCCCATGATGAAATCGGCTCGAGGGTCGTGGTGGCTCTGGATGCCGCCAAGGCCTTTGACTCCGTGGAGTGGAATTACCTGTGGGAGTGCCTTTTGGGATTTGGATTTTGTCCCAACTTTATCCGCTGGGTCCAACTCCTATATCAGTCCCCAAAAGCCAAGGTGTTTGTTAACGGTTGGCTCTCTGACCAATTCCCGCTGGAGAGGGGGACCCGACAAGGCTGTCCCCTTTCCCCTCTGCTGTACGCCTTGGCTGTGGAACCACTGGCCATCCTGATTCGCGCAGACCTCAAGATAGGGAATATGGAGGAAAAGATTGGGATGTACGCTGACGACACACTCTTGTACTTAGCAGACTCGGGTCCCTCTCTTGTTGCAGCCCTCCAAGCCATAGAACGTATGGGTGGCCACTCGGGTCTAAGTATTAATTGGTCTAAATCCCAGATCCTTCCGATCGACCATTTCCCCCCCTCGTTCACATCCCCCCCTCTGGCCCTCCAAGGGTCTCCTTGATCAAGTACCTTGGAGTGCAGGTCACCAGATCCCTCACAGACTACACACTATTAAACATTGAACCCCTATACACCCTGATCAAGACCAAGACACAGACATGGGCCAGACTACCCCTGGGTGTAATGGGACGCGTCAGCCTATTCAAAATGATACTCCTCCCAAAGATTCTCTATTTGGTATGGCATGCTCCCCTGTATATACCTCAAAAATTCTCCAGGATAATTGAAGCTATTCTTAACTCGTTTATATAGGGTCACAACAGACACAAATTATCTTGGAGAATTCTGAAAAACCCTGTGACATTGGGAGGAGTCGCTTTCCCAGATTTTCAGGATTATTACCTTGCCTCCCAGCTGTCCCATTTTTATCATTTCAATAAAACAGAGCGATCGCGGTACCAGCTATTGCTCTGTGAGCACCCTGACGATCCTGCCCACTCTCCACTTCAGTCGGTCCTCAGAACCCCTTTGACAGGACGTCCCCCTCAACACAAAGCAGGCATGCTGACGCACCACCGAAGGGTATGGCAGACAGCATTACAGAAACACGGGACCCCACAGGTCCATTCTCATACCCCTCTCTGGTTCAACACACGCCTTCCTGAATTATTGACCGTTCCGGACCCTGCGATGTGGATACGCCATGGGATCCTGTACATACACCAGATTATGACCACTACAGGGCTTAAAACATTCCAAACGCTGAAAGATGAGTTTTCCCTCCCAAATCACCTTCTTTTTAGGTACTTGCAGCTGCGCCATGCTATACAAACCCAGTTCACTGGCTTCAACCCGTCTCTGGCTGTTCCCTCTATAGTAGACATAGTCACAGACACCGCACCAGCCAAACTAACTTCCACTCTATACTCCGCCATCCGCCTCCCTAGTACAACAGCTTTGGCTTATGCTGCCAAGACTAGGTGGGAGGTGGACGTTGCACTGGTTGAAAATGAGGATTGGGATGAGATTTTGGAGGACACTAAAAAAGTCTCCCCCAGACTGTCAGACCGCCTCACACAGCTGTATATCATACACAGGACATACCTGACCCCTCAGAGGATAGCACGTTTCAAACCCATGTACAATCCAGGGTGCCGCCTCTGCGACCACACCCCAGCCTCCTTCTATCACCTTCTATGGTCCTGCCCAATTATCCAAGCATACTGGATGCAAGTGATACGCTTCCTGCACGAAGAGATGGGCTCTCCTGCTACTCTAGACCCAAAGATGTGCCTACTCGGTCTGCTGCCGGAATTAGACGTTGATAAACACCTGCGTACCTTTCTACATGAGACGCTCTTCTTGGCGAGAAAGGTGGTGGCCCGTGTTTAAATTGCGCCGGGGGCGTTCCCGCCGATTTACGCTCAAAAAATATGTTAATGAGCGGAAATCGGCAATTCACGAGCGAATTCGGGCGCGACGCAGTGACGTTACGACGTTTCCGGAAGCGATACGCGGCGCATAGATAAAGCAGCCCCCTAGTGGAGTATCCTATGTTAGGTATAGGCGTCGTCATCGCGTCGGAAAAAAAAAATGGCGTCGCTTGCGTAAAAAGTTCATGAATGGGAATGTGACGTCATTGACGTTCATTCACAGAATTTGGAGCATGCGCACGGGGATGCTTTGACACTCGACGCATGCGCAGTACGTTCGCCGTGGGATCGCGCTTAGTTTAAATACTACACACCCCGTACCCGCCCAATTTGAATTCCGCCGGCTCATTTGCGATACGCTGCCGCAACTTTAGGAGCAAGTGCTTCTTGAATAACAGCACTTGCTCCTAAAATTCCGGCAGAGTAACGTAAATGAGAAGCGTTACTCTGGAGCAAAGATGCTCCCATCTACCTGAATCTGGCCCAAAGTCTCTACATGCGTTGACTGCGCTAAGTACATCCCTAAGGGTTGGTTCCCAATCTGAGGTTAGGCCTGCTACTAAAGGTTCGGGATCACTAGCCGTGCCCGAAGTTACAGACATGTTTACAGTTCCAACAGGCTCTGGACCCAACCCTTTGGTACTCACGGTTTTGACGTTGGTTGAATTAGCCGTGTCAGATGACTTTGCAGTTACTTGTCCGTAGCTCCTTCTCTCCTGGGATGAGCCCATCTGCGCCTTGGCATGCGATACCGCTGCGGGTAAATGGCCTTTAGCTGGCGAGATAGCAGGGATATGGGCGAAGCGCTCTAGCTTAGCAGCAGCTGCCTGGTTGCTCTTGGTGGATCTGGTGTTAGACATCTCTTGATAGGATAAATTGGAAAAGTTAAACAAAATTTACCTCCATCCCTTGGTTTTGGTACAGGTATCTGGGTCCCGAGCCGCTTGATTTAATTAAGGCACTCATTTGGTCTATCAGCTCTCAGGTCAGAATAAAAAATGGACCTGGTCCTGGTTATCAAATGCCGTGGCGTATCTAAGTCACTGGTGGTTCACCTCTAAGGAGGGAGGCTAAGAGAGCTAACCCCAGGCTGACAATAATTTCCAGGTTCTTTGTAGGTGTATATGGCAAGGGAATCAGGAGCTATGTTAGTTGAGGGGACCTTCTTGATAGACTGTGCTCGCCCCCATTCACTATGCTTTAGTTTGCGTGGATCATGTGACCCTTTGAGCGACCCCAAGCAGCGCAGCCCCCGGGAGCAGTGTGGGACAAGACACTACACAGCCCAGCCGTCCCAGCCACCAGTAAGATAGTAGCCCCAAGAGAACCAAAATATCCCAGGATAGTATCTCTATGTAAGCTGTATGCTGTATGCGGATCGGTATGGCTGCTATAGCGTGGAGGATTGAGGCAAACCACCAGCCCGGTACCGTCGCTCAGCACCTCTCACAGCTGAAGCTCACAACTTGGAGCCGCGGTATGACGCGGTATCAATAGTCTCGCGAGAGTCTCGCGACCTGCAGCGGCAAGGGGGATTCCCCTAATCCGGCTGTGAATGTCCGAGTGTACCCCCCTACCTGGGCGGGCTTGTATCACGGCTCACCACGCCCCCTCTCCTGGTCCCCCGAACGTCACAGGTAAGGGACAAGGAACAAGTAGCTTGCGGGACGTGGAATGAAGAGGAGTGAAGAGAGGGAGGAGGAGTTGGTCCGCTCTTCCGTACCGCCGCTGCTGGTAGCGGGGGGTTTGATGTATTCTCCCTCGTTGTGTCGCTGGCGCTGCACTGCTATGCGCTGCTGTGTGCTATTCTCCGGAATTACGGCAGACCATCAGGGATAATAGAAGGACAGCAGGGGGAATCCGTTCATGCCTCTAAGCCTCTGAACAGTCCATCGGCACATAAGTTCAAGGAGGGAGGAGAGCCAAGCAGGAGGACACACACACTCGCTCACTCAGCACGCACGCATGCTCCTACATCCAGTCATGCCTTGAATTAGGTTTGTTTGGTTTGTTTGGTTTGGTTTGGTTCGGTTAGGAGGTATGAGTTTGTTTGAAGGTATGGTGGAACTACAAGTGAACACACAACTAGATCAGTATACAGTTCTAACCACACTATTTACAATAGGAACATTTATATAACTGTATGACATACCTATTTTGGCCCCTTTTGCTTCCATAAAACAGAACTCTGGCCTTGTGTCTGCTCTGCTCTGCTCTCTCCATGTGGAAAGAATTTGCAGCACATGTGCTGAGGAACCTCCCAGACAGAGTGGATGTAAAGGTGGCTGTGATAGGTCAAGACTCTGCTCAATGTGAGATTAGCTGTGATTGGGCCAAGACTCCTGATGAGTCACAAAAGCTTAACTCTATGCTTTCTGGTATAAATTCTACTGTGTTATTGCTTACCTCTTGCTGTCATAAATAAACGATTCTTAAAGGCATATTTTTCTTTTGCTTCTGTGAACACAACATATAACTGTTATATGACATCCAAGCATAAAATCACAGTGAATAACTCTGCTTTTGTCTCTCACATATACATATGTGCACTACATTTAGGTTCTTAGCAGGTTTAGCTGTATATACATGTAGGTTATATTATCTACCTAGGAGAGGTTCTAGATGGCCAGCTACAACCCGGGCTTACAGGATGTCCTGAAGCTGACCAGGAAAGTCTGTGTGCATTTTAGAAGGTCACATAATGCCACTACTCGGTTGACAGACCTCCAAAGGGAACACAACCTGCCCAAGAACCGCCTAATCTGTGACATGCCCACCAGATGGAACTCTACATTGACCATGCTGCAGCAGCTGCGCACGCAGCAGAGGCCCATCAATTAGTACCTGTGCCAATATGGCAGCAGAACTGGGTCAGGGGAGCTTGGTTTTTTTCCCCCACGCCAGTGGGCCTTGATCAGTGAGATCGTCCCTCTTATTCACATGTTGGAGTACACGCTACGTGAAATAATGGACAGGGCCCTTGAGGCAGAACAGAGGGAGGAAGAGGAGGACTTCCTTACCTCTCAAGGCCCCCTTTATCCAGACAGTTGTCCTGCTTGCCCGCCTAGCACACAGGAAGAGGACGAGGAGGAGGAGGAGGAGGAGGAGAATTGTATCAGCAGCATGGAGGTGGAGTTTTTTCACTCAGCATCAGCAGCAGACTTCAAGGGATCAATTACAGTCCCAAGGAACCCATGGACTTTTACGTGGCTGGGATAAGGTGGCTGCAGATCCTGTTGTCCTCAGTGACCCAGAAGACTCTGCCACAAATGCCTAAGCAAACCTACGCCACATGGCCTCCCTGATCCTGCAAAGCCTGTGTAAAGATCCTCGTATTCCTGCTATCAAGGAGAGGGATCATTACTGGCTGGCAACTCTACTTGATCCACGTTACAAGCGTAATGTTGCGGACCTTATTTTGCCGTCGCAGAGGGAGCAGAAGATGAAACATCTTCGGGAGGCCTTGCTGAAAGGTCTGTGCAACGCGTTCCCAGAGACTGGGGGGTTACCAAATACTGGTCCTGGACAGCGCGTTGCTGAAGCGTCGGTGAGTCACAGAAGGAGCAGTGGAGAAGGTGGCCGTCTGACTGATGCGTTCAGACAATTTTTTAGTTCGTAGCCCAAAGGTATGACCGGTTCCAGCAACCATTGCCAGCATCTGTTTTACATGGTGCAGGAATACCTAGGGGCAAGAGCAGACTTGGACACCTTTCCCACCGAAAATCCTGGCTTACTGGGTACGAAACTGAGCTACTGGCGTATCCTGCATCCAGTGTTCTTTCAGAACGCACATTCAGTGCTGCTGGAGGCTTTGTGACCGATCACCGGGTGCGCCTCTCCCCCGACTCCGTCGATCGACTGACCTTCATAAAAATGAATCAGACTTGGATCACCACCAGCTACCAAGCACCTGATGCTGATGTAACTGAATAATTTTTTTGAAATGTCAGATCCCTTGGAGACTGCCTATGCTGATGCTGAGTGACTATCCTGTTATGCTGACTTAATAACCTTCTCCTTCTCAGTGATCTTGCTGATAGCTTGTAAGAACATTGTCAGTTCCGGGCACCGCCACCAGTGGCTAAAGCCCAATTTTTCTGCCCCTGTTTAACAGGGACATGTAATTTACAATTTTTGATGCAATAGTTTGCAGCAGGCTCTTTGCTGCACTACAACTAGAGTATCTGTGAGGGGGTTTCAGTGTTGTGGCACCAGCACCAGTGCCTAAGGCCCAATTTTTGTGCCCCTTTGCAACAAGGGCATGTAATTACAATTCTTGATCTAACATTTCACAGCAGGGCATTCCAGCGCCCACCAAGATTAACTGTGAGGGGTTGAAGTGTTGTGGCAACACCAACACCTAAGGTCAGGTACTGGTAACTGGGTTGGACTGGCCAGGAATGGACTCCAACAGAAGAAATTACCATAGATAAAATGAAGAAAAACGGGCCATAGTGAAGTTCTGAGATTAATTGTAAAACCGATTAAAAATAAAAGCCAAATGGCCGCTTACTTGTACAAGTGCCGAGACCTTGACACTAAGGAATTAAGCGTGTTACAGCTAGATGTGACGTGGAGCACCAGCTGCACTGTGTCTCACTCCCGTGGGTAGCTGTAGCGTGCATTCCACCCCCTCTCTGTGCCAAATCCGGAAGTAGCTGAACGTGACCAGGAACGTCTCGACATACGTTTCATCTATTGATCTTGTCAGGAAGCTTTAGAACACTGTCTGCAGACATCTATGCCTGTTCACATCTTTGCTATTTGTAATCTGACTGGATACAACAGAGTAAAAATCCTACAGGAAAAGTTCAAGTAACATAAGGATACACTACAGATCCACCAAATCTGTTATACCCTATTGCCAAGGATTCCTTTGATCACATCATTACATGGAAGATGTCTCCGGAAGATGTCTGGAATTTAAGGAGTAGCACTTTAACCCTTTTTACCCTCTCTTTGTCTGTTTAAGTGACTAAAGTTGTTTTAGCATGGAAGGTTTATTTTTATTTTACCGTAACTTTATTTAAAAGAGCCACCAGGCAAGGGAGGAGGTATGTACCTGAGGTGGACAGCAGAGGATACACTGAAATTGAAGGATGTTCTGAAGGGCAATGTCCTATACACGATTCTAGAACTGCGAGAAAAATATGGAACGTTCCCAGGGGATATGTGGAGGTATAGGCAAGTCCAACACTTGGTAAATACCCTACCGAAACCCCTTCGAGCTTTAGGTGAACTAAATGAATGGGAAAAATATATAACTCGAGGAGGAACAGGAAGGCAGGGAATATCTAGTATATATAAAATACTGACCATGAAAAGAGAATCAGTAGGATTGGAAATAGTGGAAGGGTGGGAAATGGAACTGAATCAAACCTTATCTAGCGATAAGAAGAGGCAGGTAATAGACCATGTTCACTCAACATCAATGGACTCAAAAGTAAAAGAAGCTAATTACAAACTACTGGTTAAATGGTATTATGTCCCAATGAAACTTCATAGAATGAACAGCGAGGTTTCTCCCCTATGCTGGAGAGAATGTGGAATGGAGGGAACCCATGCCCACATATGGTGGCAGTGCCCTTCGATACAAATATACTGGAGGGAGATAACTGGATTGATTAAAAAAATTAGTGGGCAAGAGATAAAACTTGATCCATGGGATTGTCTGTTCCACACTACGAGGGTGCCAAGGAAAAAGTACAGGGGTTCCTTGGTCCCGTTTTTATTAAACGGAGCCAAGGTTCTTATACCTAGGTACTGGAAAAGAAAAGAAGCGCCCTCTATTGCGGAATGGATACAGGAAATGGAGAGAATTAGACTGATGGAAGAACTATGGGCTCTACATACGGTTTCCAAGTCGAGGTATGACGGGATCTGGAGAGGATGGAGGGAATTTAGGGAGTTGGGGTCTAAGGGAGGGGAGTGATGGGGGGTTTTGGTCAACTGTTTTTTCCCCCTTTCTCCCTAAAATTACCTATTATTATTATTTATTATCTTGACTCTCTTTTTTTTTTTTATTATTTTTTTTTTTTTTTTCCATAAAAAGGGGAATCTGTTCCCTTTCCTATTATATTATATTGGGTTTTTTTCTTTTTTTTTTTTTTTTTTTTTTTATTTTCTTTTTATTTGGGAGGTGTTAGTGAGCACTCTAGGTATACAACAATGGAATAATTCCCCTAAAATAGATTGTTTTTTTTTTTTTTCACAAATAGGGGAACCTATCCCCTTTCCTATTATATGGGGTTTTTTTTTCTTGCATTTGTGTGCACTCAAGGTATATAAAATGGAAATAATTCCCTTAAAATAGATTGTTTTTTTTTTTTTTTTTTTTTTCTCACATATAGGGGAATCTGTTCCCCTTCTTACTGTATAGGGGCTGTTTTTTTATTTTATTTTTTTATTTTATTTTTTTCGTTGTGTTTTTTTTTTTTTTTTTTTTTTTTATTTGGGAGGTGTTAGTGAGCACTCTAGGTATACAACAATGGAATAATTCCCCTAAAATAGATTGTTATTTTTTATCTTTTTCTCTCCACAAATAGGGGAATCTGTTCCCTTTCCTATTATACTGGGTTTTTTTTTTTTTTTTTTTTTTCCCACATATAGGGGAATTTGTTCCCCTTCTTACTGTATAGGGGCTGGGTTTTTTTCTTTTAGGGGGGTGTTAGTTTTTTTTTTTTTTTTTTTTTTTTTTTTAATTTATTTATTTATTTATTTATTTATATATTTTTTTTTTTTTATTTCTTATTTTTTTCTCTCCCTTTTTTTTTTTTTTTTTTTTTTTCACAATAGGGGAATCTGTTCCCTTTCTTAGTATATTGGGGTTTTTTTTTTTTTTTTTTCCTCACATATAGGGGAATTTGTTCCCCTTCTTATGGTATAGGTTTTTTTTTTTTTTTGCATCTGTGTGCACTCAAGGTATATAACAATGGAATAACTCCCTTAAAATAGATTTTTTTTTTTTTTTTTTTTTTTTTTGTTCTCACATATAGGGGAATTTGTTCCCCTTCTTATGGTATAGGGTTTTTTTTTTTTTTTTTTTTTTTTCTCACATATAGGGGAATTTGTTCCCCTTTTCTACTTCACTGGGTGAGTTGATTTTTTTTTTTTTTTTTTTCTCTCTCTCTCTCTCCTCCTCCCTCTCTCCTGCTCCCGTCTCCCTCCCCTCTATCCGGATCCCTGTTCTATATCGGAACCCCATCTTCATTCGGTAGTAAGCAGGAGTTTGGGCCAGGGGGGATGTAAAACTTAGTAATGGTATCGTCTTCTAATTAAAATAAGGGGTATATCTTGAGACCTTTTTTTATACTATATGTTTGTTCAAGTAATGTATTGTATATTTGTTGTCTTTTTTTGTATTGTAAGAAAAGAATAAAGAAATTTGAAAAAAAAAAAGAGCCAGCCAACTTAAACACAACAGTTTGCATATTGTTGGTCATGTTGTAATATGGTTAATGGCCTGTGGGATGAGGAAACAGAAGGGAGTGAGCCTGGCATAGAAAGTAAAGTGCCAGTTTCCCCTTTCTGCTGAGTTGTTTACAAAGGTTTCTATGATTTCTGTGATCTTTGATTCTGTGATTTGGGTAAAGTCTAAAAATTTGAATCATACTGTGTTTTGTTTTCCTAGCTACTGAAGGGTTTCAAATCACTAAGTTTTCCTTTCATAAATAGAGCTATAGACCTATAGATCTTTATGCCGGCGTAGTGCATCTCATTTACGCTACGCCGGCGCAACTCAGAGAGGCAAGCATGGTATTCAGAAAGCAGATGCTCTGAACGTTGCGCCGGCGTAATGTAAATTTGTAGGTGTAAGCCGGCGTAATTCAAAGTAGGAAGGAAGTGGGCATGTTCCATTTAAATGAAGCGTGACCCCATGCAAATGACGGCCCGAACGCACCCCTCTGCGCATGCTCACAACTACGCCTGGCGTAAGCCCCAAGATACGTTGTCCCACCACCCACGCCCAGGGCATAAATACGCTCAGACATGCGCCCGTCGAACGCAAAAGTACACCAGCAGATTTTGGTAGGTACTTTTGTTTTCAGCCATGTCTGCTCGAGCGTCTGGGAAGGAGAGGAGGAAGAAGAACTTTTTCTTGCAGGAGAGGGCGATTGTGATATCGGCCATGTCCAGGTACGATGTGTACCTTCATGGGGCAGAGAGTGGCACAACCAGTAAGACCAGGAAGGAGGAGATCCTGCAGGAGATCACCACACAGGTCAATGCCCTTGGTCATGAGGTAAGGACCTCCAAGGACATTTTAAAAAAGATCAATGACCTGCGTCATGTGGCCATAGAGAAGCTGGGCACGATGAGGAGGCATGCCAGGGGCACTGGAGGTGGACCAGCCACTGCTATTAGGCTCACTCCTGATAAGGAGGTGGTTGCCAGATGTCTTCAAAGGGAGCAAGTGGAGGGAGTGGAGGGCTATGACTCCATTGAACAGGCATTGAGGAGAGGTAAGTGTGTGTTTTCTCTCCTATCCGGTGTGTAGCATGTGAGGGGGTGGAAGGGAACATGTGACAAGTGTGTGGGTCCACCAACATGTTTTGTGTCATCCACAGATGTGCTGGAGGGAGCTGGGCCATCTGCTGCCAGTGGCCGTCCAATGCCATTCCCCTAACATCTGGCTTAGCCTGACCACCTGGGAAGCCAAGAGTCAGCGGTGGAGGGGTGTGCCCACACCTCTCCTCTAGAGGTGGTTGAGGAGGAGACCGTGAATCTTCATCATGAGGTTTGCCTCTACTTTGAGCAGTCTTCCCTTTTGCCCGGGCCCTCTCAGACCTCCACCCCCATCAGGGGAAGCCCCTTAGGCTCCACCCCCATCAGGGGAAGCTCCTCAGGCTCCACCCCCATTATGGGAAGCCCCTCAGGGTCCACCCCCATCAGAAGAAGACCCTCAGGCTCCACCCCCATCAGGGGAAACCCCTCAGGGTCCACCCCCATCAGGGGAAGCCCCTCAAGGGCCTCCCCCTATAGACGGCCCCAAGCCTCTCCTGGCCCCAGGAAGGCTACGAGGAAGACAAGGGGTGTTCCTGATTTCCTCCCAGAAAATCTAGCGAGGGAACAGGCCCGCCATATGGGTTCTGTAGCCGTGGAGATGTGACGTGTGGCAGACAGCCTGGCCTCCTCGGGCCAGATAAATGACAGCATCCAGGATGTCAGTGGGAACTGTGCTGCGATGGTCACCTGCCTTGGGGAGCTGCAGGCCACAACAGCAGGCTTCGTGGCAGAGGTTAAGAGCCTGGCAGTGGCGGTACAGACAAATACAGCTGCCATCGAGGCGGAGGGGAGGCAGACAAGGTTGATGCAGGCGGAGACTAATGTGGTCCTCACCCGCATTGCCCTGGCGTTGGAGGGCAGGCAGCCAGCCAGGAAGAGACCAGGGGATGCTCCTCCATCTCCTGATGAGCCACCCCCCCACCCAAAGCTCCCACCAGACAGTTAACCAGGCTTGGCCCACGACAGGGCAATTGATTGCCTTATTTTTTTGTTCCTATTTGCTCAGGTTATGAGCGTTTTCTTTTCTTATATTTGCTCAGGTTATGAGCGTTTTCTTTTCTTATATTTGCTCAGGTTATGAGCGTTTTCTTTTCTTATATTTGCTCAGGTTATGAGCGTTTTCTTTTCTTATATTTGCTCAGGCAGGTTATGAGCATTTTCTTTTCTTATATTTGCTCAGGTTATGAGCGTTTTATTTTCTTATATTTGCTCAGGTTATGAGTGTTTTATTTTCTTATATTTGCTCAGATTATGAGCTTTTTTTTTGTAGTCACTGTAGACGGTGAGGAGTGCAGGCCATAGTGTGACTGGTGTGTGAATGTGTGGGTGACATTCCTGCCAGTAAGGTGTGTCACCCTGGGTCGTGGTGGAGAGGTTTTCCCCACAACCGTGTGAATGTGGTATGAATGGACAGTGAGATAATTGGTGCCTTTGCTTGGCGTTGCTGCTCCCAAGTCCTGCACGGTGGACTTGGGCTAAACCAATGTGAGGTGGATGTGGTGTGTGTGAGCTAGGGACCACAGTGGTGTACATGGGTGCATTGTCCATGTGCCATGATGAATGTGTGTGTTTAATGTGCAAAGATACGTTCCACGAGGCAACTCCTGACTGCTGTTCCTTCAGCAGACGGGGTCTCCTCAGGCAGGGGGGGGGACTGTGTGGGTCGGGGGTCAGGTCATCACATATGTCAATCTCCAGGCCCTTTTTCATGGCGTAGTTGTGCAGCACACAACATGCACCGATGTTCTGGCACACAAAGTTTGGGGAATACAACAGGGTCCCCCCGAACTTATCCAGGCATCGGAAACGGTACTTCAGGATGCCAAATGTGCGCTCCACCACTGCACGGGTGCGTATGTGTGCAGCATTGTATCTTCTCTCTCCTCTGGTTTGGAGATTCCGGTATGGAGTCAGGAGATGGGACCCAAGTGCATATGCCGAGTCATCTGGAAGGGAAAAGACAGGAGGATGTTAGCCGTGCATGTGCCCCTCGTGATGTCTGCATCATGGGGTCGGACAGTCATGCCTGACTCCCATGTCACTCACCAACCAGCCAGCTGTCTCTGTACACGTTCTGTTTGAATTCTGTTGGGATGTTGCTTTGACGGTATATGTAGCTGTCGTGGCTGGCCCCTGGGTGTTTGGCACAGATGTGACATATGAGGCATTGGGCATCGGCTATCACCTGTACATTGATGGAATGCCACTGCTTACGATTGCGGTACATGTGCTCTGTGGCACGGGGGGCTGTAGTGCCACATGTGTGCAATCAATGGCCCCCACGGTGCATTGGAAACCGGCAATTCTGTAGAAATCCTGCATTGCCTTCTGCCGCAGGTGCTCATTGGTGGGTCTGATGATGTGTTGGGACATGCGTGTAAGGATTGCGGGGACAACCTGGTGTACACATCTGCTCATTGTGGATTGTGACATCCCAGACACTACTCCATTTGTACGTTGGAATGATCCACTGGCAAGGAAATGGAGTGTTGCCAGTACCTTGACCAGTGGCTGCACTGTATGTGAGCGGTGGTCTGGCTGGTGATGTCATCTTGCAGGGCTGTGGCTAATTCCAGGATGTCATCAGGGCTGAATCTGAAGATGCGATACACCTCCGATTCCCCCATGCCAAAGACGTATATGCGCGTTCGGTATATCCTCTCCCGTGCCCTCCTCCTACGCGCCTGTGAACACAGTAGTAGTGCTATGACCATGGCTGCCCCTGGCATGTTGGCATACAGATGTGTTGTCCTGCAAGTGTGGTTGCTCAGCTCATCCGTAACGGTGCTGCTGCAGCTACTCTTCGCTGACATGTGCACGTCTGCTGCTGACTTACCCCTGCTTTATGAGGGGTAACTTTAGGCCGAACGTACAACTTACGTGCACATCGTGTAGCCTGCGCCGGGCGCACATACGTTCGTGAATTGGCGTATCTCCCTCATTTGCATATTTGAAAAGGAAATCAATAGGAGCGCCAAATGCGTCCAGCGTAAATATGTGCCCACTCTACGCCGGCGTAGGAAAGTTACGTCGGTCGGAAGAAGACTATTTTCAGTCCTATATAGTTCTGTGGGTACGGCGCATAGATATGCCGGTGCATATATACACTTACGGGGCGCATCTCAAGATACGCCGGCGTAAGTGCTTTGTGAATCCGGGCCATAGTGTTCAAATAAAAACCTTTTACCATTCACAATGTGTGTTTTACATTTTCCTGTGTCCTCATTAATACCGTAAACAGATTGAACTGTTTCAGTTAACTGAACTGATAGTGTGTGAGTCTCTTATTATTGATACAGTTGGTAAGATGACTGAACCCATGATGTTAGAGGATTTGCAGAATAGGGGCAACCAGTGGGGTACATAGTCTATTACCAGCCCTTACAAGGGTAGCGCTACATATATAATTCAAACTTTATTTAATTTATATATAGAGAGAGAGAGCGAGAGGGAGTGTATAATGGTTTATTCTTTTTGTGACTTATCTTTTCATCAGTTAGACTGTTTGTTCAAAGATTTTTATTTGTGGCAAGCTAATAACCTACAGCCATATGACCCATTTCTATTTCCTCAGACCATTTCCTGATCACTTAAACCTTGCTTAAGAACATAGAACACTCTAAAATGATTTTAAAAACCCATAATATTTGTATCACACAGACTCAGCCAGCAAGTGTCTTTTAGAGGTTTAATTTTGGTTAAAGTGATTAAAACATCCCGTTTTTATTTTTTTTCTTGTTGTTAAATAACAAACATGCCATACTTACCTGCCCTGTGCAGTGGATTTGCACAGAGCAGCCTGGATTCACCTTTTCTTGGATTCCTCTTCGGTGCTCCTGGCCCCTCCCTCCAACTGAGTGCCCCACATCAAACGGCTTGCTACGGGGGCACCCAAGCCGAGCCCCAGCTCCCTGTGTCCATTCAGACACGGAGCCGTGACCTGCCTCGTCCCCTTTCTCTCCTCAGTGGCTGACTGACTTTGATTGACAACAGTGGGAGCCAATGAGGAGGGGAGTACCAGGCAGCTGAGACACTCCTACAACATTGCTGGATCGAGATTGGGCTCAGGTAAGTATTAGGGGGGCTGAAAGGGGCTGCTGCACACAGAAAGATTTTTATCTTAATGTATAGAATGCATTAGTATAAAAAAATAAAAAAAATTATGCCTTTACAATCACTTTAAACTTGGTTTAAGGAGTACGGTGAGTATTGGGATGCTCACCAATACAAATTTAGTGCAAATTGAAACTGAGGACACTCTCTGGTTGTAGCTAAACTCTGTAGAAAGAACCTCTTGTGAGAGATAGTGCGGTAATGGGTTAAGCAGCAACAGTGTTTCTAGAATCTCTCTCTCTCTCTTTTAGACCTTTACACGCTGGGTCTCTGTGCACACAGATGCCTTCTTACAGAACCTACCAGACCCAATACTGTGAGCCACAAAGCCAGATCCTCAGAATTTTAAGAAGCAGGCCCCTAGCTTTCCCTGAGCTGGGACCTCAATGAAACTCCTGTAGTCTTCAGCTATTCTGCCAAAGGTAGCAGCCCTTCAAGCTGGGTCTTCTCCTCTAGGGCAAGGACTTTTAA
This sequence comes from Rana kukunoris, assembly GCA_029574335.1. NCBI lineage: Eukaryota > Metazoa > Chordata > Amphibia > Anura > Ranidae > Rana > Rana kukunoris. Next base: position 78,059,083 of record CM056049.1, read on the forward strand.
TACAGCCTTGATGGTGAACCCCTTGACCGGGGATTGGCTGGAGCTGTATAAGTTTCAGCCCAGTGTCTGCCTCTTCCACCCACTATATTCCAGTACCTAGTAGTAGACAAGGGGAAGTAGCCAAGCCTGCAACCAGCAGGACCCAGAACAGCCTAAAGCAATCAAACTAGAAAATTAATGTATCTTATTCCTACTAGCAACCTAACTAAGAGGGTGCTACATATTGATTTGTCTTACATTTCTAATTAGAACCCATGACTTCTGATCAAGGCATTAAGCTTTGATGAAGCAGGAATTATACAGTAGTTTAATTTAATGATTGGTTTAAGGAATTTTGAAATATGTGTGTATTTAATCTAGTTACCTATCTAGCTATTGTCAGTAGATACAAATGCTTTCTCATTAAAGAACCACTGATGAAAATCATCTGGACACAGGATATCCCTGTAGAACAAGTGAATAACCATTATGCCGCGTACACACGATCATTTTTTGGCATGAAAAAAAAACATTGTTTTTCAGCATTAGTGTTGCTCACAAATATTCGCATTGCGAATATTCGCTACGAATATTGCATATTCGAGTATTCGCGAATAACTCGAATATCGCGGCGAATATTCGCTATTTCGAATATTCGTATTTTTTTCAAATTTCGCAACCAATTTCGCAATCAATTTCGCATTCGCACTAGCGAAATTTCGATTTTTTTTTTTATATATATAAAAAATATATATATAAAAAAATATATATATAAAAAAAAAAATGTTTTTATATAAAATATCACGAATATTCGATATTAACGAATATTCGCGAATATTCTTCGAAATATTCGCGAAATATCGCGAAATCGAATATGGCGTATTCCGCTCATCACTATTCAGCATGTAGAAAAAACAAAGTTTTTCCAACTTCATCATTGAAAACGACATTGCCCATACACCATCGTTTTTAAAAAATTATGATCAAATCGTGGTGACGTACAAGCTACCCTCCCGTCTCATAACTTGCTTCTGAGCATGCGTGGGTTTAAAACGTAATTTTTAACGTCGTTTTAGCCCACACACGATAATTTATTTACAACCCAAAAAAATTCATTTTTTAAAACGACGTTACAAAATGCAGCATGCTCAAATTTATTTTTTGTCGTTTTTCAGAAGATGAAAAACGATGTGAAGCCCACACACAATCATTTTAAATTACATTTTTAAAAACTTTGTTTTTTTTTCATGCCGAAAAGTGATCGTGTATACGCGGCATTAGAACTGGACAATGTTCCTCAATGGGCGGCGGCTACCAAAAGTAACAGAAATGAATGTAGCATTTTTTGGCTCATAGCTTTTTGCCTCCATATTACTAATTTGTTGCATTCTGTTATTTGTTACATATGATAGTAAAGTTGAGTTCTCACCTATGCATTTTAGGCATGTTAAAAAAAAAATCCTGTTTCCTCTATCTTTGATGTGTTTCATAAAAATGCATTCTATATAGAATTGGTAACATGCCTAAAAATGCATGTAAAACATGCTTAAAGTGTGCCTTTATTATAGTATTAATTGTTTTACAGCAACAGCATACAATTCCTACAACAAACACATCACTTGCAAGAGGTCCCTGCTAAAATTAAACTCCAATTCTGGATAAAAATAGTTGCGCCACATATGATAGAGAAAAAAAGGAAATGGTTTAGCAGCACAGAAAAAATAAGATAGTATGAAAGTAATAAGCCAAACAATTTAAATACTAGAATATTTCATTATTCCAAAATACAAGTGACCATGACCATGAATGCATTTCCTTGTTGCATAACTCTTCAATACTATGCAAGGGTTACTGGCAGCCAAAGGTGGTACAAGCTACACCATCACATAGGCCTCTTTTTAGTGCTATGCTCCTTATAACCTCCATTATCTTGAAATCATATTGATTAAATCAACATATAAATAAGAAACGTAAACTATTATTCTGAATACTGCCACTAATTTAAAGCAGGATTAAACCCAAAACCAAATATGTAATATTTATTAGTTTACCAGTTCTTAAATGTGGTGGCAGCAATACATTTCCTTTTTAGGCACCCCCCTTATACTTACCTGAGCCCAATCTTGATCCAGCAATATGCATGATAGTAGTGGCTCTCCCAGGTCTCTATCTCTGTGATGGGAGTAAATTTGGGCAGGGGGCCTGTGGAACTCAGAATCTCTTGGGGAGGTTGGGAAACCCTTGTTCCAGATCCCCATGCACCAACTATGTCTCAGGCCTCGTACACACGAGCAAATAGATTTGTTCAAATCGGTCGGACAGACAGATTTGAACAAATCTGTCTGCTGGGATGTATTGGTTTGATCGTGTACACACGATTAAACCAAAATCCTCGCCGGCAGACAGCGCGCTGACGTGTCGGTGACGTGACGGTGACGTTGACGCCGCCACGTCACCGCACCAGGAAGTAAAACACTTCCGCGCATGCGTCGAATCCATTCGACGCATGTGCGAGAAGATATGTCTGCTGGTTAGCGTACTAACCAGCAGACATGTCGGGCAGAAAGGGTTTGCAGCCGACAGATTTCAAAGCATGCTTTGAAATCTGTCTGGTGGCCAAATCCGTCTGTTTGCCTGTACACACGATCGAATCTGTCTGCTGAAACGGCCCGTCAGACGGGTTTCAGCAGACAGATTTGATCGTGTGTACGCCGCCTCTGTCATCCTGTGTCTCTAATAAGGGCAACACTAATCGGACTCACTGAAATGTTTTGTGTGTGTGTGTGTGTATATGTATATGTATATGTATGTATGTATGTATTGTATATTGTCTAATTATGTTGTGTACTCTTTGCTGGGTCATTGCTGGGTCACCTGGGGTGTGGCTGTATTCCATTGTTCTACTGTGTCTGTCTGCCTTGGGAGTATATTATGGGATGTATGTCTATGTGAAGGGGGGGAGGGATTTCTCTAGCAGTCTCTACCTGCTGATAAGACTGTTTACTAAAAAGAAGTTTGAATATACTTGACCTGTGTGTCTATTGTTATTGGACAGTTTACCTCGCCCTGAATGCAAAAGGTGGGGGTTGTCCCTGAGTGTTACCTCTCTGTACATGTGTTTCAATAAACAGTTCATGTTCCAGCTTGCAGCCAAACAAGTCCTGCGTTCAGGGCAGGACTTAGGGTGGTGGGGGCCCCTGGGCTTGAGTGTTGAAGGGGCCCCCTGGAGCGAGGGGGGGGATCATAGTTGTTGAGCGGGGGAGTGCGCATTAACCACTTAAGACCCGGACCAAAATGCAGGTAAAGGACCTTGCCCCTTTTTGCAATTCGGCACTGCGTTGTTTTAACTGACAATTGCGCGGTCATGCGACATGGCTCCCAAACAAAATTGGCGTCCTTTTTTCCCCACAAATAGAGCTTTCTTTTGGTGGTATTTGATCACCTCTGTGGTTTTTATTTTTTGCGCTATAAACAAAAATAGAGCAACAATTTTGAAAAAAATTCAATATTTTTTACTTTTTGCTATAATAAATATCCCCCCAAAATATATATAATTTTTTTTTCCTCAGTTTAGGCCGATACGTATTATTCTACCTATTTTTGGTAAAAAAAATAAAAAATCGCAATAAGCGTTTATCGGTTGGTTTTCGCAAAATTTATAGCGTTTACAAAATAGGGGATAGTTTTATTGCATTTTTATAAAAAAAATGTTTTACTACTAATGGCGGCGATCAGAGATTTTTTTCGTAACTGTGACATTATGGCGGACACTTTAGACAATTTTGACACATTTTTTGGGACAATTGTCATTTTCACAGCAAAAAATGCATTTAGATTGCATTGTTTACTGTGAAAAAAAAAAGGGGGAGGGGGAGCTTATTGAAAGTTGACTGACTCAGGGTAATTTACCAGTATATTCCATCCACTTTATCAAGATGTTTAATAGCCATTGTAGAGGGAGCTATTCAGTTTTATTGAATGATTGTTTTGTATGACTGTGACTCTTTGAAAACCATCCAATTATACCATGTTGATGAGAAATTCGTTATTCTCTCCTGAGAAATACTTATGAGTTCTTCTATTTTTTCTATGTTGTTTATTCTTCTGAACCATTCTATTTTGGAAGGGGTAATATTTGTGCGCCTATGAGCGGGGACACATTGCCGTGCAGCATTGATCATAAACATTGGGAGCGATTTCAGATAGCGTTTCTTTGGGAGGGAGTTGAAATGTAAGAGATATTGTGCTGGTGTAAAGTCAAGGTTTTCCGATGTGACTAAGGAAATGGTCTCGTGGACAGATTTCCAAAAGTTTTGTATCAATGGGCAGGTCCACCATATGTGGAGCATCGAGCCTTCTTCTTGTTTACACCTCCAACAACAGTCAGAGAGTATTGGCGAGAATTTGTGAAGAATAGAGGGTGTTCTGTACGATGTGTTCTGCCCGTCGAGGTTCTCTGCCGTGTGTACGCGGCCTCAGACTTTGAATGATTAATTTTTAGGTTGGACAATAGATTAAAATGATCCAAGTCTTGTAAGAGGTTTGGTATGGAAATGTGAGGTTCAGAGAGGAACAAGAGCATGTCATCGGCGAATGCCGCAATTTTATAGGTATTTTTCTGAATCTCAATTCCTTTTATGTTCTGGTTGGCTCTAATTTTATTTAGAAGTGGCTCAAGGGTCAGAACAAAGAGTAGGGGGAATAGTGGGCATCCCTGTCTCGTTCCATTACATAGATTGAAGGCGTTCGATAGGTGGCCGTTAACTCGTACTCTGTTGGATTAGTGTAGAGTGCAGTGATATAGGCCTTCATTTGAGGTAAAATGCCTATGTGATCCAGTACTGCATCGATAAAGTCCCAGGCCACTCTATCGAACGCCTTTTCAGCATCTAGGGATAACAAGAATCCTTGTTTCTTGTTAGAGGTTAACCAGTGACTAATGTTAAGGGCTTTAATTGTATTGTCACGCCCCTCTCTACCTGGGATGAATCCCACCTGATCTAAAGTTATAAAGGAATTGAGTAGTGGGACCAATCTGTTGGCTAAGATTTTGGCGTAAATCTTGACATCAACGTTAATTAAGGATATAGGTCTATAGTTTGTGACTTGTGATGTATCCTTACCCTCTTTAGGAATTACTGTAATGTGTGCCTCAAGTAGTTGTTTGGGAGGTTGGCATTCAGACTTGAGCGATTGTAAGGTTTTCAGGAACCTTGGTTTTAAAATTTCGTTGAACGTCTTGTAATATTGTAGGGGTAAACCATCAGGTCCAGGTGCTTTACCAATTTTCATCTCCTCGATGGCTTTGTCATATTCTGGGCCTGATATAGGGGCTTCAAGTTCCTGTGCTTTGTCTTCAGCTAGCTTTTGTGGGCTATATTTTCCTAGGAAATCCTGGATCATTTTTGCTCTTTTCTCTGAATTCTGGGGGCATTTTGGATTTGACGGAAGGTCATAGAGTGATTGATAGTATGTTTCAAACTGCTTGGCGATCTCCTCGTTTGTGGAATGTGATTTCCCTTGATTGTCTCTAATTTGGTGTATAGAAACAGGGGTGAAGGGGCGCTGGATGCACAAAATCAATAAAAGGTATGTAATAACTATGTATACTCAAGTGCATATATATACATTAAAATGTGCAATCTATTAATACAAAAATCATAAAATTATTGATATAGTGAACTAGTGTCCATACAATGAAGTGAAAGGAAAGTCCTAATAGTGCTAAACGATAAGCACCCAATGGCATATCACAGCCCAAAATGACGTATATATTGCAGTTCAGGAACCACCACCATATATTTGCACCCGATGTGATCGATAGAAATGGCTCCTTACCAATAACAGTAGACTCTTTTAATTAAAAAAGAAGTCATAAATCGCTTGTGTTAATGAGATGACTCAGAATGATCCGTATAGGCAAATCAGATGATCCAATATTCATATAGATAGGGGTCATAGAAATAGAAAGGCAATCATAGTGAAGTATTGTTTATTAAAATATTATAAAAAGTAACATGCCAAGTGGCTGCTTACTTAGATTGTGCCCTGATCCCGGCACTGAGGCTTGTAGCGTGTATTCGATATCCAATCGAACCCGCGGATTCGGATAAGGATCGGTGGTCCGTCGCGCTGGTAGTCTCACTGGCCATGTCATGTAATGTCAAATCTTTCAATTGTAGCTTGATTTGTCTTAATGCTCTGTAAGGAAGGCTCGATGCTCCATTCGATGTGTCTATGAGGGGATTCAAGGGAATGTTGAAGTCCCCCCCTAGAATTAAAATTCCTGCGGCAAAGGTTGTCAGCAAATCCTTAATCTTGCGGAAAAAAGTAACTTGACCCGAGTTTGGGGCGTAGACATTAGCAATTGTCATTGGATGGTTTTCTAATTTTCCCTTAATAAATAGATATCTACCACTGGGGTCTAGCAGGGTGTCATGCACTTGGAAAGGAGTCTAACCAGAAATTAGTATAGAGACCCCTTTTGTTTTCCCTTCTGGGTTTGAAGCATGAAAAGCTATAGGGTATCTCCTATCTTGAAATTTTGAGATTCTATCAGTTTTGAAGTGGGTCTCTTGTACGCAAACGATGTTAGCTTTTTGTTTGTGAAACTCATTAAGGAATTTGGTTCATTTTTCAGGTATGTTGAGGCCTTTAGCATTTACAGATTGAAGTTTAACAGATATTGGGATCGTCTGTTGATTACTCAGAGTCATTGCTACAGATCGTGTGTGGATAGTTTTTTGTGTCTGTTTTCAAAGCGTCTAACAAAAAAAAAAGGGAAAGAAGGAGGGAGGAGGGTTGGAGGGGGGAAGGAAGAGGTTGGAAGGATATAACTCCGGGGGTAGGCTTAGACCTGCTGGTCTACCCTAGTGTATAAAAAACTGGATGGGTCAAAGGACGGACAAATAATCTGCCCCTTTTGTGGGTTCGTGACTATAATCGGTCTCGAAATGGATTTTTAGGTTTTGAATGTGAACAATAGTACACAGTCAGAGTAGGTACTCCTATCTAATGTAGATTCTTGTATTTAGTCGTATTCTATTTAACTCTTTCTTACCTACACTCTTCCTATCTCTCTACTTTGTTCTGTAAACCAGTGAAAGTAGCACTCTGTAACAGCAAAAAACAAAGAAAACCCTAATGGCACGGGGATATTTGTGGAGAGTTGAGGGAAAAACTAAAAAATAGATAAACAAAATGACGATGTTGAGTCTCATGTGTTGAATTGGTGGTTGTCCGGATTCAGCATATAAATACAACTGCAAAGAGAGCTTATGTCCAGGGGGAGACACCCAATGGATTAGCATTTGGAGGGTATCGAAAATATCAGGCTTAACTACTTGAGATCCGCGCTACAGCCGAATGACGGCTCTAGCGCAGATCTAAATTGTCAACAAGCCGTCAATTGACGGCTTGTCACTAGCTGCTTCCCAGAGCGCGCTGCGGGGAAACACTGTGTTGCCCGTGTCCCTTGGACACAGCCAATCACAGATCGCCGCGAACGGCCAATCAGACTGGCCGTTTGCGATGCGATCTGTGTGGCCAATGAGAGATGATCTCATAGATCATCTCTCATTGCCGTTTTACATAGAGACAGCGTTCTGTCTCTGGAGAGCAGGAGACGGATCTGTGTCTCTTGTACATAGAGACACAGATCGGTCACCTCCCCAGTCACCCCCCCTCCCCCCACAGTTAGAACACTATGCAGGGAATACATTTAACCCCTTCCTCACCCCCTAGTGTTAACCCCTTCAATGCCAGTCACATTTATACAGTAATTAGTGCATTTTTATAGCACCGATCGCAGTATAAATGTGAATGACGCCAAAAATGTGTCAAAAGTGTCCGATGTGTCCGCCATAATGTCGCAGTCCCAATAAAAATCGCAGATCGCCGCCATTTCTAGTAAAAAAAAATAATAAAAAATAATAATTCTTTCCCCTATTTTGTAGCCACTATACATTTTGCGCAAACCAGACGCTTATTGCGATTTTTTTTTTTTTTTTTTAACCAAAAATATGTAGAAGAATACGCATCGCCCTAAACTGAGAAAAAAAAGTTTTTTTTTTTTTTAATTGGGATATTTATTATAGCAACAAGTAAAAAATATTGTATTTTTTTCAAAATTGTCGCTCTTTTTTGTTTATAGCGCAACAAATAAAAACCGCAGAGGTGATCAAATACCACCAAAAGAAAGCTCTACTTGTGGGGAAAAAAGGACGTCAATTTTGTTTGGGAGCCACGTTGCACAACCGCGCAATTGTCAGTTAAAGCGACGCAGTGCCGGAAGCTGAAATATCACCTGGGCAGGAGGGGGTTATAAGTGCCCAGTAAGCAAGTGGTTAAAAGATCATTAATGACTATTTTACTTTCGACCACTAGGTGGGAATGTTGCTTTCGTATTATATAGATTACTTGTCTAACATTAAGAGTTTGAGCAGTTTCCTTGTGTAAGTTTATAACCTCATGACACCCCAAGGGGTGAATAATAAAAAAAAAAAACAGAAGAGAACCAGATAACTTATTCAACAGAAGAGAACCAGATAAATTCAACTATTGTAACTGGACAAAAATTTTAGAAAAACCCCTGTGTTAAGGCATCGCAGTCGATCAAGCGTATGAATTGTGTATTTGGTTTATATTCCATGTACTGCAACGACCGCAAAGCCGTTTGTCTATTGTAGTGGTAGCATTGTCATCAGGAATATTGAGGTGAGCAGATTAATTGCTCACTTGCACTTTAAGGCGCTGGTGTATGGACTAACTAGGTGTTGATCACCGCCATGTCTGATCCAATCTTGTGATGCGAGCATGGATCTATAACCCAATAAGAAAACTTAGCAAACAGATAAAGGCTTAACATATGTCTTTAACACCTATGCAGATCATCTGAGTTCTAATACACTTTCTATGTATGACTGGAAGTCGTCTGAACATTTTCAAGCCCTTCTAACAGAAAAAGCAGGATCAACATTGGGCTGAGATAGTTATTAAGTAATTCCCCCCTTATAGGTACCAGAAGTCCACTATTATCTCCCAAAAGTGTCGCGGTATAACCCAGTAGGGTGTCTGCGTATCAAACAGTCATAATATGGTAAAGCTATACTAAGAGATAGGCTGTCTGACATAAAGTAGATAACCGACCGTAAAAGCGAATTGAGTGTATAACATAAGGGATAAACGGTTGTCTCTTGCTTTTTGAACTGTGTGAAAAAGGGAGCCTTACTTACAAGCGTTTAGTTCGTGACGATCTAATACATCAACCCTTTTTGTAGAAATTTTGTCTGATTCTTTGTTAGTCGGTCGGGTCACCTTGGAGGGATGCAGCTCTGTTCTCCTTGTTGACGGTGAAAAGTGTTGCTGCAGGAGATAAAGAAAGAAAGACATGGGGGAAAAAAAAGGGGGTTAAAAAAAATAAAATATAAGTCTGTCCGGTTAGGCTAGGGCCTGCGTATACCAGAATCCAGACTCTAATACAGTTTAAAGAGAGATGTGCAGAGAAACTGTAAATCTGCGGCGGCTGGATTGATATGTTCGGAGCTTTGAATGGGCTGGTCTTCGGCTATCAATCTTCCAGAATTTGGAACCGGATTTAGGTGTCCATGTGGTCCTGGTGATCCATTCGGTCTCTACGTCTGGGTGGAGAGATTCCTGGGTCTCCTTGGGCTTCTACTCTTCTGTTGTGGAGAGGAGACGGCGATCTACGGCGTCAATCTCTCCGTTTCTGTGCTCTAGTGGTGTGATTGTTGGAAACTGCAACCCAAGGCTTGTTTATTTTAAATGAGTTGTACCATTCTGGGACCTCTGTTCTAGGTATGTTCATGGCTTCACAGAAAGATCGGAGGTCGTCGGGTGTTCTAAGCAGCGCTGTGTGACCCCTCGAGGTAGCCGAGAGGCAGAAGGGGAACTTCCACCTGTATGGTATCCCTCTCGATCGCAGTTGCTCTGTGATCGGGCGCAAAGCCCTGCATTGCTGCAAAGTTATGTTTGAGAGGTCTTGATAGAGTTTTATTTCTGTGCCATTATAGATGACCCTGTTTTTCTCCCTGTCTTTTCTCAGGATCGCTTCCTTAAGAGGGAATTTTACCAGGCAGCAAATTATATCTCTGGGGGGGTCATTTTCTCTCCCTCTGGGTCTTAGGGCTCTGTGGACTCTCTCGAACTCGATCGGGGTGTCAGGAGGTCTTTCTAGAATGTCATTAAATATAGTTTCTGCAGTACGTTCTACAGGTATTTGGTCCGGCATTTCTGGGACCCCCCGTATCCGGATATTATGGCGCCTCCCCCTATTCTCGAGATCTTCTAAGTGGCGGTACAATTCAATGATATGGGAGAGGTGCATGTCGGCATTTTCTTGTACTTGTTTTATGGCCTCTGAGTGGCATGCTGAGGCCTGTTCTATGACTCCAGTCCTGCTGCTATGCCCTGGATGTCAGCCCTGATGTCGGTTATGGCTGCAGTAAAGGACGCTTTAATGTCCATGGCGACTGCCTGCAGATTAGCCTGTAAGTCTGCCAGGCTCAGGGACTGTGCCTGCTGCTGTGCCAGCTGGATTGGGGATGGCAGCGCTGTTTGGGCGCCGATCGCGCCGTCCGCGTGGGTGCTGGAACTGCCGAGCGGCATCGGAGGCTTACTCGAGGCCGCGGCTTTGGGGCCTACAGCCTGCGCCGCCCGGAACATCTCTGGGATGACAATCGGGGCTTGCTGACCTGTCTCCATCTGCTCCTTGGGTGTTGAGGAGCAGCGATCACCTTTCCCCAGGCTTATTAAAGCTGATATTGCCCCCGTGGGTGTTATTTGCTGCTACCAGGTGCCAGAGAAGAGGGATCAGGCGTCCATCTCGTTCCAACGCTAGGCCACGCCCCCCCATTAATTTTTAATTGATCAATTAATCTTTAATTTTTTTGATCGATCAAAGTGCTGTTGCACTTCCCTCTATCAACCTGGGATTCTACAGCCATCCACTGGGAGTTGTGATAGTTCCCTTCACGGGACATCTACATGCTGACGGACTGATGTTAACTTCTCCTCATCTGGATTCAGCAGTGGTATCGTTGTACACATTTTTAAGCCAGAATCATACTTAGCTACAGGTTTTTATGACTGCTTTTGGTACCGTTTGGTATTACTCACACCATTTTTACAGTTTATGTAGCTACATCGATTTTATCTCCAGTGCAATATTTATTTTGTTACCTACTTGAAGACTATATAAAGTATTTTAATGCTATTTTCATGGAGCACTGCCTTTGTGTGTTCTTTGTATCCTGCTTATCCTTTTTTCCAGTGGTTGGTAGCTGCACTGGAATCAGCCTGCAAGGAGATCAGCTAAAAGTAGTTGGATCGGTATGTGCGTTATAATTAATCGAAATTAGTCGATTAATCGATAAAAAAAAAAAAAACGATTAATCGAACACAAAAATTTTGATCAGTAACAGCCCTAATATATATTTTTCTAAAAAATAAATAAAAAAAGTAGGGGTTGCTGTCCAGGGCCCTGGGGGCCTCCGGGCCCCTGGGGACCTCCGGACCCCTAAAAAAATAAAATAAAATTGAGGGGCCTCCTATTGGGCGGGGCCCATGGGCTTGAGCCCAGTCAAGCCCAATGGTAAGTCCGGCCCTGCCTGCGTTGTTTCTGGTTGTAATATGCGGCTAATATCTAATATCTATATTCAGACTGGAGGAAGCGGTATATGTCGAAAGAACTCAATCGGAGTGTGGGACGTTTCATTAAAATCTCCTCATTGGCTCACAAAATAGGGGCAGCTATTGTCTCCTCCTGCTGTCAATCACAGCCAGCTAGTGGGATAATAAGGAGAGGGCGGTGGGTGGGGCTGAGCCGTGCTCTGTGTATGAATAGACAATGGACATTCAAAGGAGCAAGCCTGCTTGAGTGCCCCCAAAGAAAAGGCTTGCTATTGGGAGCACTTGGTAGGGGGGAGGAGCCATGACTGCTGGCAGGGGACCCAAAAGAGCAGAATCAGGGTGGCTCTGTGCACAACAATTGCACAGAGCAGGTAAGTATAACATGTTTGTTATTTATTTATTTATTACAATCAATCACCAGTGGGGACACAGACAGCAATACAAATCAAATCCTGCACCAATCGAAATTAAAAGAAAAGTTTAGATACACTTAGAGCAGGGGTCCCAAACTCAAATTACCTGAGGGCCACAAGACAAGTTTTCATATTACATGGGGGGCCGCATGCAAATTTTCCAACTTCAAAAACAGTACTGGTGTCAGCGAACCCATTATTAACCATGACCACTACACTACACACGGACCACTACACTACACACGGACCACTACACACTGACCACTACACACTGACCACTACACACTGACCACTACACTGCACACTGACCACTACACTACACACTGACCACTCACCATCAGGGTACAGCACATCAGGGCACAGCGCACATGAGTGCACAGCGCACATCAGGGTACAACCCCCAGCACATCAGGGTACAAAGCCCAGCACATCAGGGTACATCAGAGCACAGCACATAGGGGTACAGCACAACAGGCCACATCACGGTGCACAGCACATCAGGGCAGGTCATATCAGGACAGGGCACATGGCACATCAGGGTACAGGACATGGCACATCAGGGCACAGCACATCGGGACAGGGCACATTGCACATCAGGGTACATGGGGCACATGGCACATCAGGGTACATGGGCCACATCAGGGTACATGGGGCACAATCAGAGCACATCAGGGCACAATCAGGGAACACCAGGGCACAATCAGGGCACATACGAGCACACCAGGGCACATGGGGCATATCAGGGCACATACGAGCACACCAGGGCACATGGGGCACATGAGAGCACATCAGGGCACAGCACATCAGGACAGGGCACATGGCACACCAGGGTACAGGACAGGGCACATGAAACAGCACATCAGGGTACAAAGCCCAGCATGGGGTACCCTGATGTGCTGGGCTTTGTACCCTGATGTGCTGTTTTATGTGCCCTGTACCCTGATGTGCCATGTGCCCTGATGTGCTGGGCTTTGTACCCTGATGTGCTGTTTCATGTGCCCTGTACCCTGATGTGCCATGTGCCCTGATGTGCTCTGCACATCAGGGCACATGGGGCATATCAGGGCACATGGGGCACATACGAGCACACCAGGGCACAATCAGGGCACATAAGAGCACATCAGGGCACAATCAGGGAACATGGGGCACATGAGAGCACATCAGGGCACATGGGGCACAGAACATCAGGACAGGGCACATGGCACATCAGGGTACAGGGCACAGGGTACCCTGATGTACAGAGCCCAGCACATGAGGGTTCATGGGGCACATGAGGGTACATGGGGCATATCAGGGTACATAGGGCACATGGCACATTGGGGCACATGAGAGTACATGGGGCACAATCAGAGCCCATCAGGGCACAATCAGGGCACATGAGAGCACATCAGGGCACATGAGAGCACATCAGGGCACAATCAGGGCACATGAGAGCACATCAAGGCACATGGGAGCACATCAGGACACAATCAGGGCACATGAGGGCACATGAGAGCACATCAGGGCACATGGGAGGCACATCAGGACACAATCATGGCACATGAGGGCACATGAAAGCACATCAGGGCACAATCAGGGCACACCAGGGCACATGAGGGCACATGGTAGCATATCAGGGCACATGAGAGCACATCAGGGCACAGGTCAGCATTTACCTGTTGTTTCCTTCAAAGGCAGAGTAGCGCAAGAAGCGTCTGTCATAAGTTCACTTGTCTCTTATGTCACGCTGCTACTCCCCGGCGGCCCCTCCCCCCTCTCTTCTCGTCCATCTCAGATGATGTCACAAGCAACTGGGGATGGACGAGAAGAGAGGGGGGGCCGCCGGGGAGTAGCAGCGTGACATGAGAGACAAGTGAACTTATGACAGACACTTCCTGCGCTACTCTGCATCTACACTGCCGCGGCACCCCCCGGCACTGCCTGCGGGCCATTTAAAACCGGTCCGTGGGCCGCAAATGACCCGCGGGCCAGTACTTTGAGACCCCTGACTTAGATGATGAGGTGAGATCAGAATAATTTTTCATCTGATATTTCTCAGATTGAGGCAATAAAGTATATGTTGCCCAAAAAAATTAAATGAAAAATACATGTACAGTAAAACCTTGGATTGCGAGCATAATTCGTTCCAGAAACATGCTTGTGATCCAAAGCACTTGTATATCAAAGCAAGTTTTCCCATAAGAAATGATAGAAACACAAATGATTCGTTCCACAACCATTTTTTTATAAGTCCTTCAGTTTATAGTCCATATAAAAAGATTATAGCAATGTAACAGGTTGTGTAACCATAAAATGTCCATTCACAAATTGAAGCCTCCACTAGGGATTAGAAGCAAAATCCAGAAGGCGCTACAGCAGGGGTAGGCAACCCCCGGGAAGCAAAGCCTCTTTTGCCAGCACTTGACTCCCTTCCCATCAGCAGAGCAGCGCAGGAAAGTGTCAGTGAGACACTAATGCATTGCAATTTCAGAATACCGCACCTGCACTGAGGGGGAGGCACTGTGCCCCCACACATTGTAAAACATGGGAAACATTGTTTGATTCTCTAACTCTGCTGTAGCTGCGATCGTCTACTTTTGTGATGGGGAAGAGATTGGCTGCAGTTCTGCTAGGGGGGGTCCCTGTTTCCAGGAGGAGGAGGAGGAGGACTGTCTTGGCTACTGCTAAAGCCAATCACATTCCTGCTAGCCCTGTCCACCATCTGGAGGAAGATGATTCTCTTTCACTGTGATTGAGAAAACCACAATCAGATGACAGTTTGTAAAATGACTGTTTGTCATGAACAAGCAATAATGTCTGTCCATGTGTCTATTAAAGGCCTGTCTCTCTTTCTGGCTGCCTTTTATCATCTCTCCTGCCTATATGGCTCCACACTAGGCCATCCCAGGAAGTCTATATTAACTGTTGCACTGCAGGTCTGCTTTGCTGTTCAACTTTGTTTGTTAGCTTGTGTTCCTGTCTGCCGTGTGCTACGTTAACCTTTCTGTGTACCGATTTTGGCTCATCTCTGACTACTCCTGTTTGCCTGTGACACTGACCTTTGGCATGTCCCTTGGTTACCCTCGTCTGCCTGTAGCCCCGACCTCAGCTTACCTATCACTATCCCTTGTGTCCTCAGTGGCTGCTTCCCCTCTCTCCCTATGCAGCGTGACCTGGGGGACTCCAGGGGCTGTGACCTGGGTTTAGTTGCAGCAAAGGCCATCCTCACCACTAGAGGCTCTGGTGAACACCTGCTGGACCTTAGACTCTGCGCCCTGGGGAATCTTGGGTTCACGTTTCCTGTCCTTCCGCAGCAGTCTGCTATTGGGTTCACTACCTAGATGTCTACCCCTGTCTCCATTGGGGTGCATTTGTCACCTGGCCACAGGTGACCTGACACTGTTGAGCTTCTGGGAACTTTGTTGAAATTATTCCTGAACCTTGCGTTACTTACAACTGAACCCTGACACCCTGTGTCCCTTTAAGCCACAGCCAGTATTCAGCACATTGAAAATCACACCCAACCACTTTTTCTCAGGTGCGGGGGGCCCAACTTATGATCCTGCACATATGCCCACTACTTTGAGAAAATGCCCCTGACCTGAGCTCATCTTTGCGCATCCATTCCAGATGCTTGTATGTGACATCACATACATCACATACATCACCACATACATCACATATGGATGCGAGAGGTGGATCAGCCGGATGAGTGTGCCAGGACAGGTAGATGCATCTCATCTCTGCTTCCTTTCACCACTCTGC
Organism: Rana kukunoris; assembly: GCA_029574335.1. NCBI lineage: Eukaryota > Metazoa > Chordata > Amphibia > Anura > Ranidae > Rana > Rana kukunoris. The sequence goes on from CM056049.1 coordinate 78,074,868, forward strand.
ATATCACACATATCATGAGAAGAAGGTGGAGCAGATGTGCAGGAGGGTACAGCGGTAGGGAAAATAAGCAGGAGGGGTTTGTTGGGACAGAAGAGCAGGAGGGTACAGCGGTGGGAAAAATGAGCAGTAGGGGTTCAGAGGTGGAGCAGAAAAGCAGGAGGGTACAACGGTGGGGTAGATGTGCTGGGAGGTACAGTGGTGGAAGAGATGCGAAGGGGGTTCAGCAGTGAGTCCAGGGAAGGGGAAAATATATCATCCAGGTATATGATGACAAAGAGATCAAGATAGTCTCTAAAGATATTGTTCACGGAATGCTGGAAAGTAGCAGGGGCATTGCAAAGTCCAAAGAGCATCACTAAATATTCAAAGTGTCCGAAGTGGGTGCGAAAGGCAGTTTTCCATTTGTCACCGCTACGGATGTGCACCAAGTTGTAGGCCCCACGGAGATCCAGTTCTTAATTGTCACCTTATTGAGCTCTCAATAATCCACGCAGGCACAGAGAGTATGATCCTTCTTCTCAACAAAGAAAATCCTTGCCAAGATTCTGCCAAAGGGAATTTCGGACCCAGGGAGGAGCTCAATTGGGCAATCATAAGGCCTGTGCGGAGGAAGAGTCTCAGCCCCCTTTTTGTTGAAGACTTCCAAGAAGCTATGGTATACTTCAGTAACAGATTGGCGGGTCTCGGTATCAAGGGAGAAGGAGCACACAAAACTTCCTGTAGACAATGTTGCTGGCAGTAGGGGAAGCAGAAGCTGATCTCCCCTGTTGTTCAATTGATTTGTGGGTTATGGGCCTGTAGCCAAGGCAAGCCCTGAATAATGGGAAAAAGAGGAGACTCGATGACACCCAGACACAAAAGTTCCCGACGATTACTGGTAATGGTCGTGGCCAAAGGCAAGGTTTCCTGTGTGACCAGTCTGGATTTTAAGACTGATCCTAAGTATACAGAAAAAAGTCTTTTAGCCCTAGGGCACAGAGGGATGTGATATTTGGTGGCAAAAGAAAAGTAAAAAAAACTGCTGCAGGCTCCAGAGTCAATTATAGCGTTGACTTGGATATTTCCTCCTGGAAGCTGTAAGAGAACGGGAATAGCCAGGTGAGTAGAGTTATTAGGGACAACAGGTGTATTAACGGACAACATGGAAAAGCACTTACAGAGCTTTGCAGGGCAAGTCCTTACATAATGTCTGGCTTCTCCACAATAGAGGCATAAGTTATTAGTTCGTCGATGTTAACGTCCCTCAGGTGTGAGTGAGGGGCTGAGTAAGCCCAACTGCATAGGCTCTGAAGTGTCAGAGGTGGGGGAGATGGGTTAGAGAAGGTGGGTACCCGAGGCAACATCCAGACTGGGTGAGATGGACTGGTGGCCCTTATCCAGAGGTGGTTTCCACAAATCTAAAGTATACCACTTGGCCTTCAGGAGAATGATTAAAACTCATCTCTTCTGAAGGTAGCGCCTTCCTTTATCCAAGGAATGGAAATAGCGCCCAGAGGCGATTCAGTTCGCAAGTGTTGCGCTCTATGGGCCAGATTCTCAGCGGCGCTACGCCTGCGTAAATGGATTTGCGCGGCGTAATTGTAAATGTGCGCCTGCGTATCGATGCGCGGTAAACACAGAACCACATACGCAAGAATTTTTTTTTCGTCTGGGCGGCGAAAATGCTTTAAGCTAGCGCGGCGTAGGCACATAGTTACGCATCGAAAATATTCAGTTCCCATTGAATTAGCATGCAAATATGCAAATGAGGGAGATGCTCGGATTCCCGAAACTACGCGCGTTCGGCGTAGGCTACGCATGGTGCGTGTAACACAAAAGCCTTCAGTAAACATACCCCTCATAAAAGCACGGGTAACTTTGCTCAAGACCGTGTGCAAGTCAGCTGGAGAGCAACTACAGCAGCACCATAACGGACGAGCTGAGCAATCACACTTACTGGACAACACATTCGTATGCCAACATTCCAGGGGCAGCCATGGTCTTATCACTACTAATGTATGCAGAGGAAGAGGAGCATAGAAGGAGGAGTAGGAGGAGGGGGGCACGTGAGAGGATCTACCGAGCGCGCATGAGGCTCTTTGGCGTGGGTGATGAGGAGGTGTATCGCATCTTCAGATTCAGCCCTGCTGCCATCCTGGAAATAACCACAGCCCTGCAGGATGACATCACCAGCCAGACACACCGCTCACATGCACTGCAGCCACTGGTGAAGGTACTGGCAACACTCCATTTCCTTGCCAGTGGATCATTCCAGCGTACAAGTGGAGTGGTGGCTGGGATGTCACAAACCAGCATAAGCAGATGTCTGCACCAGGTTGTCCCCGCAATCCTCAGACGCATGTCCCACCACATCATCAGACCCACCACTGAGCACCTGCGGCAGCAGGGAATGACAGATTTCTACAGAATTGACGGATTCCCACGCACCATCGGGGCCATTGATTGCACACATGTGGCACTCCAGCCCCCCAGTGCCACAGAGCACATTTACCGCAATCGGAAGCACTGGCACTCCATCAACGTACAGGTGATAGCCGATGCCAAATACCTCATATGGCACGTCCGTGACAAAGACCCCGGGTCCAGCCATGACAGCTACATCAACCGTCAAAGCAACATCCCAGAAGATTTTGAGCAGGACATGTATGGGGACAGCTGGCTGGTTGGTGAGTGACATGGGTGGCAGGCATGAATGTCCCCCCCCCATGATGCTTACATCACAAGGGGCACATGCATGACTAACTTCCTCCTGTCTTTTCCCTTACAGGTGACTCTGCATATGTACTGGGACCCCATCTCATGACTCCTTTCCGGAACCCCCAAACCAGAGGAGAGAGAAGATACAATGAAGCACACATCAAAACCTGTGCAGTGGAGGGGGGCGTGGCTACCGGCCTCTAAGATGGCCGCTTAACCTGGGAGCTCCGTGACACACCGGAGATTTTCAGCCCACAGCAGCGCACACCGAGGGCATTTCGATTGTTAAAACGTCCCGTTTGGTCGTGAATCTCCACTGAACGACGAGATGATGGGGAGAAACCGCAAAAAGCCGCTACAGCCTCAAAAGATGGAAAATGTCGTTCCCCTCACGGCGCGCGGGACTCCTCAAAATGGCGCAGCTTCTGTGAGAGGAAATATGCAGGCCGCACCGCACTGCTCCATTGAAGGTATGCGACATGGTGACTCGCTCCAGAGTGGCACGCTGAGTGATACTCCCTCAGGAACCCCAAGTCCCACTACCAGAAGCCCGGCTAAATCTAAGCTAAGGAGAGACTCCCCACATAAGCCAGAATGCGCCATGGAAATGACCACCCACTCTCAGGCCTCTCTTAGTCCTAGGGAAAGAGAAGGGGATCCCATAGCAAATTTTCCTACAGCTGATAAACCAATTTCTGACACAATGCTCAAGGAAATGCTGCTCTCTCTTCGCTCTTCCCTACAAGCAGATCTTTACAGAGGTTTAAATGAATGTCAGAGAGAGGTACACATTCTGGGTACCAGGGTGGACGCAATTGAACACAGAATGGAGAATTTTGCCTCATCGCACAATGTTATGGTGGATGCACATTCCAGTCACAAAGATGAAATTACATGGATCGAGGACAGATCTAGGAGGAATAACCTCAAATTAAGGGGTGTGCCTGAGACAGTGCCTCCTAATCAGCTCCTTCAATATGCACAAACCTTATTCTCCTCAATGCTACCAGAAGCAACAGCCCAAGATCTCCTGATCGACCGCATACATAGGATCCCTAAACCGTCATTTCTCCCTGACGAAATCCCTAGAGATGTTTTACTCAGGATCCATTTTTTCCATGTGAAAGACATAATTTTGCAAACATCACGCAGACCAGGGAGCCTCCCCCAACAATACGGAAATCTCAGGGTCCTGCCTGACCTTTCCAGGCACACTTTGCAGCGCCGTAGAAATCTATTATCAATCACCAAAGCGTTCAGAAACCACGCAGTGCCACACAAATGGAAATATCCTGCTACCTTGGTGATTACCCATGACGGTTCTGATATTTCAGTATCCAACCTGGAAGATGGTTTGACACTACTTCGCCGTTGGGGAATAGTCCCAGACCAAACCACGGATCCACGCACCATGAATGTCCCCCAAGGAATTCAACACGATTGGCAAGTAGTCTCCCGCAAGAAAAATAAGAAATCTACAAACGGCAGCAAAGCCCATGGTTGACTCAAGCCCTACCTAGAATATCTCCGGTATAGAGTTGCTACACGGCAGCTCCTTTTTCCCCTGTTAGCTTAATAGCAGCTACGTCTGCGATAGGATCAGTTAATGGATCCATTTCTTAAGATTGTTTGGTTAACTGTTTATGTTTTTTTTGTTCCTACCCTGTCTGTTTGTTTTCATGATATGCACAGGTTTCCCAAGGACATCTCCTCCTTTACAAGGTCCGGTACCAAACCTCTTCTTGTCACGGCTGTCTTTGAGAGTGCCAATGGCAATGATCCCTACCTGATATGTGAGTACCAAATCACAATTGTTAACCACACTACTGTACCAACCTCACTATGGTGATCAAAATTTTGTCTATTAATGCTAGGGGACTAAACCACCCAGCAAAAAGATTTTCACTATGGACAGAGGTTCACAAATCCAACGCAGATATCCTATGTGTGCAAGAAACACACTTCCAAGCGAATAAAACTCCGCAATTTACTCATAGGGACTTTCCTACTATCTATACTCCTTCCAACCCGACGGCCAAAAGAGGAGGTGTCCTGATAGCGTTCAAAAATTCTATAGCTTTCAAACCTAAAGATGTTATCACTGATGTTAAAGGCAGATACGTGATAATTGCTGGTGACATAAATACTAAACCATATACCATAGTCTCACTTTACGCTCCAAACACCCACCAATTAAGATTCATACGAAGAGTGCTTAAGAGAGCTACTTCTTTACAATATGGCAGACTGTTGGTGTGCGGTGATTTTAACATTATTTCAGATCCAATGATTGACTCCTCACCTAGAAGGACAAGAGGAGTCCCAACACTTCTACCGCTTCTACACTCAGAAGAACTATTTGATGCATGGAGATGCCTTCATTCGAATGAACGCGACTATACTTTTTTTTCAGGGAGACATGGTTCCTACTCAAGAATAGACATGTTCTTGACAGACAAATGGCTACTACAGGACATAGATAAAACATCAATTCATGACATTACGTGGTCTGACCACGCTGCCATCTCCTTGTCAATTGTAGAAAGAGGGGTCTCTCCCTCCTCATCCATCTGGCGCTGTAACAATAGAACTATACTAAATCCACACCACCAAAAATCCATTACCGAACACCTCAATAACTATTTCCACCTCAATTCAAACTCTGTAAATGATCCTAATACCTTGTGGAATGCTCACAAGGCAGTTATACAGGGTATTATCATACAAATAGGGGCAATAGAAAAAAGAAAAAGAACCAAAGAAATCCAAGATGTCCTTAGTGACCTAAAAGATACTGAGAACAGTAATAAACAATCACCACCCCCCCCCCCCTTGACCGCCAAATTGAAAGACCTTAGAGAAAAACTTTGGGAACTATTATCGCAACAATATGATAAACACTTGAGAAGGCTTAAACTCAATCATTATAACAATGTTAATAAGGCAGGTAAATACTTAGCAAATAGATTGAAAGTTATGCGCAATACATCTAGAATAGCTTTCCTCACTGACCCACTCTCCCTACACAAAGTCACAAACCCCCAAAAAATTGCTGATTTATTTGCAAAATACTACGGCTCTCTGTATAACCTCAAAAAAGATGTTCCCCAACCTAACATACATGAGATTCAATCCTTCCTTCATACGCTGAAACTTCCCTCTCTAACATCCCAACAATTGGAGGATCTTAACTTGCCTATCACACCACAGGAGATACTGAAAGTCATACACTCCCTTCCCATGGGGAAATCACCAGGTCCCGATGGTTTTTCCAACGAATATTTCAAAACATTCCATGCAGTTTTGACACCATATATGTCAACTGTCTTCAACACTTTTATATCCACCACTTCCCTTCCCCAAGAAATGTTGAGAGCCCACATAGTGACAATTCCAAAACCTGGTAAAACCCCAGACATTCCTGAAAATTTTAGGCCTATTTCCCTCCTTAACACTGACACCAAGATTTATGCAAAACTCTTAGCCACAAGATTAAAACATATCATCCCTGCACTTGTTCGAAGCGACCAGATGGGCTTTGTGAGGGGGAGACAGGCCTCTAACGCCACTAGGCGTATTATTGATATTGTGCACCATGCTGGAAAGACTCGAACGCCTTCTCTGTTATTGTCCATTGATGCAGAGAAGGCGTTCGATCGAGTACACCGGACGTACATTAAAATGGTTTTACAGAAATTTGGTTTCCAGGGCTCTATCTTATCTGCGATATTGGCCTTATACTCATGTCCCTCTGCTCGAGTGTACTCTTCTGGGTTTCTTTCAGAGTCTTTCTCTATAACCAATGGTACACGGCAGGGTTGCCCTCTATCCCCGTCAATTTTCAATCTAATAATAGAACCCCTAGCCGAAGCCATCAGGTCTAATCTAAAAATTTCAGGCTTTCAATTTGGCCATGAACATCACACCATCAGTCTTTTTGCTGATGATGTGATACTACTATTGACCAACCCTGTTGAATCTTTGTTTGAAGTTCACAATGTTTTGATGTCATTTGGAAAGGTTTCATATTACAAAGTCAATTTTACAAAATCCCTTATCCTTGACTTAGGGGTACCACCTCATGTCAAAAGTTGCCTACTATCCCGATTACCCTACACATGGAGCTCGGACTCTATCAAATACCTTGGTATCACCCTTACGAGTAGTGTCTCTACGCTTATCAAAGCTAATTTCCCCTCACTGATTGAAAAAATTGAAGCCCAACTCAAAAGGATCTCTGAGAAGGAAGTGTCCTGGATGGGTAGAATATCTGCTTTTAAAATGCTGATTATGCCTCAAATCCTATACTTCTTTCGTGTAATTCCATTGTGTATACCATGCCATTACCTTAATCGCCTCACAACGTTAGGATGGAAGTATATTTGGCAGGGTAAAAGGGCACGGTGTTCACGTAACAATCTTGTGTCTCACAAAAAAGTAGGAGGAGCAGGTCTACCCGACATACATGACTATATGTGGGCAGTTCGACTTGACCAACTTAAACACTGGTTCCATGACCTAGACGTTCCACCCTGGGTGAACATAGAAAATACACTGTCACCGACGGCTAACGTGAAACTAATGTTGCTCAGCGACAAATGGTCCCCTTGGAAACTGACCTCTTTACCCCCTACCATACAGACTTCGTTAAAAGCGTGGAGACATATACTGAACCAAGACCATCAAGAATTTCAAGGTATTAACCTCCAACTACCATTGCAACTACTTGAAGCCAAAATACCCAGATTGACAGTCTCTGAACTCAATTCACATGGGGTGACTGATATTTCGGAACTCTACGCGAATGATACACCCCTACATCCTGCCACGGTTGTATCCCAATTCCATTTACCTGACAGATCTTTCCACACCTGTGACAGAATTGTGCGCTTCCTCCATTCATTACCTTCCCCGACCATATCCCTTCCTAAGAGGGTGTGGAAATTTTATTCTGCCGCTCACCCTGCCTCAAAGGGCATATCACTATTCTACAATATGTTCCAAGATAAGATGGAATTTTCCAAGACGACTGCAATGAAAGCTTCTCATTGTGTAAAACACTGGGAATTGTCCATTAAATTAACCAACAGGTGGTACTACACTCCACTGAGATTGGCCACATTCTATCCTGGCACCCCAGCCAACTGTTGGAGAGAATGTGATCAAGTAGGCAATCTCATGCATGTATTCTGGTATTGTCCACATATAAGAAGCCTGTGGAATCAGGTTTTTAAACTCATTTCTTCCATCACAGGGATATTGACTCAACCAGATCCAGCGTTAGCTCTTCTCAACATACACATTGATAGGTTCCCTTCCCACATGAGGACAGTAGTTACACACATTTTATTGGAAACACGTACGTCCATTCTACGAAATTGGAAATCTAAAAACACTGTGAATATTTCTGATGTAATAACAGAGGTCCACAGGAATTTCACTTTTGAAAAACTTATAGCACTTAACTCCTTGACGTCCAGACATTTTGATCGGTGTTGGTCCATATGGCCCCAAAACTGCTAAGGTTCTCGAATATTTGTTCCATTGAATACATGTTTTTTTTTTCTCTCTCTGTCTTAACTGCATCTATTCCTGTTTTGTCCTGTACTAGACTATGTTTCACATACAATTTGTATACTGTGCATTCCCCCATTACCCTGTGCTTTTACATTTCCCCTTTTTCTTTTCTGTTCCCCTTGAAAACGTCTACAATAAAAACTATTGATTGAAAAAAAAAAAACCTGTGCAGTGGTGGAGCGCACATTTGGCCTCCTGAAGTCCCGTTTCCGATGCCTGGATAAGTCTGGGGGGGCCCTATTGTATTCCCCCAACTTTGTGGGTCAGATCATTGGTGCATGTTGCATTCTGCACAACTTTGCCATGAGAAAGGGCCTGCAGATTGCCCTACGTGATGACCTGACCCCCCAACCACACAGCCCCCCCCTGCCAGAGGAGACCCCGTCATCTGATGGAAGAGCAGTCAGGAGTTGCCTCGTGTTACGAATCTTTGACCGTTAAACACACACATACAGCATGGCACGCAGACAATGCACGCGTGTACACCACTGTGGTCCCTAGCACACACACCCCACATCCACATCACATTGGATTAGCCCAAGTCCAGCATGTCGGACTTGGGAGCAGCAACGCCACGTCAAGGCCCCAATGATGTTGCTGTCCATTCATACATACACAGCATGACACGCCCACATGCAGCGTGTCTGTGACACTGGCCGTCCAGCATGTCGGACGCAGCAACGCCACGTCAAGGCCCCAATGATGTTGCTGTCCATTCATACACCATTCACACAGCCGTGGGGATAACTTCTCCCCAACGGCCGAGGGTGACACCCCTTACTGACAGGAGTGCCACCCCCTCACATTCACACACCATTCACACTGCACCTTGTGCAGTATCCAAAAAAAAAAAAAAGCTCTTACCCAGAGCATAATATAACAAACAAAAAAGCTCTTATCCAGAGCATAATATAACAAAAAAAAAAGCTCTTATCCAGAGCATAATATATAAGAAAAAAAAGCTCTTACCCAGAGCAAAATAATAAGAAATCAAAAAATTAATGGGCCTGGCGGGGGCTCCGCCTGGTGCCACAGCTCCTGCCCCTCACTTGCCTGGGGGCAGCCACAGGTGGGGGGGGGGTAGCAGGTGGAGGAGGAGCATCCCCACGTCCCTCCCTGGCTGCCTTCATGCCCTCCAGGGCAACCGCTATGCGGGTCTGCACAGCAGTCTGCTCCTCGACTGCAAGGCGCAGGGCATGAACCTCCCCAACAAGGTCGGAGGTGTTCGCCTGCAGCTCCCCCAGGCTGGTCAGCGTTGCTGCGCTGTTGACAGCAAGACCTTCGATGGCATCTGTAATGTGTCCCGAGGATGCCAGGCTGTCGGCCAGGCGCCTCATCTCCTCCACGACCTCTGACAGGTGCCGATTTTGCTGGTCCTGCTGTCTGGCCAGCTGTTCCGGCAGGACCTTATGAACACCCCTGGTCTTGCACATTGCCTTCCGGGGAGTGGCAGGGGACCGGGCATAAGGGGAGGATGTTGAGGGGCCGGAGATGAGGGGGGGGGGAAACAGAGGGACTGGAGAGGTTGGGGGGGACACTGAGGGGTTCGCTAAAGATGGGGGGATAGCCTGGGCTGGTCCGGGCAACCCATCATCCTCCTCCAAAACAACATACAGGTCCTGGTCCTGGACTACGACATCCTTTCTCAACCACCTCCTCCGTTGAGGTGTGCCCACTTCCCTCTAAGTCCTGTTCCAGGGGGCAGCCAGAGGGACTGGATCTTCGGGGGATGGATCCTGACGGGCCCTGGCATCAACAGATGGCCCCGCTCCCTCCTGCACATCTGTGGATGACACAAAAGATGCCCATGTTGGTGGACCCACACACTTGGCACATGTTCCCTTCCACCCCCATACATGCTACACAACAGATAGAATATAAAACACACTTACCTGTCCTCAGGGCTGGCTTTTGGGACTCATAGCCCCCAACTCCCTCAACCTGCTCCGTCTGCAGGCAGCAGGCAACCACCTTCTCTTCCTCAGTCAGGCGGACAGTGCAGGGTGGGCCCCCTCCAGTGCCCCTGGCATGCCGAGCTATGCAAGCCAGCTTGCCCTTCACGAGACGCCGCAGGTCATTAATTTTCTTCTGAATGTCCTGCGGTGTCCGGACCTCATGAGAGAGGGCATTGACTTGGCACGCGACCTTCATTAAGATCTGATCCCTCCGGGACTTGCTGGTCCGGGCACTGTCAGCACCATGTAGCCACAAGTCATATTTCTCCATTGCCCTCATGACAATGGCCCTCTCCTCTGGGGAGAAATTTTTCTTCCTCCTCTCCTTAACAGCAGTTGTCATTTTGTCCAGCACAAACTTTGGCCGTCACTATCAAGAAAATGACGGCGCAGCACGAGCGCAGCCATTATAACCCTGCGCCGGTGACCCCGTAGGGAGGCTTTGCGCATGCGCCCACTGCCGTCCCAACCACCGTCATGGCACCCGCGGGTGATCACGGTCACAGCACATGCTCCGTTCGTCCCGGCCTGCATTTGCATGGGGTCACGCTTCATTACAATGCAACACGCCCACTTCCCTCCTACTTTGGAGTTGCGCCGGATTACGCCGATGATTTTACGCGACGCAGACGCATCTTGGAGCGCATTTACTGTACTGAATACGGTACTTGCCACTCCGCGTTACGTCGGCGTAGTGCATCTGAGATGCGCAACGCCTGCATAATTAGGCGCGCATCTACGAGAATCTGGCCCACTAAGTTTTTCACTCACTCATACGCAGATTGTTGTACTATTGGTATGGTCTATTTAGCTACATGTTTATGTATGTTTACATTTTATATCAGCAAGACCAAGTGTCCTTTTGCTAGGCGTATACAAGACCATCTGTACTATTTGGATGCAGGACTGCTATACACCCCAATTTGCAAACATGTGGGATTACACCACAGTTATGAACCATCGTACATCTCCTTCTTTGCCTTAGAAGTAATTTCTGAACTAGAAAGGGGAGGCGACTTTGATAAGAAAATTCTTCAGCAAGAGGCTAGGTGGATATTCAACCATTAAGCCACCTACCCACCAGGACTTAACACGGCATTATCATTCAAACCTTTTTTCTAACTGTAGCACTACCCCCGTAGGAGCTGCTAAGAATAATTTTGGTTCCTGCAGTTTCAGAACTAAGAGTCTATATTGGAAAAAAAATGTCAAACAGATGTATGCACCAATCACTTAGTCTTTTTTTTCCAAATGCTTTATTAAACAAACTTTAGGTAGCAGTAGAGGGATGGAGGGGTAGGGGAAGTTCAGATACCTTATTGCAGATCACTGAAGAACTTTAGGATCCAAAAGACAAATACCACTTTCTGTCAGCGGATTTTTTGCACACCCAGATAGGCCTCTCTCACCGACTTAGCAGCCGGTATGATGCACGAACAAAGTCTCTGCCACAGACTTAGAAATATAATGAAACAGCTGGATAATCCTCTGCCACAGGATTGAGTAACCAGTACTGTGAGGGTAAATTGGTTTAGATGCGTCCTCCAAATGAGTCACAAGGTCCTTCTCGAGAAACCAGCCTTCCGCTCGGTTCTCTCCAAGAAAGGTCCTTCCCCTGGATCTTCTCAGTTTGCTCGGCTTCTTCCCGTAGGCAAGACAGCACAGGACCACCTCTGGACTAGTAGGCCCCCAGGCAGACTTCTGGGCCTATGTGTAGTAACACAACCTCGAGCCAGCAGGACCCAAGGTAGAAGAGAGCAGTTTTCACATACCTTAGGCCAGGAGGGCCATGAGGTCAGAGAGAGCATAATCATGGTGTCTGTCCCTTAAATATCTTATCCCAGAATGCCCAGCTACAAAGAAGTTCCAGATGGGCTGTTTCTTGGGAAAGAATAGCCAATACACTTAGCTTGCTGTATTTCTCACACTGGCCTGTGGTGACAGCGACACCTACTGGCAACAGTGAGAAATGCACACAACACAGCTAAACTGGAACAGAAGCTACTTTAGCTTTGAGAAATACATTTTGAACTATTTAAAATTCAGACAAAAACTAAATTTACATTATAGCACCTATTCATTAGGAACAGGGCACTACATAATTATTTATTTATAATTATTAAATTCTTCTCCATCAATATAGATGTTCTATTCTTGTGCTGCTTATTATGTTACTTACTGCTGCCATCTAGTGGCTATACTACTGTTGGATGGCAGGCAGTAATGGTTTTTATACCTCTAACTGACAAAGCATATTAATAGGTGTTTCTAAAGTCAAATACTATTCTTCCTAATCAGTTAATATAAATTCTGCTAAGATGTTTCTATTTGTTAAGATCACTATTGTTCTAACTGTTGTAAATATATTGTTGTCTTTTTGCTGGATGACTGCAGTATCGTTGCCTTGGTCATCATTGGCTAGAACTATTCCCTTTGGTTTGCGGCTTTAGTGAGGCTACTCGTGTGTCCCTGGTGGAGAGGAGGGAACAATGTTTCCTTCTCACATCCCGTCCACACTAGCTAGTGTGTGACATGCGGCGCCTGCGCGTCATGACCGATTTTAGATTTCTACCGAATGCACCACATAAGTTGCTAATATGGTCCAGTAGCCTTACGGGCCACTCTGGTGGGTCTCTCTCCCACCAGATATATAGCCACAGGGACTGACCCGGCCCTTCTGATGCCCGGGTAATGATGTACGTGAGTCATTCCAAGCTTTTAGACCAGGTGAGAATGTGCTGTTGTTTGCTGCGACTAAATAAAATGATATTTGATTTGAGTAAAAATGTATATCAGTATTACATTTATTGAATGTATGTCTGTTTTTATACTAATGACATGCTTTACGTCTTGTATAAACTAGATGCAAATTTAGATGGATGCAGTGCCCTGACGACGCATTCTTATGAAACATGTTGGCCTCTTGCATTACCAACCATCTATTGTCATGCATCCAGCATTCTACCATGGTCTATATGTTATTATGACTTTTGTGTCATTTTTATTGTATACTATTAATAAATTTGTACTTTCTACATTTTTTTGTTCGAGTGCTTATCTTTACAAACAGACACACCATCTCAATTAACAGTCCCATTACGCTTTGAGAGAGCATTGCATCTCTCATAATATCTCTTTTTAACTGCTTGCCGACCAGCCGCCGTCATTTTACGGTGGCAGGTCGGCTCTTACGTCGGCACTTCTGCGGCCACTAGGGGGAGCGTGCATGCCCCCCGCTCGCCCCCGAGTCCTGTGCGCGTGCCCGTTGGGCACGATCGCCACCGGGCACACGCGATCGCTCGTTACAGAGCAAGGACCGGGAGCTATGTGTGTAAACACACAGCTCCCGGTCCTGTCAGCGGGGGAAATTCTGATCTTCTGTTCATACAATGTATGAATGGAAGATCAGTGATTTCCCCTAGTGAGTCCACCCCCCCATACAGTTAGAACATACCCAGGAACACACTTAACCCTTTACCTGACCCCTAGTGTTAACCCCTTCACTGCCAATGGCATTTTTATAGTAATCCAATGCATTTTTATAGCATTGATCGCTAAAAAAATGCCAAAAATGTGTCAAAAATGTCCGAAGTGTCCACCATTATGTCGCAGTACTGAAAAAAAACGCTGATCGCCGCTATTACTAGTAAAACATATTTTTTTATAAAAATGCCATAAAACTACATATAAGTTTTGCGCAAACCAATCAATAAATGCTTACTGAGATTTTTTTTTTAACGAAAAATATGTAGAAGAATACGTATCGGCCTAAACTGAGGAAAAAAAATGTTTTTTTTTATATATATTTTTGGGGGATATTTATTACAGCAAAAAGTAAAAAATATTGCATTTTTTTCAAAATAGTAGCTATATTTTTGTTTATAGTGCAAAAAATAAAAACCACAGAGATGATCAAATACCACCAAAAGAAAGCTCTATTTGTGGGAAAAAAAGGACGTAAATTTTGTTTGGGAGCATGACCGCACAATTGTCAGTTAAAGCGATGCAGTGCCGAATCGCAAAAAGTCCTCTGGTCATTGGGCAGCAATATGGTCCGGGGGTTAAGTGGTTAACAATCATCTGGGACTGGAGAATATGGTCTGTTTCTGGAAACTGTCCAACCAACATATCTATATATAATGTTAAAAGTATATTTGAAGGCACAACACCAAAAGCACACTGAAGAAAAATAAATAATAATATTTAACAAACTGTAGATGCATCCAGTCATTTTTCATAGTAGGATCACCGGGTGTTTTCATTAAAGCTGCAGATTTAAAATGATTAAAAATTACTTTCAAATTTACATTAAAGCTGATGTATGGTAGGGATGAGCTTTGAGTTCGAGTAGAACTCATGTGCGACTCGAACATTGCCCGTTTGCTGAACAGCGTACTATTTGGGGTGTTCGCGGCAAGTTCGTGTGAACTTTAGAACCCTGTTAAAGTTCAAGGGTACTCGAACGTTTGAAATCTAAAGTGCTCATTTTAAAGGCTAATATGCAAGTTATTGTAATAAAAAGTGTTTGGGGACCTGGATCCTGCCCCAGGGGACATGTATCAATGCAAAAAAAGTTTTAAAAACTGCATTTTGTTTGGCAGCAGTGATTTTAATAATTCCTTTAAGTGAAACAATAAAAGTGAAATATTCCTTTAAATTTTGTACCGGGGGGGGGTGTATAGTATGCCTGTAAAGTAGCGCTTGTTTCCCATGCTTAGAACTGTCCCTGCACAAAGTGTAATTTCTGAAGAAAAAAAAGTAATTTAAAATCACTCGCAGCTATAATGAATTGTCGGCTCCCGGCAATACAGAGAAAATTAATTCATAAAAAAAATGTGTGGGGGTCCACGGCATTTTTTTTTAAATTTGGGGTGGAGTTCCCCTTAAAATCCATACCAGACCTGACGGGTCTGGAATGGCATTTGTGGGGAACCCCACATAATTGTTTTTTTAATTTGATGCAGGGTTCCCCTTAATATCCATACCAGACCCGAAGGGCCTGGTAATTGAATTTGGGGGGACCCCCACGCATTCTTTTTTTATGAATGACTTTTTTCTGTATTGCTGGTATCCGTCAATTCATTATAGCCACAAGTGATTTTAAATGACTTTTTTCCTTCAGAAATTACATTTTGTGCAGGGACAGTTCTAAGCACAGGAAACAAGCGCTACTTTACAGGCATAATATGCACCCCCCCCCCCCCCCCAGGTACGAAATTTAAAGGAATATTTCACATTTATTGTTTCACTTTAAGCATTATTAAAATCACTGCTCCTGAAAAAAACTGACGTTTTTAAAAAAAAAATTGCATTGATACATGTCCCCTGGGGCAGGACCCAGGTCCCCAAACACTCCCCTGGGACAGGACCCGGGTCCCCAAACACTCCCCTAGGACAGGACCCGGGTCCCCAAACACTTTTTAGGACAATAACTTGCATATTAGCCTTTAAAATTAGCACTTTAGATTTCAAACGTTCGAGTCCTATAGACTTTAACAGGGTTCTAAAGTTCACACAAACTTTTGGTGTGTTCGCAGGTTCTGGTGTGAACCGAACCCAGGGGTGTTCGGCTCATCCCTAATGTATGGTCAAAAACTTTATTGGGACATTAGCTGGGTTCCAAAAGGTACCTCTAATAATGTGTTATTTCTTGAACAATGTTGGTTACATGCAGCCTCTGACAGTGATATTACCCCTGGGGCATATAAATGTCACATTCTCCCCTTATCTAGTCACAGAGTGCTCTATGTTCTTTGAAAACGGCTTTACACATACAGTAATTATATTTAAAAATTCATATACCAATTTAGAACTTAAAGACAAAGAAAAGTATGCTACGTACTGCCTACATTACATGAGTGAGGTGTATTCTCCTTTACCACACTTTTTAGGTGTCCAGTCAAAGCGAAACTGCATTCAAGGTGTCATCTATCCACAGTGTACAGTATATAAACTGAGAAAACAAAACCCCAGTTGGTATCTTTGTCACTTAGAAAAACTGAAAACAAGATGCTTCACTGGATTGCAACTTGTCTGTTGTCTTCTTTATTGCTTCCAAATGGTAAGTTTGAACTATGGAAGAGTGCAGGTAAATAAAAGTAATTTTTCTTATGATAAATGCTTAAATACTGTATACTCATATTTGCTTTGTAAGTTTTAAATAGTGTTAAATAATGTTTTTATTTTGTAGAACATCCACCTAAATTTCAGGTTATTTTGTATGATGCATATGGCTTTTTACAAGTGGGGAATGATCTATTTTTGCTTATTGATAATTGTCCTACATTGATATTATTATAGATTTTTTTCCCAAATAATTCAAAAAGAAGAACCAAATATAAGCTTGCTACAGTATTTTTACCTTAATCCAACATTACATCAATACTCTTGCAGCCCAGGTTTGGCGTATGTCTGTATATATGTATATATTTAACATTAAGTCGTTTCTGCACTTCTCTCTCTCTCTCTCTCTCTCTGTATGTATATATATATATATATATATATATTGTGTATTATCAATTATTTAGAAATGATCCCTCTCACACATACATAATTGTGTTTTTAATAATATCAGGATATTTCAGTGACACTTGTAACTGAGGGCATTTATGTGTATTTAAAGTGGAGTTCCACCCATTTTATGTTTGTCTGTGCTGCATGCCCTAATCTCATAGGGCCAGATTCTCTAAGAAATCCGGCGGCGTAGCGTAAGCCATTTACACTACGCCGCTGCATCGTACTAGAGCAAGTGCTTTATTCTCTAAGCACTTGCTCCGTAGTTTGCGGAGGCGTAGAGCAAATCGCCCAGCGCAAGCCCGCGTAAATCAAAGGGGGCGGCTTGTATTTAAATTAAGCGCGCCCCCGCGTCGAACGATCTGCGCATGCGCCGGCCGGGGAAAAAGCCCAGTGCGCATGCTCCAGCTCACGTCAGAAATCGTCGTGGAAACCGACGTCAAAACGACGTGATCGACACTTACGCAATGCCCTATTCGCGAACGAGTTAGTAAAACTACGTAATCGCCAGAAAAAGCCGACGCTGACCCGACGCCATACTTAACATGGCATCCGACGGCACCTGACGGCATCCGACGTTACTTCGTAAGGTTACCCCTCATATTAGCAGGGGTAACCATACGCAAATGAAAACGAAGTACGCGACGACGGGGCGGCGTAAAAGCATAAAAGCGTAAAAGCGATCGGGAATCGGCGTAGTAGCCTCATTTGCATAGGCAAATGAGAAAACAATGTAAAGGCCACCTAGTGGCCGGAGTTGTCATTACAACTACGATCCGCAAGTGTAATGGTATTACACTTGTCGGATGTTCAGGCATATCTATGCCAAAGTGATTCTAAGAATCACTCGCATAAATACGAGCCAAAAAAAAGGCGATACGACGGGGTATCTGAGATACTCCATCGTAGCGCTGCTGATAATCTGGCCCATAGTGTTCAGAATGGACAATTTTTATTTATTTTGTTGCTTGTAAATACCTTTATTTTGTAGTCCTTCATTACTTCCTCCTCCTTATTAGCCTAGGCTATTAAGTCACATGGCTATTTGCAAGGGTTTCTGGGATAGGCATCATGTTTCCCAGTAGTCCTTGCAAACCTGACTGAAACCTATTACATTGCTTGTGCAGCACTGAGCATGTGCGAGATATGCAAAGCTGAAATCCAGAAGTCATACAGTCTGGCTTCATGATGCCCACACTTAAGATGGCCACGGTCTGTTTCTAGATTATAAATGCAGTAACAACCTAACAAAACGGACCTTAGTTTACAGACTAACTTTACTAGAATACATTAAGCTTGTGTATTACAGGGGCAATTATATTTAAAAAGTGATATTGTGGCCGGAATTCCGCTTTAAGATGGTCAAAGTCACAGATTTAGGTGAATGTTTTTTAAACTGTGTTGTTTCCTGCTTACAGGCATTTTTTAAAAGCACATGGGGCCAGATTCAGAGAGCCGTAACTCCTGTCTAACTGGTGTTAGACTGGAGTACTTTCAAATTACGCGCGTTTTTTAGCTAGTCTGAAACCTCAAACCATGAAAATATGGCTGCGGGCTTCAATTCGACTGGCTTACGTGTTCGTACACCTTCGGGTCTACGCTGCAATAAAATTGCGGCCACTGGGTGGACGCCGGGGTATGCAAATGAGCTTTTGCCGTCGATCAGAAAAATACGATTAGCTTCAATCGCAATTATTTACGGCATTTTAGTAAAATGGCTGTTTGCTGGTAAAACTTATACCAGCTTTAGCTTGTCTAATTATTTGTAACGATGGTCCGTAGTCGTTCCCGAAATTTCAACGTTTTCTGACGTCAATTTATTATTTTTTACGTAAGTCGTCCGGGAATAGGAAATTGTCCGTAAACGACGCTACTAAAAAAAATAAAAATAAGTAACAACGTTAGCCCCTTTCGCGCAATTGCACGGACGGGAAATTTAGAACGGAGCATTGCGCAGCTTCGGGGCTGGACTGTTTTAAAGAATGCTTCACGCCCCCTATCGCGCGGTTACGTGGCGAGAATAGCTACGGCGAGGTCCGTAATCGTACAGGCAAGAATCTACCAGAATTTGTCGTAGGGGTTAAATACGAAGCGTAGCGATCTCGAATAGCTGCGCAATGTACGTGGGTGAATCTGCCCAGTGTTTTTCTCAGCCAATGTTGAGAGGAGGGCTGCCGCTGGGTTGTTACCAAGATGCGCGGCTCCGGAGCTAGGGTGAGAAGCCAACGGAAATATTAGGAATGGATGGGCCTGGCCTAGCTCCAGAGCTGCAACATTAGGATTAAGGCTGCGGCTGTCGGCCTAGCTCTGGAGCCGCGGCAACCTACGGTCACAGTGTTGCGATCCAAAGGTGGATGACCCGTTCGGAATCACGGATCAACTGTTCTGTTGACCACTATAGGATTGTAAAAAAAAAAAGGAATCACATTTCTTCATATATTTAGTCCAAAATGCATTGTTCTACGTTTAGGGTAATTAAGAATCCCAGTAAGTGTATATTGTTTGGTTTGTGAAATGCCGCGTACACGCGATTGTTTCTGCTGGATCAATGAACCGATCGTGTGGGCCCCATCGTTTTTTTCCCATCGATGAAAAAACGATCGTCTGTGGGGAATTCCATCGGTTAAAAATCAACGCATGCTCAGAATCAAGTCGACGCATGCTGTTTTACATCACCATGGTCTGACACAAACGTTTTTTTTTTAACTGATGGTGTGTAGGCACGACTGATGAAAGTTAGCTTCTTTGGATATCTGATGAAAAAATCCATCGGTCCGTTTTCATCGGATGAACCGATCGTGTGGCCAGATTGAGAAAGAATCTATGCCGGCGTATCTCCTGATACGGTGCCGTAAATTCAAATGTGCGCCATCGCATCTTTACGCCGATTCAGAAAGCAAGTTAAGCCGAAAAACATGGCTTCAGTCGTCCGGCGTAACTTGCCTACGCCGGCGTATCGTGAGCGCATAGTTAGACTTTCCCATTAAAAATATGCAAAAGAGCTAGATACGCCGATTCACAAACGTAGGTGCGCCCGGTGTATTGACATACGACATTTACGTAGGCGTTCGACCGGCGTAAAGTTACCCCTGCTATATGAGGCGCAACACATATTAAGTATATTAAGTATGGATGTCGGAACAGCGTCGTATTATACGTCGTTTACGTCGTTTGCGTAAGTCGTTCGGGAATGGGGCTGGGAGTAAGTTACGTTCACGTCGAAAGCATTGACTATTTGCGACATGATTTTCGCGCATGCGCAGTGGGATACGTCCACGGACGGCGCATGAGCCATTCGTTTACGTGGGGTCACGGCTCATTTCAATACTACACGCCCTCCTCCTTCCTATTTTGAATTATGCGGACCAGATACGCTACGCCGCCGAAACTTAGGGCGCAAGTTCTTTCTGAATACCGTTCCTGCCGCTCTAAGTTATGGCGGCGTAGTGTATCTGAGATATGCTACGCCCGCCTAAAGATAGGCTATTCTTTCTGAATCTGGCCCATAGGGCCAGATTCAGCAAAGGTTACGCTGGCGGATCGAGTGATCCGCCAGCCTAACTGTGGCTTTGAGCCGGCGTTTCTGTTTTCTGTAACCAGAAAACAAGAAACGCCGGGTTGAAGTTCCGATGCGAGCAGCGTAACTGAGTTTCGCCATCGCATCGTTACTTCAACTTAAAAATGGCGCGGGGGGCGTTCCCGCCGATTTCCGCTCAAAAAATATGTTAATGAGCGGAAATCGGCAATTCACGATCGAAATCCGGCGCGACGCAATGACGATACGACGTTTCCGGACGGGATACGCGGCGCATAGATATACCTACATGGGGCTGGAGTATCCTATGTTAGGTATAGGCGTCGTCATCGCGTCGGAAAAAAAAAAAAAAACGTCGCTTGCGTAAAACGGTCATGAATGGGAATGTGACGTCATTGACGTTCATTCACAGATTTTGGAGCATGCGCACGGGGATGTTTTGACACTCGACGCATGCGCAGTACGTTGGCGGCGGGATCGCGCGTAGTTAGCATACTACACGCCCCGTACCCGCGACATTTGAATTCCGCCGGCTCATTTGTGATGCGCTGCCGCAACTTTAGGAGCAAGTGCTTCGTGAATGACAGCACTTGCTCCTAAAATTTCGGCAGCGCAACGCAAATCAGAAGCGTTACTCCAGAGCAAAGATGCTCTGGAATACGTGAATCTGGCCCATAGTGTCTACAAACAATAGAATATATACAAAATTAACTTTTTTACTTTTTCTACTAGTAATAGCAGTGATCAGCGACTTATAGTGGAACTGTGATAGTGTGGCAGACAATCTAACACTAAGGCCTCGTACACACGACCATTTTCCTCAACAAAATCCATCACAAAACTTGGTGGCAGAGCTTTTTTGCCGAGGTTTATGACGAGAAACACGTTCGTGTGTATGCTTAGAAACCCGCGCATGCTCAGAATAAAGTATGAGACAGGAGCGCACCTTCAGTAAAAGTAGCGTTTGTAATGGAGATAGCACATTCGTCACGCTGTAACAGACTGAAAAGAGCAAATCGTCTCTTACCAAACTTTTACTTAACATGCAGTAACATGAGATTAGCAAAAGCAGCCCCAAGGGTTGTGCCAGTTGAATCAAACTTCCCCTTTATAGTGCCGTTGTACGTCACCACGTTTGAGAACAACGAGATTTTATCTTGACAGTGTGTATGCAAAGAAAGCTTGACAAGATTCTCGACAAGCCTGACAAGGAACTCTTCGATGAAAACGACAAGTTTCTCGGTCGTGTGTACGAGGCCTCACTGATGCTGGGGGGAACTGACTAACTGCCACTGACATCACCAGTGACACTAATACTGTAATCAGTGCTAATACATTTACACTGTAACTGTACTAATGAAATTGGCTGGGAAGGGGTTAACATTTAGGGGTAATCAAGGGGTTAACTGTGTGCCTAACAATGTTTACTGTGTGTACTGTTTTTACTGAGCGATATGACGATTTTTACTCTCTGCTTTGCAGGGAGACAAAAAAAAAGGCACATTGCTGCTGTCTATAGAGAGCTCTGGGTTGTTTAACAACCCAGAGCCCTCTTGTGTCATTTTCTCAGCCAATCAACGGGTTTCAGCCATAAATTGTTGGCCTGGACACGCTGATTGGCTTGTGCTGTAGCGAATGCCCCCTACCTGCACATGCTGGATCACATACAGTACATGTACGTCAACAGAAAAATGGGGCCAGACTGCTCTCGGAGGCCACAATGTGTAAAGGCAGGAGATATCACGCTTACAAATGTACACCTAAATCTGTGTTTATAGGAAATGACACTGTCTCACTGGCTTTTACCTTTATATTACTAATCTTGCTCAACTTGTCTTTCTGGGATCAGCCACAGAAGAAAGTTCAAGTTCTCACATTAACATGCTGCCATCGAATATCATCATCTAAAACATTTATAATCTGATATATAAAAATGTATCACAGCAATCATCCAAATCAGAAAAAAAATGTAGATCAAAAACCACATTAAGCCTCTACGGTTGTAAAGTATTTTGTTGGTGTCTTAATTTCGCCTCTCCCTCTTTTATACAAATTCCCTATCTCCACCTCATTTTAATTAGGGGAAATGGCCATATATAGTACTTTAATAGTAAAACTGCATGGCCATTATCAAGCGTCTACCTAATGGTATGTCAATTCTCCGAGACAATGACTCGATCCTTCTTTCACTCTTCAGCCCGATTGACCAACAGCCTGTTTAACCAGATAGGGAAGGTGCCCATTCCGAGACAGGCCCCAACCCCTACCAACCATCTCTGATATATACAAAAGCCCGGATTCAGAAAGCACTTACGCCAACGTATCTCCAGATACGCTGATGTAAGTACAAATGTGCGCCGTCGTATCTATGCGCCGACCCACAAACCAAGATACGTTGAAAAATAGGCTTCAGCCGCCCGACGTAACTTTCCTACGCCGGTGTATAGTGGGCACATATTTACACTGGATGCATGTGGCGCTCCCATTGATTTTCAATTAAAATATGCAAATGAGGGAGATACGGCTGGGCGTAGGTTACGTTTACACCGTAGGCAGTGATTCGACGTATCTTGTTTCGACGTGATTGTGAGCATGCGCACTGGGATGCGGCCACGACACGACGCATGCGCAGTTCGTTTTAAGTACTTGCCTGGTACTCGGCACATCATTTGCATGGGGTCAAGCTTCATTACCATGTATCACGCCCACTTCCAGCCCACTTTCACTTACGCTTTCTTACGCCTACGAATATAGAAGCGCAGAATTGGGAGCATTTGCTTTGTGAATTCCATGCTTCCCTCTCTGCGCCGGCGTAGGGTAAAAGACATACACTACGGCGGCATAAATATGCGCCAATGTATGTGAATCCGGGCCTATATATATATATATATATATATATATATATATATATATATATATATATATTAATACAGTATATATATATATATATATTGTACCAACCACCAACCAACCCTCAGGAACCCCAGACCCATGCCACAGATGCCCACCAGCAACACGGACCCACCATCCTACCCAAACTCATTCCTTCCACAGCTTCCCAAACACCACTTCCGAATGATGATATGCCGACCGTAGGTTGGCCGCAACGGGGGAGTTTGCATCCAATTCACTGGGAATCGGCAATCCCTCCTTAAAGCCAAACAACAACGTACGCACCGTAGGTAGGATGCCATTTTTTCCACTTTCTCCCTTTTTCCAGCATCACTCGGCTTCTTTCCCTTCTTAAAGCACTTGGAAACAACCGGAAACACTCATGGCGGAAGCAACAGGAGCCCCCAAACTTGTAAGATCCCTCATTAAACTGCCAGCAGAACCCCTTGCGCTTTCCGGCCGTTGGCTTGGGCACCCCCGACACCCACCTGAAAGGGCTGCGGCCTGACCCTGGCCTGTGTCATGAGCCTCATCCACAAGCCAATGTCCTTCTGATCCCATCGTAAAGATGGTCTCATGCCTTCCGCTGCCTGAACTGCTCATCGTAACGCAGCTACGCCACAACCACGTATACCCTCTGTGCCTCGATAATGGAGTCAATATAGCAGAATAAACCGGAACAATTCTCCCGCGCCTTTTCCCCTATAACACTCGCCAAAATGTAAAATGCCTGCGCCCAATTGGAAAACTTATGCGGAATAAGACGATGCCATCGCTTCTCCTCTCCTCTCTTTTTTTGCTCTCCTCCGGTTGTACCTTGAAGCAACGAGAATATCTCCACGTACTCCCCTTTCCAAATTCTCTCCGCCTTCAAGTGAGACCCCAGGGGTGCTTCATAGCAAATACAGACCTCACACCGAGCCGTATTTGCCAATCCACAGTCAGCCCCGACACTGAGCCACCACCCGTACTTACCTGAGAAACTCCCGTTACTGCCGGGAGAAAGAACACTTTCCACCGCACTCCCTGAAGACGTCATCATCACGGGAGCCGACACCCCCTGGCTAACTCACTTGTGAATTGCCTGCCACCACCACACTCACCCCAGTACCAGTAGGAGAAGGCCCTGTTAATGAAGTAGCAGCCGCCCCAGGGGGGGCCCCCGAAGGCCTATGAAGCCCCCCTGTACCCCCGGCGAGCCAACCGGTGCCAACGTGGTGCCTGCCTGCCCACTGTCCCCACCCAAGCCGCCACTGGCAGCACCGTGGTAACGGGGGCACCACTTCCGCCCCCAACTCGCTATATCCCTGCCATATCTTGCAAGAGGGATGTCAAAAGCTGCTGCAGTATTTCTAATCCCATACTATGGGCACCCCCCCTATCGCCACCCCTACCCCATCGACCGTCAGCACCACCGGCCGTGACCCCGGCCCACCCCCCTCCAGAGCCCCTGAAAGTGCTGGAAGGGAAAGGGGGAGGTGGAGTAGAGGGAGAATGACAACAATGAAACAGGAGAAACAACAGTTGAAGGAGTAGATGAAGACTTACCCGGATGCCCAAGGGAAACCGACCAACCAGCCGCTACTCCGGGTCCTTGCTAAAGCCCCGACGGGCCCACCACAGCTCCTGGACCATCCGAGTGTGTGTCTGAAATCTCTCCTTCCGACCGCTGGTCCCCCTGACCAGCAGGTGACGCTGCAGTCGCTGCCAAGGCTGGGTGCCCACTGTCGATAATCCCCCAAGGGCCCTGGGATCAGGCCGCATTACATCCGCAGTCCTCCCCCGCGGGGCCCCCTGTGTGCCAGCAGCAGCCGCTCCGAAACCGCCGTCGTCAACCTAACAGGACCTCCGCTTCTCCCCATGCTAGGCACCTGCCGCCCTGGAAGGGGAGCCCACGGCCGCTCCTGCAGTCCTCCCATGTCGGGTACGGCTGTGCTGGGTGGATGGGTCAGTCCCTGTCCACCGGAGTAGGCCCGGAAGGAGAAGGAGATGCCACCCTCCTGGCCACATCGCGTCTAGGCCGGGGATTCCTCCGGGCGTCCCCCGCAGAAGCTGTGGCAGGTCGCATCACCCAGGGGGCCGGAGGGTCTGCAATCAGGCTCCCTAATTGGCGTTTCCCACTTGAGGGTCCCTCTGGGCTAAAACGTGCCAGAGGACATGACCACTGCACGCGGCGCAAGGAGGGGGCGGGAGGCATCACTGTACCTACCTTCCCCTGACCCTGGCAACATCCCTGCCACCTGCGCCGAATACCACGGAGGCCCATGCTCCATAGCCATGAACCGCAGCCGCTCGAGCAGGCCGTTCAGCTGACCCATGAAGAGGCAACAACACAGCAAAATCAGTATGTGTGTTACCTCTTCCTCCGTAGCGCCAGAATGAATAGCCCAGCCCACTCCTGTTAACTAAAAGCCCAGCTCATGCTGCTGAGACTCCTCCCCCTAACAATACTGCACCCCACCCACATCCTTTTAATGGAGCAACCTACACAGTGTTGCCTCAGTCATGTGGCTCCTCCAACTAGGTTCCCTTTTAGCCATATCGTCAACATTTTAAACCAATAAAGGTTCTCTTTTGTACGTCCACAATCAGTCCCTGTGGACGTACTCCTTCCCTTAAGATAGGGGTCGGAAGTCCTTGCCAACTACAGACAATATCACAATCGACATAGATCTCACTACAGGTGCAACAAACTTCTGATGCCGATGACCACGAATAATATGGTACCAATCTAATGTTCATGCAAAGCGAACATTTTGTTCACCATGTTCACACCATGTTCATACCCGGTTCGATGGTCACTTATGCTCAGACACCAGCAGGGCCGGTGCAAGGATTTCTGCCTACACAAGCGAAGCTCCATTTTGGCGCCCCCCAACGGCCACCCACCTCCCTTGCAACAATGTTTCTTTCAATAATTTTTTTATATAAAAAAACACACTAATTTGTGCTTTTGTTAAGTGCATTTTTATTAACGATTTAACAAAATATGTTATACAGCTATAAAACAATTTTTTTACCAATAAGTGCAGGAAATAGTGCAAACAGACTTGTAAAAGTGCAGGAAATAGTAGTGCACACAAACAGTACAACACTAAAACGGCCTATTCAAGGCAAAACATTACCATTATTGGTTAAAAGAACCTTTACATGACCAGACTGTGCCCCATTACATGCCAGACCTGCCCCATTACATGACCAGACTGTGCCCCATTACATGACCAGACTGTGCCCCATTACATGCCAAACCTGCCCCATTACATGACCAGACTGTGCCCCATTACATGCCAGATCAGCCCCATTACATGACCAGACCGTGCCCCATTACATGCCAGATCTGCCCCATTACATGACCAGACCGTGCCCCATTACATGCCAGACCTGCCCCATTACATGACCAGACTGTGCCCCATTACATGACCAGACCTGCCCCATTACATGCCAGACCTGCCCCATTACATGACCAGACTGTGCCCCATTACATGCCAGACTGTGCCCCATTACATGCCAGACTGTGCCCCATTACATGCCAGACTGTGCCCCATTACATGACCAGACTGTGCCCCATTACATGACCAGACTGTGCCCCATTACATGACCAGACTGTGCCCCATTACATGACCAGACTGTGCCCCATTACATGACCAGACTGTGCCCCATTACATGACCAGACTGTGCCCCATTACATGACCAGACTGTGCCCCATTACATGCCAGACCTGCCCCATTACATGCCAGACCTGCCCCATTACATGCCAGACGTGCCCCATTACATGCCAGACGTGCCCCATTACATGACCAGACTGTGCCCCATTACATGACCAGACTGTGCCCCATTACATGACCAGACTGTGCCCCATTACATGACCAGACTGTGCCCCATTACATGCCAGACTGTGCCCCATTACATGCCAGACTGTGCCCCATTACATGCCAGAACTGCCCCATTACATGACCAGACGGTGCCCCATTACATGACCAGACGGTGCCCCATTACATGACCAGACTGTGCCCCATTACATGACCAGACTGTGCCCCATTACATGACCAGACTGTGCCCCATTACATGACCAGACTGTGCCCCATTACATGACCAGACTGTGCCCCATTACATGACCAGACTGTGCCCCATTACATGCCAGATCTGCCCCATTACATGCCAGATCTGCCCCATTACATGCCAGATCTGCCCCATTACATGACCAGACTGTGCCCCATTACATGCCAGACCTGCCCCATTACATGACCAGACTGTGCCCCATTACATGCCAGACCTGCCCCAGACCAGACTGTGCCCCATTACATGACCAGACTGTGCCCCATTACATGACCAGACTGTGCCCCATTACATGCCAGACTGTGCCCCATTACATGCCAGACTGTGCCCCATTACATGCCAGACTGTGCCCCATTACATGACCAGACTGTGCCCCATTACATGCCAGACTGTGCCCCATTACATGACCAGACTGTGCCACATTACATGCCAGACCTGCCCCATTACATGACCAGACTGTGCCACATTACATGACCAGACTGTGCCCCATTACATGGCCAGACTGTGCCCCATTACATGACCAGACTGTGCCCCATTACATGCCAGACCATTACATGACCAGACCTGCCCCATTACATGACCAGACTGTGCCCCATTACATGCCAGACGTGCCCCATTACATGCCAGACCCCCATTACATGCCAGACGGTGCCCCATTACATGACCAGACTGTGCCCCATTACATGACCAGACTGTGCCCCATTACATGACCAGACTGTGCCCCATTACATGACCAGACTGTGCCCCATTACATGCCAGACTGTGCCCCATTACATGCCAGACTGTGCCCCATTACATGCCAGACCTGCCCCATTACATGCCAGATCTGCCCCCCCATTACATGACCAGACGGTGCCCCATTACATGACCAGACTGTGCCCCATTACATGACCAGACTGTGCCCCATTACATGACCAGACTGTGCCCCATTACATGCCAGACCCCCATTACATGACCAGACTGTGCCCCATTACATGACCAGACTGTGCCCCATTACATGCCAGATCCCCCATTACATGCCAGATCTGCCCCATTACATGACTGCCCCATTACATGACCAGACTGTGCCCCATTACATGCCAGACCTGCCCCATTACATGACCAGACTGTGCCCCATTACATGACCTGCCCCATTACATGACCAGACTGTGCCCCATTACATGTTACATGACCAGACTGTGCCCCGTTACATGACCAGACTGTGCCCCGTTACATGACCAGACTGTGCCCCGTTACATGACCAGACTGTGCCCCGTCACATGACCAGACTGTGCCCCGTCACATGACCAGACTGTGCCCTTACCTTATCCCATGCGAATTGCGGCCGTGTAACCAGACCGTGCCCTTACCTTATCCCATGCGAATTGCGGCCGTGTAACCTAACAGTAACAGCTTACCTTACCAGAATCGCGGCCGTACGATTTTTCAAAAGCCGCGCTTCCGACGTCTTCTGTTCCGTGATAGGCGGAACATTCAGCTTCCCAGGAGGCACTGTGTTCAGTGTTCGCCTATCACGGAGGCCCTCTCGTCCTAGGACGAGAAGGCCTCCGTGATAGGCGGACACCAAACACAGGACGAGAGGGCCTCCGTGATAGGCGGACACCAAACACAGGACGAGAGGGCCTCCGTGATAGGCGGACACCGAACACAGAGCCTCCTGGGAAGCTGATTGTTTCCGCCTATCACGGAACAGAAGACGTCGGAGGCACGGCTTTTGAAAAATCGTACAGCCGCGATTCTGGTAAGGTAAGCTGTTACTGTTATGCCGCGTACACACGGTCGTTTTTTGCGATGAAAAAAAAACGACGTTTTTTAAAACGTCATTTAAATTGATCGTGTTTGGGCAAAACGTCGTTTTTTGTCTTCAAAAAAACGACCAAAAAAAAATTCCAACATGTTTGAATTTTTTGTGTCGTTTTTCAAAACGTCGTTTTTTGTTTCACAAAAAGTCACCGTGTGTAGCAAAAACGTCGTTCAAAACGACGTTTTTCAACCCGCGCATGCCCAGAAGCTAGTTATGAAGCGAGCTTCAATGGAAAAGTGTGGTGAATGTAACCTTGCTTTTTGTGAAAAAACGATGGTGTGTATGCAAAATCGTCTTTGAAAAGTGACGTTTCAAAAACGTCGTTTTTTACTTCACAGAAAACGTCGTTTTTTTTTCATCGCAAAAAACGACCGTGTGTACGCGGCATTAGGTTACACGGCCGCGATTCGCGGTCATTTTTTCGCCCCATCCCAGGCTGCGGACCTGCCCGCCCCAAGCGGCCGCTTGGTCCGCCTGGTGGTTGCGCCGGCCCTGGACACCAGTGGGGTGTCTGGTTTGCCAAGAACAATTGTTTAAATTTGGGATCAGCCAGTGCCAGCAATGCTGTGTCCAAGCTAGATGAGAAGTGGAGTCAAATCTTTTCAGAGTATTCCTGCAGGTGGCAACCCACTCCTCCACTTCCACGATCCACTTCACTCAGAGTGTGCAAACTTCTCCAGTAGATTGGAATAAGGTGCTTACCGGAGCCATCTGTTGCGTCTGCTCCCCTCACTGCCAGGATGCTGAGTGAAGGGAAGATGGCCCCTGCTCAGCTCCATAGCATTGGAGGGCGGAAGCAAGGTCAAATGTCACTTCCACCCAATGCTCCTAAAATAATTTATTTTTTTATAAAATTTTAGTGTAAACATAAGATCTGAGGTCTGTAACTCAAAACTGGTAACCTGTAGAAATGTATAAACGTTGCCTATGGGCAGAGCTTTTTTTCTCAGAAAATAGGTGCAGGGACTCAACCATGACACGGTTCAGAAGAAGAAGGGTCTTAAAGGGGCATTAAATACCAGAATTGCATTACATACAGGGAGCAGAGTTCAGGAGAGTTACACACAGAGTGCAGAGCTGTCACTTGTAAACACAGAAACCAGACTTCTGTGTTTACAAGTGATTGTGGTGAGCAGGTACCAATGGGTCTGAGCCAGAGGTGGTGGAATTGAGTTCCCCAAAGTTTCCCCTGAAAAAAAGCCCTGCCTATGGGGATTTTTAAGGGTACAAGTTTGTCGCCATTCCACCAGTGAGTGCAATTTTGAAGAGTGACATGTTGGGTATCAATTTACTCTGCGTAACATTTTTTTTTTACAATATAAAAAAAATTGGGCTAATTTTTGTCTAATTTTTTTATTGAAAAAAGTGTATTTAAAAAAAAAAAAAAATGCACTTGTAAGACAACTGCGTAAATACAGCGTGACAGAAAGTATTGCAATAACCACCATTTGATTCTCTAGGGTGTTAAAAAAAATTTATATATAATATTTGGGGATCTAAGTAATTTTCTAGCAAAAAAAAATGATTTTAACTTGTAAACACAGAGGGCCAGATTCTCATATATTTTCGGCGGCGTAGCGTAAGCCATTTACACTACGCCGCCGCTGCGTACTAGAGCAAGTGCTTTATTCTCAAAGCACTTGCTCCGTAGTTTTCGCCGGCGTCTCGTAAATCGCCAAGCATAAACCCGCGCAATTCAAACGGTGCGGCTTGTATTTAAATTAAGCGCGCCCCCGCGTCGAACGAACTGCGCATGCGCCGGCCGGGGAAAAAGCCCAGTGCGCATGCTCCAGCTCACGTCGAGAAGCGTCGTTGAAACCGACGTCAAAACGACGTGAGCGTCATTTACGCAAGTCCCTATTCGCGAACGAGTTAGTAAAACGACGTAAGCGAAGGAAAAAGCCGACGCTGACCCGACGCCATACTTGACATGGCATCCGACGGGACCCGACGGCATCCGACGGTAGTTCGTAAGGTTACTCCACATAGAAGCTGGGGTAACCTTACGCGGACAAAAACGACGTACGGGGCGGCGTAAAATCGATCGGGAATCGGCGTACTACCTCATTTGCATATGCAAATGCGAAAACAACGTAAAGGCCACCTAGTGGCCGGAGTTGTCATTACAACTACGATCCGCAAGTGTAATGGTTTTACACTTGTCGGATGTAGAAGCGTATCTATGCAAAAGTGATGCTAAGCATCACTCGCATAGATACGAGGACAAAAAAAAGGCGATACGACGGGGTATGTGAGATACTCCGTCGTAACGCCTCTGAGAATCTGGCCCAGAGTCTAAAAAATAGGCTCGGTCCTTAAGTGGTTCATCTGTACATTGGAGTCTTGGCTATACACCGATTAATTCCTCCATCGGGTTAGGCAGTGAGATAGTGGGGTTCACAATGTGAAAAAGGACATCATCTTTTGATTGTTTTTTGATTTCTTCATAATGTGTTCCTAATATTGTACAGGTGAGAGCAGTGACATCATTGGAGGACAGGAAGCTATCCCTCACTCTAGACCATATATGGCTCTACTGACGACAGGAAGATCCCTATGTGCTGGAACATTAATAAAAGCTGACTGGGTGTTAACTGCAGCTCATTGCAAAGTGTAAGTAAACATAATTTTGTCTATGCTCATTAAAACTATTTGTTTCAATTGTTCCTTAACGTTAAACCTTGGAAAACAAAAAGGATCCCTTGCAGCCCTCCCCTCCCCTCCACTCAGTGGACTGGACTGTCCCTCGACATCCTCATGTCTCTGCATGGAACCTGATGAAGTCATAGCACCTTAGATCACTGGAGTGCAGGAGAGAAGAAGCTACTGGGACTGGTCTAGCCTCAGGGAGGAGCCTGTGGCAGCAAGAAGTGTATTCTATCTGGGAATTAGATTATGGTTGTTATATGTGTAGCACTAACCCCATAGGAGCTGCTTGTTTAGATTTTGGCCTTGCACGTTACCCCGTCATTCGTTGTCTAGGGGATAAGATGAGAGTCTATAGGAACTTCAATGTCCACACAAGTTATAAATCCTTTTCTGTCAGGTTTTATTTCACAACAACTTGCATAAGTAGAGGGACGGATGGTTAGGGGAAGGTTTAGGCACACGATGCAGATCACTGGGGAATTTCTAAAGTTTCAAAGTCACACTCACTACTTCCGTTTAAGTGGGTATTGCTCACCCGGATAGGCCCCTCTCACCTGGCCTAGCAGCCGAGATGATGCATGGTCAAAAACAGTATAACAGTCTCTACCACGGACTTCCTGAATTAAAGATGGAGTTGTTCAATTATCCTCTACCACAGGATTTAGTACTCGGATATCCAGCCTTACAGTCTTAGAGCCTTTAAGCCAACTCGCAAACTGTAAGGTATTGTAGACTATGACGTATCCTCAAATAAAGTAACAGGCCTCTCCTGAGAAACCAGCCTTCCGCTCGGTCCTCTCCAGGACAGGTCCTCCCCTGGTTTCCTCCATTGAGTGACTTCCTCCCGCAGGACAGACAGCACAGTATCACCTTCAAAATGCAGGCTCCATTTTGGACAACTGGGCCTACCTGGCAGAAATGCAGCCTTGGGCCAATGTGGTCCTGCGGCTGAAAATTGACCAACACATACCTCGAGCCAGGAGGGCCACAAGGCAAAAGACCTAAAAAAATAGCGTCTGTCCCTTAAGTATCCTTCCCCAGCATGCCCAGCGGGGAGACCACTCCCACTGGGCTGTTCCCGGGGGAAAAAAAACAATACACTCTGGCCTGCCTGTGTTCCAACATTAGCCTGTCATGGTAATGACACCTACAGGCAAACAATGGGAAATCCCTCCAAGCACAGCCATTGCCGGAACTGAGGCTGCTTTAGCCTTAATCATAGAAGTCTGAGCTAACTACCAGCTCAGACACCCACTAAATTTAAACATAGCGCTTGGTCATCAGGAGCAGGGCGCTACATACTCCCCCCACTACAACAAGACACTGTCCCCAGTGTCTGGGAAAAAAACCCTGATACTCAGTCCTGAGGGCCAGTACCTGAACCTCCAAAAAAAACCTGGATGGAAAGGGAAAAGGGGGAGGAAGCTATAGATATGAAACATTAACATGAACTTTTCAATAAAATCACATTAGCATACACATTATAACCCTTCACTAACTGTCTAGACCACCCATTCTCCAGCAGTCTTGACACAAGATCCGGCTCACCTGAAAGAAAACAGAGACACAGACAAATAACCTGACAATATCAAGGCACTTCAAAAGAAGCAAAGCTGCATCTCCTCAGAGGTGGAACTTTCCTTCTTGCTTTTAAAGATGTGTGACTAAACTTGAACAGTCTCTCCCTACTCTACTGATCACTGCCACCTTGTGTCAGAAGTAGCATACAAGAGTCTGTTAGATACAAGAGCTGAAGCAGATGAATATCTTGATCCCAAAGTCTCCACCAACCCTCATCCTAACTGACTTATTTCCTGAGAGTCCAGTTAGCACAGCAAAGGAGGAGAAGAAAAAAAAGAAGTCCTCTCACTTGAAAATATATTTTTTTTATTGAGTGAAAAGAAAAATAGAAAATGAGGACTTTGTATGATCACAGCATCATCTTTCCCTGGTCTGCAAATAACCACCCGATCAGTGTGAATGTGTCGGACATAACTCCAATGCAGCCAACATCCTTTAAACCGTTCAACCATAATGAAAGCGTAGTCCAGTTTTCTGAATGGCTTTAGCACATACAAATAGTCCCAAATGGCTTCACCGTACCACTGCTCTCTGTTGGCCTCAATCTCTAGCATAACTTCCTTTGGAACGTATGGAAATTCCAGATCGTACTCTGTGGCGACCTTTTTAATAAGCACTTTCTGCAGACGGGCAAGTTTGGGTAACGATCGGTAGCTTCCCGTCCCAGGTAACACACATGAGTTGTGCGATTTCTTTACCATAAGTTTGACGGATTTAGGCAAAGTCTCATTATCAATGTCTGGGGTTTTCATCCTGGGTGTTTTCTCCCTGGACTCCATAGCTATCCACTCTGAAAAGCTATGTGCCGAGGCAACATCCTCACTGTTGCTTCACAGCAACACAGAAACATGGTCTCCCCTACATTTCCACAAACATCTGACTAAGACATTTTGTCCTCTGCCAGCAAACAGGTACGCACAGTCACGAGTACTTTTTCCCCAGATGTCTTACCGGTTACTGACGTGGACTTCCCGGGGATATCACCTCTCTCAGGGTCCGGTTCAGGTAGTCTCTGGGATAAACTTCAACCGCGGGAAGCCTTCACTTACCCCAGAGGTAGCATCCGGAACGATGTCCGCTGATGGTTCCACAGTGACTGTAGCAGCGACATC
Source organism: Rana kukunoris (assembly GCA_029574335.1). Classification (NCBI taxonomy): domain Eukaryota; kingdom Metazoa; phylum Chordata; class Amphibia; order Anura; family Ranidae; genus Rana; species Rana kukunoris. The sequence continues at coordinate 78,109,239 of CM056049.1, forward strand.
CCTTCCTGGGTCACTCACCGCAGCAGGCATGATGAGTGCAGGTCTGGTCACAGGCCCGAGGGCAGCATCCTCCAAAGTAGCGATGCCTACAGCCCAGTCTACCCGGTAGGCACGGGGCGACTCCGTAGGTTGATCCACTGCAAATGAGTACTCCCCGTATTGTAGGCATTGGACAAACGAGCATAGTTGAACAGCCAGTACCTCACATTTAGGGCACAACATGCCCAGCGCTTCCACATCTCCGCTGGTGTATAGGATGAAATGCCCATGCGACTTCATTCGGATGCCGTATCCGTCAACAGGGCTCCCGCTGGTACAACACTCACACTGGCGTTAGTAGGGAACATCCTAGGCCCTGACATGGACTGTGCCAACGAGTACAACAACTTTGGCGCCAGACACACATACACGCGTCTCACGCAGGAGGTAGTAACTCCTCCCCTTTGGTCTCCCTGGCACGTAGCTCACAGGTTTTTCTGGCTCTGCCCGCGACCTACACAGCTACCAAAGTGAACTGCACACTTAACCCCTTTTTCCAAGAACACAGTCCAGTGTCCTCTTAATTGCAGACTCTCAGTAGAACAAAAATCTTTCTGTCCATTTGCAAGAGGTAACGGCAAATCCCGGACGAGCCCCCACTTGTAGCACCACCCCGTAGGAGCTGCTGGTTTAGATTTGGGCCTTGCACGTTACCTCGTCATTGGTTCTCTAGGGGATAAGATGAGAGTCAATAGGAACTTCAATGTCCACACAAGTTTTTAAATCCTTTTCTGTCAGGTTTTATTTCACAACAACTTGCATAAGTAGAGGAACAGAGGGTTAGGGAAAGGTTCAGGCACACAATGCAGATCAATAAAAAGTTAGTTTGAAACCCTGGTGATGACCACAGAGTGTGAACAAATAAGTGAATAAATAATAAACAAAAAAATCAAACGTCACCAAATGACAAAAAATTAGGTAAATGGAAGTGCATGAACAAATTAAATAAATAAAGTGAGCTGCAAAATGATGCAAAAACTATGATATTAGTAGGAATAAAATTGATAGTCCCAAAGTCCAAAATCATATGTTAGTGCAAAAGTGATGGTCCAAAAAGGAATCTCAAGTGTGGATCGATGAATCACTAATGTTCTTATTAGGGATGAGCTCCGTGTTCGACTCGAACATCGTCTGTTCGTACATTTGACGAAATTCGAACAAAACGGGTTTGAGTGACGTGCAACGCCCCATAATTCACTGCGGCATTGCCCGCTGATGATTGGCCAAGCATGCTGTATGTCCCGCATGCTTGGCCAATCACAGCGCCCAAAAAACGAAGAGCCATAATTGGCCAAAACCTGGGTGGCTCTGGCCAATTATGGCTCAGGGCTTTAGCACACGTCCCACACTATATAAGGCCGCCTGCTGGGCGGCCTCGTGTAGTGTGTTGCGGCGTTGTTAATGAGAGCAGTCAGAGAGACAGAGAGATAGGGGTAGATTCAGGTAGGAGATAAGACAGCTTATCTCTGCATTTTAGGCGTCCAATCTATGCCACTGATTAATAAAATCAGTTTAGCATAGATTTTCCTTAGATCAGACACGCGTAAGTCTCTTACGCTGTCAAATCTTATTTTCATATTTTAGGCTGGCCGATAGGTGGCGTTCCCGTCTAAAATATGTAAATGAGCCTATACGCCAATTCTGAAACGTACGCACGGCCGGCGCTATTCTATTACGTCGTTTGCGTTAGCGTAGTACTGTCGTAATGTTATTCCTGCTATATGAGGCGCAGGCAATGTTAAGTATGGACGGCGTGCTGGCGCTTTTTTCCCCGTCGTTTACGTAAAACGTTCGCGAATAGGGCTTTGCATAAGTGGCGTTCACGTCGCTTACACATCATATTTCTGTCGAGATTTGGAGCATGCGCACTGGGATCAATTCACAGCTTGCGCATGCGCAGTTCTTTCGGCGTGGGGACGCGCTTCATTTAAATAATACACGCCCCCTACCCGCAAATTTGAATTCGGCCGGGTCTTTTACGCTACGCCGCCTCAATTTTACAGGCAATTGAGAATAAAGCACTTGCCTGAAAAAGTTGCGGCGGCCTAGTTTAAAAGCCAGACGCTAGGCATGCCTAAAGATAGGCATTTCTACCTGAATCTGCCCCATAGTCTTTTTAGATAGCTAGATAGCAGGCTAGTCAGTTTAGCTTAATTTATAGTGTGTAGAGCAGGGGTGGCCAACCAGTGGCCCGGGGGCCACATGTGGCCCGCGGAGCCCTCTGATGTGGCCCGCGACCTCCTGCTCTGGAATGGTGGGTTGGTAAGCCCAGATCGCAGGTTGCCGACCCACCATACCACAGCATCAGTGTTGTGAATGAAGCTGGTGGTAGAGGAATTTCTTCCTCTACCACCAGCTTCATTCACAACACTAATGCGAAGCAGAGCCCCATAAGCCGATGCTTCCTCTAAAGTGCCGGCTTTTGCCACAGGTGGACACTATGGCAAAGTTCAGCTAACCCGCAGTATAGACACAGGTGCACCACGTTGCACCCACAGTGTGGGTAAACCGCAGCACATCAGTGTGAAAGCAGTCTTAGGCCCTTTTCACACAATCAGCCCAACCAACTGGGACCCTCAATTCACCACTATAGAACGACAGATGTTTGTTTATGCCCGCCTAACTCCAATCCGAAAAACAGAAGGGAATTTGTCCCCTTTCATCTGGGCGGGTCGGAGGACCTATAGAGTAGTCGTGATCTGTCATCCGACCGCTTCGCTCATTGTGGCCCTCGACTGGTTACCAAGTTCCTTTAGTGGCCCTCCTTCTTCAAAAGGTTGGGCACCCCTGGTGTAGAGGATATATATACATCCCTAGGAGTTGTAAATATATTTATACACTGCATAGCTTAGCTAGATCAGCTATTCCTATTTGTCAGGCAGGAGATTGTGCTAGCTGCAGTGTTCTAACGTGTTGTATTGCCTGTGTGCTGTTTAGTTTACACCTAAACATACTCGGTGTTACTGCACTTGTCCTGTTTAATAGCACCTAAACATACTCAGTGTTACTGCACTTGTCCTGTTTAATAGCACCTAAACGCATTTGCTGTTACTGCACGTGTGCTGTTTAACCACTTAAGACCCGGACCAATACGCTGGTAAATGACCCAAGGTGTTTTTGCGATTCGGCACTGCGTCCCTTTAACAGACAATTGCGCGATCGTGCGACGTGGCTCCCAAACAAAATTTGCGTCCTTTTCTTCCCACAAATAGAGCTTTCTTTCGGTGGTATTTGATCGCCTCTGCGATTTTTATTTTTTGCGCTATAAACTAAAATAGAGCCACAATTTTGAAAAAAAACACAATTTTTTTACTTTTTGTTATAAAAAAAATCAAATAAACTAAATTTTAGTAAAACATTTAGGCCAAAATTATTTCAGCCACATGTCTTTAGTAAAAAAAAAAATCGCAATAAAAAAAAATAGCTACCTAGCGGGAACAGCGACACTAATACAGCGATCAGAAAAATGATCGCTTAGTGACGCTGGCAATAGGGAGTGAAAGGGTTAACTAGGGCGGTGATCGGGGGGTTAAAACTTTATTAGGGGGGGTGGGGGGGCTATCCTGAACCTAACACTAACTGTTTTTTACACTGCCTGTCACACTGACACTAAATGCAGTGATTAGATCACTGCATTCAGTGACACTGTGACAGGGGGGTGGGGGGGGGCGATCACAAGGGGTTAATTTGCCTATGTGAGTGTGTGTCAGTGTTGTGTTGGTGCACACTTACTTGTGATGTCTTCTCTCATCAGCAGCGCTGGGAAACAGCGCTGCGATGAGAGATTACATCATTTCCTCCTTCCTGTGTAAACACAGGAGGAGGAACTGACACGATGCGAGCGCGCTCCCATTGGCTGGGAGCATTCGCGGGGGGGGCGGAAATCACGGACATCCGCCCGCTCGTCGGCGATCGCTCCCAGAGGCAGGGGGACCCCCGCACGCCGCAGAGGGGGTCCCTATGGGACCCCCGAACCGCACGAAGGCGGGGACGTAAATTTACGCCCTTGTGCCTGTACGAGCCATTCTGTGGCCGTATATGTGCGTGCGGGGGTCCTTAAGTGGTTAATAGCAACTAAACGCATTTGCTGTTACTGCACGTGTGCTGTTTAATAGCACCTAAACGCATTTGCTGTTACTGCACGTTTGCTGTTTAATAGCACCTAAACACAGTTGCTGTTACTGCACGTTTGCTGTTTAATAGCACCTAAACTCAGTTGCTGTTACTGCACGTTTGCTTTTTAATAGCACCTAAACGCATTTGCTGTTACTGCACGTGTGTTTAATAGCACCTAAACACAGTTGCTGTTACTGTACGTTTGCTGTTTATTTGCACCTAAACGCATTTGCTGTTACTGCACGTGTGCTGTTTAATAGCACCTAAACACAGTTGCTGTTACTGCACGTGTGCTGTTTAATAGCACCTAAACGCAGTTGCTGTTACTGAACGTGTGCTGTTTAATAGCACCTAAATTTACTTTTTGTTACTGCACTTCTGCTGTTTATTTGCACCTAAACGTAGTTGGTGTTACTGCACTTGTGCTGTTTATTCGCACCTAAACGTACTCAGTGTTACTGCACTTGTGCTGTTCAGTTGCACCTAAACGTCCTTTGTGTTACTGCACTTGTGCTGTTTATTAGCACCTAAACGTAGTTGTGTTACTGCACTTGTGCTGTTCAGTTGCACCTAAACGTCCTTTGTGTTACTGCACTTGTGCTGTTTATTAGCACCTAAACGTAGTTGTGTTGAGTAGTTGGGTTCTAAATGTTCGCGCGAAGATTTGATATGTTCGAACGTTCTGATGCGAACCGAATGCGGGGGTGTTCGGCTCATCCCTATTTATAATCATTAAATATTTTTTTTAAATAAAGTATACAAATATATACCCTTATAACTGTAATAGGACAGTCCATGTGTAAAACATATTTTAGGGTTTTCAATTTTTTTGTTACTAATAAAATAGAAATTATATAAAAATTACTTTATTAATAGAGTTTTAATGCAGGTAGAATAATTTTTATTTTTATATAGATAGATAGATATATAGATAGATAGATAGAGATAAATATAGATAGATATAGATAGATATATAAACATATACATACACTAAAAAAATCCTAACCTGCTCATGTTGGGGTGTGTAATAGTGGGGAAGATGTGTTCTGACTGTATGGCTGCTCGTGTGTGAAGCACGGAAGTCAAAAGACTTCCTTCTTCCTCCACAATACTCAGCCAGCTTCGCGCTTCTCTCTCTGATTCTCCACCTCTAAGGCCTCGTACACACGACCGGTTTCCTCGGCAGAATCCAGCAAGAAACTTGTTGGGAGACCGGTCGTGTGTACATTTTTCGACGAGGAAATTGTCGAGAAACTCGACGAGCCAAAAAGAGAGCATGTTCTCTTTTTCCTAGACGGGAATGGAGAAAATGGCTCATTGAGTTCCTCGACAGCCGAACAAGGAACTCGATGAGGAAAACTACAGTTTCGCCCGACAAGTTCCTCGGTCCTGTACGAGGCCTGAGAAGATGAATCAGAAAGTGAGAATTCTGTCACAGATCACCAGTGAGGTGCTGAGATTGCACCTTCATTCTCACTGTGCTGCGATAATCAGTGGAGACATTGTTCTCCGTTGATTACCTCAGCTTCATAAACTGGTAATGACTTGAGATCAGCGGTGAGAGTCGGGATTGCTGCTGATCTCACTTTCATAAAAGGACACCTAAATGTTGTCCAGCTGGGGTTTGTATTTACCATAATTGTAGATAAAACATTTGTTTTGCTCATATTTAATTCTTAGCAACTCTTCAACTACAATCAAACTGGGTGTCCACTCAAAGAAAGAAAACAATAAATATACACAGGAGTTCAAGGTCTTAAGAAGCTTAAGAAACAACTATAATGAGAATACAAAGGATAATGACATTGAGCTTGTACAGGTAAGTACATCAAGTAAATAATAAAAATCAAAGTGTATTTCACCCCAAGAAAAGAAAAACAAAAAATATTGTTTGCCTTAGATGTGGTGGCTGCATTATGTTTTTTTTTTATTAGGCTTGCTTCTTTTTCATTTATTTTTACCCATTGATACTGCCAGTAACTAGGGTTGCCACCTTCAAGCCAATCCTGAACACTTTAGTGGCATGCAGCAATTTTTTTTTTTAAAGGGGAAACACTGTTAGTGCAAAGGGAAGCTCTGATGAAGGGAGTTTCTGCTCACCAAACCTCCCACTTACATCAGAGCTCCCAGCATTCCCCCTTAACCACTTAAGGACCCCCGCACGCACATATACGGCCACAGAATGGCACGTACAGGCACAAGGGCGTAAATTTACGTCCCCGCCTGAGTGCGGTTCGGGGGTCCCATCGGGACCCCCTCCGCGGCGTGCGGGGGTCCCCCTACCTCTGGGAGCGATCCGGGATCTGCGGGCGGATGTCCGTGATATCCGCCCCCCCCGCGATCGCTCCCAGCCAATGGGAGCGCGCTCCCAGCCTGTCACTTCCTCCTCCTGTGTTTACACAGGAAGGAGGAAATGATGTATTCTCTCATCGCAGCGCTGTTTCCCAGCGCTGCTGATGAGAGAAGACATCACAAGTAAGTGTGCACCAACACAACACTGACACACACTCACATAGGCATATTAACCCCTTGTGATCGCCCCCCCCCACCCCCCTGTCACAGTGTCACTGAATGCAGTGATTTAATCACTGCATTTAGTGTCAGTGTGACAGGCAGTGTAAAAAACAGTTAGTGTTAGGTTCAGGATAGCCCCCCCACCCCCCCTAATAAAGTTTTAACCCCCTGATCACCGCCCTAGTTAACCCTTTCACTCCCTATTGCCAGCGTCACTAAGCGATCATTTTTCTGATCGCTGTATTAGTGCCGCTGTTCCCGCTAGGTAGCTATTTTTTTTTATTGCGATTTTTTTTTTTACTAAAGACATGTGGCTAAATAAATTTTGGCCTAAATGTTTGACTAAAATTTAGTTTATTTGATTTTTTTTTTAACAAAAAGTAAAAAATAGTGTTTTTTTTTTCAAAAATGTCGCTCTATTTTTGTATATAGCGCAAAAAATAAAAATCGCAGAGGTGATCAAATACCACCAAAAGAAAGCTCTATTTGTGGGAAGAAAAGGACGCAAATTTTGTTTGGGAGCCACGTCGCACGACCGTGCAATTGTCTGTTAAAGCGACGCAGTGCCGAATCGCAAAAACACCTTGGGTCATTTACCAGCGTATTGGTCCGGGTCTTAAGTGGTTAAATTAGGGTTTACAATAGTGATGAGCGGAATACGCCATATTCGATTTCGCGATATTTCGCGAATATTTCGAAGAATATTCGCGAATATTCGTTAATATCGAATATTCGCGATATTTAAAAAAAAAATTGCGAATTAAAAAATATCACGAATATTCGATATTTACGAATATTCGGTATATTTTATAAAAAAAAAAAAAAAGCGAAATTTCACATATGCGGTCGCGAATATTCGTAAATATCGAATATTCGTGATATTTTATAAAAGGAAAAAAAAAATTGCGAATTTTCGCCAATGCGAATTTTCGCCAATGCGAATTTTCGCCAATGCGAATTTTCGCCAATGCGAATTTTCGCTAATGCAAAATTTCGCGATTTTTTTTTTTTTATAAAATATCACGAATATTCGATATTTACGAATATTCGCTATATTTTATAAAAAAAAAATAGCGAAATTTTGCATATACGAAAGCGAAAATGATTGCGAAATTTCGCTATTTTTTTTGGATAAAATATCACGAATATTCGATATTTACGAATATTCGCTATATTTAAAAAAAAAAAAAAAAATGCGAAATTCGCGATTGCGAAATTCGCGATTGCGAAATTCGCGAATGCGAAATTGATTGCGATTTTATTGCGAAATTTATTGCGAAATTTGAAAAATACGAATATTCGAAATAGCGAATATTCGCCGCGATATTCGAGATATTCGCGAATATTCGAATATGCAATATTCGTAGCGAATATTCGCAATGCAAATATTCGTGAGCAACACTAGTTTACAAAGGCCCTCTCACATCAGAGTCCACAAGGCACCCTTTACATCTAAGTCCCCCTTACCCGGGGCGGACTGACCATTCAGGCGCGCGGTCACTGGCCACTAGGGGGCCCTATCAGGGTTGCCAGCCTCAGTAAAACCAGGGACAGTATGTAAAAATCTGTATTAAAAAAAAAAAGAATCCCAAGATTATAGCTGCCCTGCCTCTTCAGTACCTTTTCAGTGTATGTATCCTGTGTGTGTATATTGTGTGTCCGTGTGTTTAAACTGTATGTGTGTGTGAATACTGTGTGGCCCCATAATCTCCTATTGCCCAGGGGCCCCATGAGTTGTCAGTACACCCCGGCCCTTACCTTAATGTACTCACTCACTTGGAGGCAGGAGGGAGATGGGAGGGAGAGTGGAGGCTCAGGCATCGACACTTTTCATCCACAATGTATCTGCCGGTTGCTAAGCTTCAAGCTGAGATACAGAAAGGGATTAGTGTGTGAGTGGGCAGACAGAGGGGAAAGGCACACGAGAATGAAATGCAGATCAAGCCCTCTCTACCGTCTGTGTATGGTGACCGTGTGCACACCTATGAACTTGGTGTTTGTGGTACCTGGTTACTTGGGGAGCTACAGTTCAATCTGAATATTGTGTCCGGCTTTCAGGTGGTCTGAAACCTGGGCACACAATTCAAATCCCGGACTATCCGGGTGAATCCCTTACTACATTTCCCTTTACAAACCTCATGCATGGTGCTTGGATTCACTCCCCTGTGCGTTGTCTTTTTCTGTCACAAGGGGGAGAAGCAGGAAGGAGATAACAGCTGCATCGCGAGACTTCCCTCTGTGCCATTCAGAGAGGAAGTTAATGAGTGATAATGACCGGCATCCAGAGGGGGACAGAAACGGCACACATAGTGTGCCAATATAGATTTAGGGGACTCAGGGATTCCCCACAGACCCTGAGGCTCCAACAGGAAAGGTGGGCGGGGAGGACTATACCGGTACTGTATAAATGGTTGAAATCAACCAGAGTAATTCACATTGGGTAAATTATAGAAAATGTATTCACATAAAGACATCAAACAAGATAAAAAATACATAACATTAAAAAACAGTACAAACACATTTGACCACAATCCGGTCACTGGTCGTGCAATCCCTTCTATTGAAAAGGGGGGAATCTCGGTGAAGAAATTGGAGTCATGAGACAGGCGGTCTCTAGTCTCTAATTTCTTCACCGAGATTCCCCCCTTTTCAACACCGCCTGTCTCATGACTCCAATTTCTTCACCGAGATTCCCCCCTTCTCAATAGAGACTAGAGACCGCCTGTCTCATGACTCCAATTTCTTCACCGATATTCCCCCCTTCTCAATAGAGACTAGAGACCGCCTGTCTCATGACTCCAATTTCTTCACCGATATTCCCCCCTTCTCAATAGAGACTAGAGACCGCCTGTCTCATGACTCCAATTTCTTCACCGAGATTCCCCCCTTTTCAATAGAAGGGATTGCACGACCAGTGACCTGATTGTGGTCAAATGTGTTTGTACTGTTTTTTAATGCTATGTCATTTTTATCTTGTTTGATGTCTTTATGTGAATACATTTTCTATAATTTACCCAATGTGAATTACTCTGGTTGATTTCAACCATTTATACAGTACCGGTTGAGGTTGGAGCCTCGGGGTCTGTGGGGAATCCCTGAGTCCCCTAAATCTATATTAGAGTACTAGGACGATGGTACACCCCCTATTTAATTTTATCTCCTCAATTATAAAAGGTTAAATCATACACATAGTGTGCCGTTAAAAATTAAACCTACTGCGCAATTGTGCCTGACGTCACTCACGCTTGCAGGGCGATTACTATGCAAACTACAGCTGTGAGTACAGTTTCACAGGCAGCGATCAGCTGCTTATGCTATCTAGATTTGAAAAAGCACAAGTTACTGTATATTGGAGGGTTTACAACCACTTTAGGCATATGTAAATCCAAAACAACAATTTAATAAAGCAACTTCTGATCTCAGCTAAGTGTAAGGATTTGTAGTTGCTGGCTTTTAAAATATTAATTTTTTCGGCGGACCTCTGCTTTAACCACTTAAGACCCGGACCATTATGCAGCTAAAGGACCTTGCCCCTTTTTGCGATTCGGCACTGCATCGCTTTAACTGGCAATTGCGAGGTCATGCGACATGGCTCCCAAACAAAATTGGCTTCCTTTTTTTTCCCACAAATAGAGCTTTCTTTTGGTGGTATTTGATCACCTCTGCGGTTTTTATTTTTTTGCGCTTTAAACAAAAATAGAGCGACAATTTTGAAGAAAATTCAATATTTTTTACTTTTTTCTAAAATAAATATCCCCAAAAAAGATATAAAAAAAAACAAACATTTTTTTTCCTCAGTTTAGGCCGATATGTATTCTTCTACATATTTTTGGTAAAAAATATCGCAATAAGCGATTGGTTTGCGCGAAATTTATAGCGTTTACGAAATAGGGGATAGTTTTATGGCATTTTTATTAATACATTTTTTTTTACTACTAATGGAGGCGATCAGCGATTTTCGTGACTGCAACCTTTAATGGCGGACACATCGGACAATTTTGACACATTTTTGGGACCATGGTCATTTTCACAGCGAAAAGTGCTATAAAAATGCATTGATTACTGTGAAAATGCCAATTGCAGTTTAGGAGTTAACCCCTAGGGGGCGCTGTAAGGGTTAAGTGTGACCTCATATGTGTTTCTAACTGTAGGGGGGCGGGGCTGGACGTGTGAAGTCATTGATCATCTTTCCCTATATCACGGAACAGACGATCACTGACATTGCCACTGTGAAGAACGGGGAATGTGTGTGAGACACTGGTGGCAATCGGGTCCGCGGTCACGGTGCTTCGGACCGGGTCGGGCACTTATAGGGGACGTACCCTTACATGATTGTGCCCAGCTGTGCCATTCTGCCGACGTATATTGGCGTTAGGCGGTCCTTAAGTGGTTAAGGCTCGTTTTACACTGGATGCCGATGCGGCTCCCAGCAGAGGTCCGGTGCGTCCTAGTTCACTATTTCAGATCAGATTTTAGCCTAAATTTTGGACTGAATTCTGACCTGTAACTAATCAAAAGACGCACAGAGCTCATGTGCAAACTTGCAGCGGAGCCGCATCAGAGCTATGTGAACCGGCTCCATAGAGAGGATCCAGCATCCAATTTGCAATAGTGTGAACCCGGCCTTAATCAGCTGCTGAAAGTGCATAAAAAACTGAGGTGTTATATCACTTTGACTAATTAGAATGAATGCTTTAGGGCTCTTTCACACAGGGCTGTCTGTGTACTGACTCCACTTGCTCAGCAGGGGATTGATCCGCTGATCCTCACTGAGCCGGCGGATGACAGGTCCGTCTCTGCTCACTGTGCAGGGACATATAGCTATGTAGCATTACCCCCAGAGGAGCTGCTGGTTGTTTGGGTGGCACATTTACCTTGTGGCTCTTCCGAATTCCTAGGGGTTAATGGTTAATGGTGCATATAGCAGTAGTAAAAGGAATGTCCGCAACAAGTGTCTTTGCTGTGCTCTTTATTACCCAGCCGGGTAAAAACAATGAACTGGTGATGATAGGGATAGAGTTTGCAGGGAGAAGGACAACAGCAGATTCAGGCATAGTATTTGGAACAGTCCTGTTCCCATATGTAACACTTTCTGTACCACTCCCCCTGCCTGAGTGGGTTTAGTGTACCCGGACAGGCCTCTCTCACTGACCTGGCAGCCAGAGTATCACTCGAACCATAATAGGACAAAGTCTCTGCCACAGACCCTCCTGAAATAGATGCCAGGGAGACACCTCTACCACAGGCCCTCTCTGGTTGCAGTTACAGAGGCAAATTACGTCTGGATCTCCTTCTTAATGTCGCCCAGGTACCGACTGACAAGTGATCAATCCTTCAGTGTCTAGCTACCTTGATCTCCGGTTGTTTGTCGAGATCCTTTTGGATTGCCAGCCTCTCATTGGCGCTCTTCAGGCGGACTCCCCACCAAACAGCAATACCGCTTGGGATCCTCAAAGGTGGGAACCCAGTCACTCACTGGATCCCCGTCACTGCTCAAATGTTCCGGACCAACATGGTCCAGGAACACCATGTGGCACACACGCCTTGGCCAGGTAGGCCATAACGCTGGGGTGCCGTGATGTGGTCACCCTAAAGGTGGGTAACACACTGGATGAATAAGACCCCAGAACCAATGGCGTCTGCCCCATAAATACCCTCCCCCAGCATGCACAGCGAGGCTACACCCTCCTGACTGGCTGCTGGGAAAGAGCACCCAAACCTTGACTCCACTGCTGCCATCTACTGCACAGGGGTGGGAAGAACACCCCAGTACAACAGAATGAGCCCATAGCACAGCCAAGCTGAGACAGAGACCCTGTGTTAAGCATAATACAAAACAAGAAGTGCAATCAGCGCAAAAAATTGATCAAAGCGATAAATATAACTAAAAATATATATAAATATGTTTGAAAAAATAAAGATATATATATATCCACCATATAAATAAATGTGCAAAAAACTTTACAGTTGATGTGACACTGGAATGCTAGCTATGCACCATAGAGGACATTTAGAAAATCCAAGGTAGTATAAAGGTAAAGAAAAAGTGCAGCGCAAACCAAAAAAATATATAAAACAAATAAAATCAAGTCCAACACAAATCGTGAGGAGAGAAGGGGGATCCAACAGTTGGGATCATGTGAAAGTCTTCACCACGTGAGAGGAGTAAGGTAACAAACTGGACACGTGTCACTCCACCAATGAAGATGGCTACTCTCACCTTATATCGAGACCACTGAGTTAACAAATGGTCACTAGAGCTTAAAGGAACCAGGGTGTAGAAGATGTTGCAAAACCTCCAGAGTCAGTCTCAGCATGAATCTCAGCAGGGCCGGAACATGGGAACATAGGAAGGAAATGACAATCTAAGAGCCTCCGCTATGGTAATCTCTTTAATGGTGTAAAAATTATACAGGCTACTCACATTGTGCAGGGTTCAATAGGCATGTAAACAAAAGCACAGCCTCACAGAGTTCACAGGTAGTGTTGAGCGGAATACGCCATATTCGATTTCGCGATATTTCACGAATATATAGAAGAATATTCATGAAATTAATTATCGAATATCGAATATTCGTGATATTTTATAAAAAAAAATAATTTGCGAAATTTCGCTAATGCGAAATTGATTGCGAAATTCTCGTCTGCGCATGCGCGCGAACAACACGCGAAAACGGAGATCATTTCCTATGTGAAGCACAATGCTAAGCTCTAAGATCGCAATACACAGGAAAAACGCACAGAAACACTCCACTCTCTCTAGCCACCTTGTGAATCTGCACTGAAATACTGCTGGGAGTGATCTTATATAATGGTCGTGCAGGCAGGTTCCTATTGGTTGCTATGGAGGTTGCTATGGAGGTTGCTAACCTCTGACAACTGTGGTAGGAGAACTCTGATTGGCTCTGATGCAAAAGAAGGGCAGAGAAAGTATTCGCGAATATTCGTAATACGAATATTCGCATTGCGAATATTCGGCAACTTAAAAGGACCGCCTCAGCTACTCGGCCCAGGGTCTCTAATCATACCAGCAATGCTTTTAGACGTCGATGGAGATCACTAGGATGTGATCTGTTTTAAAAATAAATTTGAAAAAATACGAATATTCGCAATAGCGAATATTCGCAATAGCGAATATTCGCCGCGATATTCGAGTTATTCGCGAATACTCGAATATGCAATATTCGTAACGAATATTCGCAATGCGAATATTCGTGAGCAACACTATTCACAGGGTGTGACACCGAGCGACGTGTGTAATGCTCCTGGCCCCCGGACGCGTTGCGTGTAAACACTTCTTCAGCAGGGCGGAGCTGAGCACGTCTTCCGTTCGGTATTAAATAAGCAGCGGTCGTCACAACAACCACCATCAACAACAGTGTGATTGCGCGGCACGTCCTGCGTCACGCTCTGAAGATGGACAGCTTTATTGTTCCTTGAAAGCAAAGGACAAACTACCACTTCAAGATGGCACTAATGCCATCTTGTGGTTGCTAGAAAAATCACACTTAAAAGTAATAAGATGTGAAAGTGTATGTTAAAAGCGTCGCTCTGTGTCAGCAAGAAAACTCTGTGTATAATATTATACAAAACCAAAATCAGGTACAAAATATACTGCTTATCTAAATGTACATAGAAAAAATAAAATTTTACATACAAAGAAGAAAAATTTATTAAATATATAACAAACAACTCTTAACCAATCACAATAAAAATATACATATTGATTTAAAATCACTTCTGCACATAAGTCCATAGAGATATATTGCCTGTGGGGAGACCAATTAAAATTACTCGTAAAAGTTAAATAGATAATGGTAATCTATATGGAACCATATAATGTTTTTAAAATTATAAGAGTGTTAAAGAGTTTTAACACTCTTATAATTTTCAGCGCGTGACGCGGGACGTGCCGCGCCGCTCAATCACGCTGTTGTTGATGATGGTTGTTGTGACGACCGCTGCTTATTTAATACCGAACGGAAGACGTGCTCAACTCCGCCCTGCTGAAGAAGTGTTTACACGCAACGCGTGTGGGGGCCAGGAGCATTACACACGTCGCTCGGTGTCACACCCTGTGAACTCTCTGAGGCTGTGGTTTTGTTTACATGCCTATTCAACCCTGCACAATGTGAGTAGTCTGTATAATTTTTACACCATTAAAGAGATTACCATAGCGGAGGCTCTTAGATTGTCATTTCCTTCCTATGTTCCCATGTTCCGGCCCTGCTGAGATTCATGCTGAGACTGACTCTGGAGGTTTTGCAACATCTTCTGCACCCTGGTTTCTTAAAGCTCTAGTGACCATCTGTTAACTCAGTGGTCTCGATATAAGGTGAGAGTAGCCATCTTCATTGGTGGAGGGACACGTTACCTTACTCCTCTCACGTGGTGAAGACTTTCACATGATCCCAACTGGTGGATCCCCCTTCTCTCCTCACGATTTGTGTTGGACTTGATTTTATTTGTTTTTTTTATTTTTTTGGTTTGCGCTGCACTTTTTCTTTACCTGTTTTAAGCATAACAATTTGGATCAGAGTTTAACTACACTCTAATCTCCCTTTAAATGTAAATAGCACCGGTACTTCAAAGTAACCAGGCGCTACAGTTACATAGTTAGTTACATAGTTAGTCAGGTTAAAAAAAGACACAAGTCCATCCAGTTCAACCATACAAAAAATATAATAATAATATCATACAATCCCATATACCCAATTCTATACCCACAGTTGATCCAGAGGAAGGCGAAAAAAAAACAGCAGAGCATGATCTGATTTGCTACAGCAATAGGATATTCCCCGGATCAACTTTACCTATAAATGTTAGTACCCAGTTATATTATGTACATTTCGGAAATAATCCAGGCCTTTTTTAACCACTGAAGACCCGGACCAATATGCAGGTAAAGGACCAGGCCCCTTTTTGCGATTCGGCACTGCGACGCTTTAACTGACAATTGCGCGGTCGTGCGACATGGCTCCCAAACAAAATTGGCGTCGTTTTTTCCCACACATAGAGCTTTTGGTGGTATTTGATCACCTCTGCGGTTTTTATTTTTTGCACTATAAACAAAAATAGAGTGACAATTTTGAAAAAAAATCTCTATTTTTTACTTTTTGCTATAATAAATATTCTCAAAAATATATATATCTATTTTCTAACAATTTTTTTGTAAAAAAAATCGCAATAAGCGTTTATCAATTGGTTTGCGCAAAATGTATAGTGTTTACAAAATAGGGGATAGTTTTATTACTTTTTTATTAATATATATTTTTTTTACTAATAATGGCGGCGATCAGCGATTTTTTTTCATGACTGCGACATTATGGCAGACACATAGGACAATTTTGACACATTTTTGGGACCATTGTTATTTTCACAGCAAAAATTGCTATAAAAATGCATTGTTTTCATGTGAAAATGACAATTGCAGTTTGGGAGTTAACCACTATGGGGCGCTGAAGGGGTTAAGTGTGACCTCATATGTGTTTCTAACTGTAGGGGGGCAGGGCTGGACGTGTGACGTCATTGATCACGTTTTCCTATATCAGGGAACAGACGATCAATGACAGCGCCACTGTGAAGAACGAGGAAGGTGTGTTTACACACACCTCTCCCGTTCTTCATCTCTGGTGACCGATCGCGGGATTCCGGCAGCAATCGGGTCCGTGAGTCCCGCGGCCGCGGTCACGGAGCTTCGGACCGGGCCGCGGGTGCACGCCCGCAACCCACGGATGGGCATTAATCAATCACGTACTGGTATATGATTGTGCCCAGCCGTGCCATTCTGCCAATGTATATCGGCGTTAGGTGGTCCTTAAGTGGTTAAAGCAATCTACTGAGCTAGCCAGAACCACCTCTGCAGAGAGTCTATTCCACATTTTCACAGCTCTTACTGTGAAGAAACCTTTCTGTATTTGGAGGTGAAATCTCTTTTCCTCTAGACATAAAGAGTGCCCCATTGTTGTTTGTGTTGACCGTAAAGTGAATAACTCAACACCAAGTTCACTATATGGACCCCTTATATATTTGAACATGTTGATCATATCCCCCCTTATTCTCCTCTTCTCAAGAGTAAATAAATTCAGTTCATCTAATCTTTGCTCATGGCTGAGCTTCTCCATGCCTCTTATCAGTTTGGTTGCCCTTCTCTGCACTTTCTCCAGTTCCCCAATATCCTTTTTGAGAACTGGGGCCCAAAACTGGACTGCATATTCCAGATGAAGTCTTACTAATGATTTGTACCAGGGCAAAATTATATCTCCCTCTCTGGGGTCCATAACTCTATTAATACAAGAAAGGACTTTGCTTGCTTTGGAAACCGCAGCTTGGCATTGCATGCCATTATTAAGCTTATGATCTACCAAAACCCCCAGATCCTTCTCCACTACGGATCCCTCCAGTTGTACTCCCCCTAGTATGTATGATGCATGCATATTCTTAGCCCCCAAGTGCATAACTTTACATTTATCAACATTAAACCTCATGTGCCACATAGTTGCCCAATTAGACAGAGCATTGAGGTCGGCTTGTAAATTGGAGACATCCTGCAAGGACGTTATTCCACTGCATAGCTTGGTGTCATCTGCAAAAACAGAAATGTTACTTTTGATCTCAGACCCAATATCATTTATAAAGATATTAAAAAGTAAGGGACCCAACACCGAACCTTGGGGTACACCACTGATAACCATTCAGAGTAGGAATCATTAACCACAACACTGTCTTTTAGCCAGTTTTCTATCCATTTACAAACTGATATTTCCAATCCTGTAGACTTTACCTTATACATGAGCCATGTGTGGGGAACTGTATCGAACGCTTTTGCAGAATAAAAGTATACCACGTTCACTGCCACCCCTCTGTCCAGGGTTTGACTTACCTCTTCATAAAAAGAAATCAGGTTTGTCTGAACACTGCTGCCTTTCATGAATCCATGCTGTCTGTTGCTTAAAATATATTTTTCCAGCAAGAACTCGTCTATGTGGTCTTTTATTAATCTCTCCAGTATCTTCCCAGCTATAGAAGTTAAACTAACAGGTTTATAGTTACTTGGTAAAGATTTTGTTCCCTTTTTAACTATGGGGACTACATTGGCCCTGCGCCAATCCAGTGGTACTATTCCCGTCATTAATGAGTGCCTAAAAATTAGATACAATGGCTTCAAAATTACAGAGCTCAATTCTTTTAGGATCCGTGGGTGGAGGCCATCTGGTCCAGGTGCTTTATCCACCTTTATTCTGTCTAAATATTTCTGGACCATATCACTTTTGAGCCATTGTGGATCATTTGGGGCTGTGTCACTACCACCCCAATTATGAACATGAGCTCCCCCATTCTCCATTGTATACACAGAGCTGAAGAAAGCATTTAATAAATTTGCCTTCTCTATGTCCTCAGTCACCCACTCTAGATTATTTTGTAAAGGACCTACATGCTCAGCCTTAACCTTTTTTACTATTAAAAAGATCAGATCTACACTCTCCTCTATGGGGGGGATCAGATGAAAATGGACCATTTGTCCGTTTTAATCCAATCTGATCCACCAGACAGATGGAAAATAGGGTTTCCATGCGTCTGGATTAAGTGGATCGGATGTCACTGCTGACATCCGTCTCTCCATAGACCTGCATGAAGCGTCCGTTCAGGTCCACCTAATAAAATGACAGGTGGACCTAAACGGTCTGCCCATGTGAAAGAGCCCTTAATCAGGTAGTTAAAGAACTTTTTTCACTTTGCAGGTTTCTGCAGTTGAAGTTCTTTTTGTTATTTACATGTGCCAGCTCATGTTACAATGTAGTTAGTTATGTTGTGTACACCAGTGATCAATGTTAAAAGCTCTGAATTTGAAGGTGTTGGGGTTATTGTAGGGGGCAGGGGTGTTGCTGGGTCTGCAAAAGATGTGGGGCTAGAGCCCATAGCAGCTTTCATCAACTTTTTTGCAGGCCAGGGGGATGGGGGTGCAAATCAATTACAGCAATGTACACACATTCGTCGGCAGCCAATTTTAAAGCATGCTATCCCACATTTGTTGGAGGAAAATCTGACAACAATTGTCCGATGGAGCATACAAACAGTTGGATTTTCCGAAAAAAGCCTGTCATCACACAATTCCCTTTCGGATAATCCGATCGTGTGTATGAGGCTTTAGGAATGTGAATACCTGACCAACTCAAGTTATGGTTTTCCTCCACCGACACACCATTATGGGTAGATATAGAGAAATCCCTAGCTCCTACACATGACTTATTGTCAGTTCTCCTAGGAAATTTATGGATACCATGGGACATAACCAACACACCCCCAACAATCGCCACATCATTGCAGGCTTGGAGATTCCTCCTAAACAATCAACTCCCTAACTGCAGAGACATAGACCACAAATTCCCTCTTAGTTGGATTGAAGCTCATATACCAATGCTATCCCTAAAAGCTTTCACTTTCCATGGGATACACACAGTACACGATCTATTAGAAAATAAAGGGCCTAAATCGGTAGACCGCATAATGCGGGAATATAGCATACCGACACACTTGTTCTTTACATGTACAAGAGTGGTCCCCGGTAATTCACCTATCAACGGCAATATGGCAACACTTGACGGGAGGACAAACACACAATAAAGGTATAGCTCTTTATTATAATATATTACAACTTAAAAAGGTCTTCCACAAATCATCGAAGCACATAAAATGGGAAACGGACTTGGGCTCAACATTCACCGAAGCCCAGTGGAAATTTGCATTCCATTCATCCAAAACGCATCCCACTGGTCATTGGGAATTGATGATTAGAATTATCAACCGTTGACAATATACCCCCTGTAGACTTGCACTTATGTTCCTGTCTACCTCACCTCTCTGCTGGAGGAACTGTGGACATAAAGGCCACCTTCTCCACATGCTTTGGGAATGCCCCAGCTTGACCAGTTTTTGGAATCAAACCTTTAAACTTATATCATCCACCACTGGAATACTTGTTTCCCCTAATCCATCACTAGCTATTCTCCACGTAGGGATGGAAATCATTCCACACGACATGAGACAAGTAGTATCACACATTCTGCTAGCGGCTAGGTCCCTAATACTTCAAAATTGGAAATACGCCAATACACTCAACATCACTGACCTAACTAGGAAAGTTCAACAACACTACACATTTGAACAGCTCCTAGCGACCAACGCACTAAAAGGTAGCTCATTCGATAGAAAATGGGAAATCCGGACCAGCAGATATAACATTGGATAATTTTCATGTATGTTCTGGACAATGCTTCTTCTTCTTTTGTTGCTTACTATTGATACCTGATCTCTCTTCATTGTTTTTTTTTTCTATATGTGGCATCGTTATCTTTATCTTTATGATTTTTGTATTTCGGAATGTGAATACCTGATAGAACAGGGTGATCATGTGCAATACATTATTAGTGCCGTGTGCAAAATATGAGTGTGCAAAACATAAGCAATGCATACAAAAGAAAGTACAATTTGATATAGAGTGTAACACTTCTTTCACAAAG
This sequence comes from Rana kukunoris, assembly GCA_029574335.1. NCBI lineage: Eukaryota > Metazoa > Chordata > Amphibia > Anura > Ranidae > Rana > Rana kukunoris. Next base: position 78,129,428 of record CM056049.1, read on the forward strand.
ATTAGGGTTGTTTGCCACAAGAACAGGTCCAAGATAGTTTAAAGATTACTTAACTCACAGGAGTTAGTCAAAACCCACTACTGGCAAAAGGTTCAAATGTTTGCCAATATTTTGGCAAAAGAAACTCCCAATATCGTTCAGCTCAAAATATGATTTATGTTTGCTTCTCATATTAATTTCCCACTTAGATGAAACCTCAGAACTTAATTATTTCAATAAAAAAAAAATGAATGTGGCTTTCCAAATCTCTTTCAGCTGTCTTGCAAAGCAAAACTAAACAAAGCAGTGAAGATTTTGCCATTGCCAAAGAAATTTGATGATGTCAAAGATGGGACTATGTGCGACACAGCAGGATGGGGTTCAACCAAAAAGAATATTTTGCAACTGTCAGACAAGCTTATGGAAGTCAGCCTTACAGCAATAAACAGAGAGAGATGTGCTGCAATGTGGAAATCTAGCATAAAGATCACCACAAACATGATGTGCACCTTGGATGCGAGTGGAGAGAAAGATGTATGCAGAGTAAGTATGGAATAGGTGTTGTCATTTAAAGCGGAGTTCCAACCTGGGTAAAAAAAAGGAAAAGTCAGCAGCTACAAATACTGTAGCTGCTGACTTTTAATATAAGGACACTTATCTGTCCAGGGAGCCTGCAATGTCTGCACCCGAAGCTAACCCTTTCTTACTAAGAGAAACAGGAAGTGAAGCCTTGCGGCTTCATAGCCTGTTTTCTACTGCAAATGCGTGAGTTACGAGCAGGTCCCAGAAGGAGATGGGGCAGAAAGAGGAGGGCACAAGAAAAAATGCAGAAGTGACGTATGCCAGCGCGGGGCGGAATTCTCAAAGAAAACATACCAAAAAGGTATGAAAAAAATAAATAAATACCAAAACGAATGGGGGTGGGGTGTGCTTACGTTTAAAAAGGAGTTACATTTTTGACTACTTTAAGATACATTTTCCAAGTAGGAATGAGGTACACGTTCAGGGCAATGCAGGTTTCATCTTGAACTCTATCCGTTTGCAATTTTCTAATTAAATGGCCTGTTTGCATAACCCCTCATCAAACAGTCTGCTGTGCAGTAAGTAATTCATTAGTAGTATTACCTCCATCAATGAAGGCCAGCTTCCTGCTCAGCACTGTACATTATAAAATGCTAGTGGCTGCTTGATTTCTAGCAACTATTTTACATCACAACCCCATGCTGGGAATGCTGGCTGAAATCATCAACCATATATATAGAGAAATGTGGCCATATTTGGTCAGTGATGTTAGCTAGTATCACCAGACACTTTTGGCCAGATCCACATACAAATAGATCGGCGCAGTGTATCAGAGATACACTACGCTGCCGTATCTTACCTGGCTTAACTTTGAATCCTGGAAGAATTTGTGCCGTAAACGGCAGCGTAGTGTATTTCTGGCGGCGGAATTCAAATCGGCGAGTAGGGGGCGTGATTCATTTAAATAAAGCGCGTCCCCGTGGCGATCGAACTGCGCATGCTCCGTTCAGAAATTTCCTGCCGTGCATTGCGCTAAATTATGTTGCAACAACGTTATTTTTTTGACTAGCGTAAATTACTTACATCCCTATTCACGGACGACTTACACAAAAATTAAAAAAAATTCAAATTTCGACGTGGGAACGACGGCCATACTTAACATGGCAAGTCTAACTATAGGCCGGATAAAAGCAGCTTTAACTATACGCCGGAAAAAGCCAACTAGAGACGCCGTAAGAGATTGCGAGGGCAGCGCGTACGTTCGTGGATCGGCGGAAAAAGCTCATTTGCATACCCGACGCGGAAAACGATGCGAACGCCACCCAGTGGACGCCAAAGTATTGCATCTTAAATATACAAAGAAATTACCGCGCTAACCTACATAAATAATAATAGCTACAAGCAGCAACCACTAAGTGTTATACACACACTAAAATATACAGGAGAAAGAGATTGAAGTTGCGCTAATAAGGAAAGGAAATATATATAAAATAAAATTAAAAATAAAGAGTGATAACCAAATGGTTTTTAAACCATGTGCAAAAAAAAATATATCTTATTGTGAATCCAAAGTCCAGTGTACTCAAATGGTTAATAAAAATCAAGAGAGTGTAGATGAAAAACCAAAAATCGTTGAAGCGTCCTTGATGGGCGGTTCTAAGAAAGAAATATGCATATATCTGCTACCAAACTGTGAGTGTGATATACAATGGAGGCTTACCAGAAGGCAAGCATAACGTGCTTGCGGCTACAACCCAGCCAGGGCCTTTAGGAGTCCACAGTAGGTTGATACAGCAGGAAAAAAGGTTGTGGGTAGCTGCAGATGTGTCAGCAGTTGATATTTCTTTCTTAGAACCGCCCATCAAGGACGCTTCAACCATTTGAGTACACTGGACTTTAGATTCAGAATAAGATATATTTTTTTTGCTCATGGTTTAAAAACCATTTGGTTATCACTCTTTATTTTTAATTTTATTTTATATATATTTCCTTTCCTTATTATTGCATCTTAGATCCGAAGGCGTACAAAGACGTACACCTGTCGGATCTAACCCAGAAGCCACCATATCTTGGTTTAAGGATTCAAACTAAAGATACGATGCGGGAACTTTGAAAGTACGCTGGTGGATCTGGCCCCTTGTTTACATTCAGTTGCTGGCAGGAGAACCTCCTGCACAGTGTTGCCAACCTACCATAATAAAATTTACTAACACAACACTCAAAATTTACTGACACAGCCAAGTTTTTACTGGCATTTCCAAAAGTTACACAATTACAGTATTAAGTGCAAATTTGAGTATTTAGGATACAAACAAATACCATATGCAATTAGCAGTATGTTTAAAGATAGATAATAAGGCAAAAAACATATTTCCTATTTTATTTTTGATATAGTAAGTAGCTCAGGGACATGCTTTAGGAGGGCAAGAAATTAGAATGGGTGGCACACAGACACATACAATTGACTCTCACAGTGACACTGACAGCAGTGTGCAGTAGCACAGATGACAATGAGACCTCCCTGACACAACACATCCCCTCCTGAGTCACAGTGACAGTCTCTCTCTAAGCCTAGTGATCCATCCAGTCCACTCCAGTCTAAACAGCACTGACAGTCTGGGTCCCAGCCTGCCTTGCTCCCAAACCACAGACCTGCACACAAGGAACTGGCTGCTCTGCTTGGCTCCAATGCACCATGACATTACTTGACATGCTCAGGCACTGCCTCCGCCAGAGCCACCCAATCACACTGTAGTAGGCACTCAGATGATCTCAGCTCCAAACCAAGCCAAGCTTCACAGCCATATTTTTTACTGGCAACCTTTTACTTTTACTGGCATTTACTAGCAGGAGAAAATTGCCAGTTTTTTTACTGCCTGCCAGTAAAATCACTGATGGTTGGCAACACTGCTCCTGGATAGAAATGAATGGGACCAGGGGTGTGGGGATGAGCCCAGCTCCTTGTTCTCATCAACAGGGAAACAGGGGGCTTTGCCTGGGGACACCCCTGAAATGTTTTAGGAAGAGAGTCCACTGCTCAATGCCCAAAACCATTTGTTTGACAATCCCTTCCATACTGACCATATTAACCCCCCCCCCCCCCTCCATAGACTTGATTCATTCCAAACTCAGGCACATTCGGTTCATCATTGTTCCTAAGCAACCAACAATAACATGACAATATGTTGGGTTATAAAGGTTGACAAGGAGCTGTGGTGGCGCAACGTGATTGGCACTGCGCTGACAAGCCATTCACCTCTGCAGCCAAGGGTTCGGATCCCGGTCTCGGTTACAAGTGAATTGAGTTTGGTGGTCTCAGCCCGGCTCCCGGTGGGTGTGCTATGCAAGGTACGCCTGTGCTTAGTATGCCCACCCCCCCACAAAAAACACCACACTTGCACGCACACGAAATTGGTTTAACACACACGCACTTTGGCCATGCGGTCTCCTAAAATAAAGAGAGGCGAAGGACCTACGGGGCTGGCTGGGTGGGCTAGGCTCCCTCATAGGGGGAGTCCCTCTGCCCCATTGGGGTCCCGATGGGCCCCAGTTGGGCTCCCAAGAGGAGCAGGTAGGGCGGGGTGAGTGGGAGGCCCCGCCATTGCCACCAGGGGCATGGAGAAGGATGGCGATTGCCTCCGGGGGGAGGGTCTGCCTACTCCCAACTCCTGCAGTCCGGCTCCTCTCTCTCGAGTTCACGCACAAAAAATAAATAAAGGTTGACAAAATGTACTCAAACCATTTTAATTTTAATACAAATGGTGTCCAAAAATGTCAAAGAATCATCTAACAATTTAGCCTTACAGTAGGGAAAAGTTTTACCTGATTTCATAAAGGACAGTTGCTCTTCTTTGGAATAGTCATTTCACTGACATTTTCCATTGATGAATCCTCATACCTGGAATTCCAAATATAATAAAATAAAAGTAAAACCTAAAATAAATGTAACAATTCATTCACTTAAACTAGTCATACACTGAATAAAATTCAACCGATCCAGTAGGCAAGTTTAATTGTCAGAATACAATATCCCAGTAGTGGGGATTCTTCCATCCACATCATTTCTATCCCTTTGATTGACAGTCATACCGTTTACAATAGGCACCAACTGCCTACAAGTGTATTGTCTATTGTGAAAGGAAAGGTAAGTTCACAGCTTTGATCACCTGTGCTATCTCCCTGGTTTACTGTAAGAGCATGAAGGTTGTAGCTGAGCCCCTACACTTCCACCAGGCTCTAAGCTTCTGCCTAGGCTGCCTTGTTTACGATCTGGTTTTGCCTACTCACCATCATTCCTTCCTAGTCTAGTTGTTTTTGTTTATATTAACTTGTTTTATATATTTCAGGGTGATTCTGGAGGACCTTTATTTTGCAAGAAAATGTTTCGGGGAATTGTTTCTTTTGGTCCAAAAATTTGTGGGAACCCTGAACTACCAAGTGTCTACACATTCCTCACCAAAGACCATAATAATTGGATTAAAAAAGAAATAAATAAGAAAACAAACACTATTTATTAGCCCTTTTGTATCTAAAATTACTGCTACAGGTAGTTCTGCTTCCCATAATCCCTTCCCCATTCTTTCCCCTCTTCTATAATATAATACCTCTTTTTTTCATTCTTTTGTGTTTTCAAAATTCTCAAATTCCTTAATTGTGAATAGGGATCTCAAGAATTCAGAGAGACTTATGCCCCGTACACACGATCGGAAATTCCGACAGCAAAAGCCTGATGTGAGCTTTTGAACGGAAATTCCAACCGCGTGTATGCTCCATCGGACTTTTGCTGTCGGAATTTCCGCCAACAAAAGATTGAGAGCTGGTTCTCAAATTTTCAGACGGAAAAAATTTCTATTGGAAAATCTGATTGTCTGTAGCAATTCCGACGCAAAAAATTCCAAGGCATGCTCGGAAACAATTAGACGCATGCTCAGAAGCATTGAACCTAATTTTCTCGGCTCGTTGTAGTGTTGTACATCACCACATTCTTGAAGAATGAAAGTTTAATTTAATTTAAAGTCCCGCTCTCCTTCGCTCTTCCTTTTGTGTGACTGTGTGTATGCAAGTCAAGTTTCAGCAGAATTCTGTCTGAAAAAACATCCAAGATTTTTCCAACGGAAAATCCAATCGCGTGTTGGCAGCATAAAGCCTCGTACACATGATCAGATTTTCCAATGGGAATTGTGTGATGACAGACTGTTTGCCTAAAATCCAACTGTTAGGCGGCGTACACACGATCGGACATATCCGATGAAAACGGTCCGCGGACCATTTCCATCGGATATGTCCGATCGGGAGTTTGATCCGATGGCGTGTACACACCATCGGATCAAATTCCCCGCCGCCGGACGGCGCGGTGACGTGGCGGTGACGCGGCGGTGACGTTGACGCCGCCGCGTCACCGCCACGTCACCGCACCAGGAAGTAAAACACTTCCGCGCATGCGCCGAATCCATTCGGCAGCGGCGCGGCGGCGGTGGGGGCCGACATGTCTGCTGGTAAGTGTACTAACCAGCAGACATGTCGGGCGGACAGATTCCACCGGATAGATTTCAAAGCTTGCTTTGAAATCTGTCGGGTGGAGAAATCTGTCCGCTAGCCCATACACACGAGCGGAAATATCTGCTGAAACGGTCCATCGGACCGTTTTCAGCGGACATATCCCCTCGTGTGTACGCCGCCTTACACTCCATCAGACAATTGTTGTCAGACTTTCAGCCAATAAATGTTGGATGGCAGGCTTATACATTTTTCGCTGTTGTCAGATTTTCCTATCGTGTGTACACCATCCTGTCAGACAAAAGTCCAAAGTACAAACACGCATGCTCGGAATCAATGCTCACCAAACACAACATTAGCAGAAGGTGCTCAAATGGTGATGCTCAAGAGCTGAAATTTCACGTAGTATGTCACTATGTTCATGTTTGTTGGCCGACAATTGTGTGAAAGACAAGTTCCCGGCAAACGCCCTTTGGACAAAAGTCTGACATTTTGTCTATGGTAAATCCGATTGTGTGTACAAGGCTTTTACTCTTAAGCCGCGTACACACGATCAGTCCAACCGATCGTGTGTATGCCCCATCGGTCTGTCATCCTTCGGTCCAAAAACAGAGTGCTTGCTTTAAAATTGAACCGATGGACGGCTAACCGATCGTTAGTACGCAAAAAACGATCGTTAGTACGCACAAGCATCGGTTAAAAATCCACGCATGCTCAGAATCAAGTCGACGCATGCTTGGAGGCATTCAACTTCGTTTTTTTCATCACGTCATTGTGTTTTACGTCACCGCATTCTTACACGATCGGTTCATGAACCGATGGTGTGTAGGCACATCAGTCCATCAGTCAGTTTCATCGGTGAACCAATGAAAATGATCCGTCGGACCATTCTCATTGGATGGACCGATCGTGTGTACAGGGCTTTACTCCTCCAGAGTTCCTTTTTATTACATGTTAGCAAACAGCTGATGCGCAATTCTTTCTACCATCCTGATCATACCACATATTCAAGATGACTATTTATACTAACTAAAAATAAGGTTATTTTTGTTGTTTGATGTGTTGGTTATTTTATATGACTCTGTACTTGTTTTGTTTGTAATTTGTGGAATGTTGACATTTTATTGTATTTACATTGTATCTCTGCCTCTGGGGAGCGTTATCATTTAAAATGACTGCTAGTAATATTAGATATATCCGGGTGTTATTTAAAACAGGCGGAGTCACAGCAACCAATTCTCACGCTGGCTTCACAATAAAGTTTTACCTTATAGTCATCATCTTTTTTTTTTTATTATTATTGTTTTCCTAATAACTGGTTTATTCACTAAACTAAAAAAGTAACATGCATTACTCAACAATAGCAAGCTATCAGAATTCACCTTACACCTTATTGTTGTGTCCCACTCATACAGTACATGCAGAAATGGTCCCAGTTAGTCAACCGACCCATTCCTCTCCCTCATTGGCAGAAAATATGGGAGGCTGTTTCCAAATCGTCACAATGCGTGGAGCAAAGGGAGACGGCTTATAAAATACATTTTTTTGGTATAGAACCCCTGAAATCTTGCATAGATGTGACACCTAAACTCCCAGAGTGTGTTGTTTGGGAATGCCCTATGATGCAACCATTTTGTCTCTCTATCCAGGCATATCTACAAGATTTATTTGACACCACTCTTCCTCCAGTCCAATATCGGCTAGGTCTAGTTTTTCCAGACGAGATTCTTGGCAAGAATCTCTTGCCGCCCGAATACACAGACTCTCGTTTTAAAAGAACAGTGGTTCTCTTGAAAGGAAAGAACGCAGTGACGTCATCGCGTACGATGAGCATGCGCGCGTCACATTCGATGCCTTAGCCGTCATCTTGCTGCACCCTATTTATGCCTAGGAAGCGACCACACATGCGTCAAAGTCATTTCGAGAATGCACGGGTTTCCACAACGACCAGGTAAGTATACACACTCTTGGGTAGAAAACTGCAGAGAATCTCACAACAAGAAAATAGAGAACATGTTCTCTATTTTTCTCGTCTAGATTCTCGGCAGTTTTCTGAAACCTGAACCTGAAAACCTCGTACACACGCTCGGTTTATTCGGCAAGAAAGCTCTGCCAGCAGTTTTCTTGCTGGTTCTTGCCGAGTAAACCGAGCGTGTGTATGAGGCTTAAGATCTATAATAGTGCCATCCTTCTGTAATCTATTGGTTTATGTAGGAGCATGAAGGTTGTAGCTGGGCCCCTGCCTAAATTGCTTTGTGGAAGATCTGGCTTGGCCTACACCACTGGTCATCATATCTTCCTAGTCTAGTAATATTTGTTTATATTAATTTACATTTTTTTCAGAATGATTCTGCGGGAGCTTTAATATGCAATAAAATGTTTCGGGGAATTGTTTATTTTGGTCCAAAATGATGTGGGAGCCCTGAATGTCAAAGTGTCTACACATTCCTCACCAAAGACTTGGAGTAAAAAAGAAATAAATAAGAAATCAAGTCCTGTTTACTAACCCTTTGGTGCTTTGTAGCTAACATTACTGCCAGTGCTTGCAATATTAGATGTATCCAGGTATTACATAAACCGTGGAGAGAAACTTTTTTTTTTTTTTTAACATTTTAGTCACAGCAACCAATCGGATTCCAGCTAAAATGTTCATGCTGGTTAATAAAAGGAAGATTGAATTTTTGCTGTGTTTTTGATAAATGTTAAATTTGTTTTATTTCATCCATTTTTTTAGGCAATAAAGTTTTACCTACCATTTTGTCATTCTATTTAATTTTTTTATAAAAAAAGAAAAAAAGTGCATTCACTAAACAAAAAAGTAACACTCAGAGCTAAACAATACGTGCATGCTATTAGGATTAACCTCACACCTTTCTTATGTATCTGCTTAGAGTAAATTGAAATCAGATTTGTTGCTATGCAGAGGTATAGTTGTGACAAACCCTCGTCCTTAAACTGGACTATGTCTGCCGTCAATGCTTCCTCTGTCCAGAAGCAGCACTATCCAAGACTCTTTAGCCCATCCAGTCACCAGCCACAACACAGTGTAGAGTGGCAAACAACAAACTCATTTATTTTCACACATGGACACAACAGATATATAACTCTTTCCCACCCAACCTTGGAAAACAGAGAGAGTTAAACTTTTCAATGACAATAGACACACGGGTCAGGTGTGTTCAAACGTCTCTTCAGTAAACAGTCTCCCTCTTTCCTCACAGCAAACACACGTACACATCCCATAATAGTTGAGGCAGACAGCCACAATAAAACAATAAAATACAGTCACACCCCCAAACGATGACAGAAAATAGTACACAACAACATGAGACAACATACAATATATACCCTGTACATATATACAACATTGAGTCTGACTAGCACAGATCATAGTGGGGATTCTCATTCACCCTGTGCCCCTATTGGAGACATAGGGTGATTTACACATAAGAGGGCCTGGGGGAGCTGGACACAGCATTTCCAGAGCTCTCCAAGGTAAGGTAAACCCCTCCCCACCCAACGTGACCCCTGTCACAATAGTAAACAAATATTGATTTTAAAAAGACTGTAATGGCAGTGATCTATCACAGTCTCATGTAACATGTCCCCAACAACATGGGACTGCAGACGGGAAAAAATACCCTTAAAGCTTTAAAACTAAACAAATAAAATAGATAAATAAAAACACAGCAGACATCTATTGGAAGTTAAAGGCCGCGGCTGTTTAATATTGGTTTCAAAAATTGAATACAAGAATAAATAAGCATTGAAATAAGCATTAAAGCTAGCCTAACCACCACGGCTCAGGCTGCCAACACAACTACCCAGCTGAAACACTTGAGACCAGCTAATGATCTCATTTATATCACCAATAATAAAATTAAATATATATTAGACATAAAGCTAGTCCCCCTTTGCTTTTTTTTTTTATTCTTATATTAAACAGACAAAGGTGACACTACCACATAGAAAACAACCGCGACAGGTAAATAATAAATATGGGGGGGGGTGGGAGGGGAAGAACACCACAGCTCCTAAGTCTTCTGAGGCGAATGAGCCTGGGCTAACGGAACCTTCCTTAACCACTTAAGGACCGCCGCATGTACATTTACGTCGGCAGAATGGCACCGACAGGCACATCAACGTATATATACGTTGGTGCCTTGGGGGTAATCGGGGGTCCGATCGGACCCCCCCCCCGTACATGCGGCGGTCCGCGCGGCTGCAGGAGCGATCCGACGAGTGGGGGCGGCTATCCGTTTTCATCCGCCCCCTCTGGATCGCTCCCAGCCAATGCGCGCGCCCGCCTGACCTGTCACTTCCTCCTCCTGTGTAAACACAGGAAGGAGGAAGCGACGTGATCTCTCCCTCGGCGTTTGTTTCAAGCGCCGCTGAGGAGAGATCACCACAGAACAAGTAAGTCCTGCACCAACACTACACTACACACACACCTTTAACCCCCGCGATCGCCCCCCCCCCCCCCCCTCCCCCCTGTCACAGTGTCACTGAATGCAGTAATCATGTATGATTACTGTATTTAGTGTCAGTGTGACAGACAGTGTGACAGTCAGACAGTCAGTAGTGTCAGGGTAGCCCCCCCCCACCCCCCCCAATAAAGTTTTAACCCCCTGATCACTGCCCTAGTTAACCCTTTCACTCCCTATTGCCAGCGTCACTAAGCGATCATTTTTCTGATCGCTGTATTAGTGTCGCTGTTCCCGCTAGGTAGCTAATTTTTTTTTAATGCGATTTTTTTTTTACTAAAGACATGCGGCTAAATAAATTTTGGCCTAAATGTTTGACTAAAATTTAGTTTATTGGTTTTTTATTATAACAAAAAGTAAAAAATATTGATTTTTTTTCAAAAATGTCGCTCTATTTTTGTATATAGCGCAAAAAATAAAAATCGCAGAGGCGATCAAATGCCACCAAAAGAAAGCTCTATTTGTGGGAAAAAAAGGACGCGAATTTTGTTTGGGAGCCACGTCGCACGACCGCGCAATTGTCTGTTAAAGCGACGCAGTGCCGAATCGCAAAAACCCCTTGGGTCATTTGCCAGCGTATTGGTCCGGGTCTTAAGTGGTTAAATAGCCCAGAATGAGCTACAAACTAGCCGGTTCTGACCAGTTTAAACTGACCTTTCCCGGGCTTTCTCCAGACCCCAGGAAAGGTCATCCAGAGGCCAAGAAGCCCGCTAAAAATGCCCACAGAAAAGGACACCTGGAGGCCAGGAAAACCAGTTTGAACTGACCTTTCCCGGGCTTTCTCCCATGCCCCAGGAAAGGTCACCCAAAGACCAAGTGCCTAAAACTGTCCCCCGTCGCTCTCCCATGAGGAAAAGGGGGGCTACACTGCCCCCTTTTCCAGTCATGGAACTGCAGACGGGAAAAAATACCCTTAAAGCTTTAAAACTAAATAAATAATATAGATAAATAAAACACAGCAGACATCTGTTGGAAGTTAAAGGCCGCGGCTGTTTAATATTGGTTTCAAAAATTGTGATAAATACTATCAACAAAATACAAGAATAAATAAGCATTAAAATAAGCATTAAAGCTAGCCTAACCACCACGGCTCAGGCTGCCAACACAACTACCCATAAGGCAGGTGGTTTACCGAACCACCAGCCACAGACCCCACAACCGCGGCCAATTCCACACAGGAGCCTAAGTCTGCATTAAATATGTCTAAACCAATGTCAGACAGATGAACGCCATCTGATCTATAAAGACCTGGAATGCCACCCTCCAGCTTTGTATGTCTGAAAGAAAAGATGCCTAAACCTGAAAGAAGTTTAGATACAGCCCTATTCACTCTTTTTCTAATTTTTTCAACAGGGCGCATAGAGGGGGGGGGAAGCCAAGCTAATCTTCGAATTATTTCCAAAAAAACAATGCTACATTTTGGAAAAATTAGTTTAATCTTTTGTAGATCATCTCTGATGTTGAAAATCATATCCAAAGTTTTACGCATGCCAATGTCATTTCCCCCAAAATGTATTATTAACCACTTGACCACCGAGCCTGTTTTTCAGATTCGGTGTTTACGAGACTAAAACATTTTTTTTTGCTAGAAAATTACTTAAAACCCCCAAACATTATATATATTTTTTTCTAACACCCTAGAGAATAAAATGGCAGTCATTGCAATACTTTGTCACACCGTACTTGCGCAGCGGTCTTACAAGCGCACTTTTTTTCGGAAAAAATTCCCTTTTTTTATTTAAAAAATAAGACAACAATAAATTTGGCCCCTATTTTTTTATATATTGTGAAAGATAATGTTACGCCGAGTAAAATGATACCCAACATATCACGCTTAAAAATTGCGCCTGCTCGTGGCATGGCGTCAAACTTTTACCCTTAAAAATCTTGATAGGCGACGTTTAAATTTTTTTACAGGTTGCATTTTTTTAGATACAGAGGAGGTATAGAGCTAGAATTATTGCTCTCACTCTAACGATCGCAGCAATACCTCACTTGTGTAGGTTGAACACAGTTTTCATATGCGGGCGCTACTTGCGTATGCGTTCGCTTCTGTGCACGAGCTCGTCGGGACGGGGCGTTTTAAAAAATGTTTTTTTTGTTTTCTTATTTATTTTAATTTAGTTTATAATTTTTTAGACTGAAATAAAAAAAAAAAAATGATTACTTTTATTCCTATTACAAGGAATGTAAACATCCCTTGTAATAGAAAAAAGCATGACAGGTCTTCTTAAATATGAGATCTGGGGTCAAAAAGACCTCAGATCTCATATTTAGGCTTAAATGCAAAAAATAAAATAAAAAATGTAAAATGTCATTTTTTCAAATGTCAGAAAAAAAATGTCTCTTTAAGACGCTGGGCGGGACTGACGTTTTGACGTCACTTCCGCCCAACAGAGCTCTGGAGATGGGTGGGGGCGATTTTTCCCTCACTCGTATCCCAACACAGCTGCCGACAGGACCCGATCGCCCCTGCCGCTACCGACAGCTCTGGTAAGCGGCGGAGGGCGCGGGAGAGCGGCGGGGGGGCCTCTCCCGCCACCGATAATGGCGATCTCACGGTGAATCCACCGCGGAGACCGCCGTTATCGTGTACAGCACCGCCCACTGCAAAGATGGATACCTTGGTTGTGGCAGCAGCTGCTGCCGTTACCGAGATATCCATCTTTGAAAATAGGACGTACTTTCCCTATAGGGCAGTTAGCAAGTGGTTAAAATATCAGGCGGGGGGAAAAGAAGGCAAAGTCGAGACGATTCTATGCATAGCTCTGACCACAACATACCCCTCTTACCACCCCAAAAAACCGTATATTTATTGCAGTCTAATCCTAGATTGGCTGAATAATTTCTGCGTTTTGCTCTACAATGTGCCCAATGCACGAATAAATGACCGACGATCCAAATGATCCGAGGGTTTTCTAAAAAATTAAAAAGAGTGATTAAGGGCGAACATATAATAAATAACTATCTGATTTCCATCTACCTATTTTTTTTTTTATTTCACTAGCATTCAAACCCAATCTAGCAGCTTCTGTTGCTGCACCAATCCTGAAAGAGTGAGATGTAATTTGTAGATGATCTAACTTTAACCACTTTAAACATTTTTTAAGAATACTACTAAACTGAAATTGTGTCAAGGGCAATCCTGATTCATGTATTAAAAAATTTGAATTTTTTGAAGGCCTAATCAAATAATACTTTTTTTTTTTTTTTTTTTTCGTTCTCAAAAGTTTTATTGAGTTTAGATCCAAAATAACAAGAACATATCATAGCACAAAGGTTACAAATGATATGGACATAATACAATGAACTCCATGGCTTCTGTGAACATGACAGCCTCCAAAAGCATTGACCAGATAGAGGTATGTAGAGCGAATCACTTAGGACTAAAGTGGTATAAAATGGTAAGGTCAAACCAACAACTAAGACATGAAGCCGGGTGCTAAAACTGAAACAATCATACAAAAACCAACCCCCGGAGCTCAGAAGAATCCCCCCAGCATCCCAAGTGGGAGCAATACTATGCTGGGGTGAGACGCCAAGCATCTACAGGAAAAATTAAGACTTCGACACAATCCTACCCGTCCCAAAGTCACGTAAGTGTCGTGGACGCTCTGAGTTCAATGTACAAAAAAAAAAAAACTTAAAAAGAAGAGGAGAATAAGTAACCATTTTGAAATATATCTTATATAATGGAACTAGAATACCTCAAGAGAGAGGACCTAGGGGAATAAAGTGGGGAGAAAAAAAAGGGAGAGAAGAGAAGAGGACGAAGAGCCAGTCTACGGTGCCCCGACCTGAGAAGTACCTAATTTGTTCGATCTCTGGGCAGGAACCCCTGGTATCAATGAGATGCCCATGAATAAGGCCCACGGTTCCCAAATGGAATCAAATTGATCTTTGGTGTCAAGCCAAATACTGGCCACTTTTTCTTGGGACATAATCCAGGAAGTCTTACGTATTACAGCTGAGAAAGAGACCGAGGGCTGTTTCCAAGCCTTGGCCAACGTAGCCTTGGCACCTAAGAGAATAAAGTGGATCAAGGATCGTGTGAATTTATTGGTATTGGGGATATAGGCGTTGAGGAGAGCAACATCAGGAGTTCTAGGGAGCTGAAGATTGGTCACTTTGAAAATTAAATTGAACACTCTTTTCCAGAAAGGTCTAATTTTTGGGCATTCCCACCAGATGTGTGCCATAGAACCCATGATGTCGCAACCCCTAAAACATAAGGGGTTGGCAGAGGGAAACATACGAGACAATTTTACAGGGGTGTAGTACCATCTTGTGACAACCTTTAAATTGGCCTCTATCAGGGAAACATTTTGGATACCTTTGTATGCTTTCGCATATGCAGTCGACCATGAATCCAAGCTCCATTGGAATTGGAAATCAGTTTCCCAGGCTGCCATATAAGACGTCTTACTATCCTGAAGTGCAAGGGAGTGATATATGACAGATATTCCACCCCTCTGATCAACCGCCTCCCCACACCAATGCTCATAGGCTGTAATTCGGGGTGGGATGGGTTTCCCCTTCCAAGTCTTGTGGAGGAAGTGATGTATCTGTCTAAACCTGAAAATTTCCGACGTCGGAAGCTCAAGCTTTTGTTGACAAAATTTTAAGGTAATGGGACCCGATGCTAGAAAGAAGTGCCCAATTCGGTACAGTCCCTTGTCCAGCCACCACCTGAAGGCCGTGATATCTAGTCCCGGGATAAATTCATGATTATTAAAGATGTGCGCCAGGGGATGGATGTCTGAGACCAAACTTGTATTGGACCGCAATGTGTCCCAAAGAGAAAGAGACTGAGAAAGAATCGGCGAAAGGATAGGAGGGCGATTCCTGGAGGGGATCCAGAGTAAAAAGTCTAGAGTATAGGAAGGGGCTGCTTGTCTCTCGATCTGTATCCAGTCCGGTTTCTCAGATTTGGAATAGACCACCGAAAGCTGAGAAAGACGAGCTGCCTGATAATAACCAAAAAGTCGCGGAAGGCCTAGTCCCCCCCTCCTTTTAGGTCTGAGGAGTGTAGAAGAAGGTAATCTATGACCTGACCTACCCCACACAAACTTATTAACCTTCCTCTGTAGAGAGAGGAGATGGTCTTTCCTAACCTTAATTGGGAGTGCTCTAAACAGATATAGCATTCGGGGAAGGAGGGTCATTTTGACTGAGTGAATTCTGCCGAGCCACGAAAGACTGCCCTTTGCCCAGGCCTTTAAGTCTGCTTCCAGTTTTTTATAGACGGGAGGAAAATTTGCAGAGTATAACAGTTCTATTTTGGGGGTGAGATTAATTCCCAAATATTCTAAGCGGTCATCCCTCCATTGAAAAGGGAAGGAGCTTCTAATTGTTGCCACTGTGTCAGAAGTTAGAGAGACATTGAGAGCGCAGGACTTTGTGAAATTAACCTTGAGACCTGAGACCGCAGCAAAGTTATTTAAGACTTTAAAGAGATTGGGAAGGAAGGTAATAGGGGAAGTCAGGAACAACAACATATCGTCGGCAAAAAGGCCACATTTATGGGTTTGGGAACCACACGAAACGCCCAAAATGTTTGGATTGGACCTAATCGCAATTGCGAGCGTTTCGATAGCGATCGCAAAAATTAGGGGGGAAAGGGGACACCCCTGCCTAGTCCCTCTAAAGATGCCAAAAGGGGGGGAGTAATGTCCCTGGAAACGTACCATTGCTCTAGGAGTAGAGTATAGAGCGTGGAGGACCCCTAAGAATCTGCTGCCAAACCCCCAACATTCTAAAAGGGGAAACAAGTAGGACCATTCTATGGAGTCAAAGGCCTTGTGCAAATCAAGGGACAAGAGCATTCCCTTCTGAGTGTGGCCGCCTGCCCAATTCGACTGCAAGAGGGAGATAATGTCAATGGCCCTCCTAATCTGGTCTGGACCCTGACGACCTGGTATGAAACCCACCTGGTCCTTATGTATGTATCTGCCTATAAAGGAAGCCAACCTGTTTGCTAAGATCTTAGTTAGGATCTTCAGGTCGTTATTAATGAGTGAGATGGGTCTGTAGTTCTCCACCTCCTCCGGGTTCTTGTTAGGTTTAGGAATTACCGTAATAAATGCTGTATTGAGATGAGGATCTAGTGGGGCTCCTTTGGATTTTGCATTAAAAAAACTAGCCATATAGGGAGCTAAAATATCAGAGAATGCTTTATAATAGGGAGCTGACAGACCATCTGGCCCTGGAGAGGAGCCCGTCTTTAGGTTTTTTATGACCTCCACTATTTCCTCAACCGAAAATTCCGCCTCCAAAACCTCCCTATGTGAAGGTGTGAGAGCCGGAATAGAGAGTTCCCGGAGAAAAGGAGAAGCACCCAGGTTGCCGACGACCCGACCGGAACTATATAGTTTAGAGTAAAATTCTTGAAATGCTAACATAATTTTTTTGGGATTAGCTGATAATGTCTGATCAGCGATTCTAACTTTGGGAAAAGAGTGAGAGTGAAAGCGCGGAGACAACTTGGAGGCCAACATGGAGCCAATTTTGTCTCGGCGACAGAAAAATTTCGCTCCGCTCCATCGGAGATCCTTTTCTGCTTTCATCGTGAGAGCCAGGTTAAGTTCCAACCTGGTGGCATCTATTTGATCCAAGAGGTCCTTGGAGGGAGATTTTTTATGTTGGGTCTTCAGAGTTAAAAATCTACTCTCCAGGTTTTTGATGTCTATTAGCCTCTCCTTCTTGACACGAGTGGCAATTTCGATTATTTTACCCCTGATCGCGGCCTTATGGGCCGCCCACAGGACTTCCGGGGAGACATTTTCAACATTGTTGAAGAGAAAGTATTCCCGCAAGGATTTCCCTATATCCGCTACAACAGAAGGGTCACTTAAAATAGATTCATTGAGTCGCCAATGGGCCCTGGCTGAGTTAAAAAGGGAATTTTGTAAGTGAAGGTATACTATGGAGTGGTCAGACCAAGAGCAGTCGGCAATAGAGGCCTTGGAGGCAGAAGGGATGAGGCTGGGGGGGACCAAAATATGGTCAATTCTAGCATAAAGATTGTGTGGGGCAGAATAATGAGTGTAATCCCTCGTAGTAGGGTTTAGTTCCCTCCAGATGTCAACCAAACCGTGAGAATAAAGTGATCTGGCTATCTTTAGGCTGGCCTTAGTGGGGCGTGTAAGCTGAGACCCAGGAGGTCTAGACCTGTCCAGACCCTGATCGAAAGCAGTGTTCGAGTCGCCACCCAAAATCAGCTTGCCCTCCACAATCGGAAGAAGGGTTCTGAGAAGGGCTTGAAAAAAGGACGCCTGGCCCTTGTTAGGAGCATAATAGGATATAAAAGAGTATAGGACACCCCCGATCAGGCCCTTAACAAGGATAAACCTACCCTCCGGGTCTCTGTGTGTGGCCATATGATGAAATTTGGAGTTTTTAGAGAATAAAACCGCTACCCCTCTGGTCTTGTTTTCGGCGTTAGCCATATAAAAGGTAGGGAAGTGAGAGTGGAGGAATTTGGGACTGTACCGAGTTGGGAAATGAGTCTCCTGGAGTAGGACGACATCAAACCTCATAGAGTGATAGTGGGTAAGTGCTAGTCTCCTTTTCCTGGGAGAGTTTAGACCTTGAGCGTTGTGATCTTAAGCTCTTCACTAGGAAGGTCTGGGTCAGGCATTGGAACAGAGGGGTGGACCGCTGTAAATACATATATCACTTACCCTTAGACGTCTTCTACTGGCAATTAAGAGCAGCGATGGCTGAGAAAAGGCATACCAAGAGCATCCTCCCTGGTCTCGTGACGTCCGTAAACTGGCTCGAAAGAAAAGACAGAGTGAGAAAAAGAAGAGTTGGGGAAACAAACACAAAAGCAAAAACATTCAATCAAGAATATTCAGAAACCTTGGCCAGAAATACTAGCCAGGTTCCTGAGACAACAGAGTCAATACCCTACCTACTAGGGTCGACTACCCGTCCCTCAAAAACGGAAAACCGCCTGAGTGGGAGGGGTGGAGACGCAAGGGTAACACCCCAGCCCCTTGTTGAAACATAGTAAAAAAAAAAAAGACAAAAAAAAAACAAGTACAGTAGCACAGCAACCAAAACCTGAAGGGAAAAAAAAACAACAACAAAATGCAAATTCCTATTGACACACATCCCGAAATCCAGGTGTGATCAGGCAAAGGGGCCCCCCCTGGATATTCAGGGCGGGGAGACCCTTCAAGACCTGAAGTCCCAGGGCAGACTGCCCCGAAAGAAGAGCAAGCAAGTAGCATAATGAACTGTTCATCCATTATTAGAGGAACCCCCGTCTTTGGACTTCTTAGGTTTCCCGGTATTCCATGACGGAGAAATTGGACTCATGGGAGGAGGGCGCTTGGAGGAGGGCACAGACCCCCCGGAGACATCCATGGGAGCTTCCTGGTGAATCAATTTTAGATGTAGCAAAAGTCTCTCCCCTTCTTGTAAGCTGGAAAAGGCATAGGCTCTGCCCTGGACAAAGAATTTAACTGCGAAGGGGAAGGCCCAATGGTATTTGATATCCTGTTTGGAGAGCACGGTGAGTAACGGTTTAAGGGATCTCCTTCTCTGGATGGTGAACGGAGATAAGTCCGCGAATATTTGAACCTGATGACCGCGGCAAGAGATCTGCTGCAGGGACCGGGATTGTTTCATGACTGCTTCCTTGGTAGCATAGAAATGTGTCTTGACTACAATGTCTCTTGGTGAGCCATCCTTTCTTTTTTTTTTTTTTTTTCATTTTATTTTTATTTTTATTTATTTTTTTCTTTAAAGTGTATTTTCGTGCGTGAGCTCGAGAGAGAGGAGCCGGACTGCAGGAGTTGGGAGTAGGCAGACCCTCCCCCCGGAGGCAATCGCCATCCTTCTCCATGCCCCTGGTGGCAATGGCGGGTGTGAAGGGGGGCCTCCCACTCACCCCGCCCTACCTGCTCCTCTTGGGAGCCCAACTGGGGCCCAACGGGACCCCAATGGGGCAGAGGGACTCCCCCTATGAGGGAGTGAGGGGGCCTAGCCCACCCAGCCAGCCCCGTAGGTCCTTCGCCTCTCTTTATTTAAGAGACCGCATGGCCAAAGTGCATGTGTTTTAAACCAATTTTGTGTGCGTGCAAGTGTGGTGGTTTTTGTGGGGGGGGTGGGCGTACTAAGCACAGGCGTACCTTGCATAGCACACCCACCGGGAGCCGGGCTGAGACCACCAAACTCAATTCACATGTAGCCGAGGCCAGGATCCGAACCCTTGGCTGCAGAGGTGAATGGCTTGTCAGCGCAGTGCCAATCACGTTGAGCCACCACAGCTCCCTTGTGAGCCATCCTTTCTGGGTGGGCCCAGAGCTCTATGGGCTCGGTCCAATTCAAGGCGATGCGATGGAATATTTGGAATAAGGCCTTTAATAAGATCCTGGATCGCTTCAGGGATGTCAGAGATGGACTCGGGGAGGCCCCTGACCCTAAAATTGGACCTCCTAGACCTATTCTCGAGTTCATCTATCTTAGATAAGGCCGTGTCTAGCTGGTCTTGGAGGGTCTGAACATGAGCAGCATTTTGGTTGGTGTGAGATACTGTTAAATCAAGCTTGCTCTCTATAGCTTCCATCCTAGAGCCCAAGTTGGCAAAGTCTGCTTTCATTTCTCTGGCTATCTGAGTTGCAGTATTGGCTAATCCCCTTTCAAGCAAAGCTGTGAATTTGATGAACATGTCATCCTGAGTGGAGCACTGTTCAAGGCCGTGATGACCCAGTGCAGGTGTTGCAGGCGTGGAGGGGAACGTAGGGCCTAATGGGGACATGGAGTATCCTTCCACTGTGCCTAGCAGGGATTCCGTGGAAGCTGGGGAGGGTGCTGCAGACATGTGGCTGGAGCTTTGGGCTGCCTGGGCATATGTGAGGGTGGCTGGGGTGAGCACTTGCCTGGCATCCGAGATCCTTTCCCCTGTGGAGACGAGTGGCTGTGCAGACGCTGCAGCCGCGGCCATCTTGGATCTCGCTTCCCCGCTGAGTCTGTTAAACTCCGGCTCCAAGTCACGTCTGGCTGCCGGTGCAGACATCCGAAGGGATGCTCTATCGGGCCCCGATGTGTGTGCGGAGGAGCTGGGTCCAGGCGAAGGGAGCTGTGCCCACTAAAGAGATCGTGGGGCTGGGGTGCTGCGGAGCTCCGTGCTTAAGCCGCCATCCCGGAGATCACGCGCATGCGCTCTCCCAAATAATACTTTTTAACCAAATGGACTGGGCAGATGCTAGAGTTATCCCATGCTTCTAGATGTAACCAATTACCTTTGCCAAATTGATCAGTTTTTGATCTTTTTATCCGAATTTTGACCATCCTATCTGTCAACATGACATCCGACGCCTCGATAGCAACCAGCTCCGAAATTCTAAGCGCCGCGAAGAACATACTAGAAAAAACAGCTTGAAAAAGAATGGCCTCATAGGAGGAAAAACAAATTCTATCCGTGACTGAGCAAATCTCACCTAAAACTTTTGGGGTTATGGGTTTACGTGAATCAGATGAAAAGTTAGCCCTTCTATAACCCTTTAAAGCCTGTTTGACTGAAAAGTATTGCATAAAAGAGGGGAGATTTTTGATTTTGAAAAAGAATGAGACTCCAGCCAAAGTTTTTTGCACGTAAGACCATGAGTACTGTTTCTCAAATAGAAAAGACAAAAATTGTAGACCTAAATTTTCAGAGAAAGTCAAAGCTGGCTCATGGATTATATTTAGGAAACTTAAATACAACAACCAGGCTGACTGATATCCCACCCAGGTTGCAGGAGCCACTGAATTAACTATGTATTCAGATATGGGCCTTACACTAGGTCCCATAAATTGTGTGGACATGGCAATCCCACACGGTCCGCCTCCAGGAATAACTGGAAGAAACGCTCCATCTGCAGACAAGACAAAGAATCCATCAAGTCATTGTCCTTACCTGCTACATGAGTGGCCTTTATCCAAATATTCAGGCTTAAACACTTAAAAACCAAATGCCTTAAAGGGACAATGACTGGTGGAGACTAAGATGTTAAGCAATTGATAGCATATACAACACCCTTATTGTCTGTTCTTATTAAAATCCTTCTTCCACTAAAAGAGGAACCCCAAATCTCTAAAGCTACCAGGATTGGGAATAATTCCAATAAAACTATATTTTTAATATGACCTTTTAGCTTCCAATCATGGGGCCACAGATCTGCACACCAGTGGGTCCGCCAGATCACGGCAAAACCCACAGAGCCTGCAGAGTCAGTAAAAATAAAAAAGTCTTTGTCTAGGATGAAATCCCCTTGCCAAATGGCACGGCCATTAAAGTGTTAGAGAAATTGAAGCCAAACCAAAAGGTCCTCTCTCATGTCATGTGACATACGCACATGGGAGAAAAGGGGATTTCAGACCAGAAATTGACATATAAAGTCTCCTGGAATTTTTTTTACCTACCGGCATAATCCTGGAGGCAAATGCTAACATACCCAGTAGGGACTGCATTTCCCTTAATAACTATTTTTTTTTCCCGAACTAATGACAATAACAGCTTTTCAATCTTAGCATCTGGCAACCTAAATTCCATCAGCTCAGTATCAATAATGATACCCAAGAATTCTAATACAGTGGACGGCCAAGCGTTTTTTTCAAAGGCTAATGGAACACCAAACTTTGAGCAAATTTAAAAAAATGTGTCCAACAGCCTGGGGCAAACCGGGGAATCGGGAGGTCCTAAAAATAAAAAATCATCAAGATAATGAATTAAGAGTTCTGAACCAGATTCAAAACTTACTGCCCATTCTATAAATTAAGAAAAAGTTTCAAAATAAAAACAAGACAGGGAGCAACCCATAGGCAAGCATTTATCAAAATAAAAGTAACCGTTAAAGAAAAAACCTAAGGAATTAAAACATAAGGGGTTGATTGGGAGGAGACGGAAAGCTGACTTAATGTCAGCCTTTGCCAAGAGAGCTCCTCTGCCTAAGCCTCTCAATTTTGATAAAGCATCCTCGAATGAAGCATAGGATACTGACGATAAACTATCATCAATCTGATCATTGAGGGATTCTCCTTCAGGAAAAGATAAATGATGTATCATTCTAAATTTTCTTCCTTTTTGGAGACAATGCCTATCGGTGAAATTCTAAAATTATTAAAAGAAGGGGAAGAAAATGGACCTTCCACTCTACCTTTTAGAATTTCTAAATTAATTTTATCTAAAACTATCTCCGGAAATTTATCAACTGATTTAAGATTATTCACTAATGAACAACCCTGGCCAGAGAAGGATGGAAGCATAAAACCATCCCTAAAACCCTCAATAAGGAGCTGAGCCTTCAACTGATCTGGGTAAAGACTGAGCCATGGGAGCATATTTTGTAGACTCACCGGTGTTATTGCCTTTAAAAAAGTTCCCTGGCTGTTGATTCACTGTAGATCAGGGGTCTCAAACTGGCGGTCCTCCAGCTGTTCTGAAACTACAAGTCCCATGATGCATTGCAAGGCTGACAGTTACAAGTATGACTCCCACAGGCAGAGGCATGATGGGACTTGTATTTTTGTAACAGCTGGAGGGCCGCCAGTTTGAGACCCCTGCTGTAGATAGTTTTTTGAAACATTTTGTGACTGAATGACTGCCTGCGCAGAAGGCACACGCATGCCTGTACTTACACGAGTTAGGCCATCTGCATTGGCTGTCATTGAAGTTAAAGCAGATTCCTTTTTTGTAACCAGAATTGCTCGAAAATTGTAAATTATTTTGTGATTTGTTAAAAATTGGCCTTTGGGGGAGAAAAAGATTCAACCATAGTCCTACATCCTTAACACCCCATTTTAGAGAAGGATGTACCGACAGTTTTTGGCGAAAAGCTTCGTCATAGCTGAACCAAGCAGTACCTCCAACATTTTTAAACGCCTCCAAAATAATATCCAAATGCTGAAATAATCCGGAGCTTTTTTCAGGGAACTTCTCACATAAAGTCCCTGAAAAAAAACAAAAGGCCTGTAGCCAATTATTAAAAGATTTCTGAATAGGCCTGCGCCTTTCTTCCTCCTCTTTTTTATCTGTTTTACTAACAAAATCCTTTGAGGATGGGAGCAGAGATAACATATCTATGAATTCCCCCGCCAAATCTTCTCCTTAACTGGAGTGGCCAAATGGAAACCTAACGGGGAAATTTCATAGGACATAGTTTTTTTTAAGACAGGTCTCAGGTAAATTCTGAGACCTGGCTGAGAGAAAATTAGGATTAGCATTACTTTGTGAACTTTTGTCGCAATTAGCTGGATAACCACTAGATGGCCACCAAACGCTAATAGCTGAAGGCTCATTAGCTTGAACAATACTACTGTCTACAGACTGAGGCGTAGCTCTCAAACTCTCAGCAACCTGTAATAACAGTTCTTCTATATTGCACAATAAATCACTTGGAGAAGATTCGTCCATACCTGGGTGTTCTGTAGGTCCCAGGGGAGTATTAGGCACCTGGAAATCAATGTTCCTCGGTTGAGTAGCAGACACTGCCGCCGACCTTGCGATGATTGTTGCCCTGACGACGGCTGTGAAGCTGCCCATCTGTCAGAGTCTAAGGAACTTACCGAGGCCGAGATGCTGTGGACGGCTCACCCTTGCGAACCAGTGCTGACCGCCCTCTGGTGGTGGAAACAGAGGGGTGGCAGCACCAGGAGGCACCGGTACCGAAAACAGGAAACTGAGTCAAGGCGTAGATCAAGGAAGGCACCGGAAGTCCCTGGAGATGCTTGGTGGATGAGTATGATATCCGGGACACAGGATCTGCAGACAGGCTGAGGAGACAGTCCGTGAAACAAACAGGAACAGGGGACCAAATAGGCCAAACAAGTTCAAGGTACTGGCTGTGGGCCAAGGGTCAGAGAGATCGACAGAAGTCCAATAATGCAAGCCAGGGTCAAAGGATCGGAGAGGTCAGCGGAAGTCCAAGGATGCAAGCCGGGGTCAAAGGATTGGAGAGGTCAGCGGAGTCCAGGGGTGCAATCCGGGGTCAAAGGATTGGAGAGGTCAGCAAAGTCCAAGGCAGGCCGAGATCAGGGATTCAAACAGGTAAGTCAGAAGGTTCAGGACAACAGGTTCACAGCAGTGAGACACATACAGGAGCTGATGACAAACCAGCAACCTGCCATGTGTCAGAGGCAGGTTTAAATAGGGCGGTGAGCCCTGTGATTGGCTCCGACGGGATCGCGTGTGTTCGCGCCGCGCGCGCGCTCTCGCACGCGCCGCGCCGCCAGACCGTGCCCGCGCACGTGCGCGCGCATGCGCCGAATATAGACGCGTGGCCGCGCCGCTCTACTGCGCATGTGCGCGAGATCAAAGTCCGCAGAATTGGTGCCCTGACAGTGCCCCCCCCCCAAGGGGCGGACTCCGGACGCCCAAACTGGCCATTAGTTCTGGATGCTCTCGATGAAAGGTCCGGATCAATCGAGGGGCATGAATGTTCCTGGAAGGTTCCCATGAATTGTCCTCCGGAGGATAGCCCTTCCATTTAATGAGGTATTGGAGTTGTCTCCCTCTCTTCCTGCAGTTCAGAATAGTCTCCACTTCAAATTCTCTTTCACCTTCAACCTCTACTGGCGGGGGCGGAGGTTCCTCCCTGCCCGGAAAAGGGTTCGGAACCAGAGGTTTAAGCAGGGAAGCATGGAATACCGGATGGATCCTGTAAGACTCGGGTAGCGCCAGTTCAAAGGCCACAGAGTTGATCCTGTGTTTAATTTTGAATGAGCCAATAAATCTTGGGCCCAATTTTTGTGAGGAAATAGATAATTTAAGGTTTGAAGCGGATAGCCAAACTTCCTCGCCGACCTGAAATGTAGGGCAGTCCTTCCTTCCTCTGTCAAATAATTTTTTATAGTCCTCCTGAGCTTGCCGCATTACTTTTTGTAATAGCTGGAAGTTCTGTTTAATGGAAGTTACACGTTCCTGGACGGCCGGAACGGGTGTTTCAGGAATGAGGTCTGGCAGGAAGGAGGGATGGAAGCCACAGTTGGCCCAGAATGGGGTTTGATTGGTAGATGCATGAACCGAATTATTGTATGCGAACTCAGCAGAGGCTAGTAGGGATCGCCAATCATCCTGGGAGGCTGAACAAAAACAGCGGAGGTACTGCTCCAAAGTCTGATTGGTTCTCTCGGTTTGGCCGTTGCTCCGAGGATGGTAGGCCGAGGACAGGCAGACTTTCACTTCCAGGGACTTACAGAGTTCCTTCCAGAACCTAGACGTAAATTGTGTACCCCTATCGGATACGACGCTCTTAGGGACACGTGAAGTCTGATGATTTCGTTAAAGAACATTTTAGCTGTGTCAGAGGCTGAGGGTGTGCCGATCATGGGCAGGAAATGCGCCATCTTAGACAAGCGCTTGACCACGACTAGGATCGTGGTGAACCCCTCCGAAGGTGGCAGGTCCACGATAAAGTCCATTGAGATGTCTGCCCAAGGACGCTCCGGGATGGGTAGTGGCTTGAGTAGGCCCCAGGTCTTAGTATTGGATCCCTTGTTGCGTTGGCAACAAGTGCAGGAGGCCACATAGGTCTTACAGTCACGTTTCCAATTAGGCCACCAAAAGGACCGAGAGATCAATTCAGAGGTCTTGCGTGTCCCAAAATGTCCTGCAAGTTTAAGGTCGTGGAAGGTGCTAAGGAGTAACTGCCTTACCTCCCTTGGCACGAAGATCTTGTCTCGGGACCACCATAAATCCTCTCGTTTAACCAGGGACGAGACTTCTGGGTCGGAGCATTGGTGTGATGCCCCCTTAAGAGAACTGAGAGGGTCTGACTGAGAAATCAAGAAAAAAATTTGAGGTTTCAGAATAGTACTGGGTTCTGATGAGTTGGGAGTTTCGGGAAACATCCTTGAAAGGGCATCTGCTTTACCGTTCTTTGATCCGGGTCTATACGTAATGTGGAAGTTGAAGCGTGTGAAGAAGAGTGCCCAGCGGGCCTGTCTGGGTCGAAGACGCTTCGTGGAACATAAATACTCCAAATTCCTGTGGTCTGTAAAAATTAGGATGGGATGGCTTGCCCCCTCCAGCAGGTACCTCCATTCTTCTAGCGCGAATTTGATGGCGAGCAACTCGTCATAGTTCTTTTCAGACTAAGTGAGTTTCCGAGAGGCATAGGCAACAGGGTGCAGAAGAGATTTGGGTCCCTGCCTCTGGGACAGGACAGCGCCCGTAGCGGACTCAGAGGCATCAACTTCTAAGATGAACGGTAGTGCAGGATCAGGATGGTGTAGGACAGGGGCAGAGGAGAATACTGTCTTTAATTTGGAAAAAGCCTCCTGGGCTTCCTGGGACCATTGAAAACGGCGTCCCTGCCTTGTGAGCTTGGTGATGGGAGAGACGATTGCGGAGAACCCGACAATGAATCTTCTGTAGAAGTTGGCGAAGCCAATGAAGCGTTGAACGCCTTTTTTGTCTGTCGGGGCAGGCCAATCTTGAATGGCCTTAACCTTTTGGGGGTCCATGGCAACCCCATTTGTAGATATTATAAAACCCAGGAATTGTACTGAGGATCTCTCAAACTCACACTTCTCTGCTTTGAGATATAACCGGTGTTTTCTGAGGATCATGAGGACCTGTTTGACGTGATCTCGGTGAAGTTCCAACGTGGCCGAGAAGATGAGGATGTCATCTAAGTATACAACGAGAAAGTCGTCCAGATGTTGGCGAAATATATCATTGACCAGATGTTGAAAAGTGGCCGGGGCGTTGCAGAGCCCGAAGGGCATGACTAAGTATTCGAAATGTCTGAATCTAGACCTAAACGCCGTCTTCCACCCGTCCCCTTCCCTGATCCTGACTAGATTGTAGGCGCCCCAGAGGTCGAGCTTGGAGAAAACCTGTGCTGAGCGAAATCGTTGAAACAACTCCGGGATGAGTGGTAATGGGTACCTATTTTTAATGGTGATCTTGTTTAGCTCTCTGTAGTCGATGCAAGGTCTAAGGGAGCCGTCCTTTTTTCCGACAAAAAAGATCCCGGCCCCCCCGGGAGAGGAGGAAGGTCGAATGAACTTTTTCTCGAAATTCTCGTCGATGTAGGCTTTGAGAGCCGTTAACTCGGTCTCGGAGAGAGGGAAGATGCGGCCAAAAGGGATCTCGGCGCCTGGCAGGAGATTGATGGGGCAGTCGTAAGGTCGATGTGGGGGCAGACAGTCGGCCTGTTGTTTATCGAAAACGTCTTTGAATTCCAGGTAGACCGGAGGAACGTGCAGAAGACTTTCTGGTGGTTTTAGAATGGTAGAGCAGGAGACCGGAGGAAGTGGAAGGCAGTGCTGAGAGCAGTATGAGGAGGTAAGGTTTATTTATTTTGTGAGCCAATTGATACAGGGTTGGTGAAGCTGCAACCACGGAAGCCCCAGGATGATGGGATACATAGGAGATGAGATGAGGTCCAGACGCAGGTGCTCTTGGTGTCCCGAATCCGTGGTAGCAAGCAGAGGGAGAGTTTCCTGGGTGACCAGATCCTGACTAGATTGTAGGCGCCCCGGAGGTCGAGCTTGGAGAAAACCTGTGCTGAGCGAAATCGTTGAAACAACTCCGGGATGAGTGGTAATGGGTACCTATTTTTAATGGTGATCTTGTTTAGCTCTCTGTAGTCGATGCAAGGTCTAAGGGAGCCGTCCTTTTTTCCGACAAAAAAGATCCCGGCCCCCCCGGGAGAGGAGGAAGGTCGAATGAACTTTTTCTCGAAATTCTCGTCGATGTAGGCTTTGAGAGCCGTTAACTCGGTCTCGGAGAGAGGGAAGATGCGGCCAAAAGGGATCTCGGCGCCTGGCAGGAGATTGATGGGGCAGTCGTAAGGTCGATGTGGGGGCAGACAGTCGGCCTGTTGTTTATCGAAAACGTCTTTGAATTCCAGGTAGACCGGAGGAACGTGCAGAAGACTTTCTGGTGGTTTTAGAATGGTAGAGCAGGAGACCGGAGGAAGTGGAAGGCAGTGCTGAGAGCAGTATGAGGAGGTAAGGTTTATTTATTTTGTGAGCCAATTGATACAGGGTTGGTGAAGCTGCAACCACGGAAGCCCCAGGATGATGGGATACATAGGAGATGAGATGAGGTCCAGACGCAGGTGCTCTTGGTGTCCCGAATCCGTGGTAGCAAGCAGAGGGAGAGTTTCCTGGGTGACCAGACCAGAACAAGGACGGGAACCGTCAGCCAAGAGGACCTGAAGATGAATGTCTTTAGTGAGGCAGGGGACGTGCAACTTCCGGGCCGTAGTAGAGTCCAAGAAGCTGCTACAAGCTCCAGAATCATCGATTGCCGGCAGGCGGGTCTCCCTCCGGAAGCTGAAGAGAAAGAAAAAGCACAATGTAAGTCTGTGGTAATTGGGAGGCATGTTAATTAAACACCGGTGAAGGTTTCAACTTACTAGGCCTGACGGGGCAGTTGAGGAGAAAGTGGTTACCCGCGCCACAGTAGAGGCAAAGATTCTCCCGTCGCCTGCGCAGTCGTTCCTCTGGGGTGAGTGGTGCTCGGACTACGCCGAGCTGCATAGGCTCTGGATCCGGCAATGAGGAACTGGATGGAGCAGGTGGAGGAATGGGTACTGAAGGCTGTCTTGGTGGAGCCCAGCTGAGACGGGTGGTCTGGAACCGCTCAGAACGCCGCTCCCGCAGGCGTCGGTCCAGTTTGGTGGCAGCCTGGATCAGGCCTTCCAGTGAAGCGGGTGTTTCAGAACGTGCAAGTTCATCTTTGAGGGCCTCGGAGAAACCCTGGCGGTACTGGTACTTTAAAGCCACTTCGTTCCAACCTGTGTCAGCTGACCACTTCCTGAACTCAGCAGTATAGTCCTCTATGGGCCGCCGACCGTGATTCAGGTTGTGGAGGGTGGCTTCTGCGGTGGCAGAGCGCAGCGGATCGTCGTAGAGCTTGGCCATGTGGGTGAAGAAGGCGTCAATGGTGTCCAGAACAGGGCTTCTTTGTTCCATTAAGCCATGGGCCCAGGCCTGGGGCTCATCCGAGAGAAGGGAGATGACAAACCCTACTTTTACAGCTTCCGAGCAAAAGGTCCTTGGTTGTAGGGCAAAATACAAGGTGCAGGCATTCTTAAAGGCCCGATACTTCCTTCGGTCACCTACAAACCGTTCGGGTGTAGGTACTCGGGGTTCAGGGTGCGAGACCATTACTGCTGGACCCGGGGAGGATGGCGGAGCTGTGTGCCCTGTAGTTTGGACGGCAGGTGCCGCAGAAGGTCTGGGAGGAGTGGCTATTTGCTGTAGACGGCCGTCCATCTGGAGGTACCCCTCCTGTAGTTTTTGCACCGCTTCGGTCAGGGCGGAGACTTGTTGGCAGAGGGTTTCGAATGGTGAGCGCGCCCGGTCGGCCTCAGACATCTGGCTGGTTTGTACTGTCAGAGTCTAAGGAACTTACCGAGGCCGAGATGCTGCGGACGGCTCACCCTTGCGAACCAGTGCTGACCGCCCTCTGGTGGTGGAAACAGAGGGGTGGCAACACCAGGAGGCACCGGTACCGGAAACAGGAAACTGAGTCAAGGCGTAGATCAAGGAATGCACCGTAAGTCCCTGGAGATGCTTGGTGGATGAGTATGATATCCGGGACACAGGATCTGCAGACAGGCTGAGGAGACAATCCGTGAAACAAACAGGAACAGGGGACCAAATAGGCCAAACAGGTTCAAGGTACTGGCTGTGGGCCAAGGGTCAGAGAGATCGACGGAAGTCCAGTAATGCAAGCCAGGGTCAAAGGGTTCGGAGAGGTCAGCGGAAGTCCAAAGATGCAAGCCGGGGTCAAAGGATTGGAGAGGTCAGCGGAGTCCAGGGGTGCAAGCCGGGGTCAAATGATTGGAGAGGTCAGCAAAGTCCAAGGCAGGCCGAGATCAGGGATTCAAACAGGTAAGTCAGAAGGTTCAGGACAACAAGTTCACAGCAGTGAGACACATACAGGAGCTGATGACAAACCAGCAACCTGCCATGTGTCAGAGGCAGGTTTAAATAGGGCGGTGAGCCCTGTGATTGGCTCCGACGGGATCGCGTGTGTTCGCGTGCGCCGCGCTGCCGGACCGTGCCCGCGCACGTGCGCGCGCATGCGCTGAATATAGACACGCGGCCGCGCCGCTCTACTGCGCATGTGCGCGAGATCAAAGTCTGCAGAATTGGTGCCCTGACACCGTCTGTCAGCATCTTTTCTTCCAACCGACCCTCCTCTGGAACCACCTCTCGCCCCTCTTGTTGAGCTGCCTCCCGACGTTCCGGGGTACCTGCATGGGAAAGAAATTGAAAATCCCGCGGACCCACCTCTGGCTCCACCCCTGCCTCCGCCCCTGGTCTTGCCTACGGATCTTGTGTAACGGTCCTCAGAAGGACCAGCTCTTTGCGCATTGGCTGACCGGGGGGAGGGGG
This sequence comes from Rana kukunoris, assembly GCA_029574335.1. NCBI lineage: Eukaryota > Metazoa > Chordata > Amphibia > Anura > Ranidae > Rana > Rana kukunoris. The sequence goes on from CM056049.1 coordinate 78,160,258, forward strand.
AGTATACTCTGCGCGGAGCGCGATTCCTTTTTGCCTCCTCCGGAACATAGACAGGGCTGTCGCTTCTTCTCCGATGCCGGCTCGGGACCTCCTCTTCCCGGTCTAGTACCGCTTCTTCTTGCCGCATCGCAGGTTCCCGGTCCTCCTCCACACGATGTTCTGAAGCGACTGACATCGATCCGGAACCACCGCTGACCGTTGCGGCTCCCACCGGAGCCTCTTGACCCGCAGAAAGAGGTAAGCTCAGACACCGCCAGACCCATTCTTCCCCGCCGTCCTCTCCCGCTCTCTCAATCAGCTGGCGAAGCAGGGACATATCTTCCGGCCTCAGAAGACGATGTTTGTTCAAAGAAGAACACCACAGCACCTAAGTCTTCTGAGGCAAATGAGCCTGGGCTAACGGAACCTTTCCTTAAATAGCCCAGAATGAGCTACAAACTAGCCGGTTCTGACCAGTTTAAACGGACCTTTTCCGGGCTTTCTCCAGACCCCAGGAAAGGTCACCCAGAGGCCAAGAAGCCTGCCAAAAATGCCCACAGAAAAGGACACCTGGAGGCCAGGAAAACCAGTTTGAACTGACCTTTCCCAGGCTTTCTCCCCATGCCCCAGGAAAGGTCACCCAAAGACCAAGTGCCTAAAACTGTCCCCCGTCGCTCTCCCATGAGGAAAAGGGGGGCTACACTGCAACCTTTTCCTGTCATTCCCTAATCACACCAGTAGCATGTTCACAGTCTCTCATCAACTCCTATAGTTATGCCCCGTACACACGATCACTTTTTGTGATGAAAAAAAATGTAATTTTTCTTCATGAAAAAAAAAGAAATTTTTCAAACTTCATTTTAAAAAATGACGTTGCGTACACACCATCATTTTTGGAAAATGATGAACAAAGTGATGGCACTCTAAAGGGGAAGTTCTATTTGCCTTGAGGCTGCTTTTAGCTGGTTACTTGTTAGTAAAAGACGATTCCAGCTTTTTTGTCTGTTACAGCGTGATGAATGTGCTTACTCCATTATGAATGGTAGTTTTACCTCCCGTCTCCTAACTTGCTTCTGGGCATGTGCAGGTTTAAAACGTCATTTTTTACGTAGTTTTGCCCACACACGATCATTTTTTATGACACAAAAAATGACATTTTGAAAAATGACATAAAAAATTCGAGCATGTTCGAATTTTTTTTTGGTCATTTTTCAGAAGACATAAAATGACATTTTGCCCACACACCATCATTTTAAATTACATTTTTAAAAACGTCATTTTTTTTCATCACAAAAAGTGATGGTGTGTACGGGGCATAAGTCTGCACTTTTTAAAGTTTTCTGCAGCATTACATATGCCAAATATTATGTGCATCTCTTGTGATGTCAGGGATGACAGTTGAGACCCCCTATACCTCCTAAATTGACAACCAATAGCTAAGAGTGACCAAATCTATTGCATATGCTGGGAATAGAAACGTGGTCACTTTATCCCTCAGCAGCATTCACTCCCCTTTTCCTCACTGCTTCTCCATTTTTCTTGGCCAATAAGACTGGAAAAGAAAGCCCAAACCATCCTAAGCAAAAGCAGGACATGTGCAGAACTGTGTTATTTGACAATAGATTGCAAGGGTGCAAGGTCAGGCATTTGACAGGGCCATAAATGTTTAGCTCCAGATGGCATCTGGTTCTTGGCTCTCAAGCTAAAGGCTCATAAAGTAAGTAAGTAAAATAATTGTGGTGGGCCCAGTAGCAGATGCTACCGTTTTTGCCGTACCACTGTTTCTATGGGATGCTGCACTTTGCATATCACCTCTGTGCTGCCCTCATGTTTTGTAGCAAACCTGAATATACCTTTAAAATGAAACACCTCTTTGTAAGTGAGAAAATGAAACAAATAAGAAGGCTGTTAAAGTAGCTTGTGGATACCACTGAAGGTAAAACCACATAAAAGAGCAATCTTAAACACCTGCAAAATACATGCATATGCCAGCAGATCATCACAAGCTGCAAAGAAGACTGAGCAGACATGAATGCTGTTTGGCTTCTACCGATTGCTGCAGTTATTCTGCAAACTGGAAACTGTAAGTATTTTTCTAATATCTATCTTAGGGCCACATTCAAAGAAATGTAATATTTTTTTAAACATGGGCTGCTTAAATTGTGACCTGAAGCCCTGTTGTTTTGAATAGCTGGAGATGACTTCAGTCTGTGTAGGCTCACCTTTGGCTCAGAACGGAAACCCTCAATTAATTATTATTCTCCTAACAATAATAAGAGTGGTGTATGGGTTCTGAAAAAAAGATTTATGGCTAAGATAGGAATCTTGCTTGAGGCGCCATCTCTTTGGATATTTTTACTCAGCATGCATTGCTAACATTCAAAGAACCCTAAGTCACTTGTATGAAGGGTTTGCGTTTCCCCATCCTACACTTTCCTGCACAGCACACTGGATATAGAACACACAGGTATGTATGAAGGGTTATTTTCATGTCAGACTTCCTTTAATATGCCAGTACAAGGTGTGACCCAACTTGACATATTTCAAATGTCTAGACACGGTTTTGGGTCATTGTTGTGGGGCCCAAAGACAGAGGCGACTCTAGGGGGGGCCAGAGGGGGCCCTGACCCCCCCAACATTATGCTGTGTCCCACCATGTGCCCCCCCCCAAAAACAAAATATTTTTTTTGCTTTTTTTTTTCTTGGGCCACCCCTGGAGTAACAGTCTCTCCTGAGAGGAAGAGCGTCCCCAGTCAGCTCTGCAGGGCATTCCTCCCCCCTCCCTCTGCTCGCTGACACTGCATAATGCAAGCGTTCACACAACCACAGCCGCCCGATCTGCTCCTTCCCCTGCATCCTCATTGGCACGGAGAAGAGTGAGTTGCAGAAAGGACTCCATGAGCACTGTGGGGGAGGGTGGGCCCAAGCCTTCATCTCAGTTACTGAAAAAACAGACTGATTTCTCCCGTCCTTAGGACAGGAGAACCAGCCTGTAAATTCCGAGAGTGGTGACTGCAAGCGGAGCCGAGTGTCAGTCTATGACACTCTTTTACAGCCCAGCGAGTCCAGCCACCTCCCCCCCACTCTCCTCACATACGAGCAGGGAGGAATACAGCTCCTCCTCCTCCTTTCAGTCCCGCCCACCCTATCTCGGTGTGCGGTATCTGAAGAGAGGGGATGTGTGTTCAGGAAATATGAAAATCAGCAGCATGTGTGTGAATGGTGCCTGAGATTCTAGCCTGGACCGTGGGTAAGTGGGTACACTGCAGACTGCAGTACACTGTAATCACTGAACTGCATTATCTCCATCCCTCCTCTCGCCCATCTGTCTCCCTCCCCTCTCCTGACATTCACAATTTACTTTCTGTAACGGTCACCACCGTTTACGATATTCCATTCCATCGCCCCACTACAGCTTATCCGACAATCCGACAGACATCAGACACGACCCATTTCATTTCCGAGAATAACCGAGACAACACAAGCTCTGGTACTGGTTCCAAAATTAATGAATAAATCCTTTAATAGTAACTTAGCTTTCTTATATACAATACAGGCATGTTACAGTTAATCACAGGGACAAAGACACACTCCACCCACACATCACACAATGGGGGGCTTCATACACATTTTTTTAGATAATGACATTCCGATGAGTTAATTACTACTCATTACCCAGACGGTCTGGCTCTGCATTTAGAGGGGTTAATTACTACAGCTTGACAAGTCACATTCCACATCTTAACAGTGTCATTAGCATACACAATAAACAGGTCTTAGGAGCAGACCTAATTAGCACAATAGACACAAAACAGTATTAGCATCACACAATGGAATGTCTAGGAGCAGACTCGATTAACACCTCAAAAGCATGTTTCCCCACATTGAATGAAGACACTCTATTGACCTGTCGGAGTCAGACTTTAACAACTTGTAATATTTAAAGATATCCTGCAAAACATGAATTATCAGTAATGTCCCATCCCATGTAATTTATCATTATCATTTCTCAGTCACCCTATGCCCAAAAGGGGCACAGGATGACCCTAGACCCAAGAGTCATTAGTGATGCTGGCACTCGAGTACCCCCCATGCTTCAAAAGTCTCTGGGTGTCACGGGCCATTCTGTTACACTTTCACTTTCAGTTCGGCAGGTAATATACAGTGCAAATTTCTTTCCTACATCCACAGATTGCAGGAAAGAAACTTGCATGATTCCCCCATCAACACAGACAGTGCTGACAGGGGAATATCCCTCCTGCCCAGCAATTGTATTCTCCCGACAAACAGTGATTCTCACTAGTGGCTATACAGCAACCACTAGTGATAATCATAAGATAATCTGTTCATTAATGGTTCAAATCTCAGCCAGTTCCTGCTGAACCAGCTGAGATTTAAACTGTCTATGGCTGGTCTTAGCTCTTAGGCAGCCCATACATTGATCACTTTTTTTCATTCAACTATTAGGTTGAATGAAAAAAAAAAAAAGAAATGATCCAATTCCCCCATCTACACATTATAGGTGCATAGGGGAATCCTCCCAGTGTGGACCAGTGCTGGAACAACCAGAATTTCTGTCCCGGCTATTAACAGCCATGCCCTCTGTCTGGGGCTGATGTACAGGAGGGCCAGCACAATTTGTTGTTAGAGATGGGCTGGGCATGTTTTAAAAATCCACATGCCAGAGCCTGCCAGGAAGCCCACACTACACAGCGCTAATCACAGGCAGTGAGAGATTTCCCGGTCCGCAGCTCTGCACAGATCAGGAAATGTCTCACTGCCTGTGATTAGCACTGTGGAGTGTTGGCTTCCTGGCGGGATTGGGCATGTGGGATTTCAAACACACCCGAGCCCATCTCTATTGGTTGTAGACAGTTGAGCTCCCTGCAGGTTGCTTAGCAGCAGTGGAGCCTTCTATGACATGCTGATCGGGATGCAATCCAGGTGATGCTCCCAGTCAAATCCTAGTGTTAAATATCAGAGGTTTTATTGACCAAAGCCCACACTTTACAGGCATAGAGTCCACACTTTATAGGCATAGAGCCCACACTTTACAGGCATAGAGCCCACACTTTACAGGCTTAGAGCCCACGCGGCTGCGGAACATACGTTTGATTATATATATATATATATATATGGTTGTACTCTTGATGCTAATAAATACTATATTTATTAGATCTGACTGAGAGCATCACCTGGATCACATCCCGATCAGCATGTCAACAGAGAAGGTTATACAGCATTACTGCTGCTAGGTGACCAACTGGGGGCTCAGCTCTCTATAACCAATAGTGCCAGCTTTCCCCTGCATGCACCCATAATGTCACCAGCACTAGGTCCTAATGGACGGCCGCCGCTGCCAAGGAGACAGATGCCAGGCCAGCGTTGTCAATAGCAGGGACAGGACAGCTGGGGAAACCCACAGTGGCAGAGCACCAGGGCTCGGTGGCAAGACAACCTTTGCAACCCTGAAAGTTCTCCCACTGCTTTGGACCCTTATATTTTCTTGGTGTGCTGGTGACATATATCTCTTGTTTTCTGCCACCCTGGGGGGCCCCAGTATAGTAGGAAGGGAGATCACTGCAGAACATGTAAAAGGGCACGTTGTGGGATCGTAGTAAAGGGCCCCAGGAGATATATATATATATAAATATATATATATATATATATATATATATATATATATATATATATATATAATATTGGATTTTATAGTTGGCCCCCCTACTTTTGTCCCTGTCCCCCCCATGTGCCCCCCCTAAATATGAAAGCTGGAGACGCCACTGCCCAAAGAGCCTGCCTCATACTTGCCAACTATCCCAGTTTTAGTCCTTTGCTGTGTCCTGATATCCCAATGTTAAATGCTGCTACTAATGCTGCCCAGCTCTGCCCTATTGTTGTGTACAGATGACTCACCTGGAGACCCTGTGTAAATAACCAGCATTGATGTGGAAATAGCGATGGCATTCTTATGTAAATGGCTGTTAACCGGCTGCATTGATATGTAAATAAAGGCAGCATTCATATGTATATCATGCCTCCCTGAGGTCATATCCCCCATCACCTATACTGAATGCTGCCCACTGGGCAAGTAAAGGGGCATGCGTAAAAGTCCTTCTCGCAACTGTGGTCATTAAGCCTAACATCTGCCTGTTCTGAAAAGGTAAGCAAATTGGTGGGGGTAACCTCTAGCAACCAGTCAGTAAGCAGTAATGATACACTTCTGGCAACCAATCGTAATTGCTGTCTGATCTAATTCAGTAACCTGATTTTTAATCTAGCTGCTATTTATTGCATGTCTCATAGCAGGTGGAGAGCGACATTGCATAGGGGGGGGGGGGGGGGCAAGAAAATGTTTACCCAGGGTCCAATCAATATTAATGATGGCCCTGCATATAGCGTTTGCTACCATTAGTCCTATAGCAAGGGTGTATCCAGCAATTGCTCCATAACCCCACACAAAACTCCAGTAGTTTCCAAACTAAAAATTATTACAACGTTGAGACAAATGTTCAGTGAAACAACTTGGCTCCTAAATGCAGCACTACAAAATGTAGATGTTTTGCCCATGTACAGGTATGTATTGCATTTGTACACTTAGCACAATCAGCACAATCAGCTTTACTGCTCACAATATAAAAAAATACCAAGTGCATAATATCATAATTTGCATTTATTATCAAAATGTATTTAAACTGTCAATGTTGTTATTACAGAATTATTATTATTATGACTGTTATTATAATCATGTAAACTATATCTCTGTATTAGCAACTATTAGCTAAACTCTATCATAGCAGCTATATATGCTGTGAAAATGCATACGTGGGAACTGTTTTACTTGCGAAATATATATTTTTTTAATTATTATTATTATTATTTTGAGCTATTTTTGAGGCATGCCTAGATGCTTAGGTAATAACTATGCCAGGTAAGTACATCGACCTCTACTTCAGCAATAATGCAACTTCTTAATAAAATACCCTAAGCCACTTTATTGGAAGGTGAATGGACAGCAGTAGACTGAATAGATCATGATCACTAATATCTCCCTCTTGTCAACATGTTCAGTGACAGCACATTTTTACTGCATCAGAGCCTAACTGACTTCTACTGCTGGCCTTCCCTCTCACAGTTCTACTGTGTAGGAGATTACGGAAGACTGATGATAAAAAAAAGATTTATGTACATGTACTAGGTGCATTAAATACATTTCATTATAAACATAAATGCATTAAACTCTTATTTTCTGTATGAAGTTAAGCCTAAAACTGACAACATTTAGGAGTCAAGTTCAGTACCACTCCACTCACATTCAGAAAACATTTTGTTTGAAAGTGGGGAAAAGGTCTAGAAGCCCAATTATGCCAGGAAATGCAAATCAGCTACTGTATATCAATTGTCATGGTCAATGTGTTTGTACATTTGAAAAAGACTGTAGGAGTCAAATAGGCTTAGATAAAAAACAGTGCAAACTTGTGACCCTTTTTGCCAAAATTTTGCAAAAGACATATGAGTTTGTGTCTGATAATATCGGGGTGGTGCATCTAGGGACAAAAAAAGCCTTTGGGCCAGATTCACGTACATCGGCTCATTTTTTGACTGGCGTAGCGCACCTCCTTTACGTTAGACTGCCGCAATGTAGCGGCGCAATCACCGTATTCTTGCTTAATTTGCGCAGAAATTAGCGCCGGTGCAACGTAATTTCAGAGGCGTAAGGCGGAGTAATTCTAATTGGGAAGGACGTGGGCGTGTTACATTGAAATGAGCCGTGACCCCATGCAAATGAAGGGCTGGCCGGCTCGCGCATGCGCGCATGAAGCAGACCATGGTCAGCACCTCTGTGCGCATGCTCACAACTCGGGAACGGCGCAATCAGTGAAATTGGAAGTGGACCCGGGCAACTTTGTGAACTACGCAGACAGCATTAATAGACAGACACAAATGCACTTCCTTTGCAAAAGTACATCCCTTTGTATCCCTTCCTATACAGCAAGGTGCTTTTGTTCTGTTGTTTATTAGCGTTTGTTTGTTTGTTTGTGACGTGTCTTTGAGATATTTGGTGACTGTTTTGCAGAGTGATTTTTGTCTTTTCTGTGTTTTCTTTGTTGTGTTTTTTTAACATTATATTTTTGCTGGGCTTTTTTTTTTTTTGCTGGGCATTTTTTTTGGTTCTGTTTGTGAATGATTTTGGAATGTGGGATGACATTCCTGCCGGAAAAGGGGTGTCACCCTCATTTGTGGTGGAGAAGTGATCCCCAGGTCCGTGTGAATGGTGTATGAATGTACAGTGACATAATTGGAGCCGTGGCGTGGTGTTGCTGCATGGTCCTTCATGGTGGGCTTGTGCCAATCCAATGTGATGAGGATGTGATGTGTCTGTGCTAGGGACCACAGTGGTGTGCATGCATGCATTCTCATTGTGCCATGATTAATGTGTGTAGTTAACGTGCAAAGATGCCTAATGTGAGCTGTCTCCTGGCTGCTCTTCCCTCAGAAGACGGGGTAGCCTCGGTTAGGGGGGATTGTCTGGTTCGGGGGTCAGGTCATCAGATATGTCAATCTCCAGGCCCTTTCTCACTGCGAAGTAGTGCAGCATGCAACATGCACCGATGATCTGGCATACAAAGTTGGGGGAATACAACAGGGTACCATGGGGGGGTTCCGAATAGGAGTCATGAGATGGGGTCCCTGTGCATATGCAGAGTCACCCTGAAGGGATAAGACAGGAGGATGTTAGTAGTGCATGTGCCCCTTGTGATGTGTGCATCATGGGGGGGACAGTCATGCCTGCCACCCATGTCACTCACCAACCAGCCAGCTGTCCCCATACATGTTCTGTTCGAAATCTGTGGGGATGGGGCTAGGATTGTATATGTAGCTGTCATGGGTGTCATGGGTGGTGTCATGTGTTGGGCTGGTGATGTCCTTCTGCAGGGTTGTGATTAATTCCAGGATGGCATGAGGGGTGAATCTGAAGATGCGAGACACCTCAGAATCACTCATGCCAAAGATGTCTATGCGTGTGTGATATATCAAGTGAAGAATGAGGGGCTTGTATCAGATTAGATTATTATATCCATCAAGGTTTTAAAGGGCTATTGAAAGATAGTGAGACCCTGTTTGTAATTTGTATGTATGTTATGTATTGATGTATATATGTATGTATATATTTTTTTAAATGTTTATAAAAGCAAATAAAATGTTTTAGGAAAAAAAAATCCTCTCCCGTGCCCTCCTCCGTGCCCTCCTCCTTCTTTGCTCATCTAAAGTCATTAGTATAGCTATGAGCATGGATTCCACTGGCATGTTGGCATACAGTTTGTTGTGCAGCAAGTGTGACTGCTCAGCTCCTCACTAACAGTGTTGCTTTAGCTGACATGTAGACGGATTGTCTAATTTTATACCACCTTTTATATGGTCTATTTTTAGACAGGACGTGTAGCTGTTGCACACAGCGCGTAGCCTGCGCTGCACCAACTTACTTGTGTGGATCCCTGTAACTCCCTCATTTGCATATTTGACTAGCAAATGAATGGTGTGTCTAGCGCAGTTTTGCGCGGATGGATGCGCCTGTCTATCGAAATTACGCCGGTCGAAAAAAAGTAGATTTCCTGCGTATCTCTTTTGGGGATGCGGCGCATCGAACTGCATGCGCAAATTTAGACTTACGCCGCGCATCTCCTGTAACGCCGGCGTAATCGCTCTGTGAATCTGGCCCTTTGTGTCTAAAAAGAATATATTTGACAGCACACCACGGATCTTTAGTCCAAATGGTTTTTATTTCAGCATGCTCACATCATAAGCAAAATAGTGCAATGTGATTGCATGCCTGATGAAGGGGTCCTGCATGACTCTGAAACGTGCACTTTCTTGCTTGTGATGTGATCATGCTGAATTAAAAAATGTTTGGACTGAAGATCTAAGGTGTTCTGGCAAATATATTCTTTGTGGTGTTCATGATCCAATCTCCAGCTGGTGGTTGCTACAGCACCCATCCTAGAGCTGTGATCCATGTGCGATGGGAATATGGACTATAGCCTTTATGGCCAAGACTATTCAGGTATCTCAAGATTATTATTTCTCATTTCATTATTATTACCGCAAATCATTTTGTTCTATAAAGTAACCCGGGTTATCATACATGCTAGGTATACAGTATTTCTTATTTATCTTATTTTTCCCTTTAACTTATTTTTTTCTTAATCTCAACTTACTGCTAATGCTTCTTAATAGTAAAAAGGTTGAGAAAGTATTTTTTTTATTTTGTATTACCTGCAGGAACTAAGGCGAATTTTGGCTCCTTACTGTAACAAAACATTAGTGGAAAGATTTTGCAAATGCTTTGACATTTTAGAATCCATGTTCACTACATTGCCAAAGTATGTGAGCATCCATCCATGTCATTGAGTTCTTATCTAATTCTAATTCAAAACGTTTAGGGAAGGTAATTTTCTGTTCCCTCATGACTGTGTCCCTAGGCAAGACATGATTTGATGAGGTTAGTAAGAAGGAATTCCAGTAGGCTGCACAGAACCCCAAACCCACCTCTACTAAACACCTTTCGGATGGAATGTTGATTATTAGCCAGATTTAATTGTAGCTGACCTTGCAAATGCTCTTTTGGCTGAATTGGCCCAAATTCCCACAGACATAGTTTAAGAACTTGTGGGGTGCCTTCTCAGAAGTTTGAGGGCTGTTATAGCCACAAAGATGGGAGGGAAGGGCACCTCTGTAGTAATGATTTGGTATTGGAATGGGATGTCCAATAACCTCATATAGGTTTGATAGCCAGATGTCCCCAAATTTTGACTATATAGTCCAGGGGTCTCCAAACTATGGCCCTTCAGTTGTTCAGAAACTACAATTCCCATCATGCCGTGTCATGTCTGTGAATGTTAGAGTTTTACAATGCCTCATGGGACATGTAGTTCTGCAACAGCTGGAGAGCCAAAGTTTGGAGACCCCTGATATAGTCTAAAAAAAAATTGTTTTGCATTGAAGAAATACATGTATTAATTTATTATTTTGAATTATAGGTGTGTCTTTGGAAATTGTAGGAGGAAAGGAAGCTGGACTAAGGCCATACATGGCCCTGGTGAGAACCCCAGGAAAGACGCTCTGTGGTGGAACTTTAATAAAACCTAACTGGGTTTTGACAGCAGCTGAATGCACAGTGTAAGTAGTAATTAATGCATATATGTTTTTTTAATGGATTAAAATTTACACCACTCAAGATCCAGCTCTCTCTACATAGTTTATTTGTGGTGTCTAAAGGATGGCTTGGCAAAAAATACAGAGACTCATTATTCTGAGCCAACCTGTACTAAGTATTTGAAGCCTGAGATAATCTCCTTCAGAGCTAAAGCAAGGACACAGAATAAAGGTGAGAAAAAATGAATGACTGTTTTAGGTGTGCTTCTTCAGAAATTGTAAAATATTTGGATGTGGTCTTTATAAATGCTTTCAACCAACAGCCTAAAAAGTTAGGTAACTCCTCAACAGTTACATCAATTTCAGTAGGCAGAATCCTAACTAGTATGCAAGTTAACGTGGCATTATTTAGGCTATATTAAATAAGTCTTACAGACCTTTCATATGATTAGCTCTTGGAAATATGACATGCATATGCAACTGGCAGCCCAATGCCTCACAACAGAACCATTCTACATCTGCAGTCTTTACAATAAAATTTATTTCAGTATTTGTGATTGCTATAACTTTATATTACTTCTGATTTCTGTGACTAATGGGAGTATGAAATTGCATACTCAAAGCAAAAATATGTTACATTTCAGGAAAATTGTATATCTGTCAAATATCTGGGATGGCAAAGATGGACAACTTTACTACAAATATTTTCAGACAAAAAATACACTCTTGTTCCACCTCTGGTCCTGCAGTTCATAAAGAAGACCATCTGTTATCAGCTATCAATGACATTAAGCTGACTTGTTTGGATGATTATTTCCAGCTACTGCTAGCTAAACCATGATCTAAATAAATAAAAATCTTAATATACATAAACAATGAAAGACAAAAATAGTATGCTATGTAGCGCCTGGCTATGTTCAGAGCCGGTGCTATTGGAAATTTAGAGGAAAGTACAGAGAAATAGTTGGCTCTTAACTAGTCTAATTGTTCAAATTTGGGGCCTCTGCTCTAGCTTTGGCTGTGCTGAATGTGCATGCTGTCATTGCCGGGGAAGTGATTAGGCATGTGCAAAAGTGAAAAATTTGTTTCGTTTCGTTTCAATTCGTCATTTAATAAATTTAGTTAAGTTAGGTTCGTTACATGTGTTGAATTCGTTTTCGGAATTCGTTTTCGAAAAAACGGTTGAAATCGAAAATATTTCAACCAGATTAGAAAACAAATAGTCTCTTTTCGAATAGAATTTTTTTCGAATTAAATCCGAAAATATATATTTTTTTTTTTCGAATTCCGATCGAATTTAGTCCGCGGGTATTCGATTCGGAATTTGAAACAATTTTTTTTCGATTTCGACCATTTTTTTTCGAAATTCGGTCGAAAACGAACGAATTCCGAAAACGGTCGAAATATTTCGCTAATATAGCAATTCGGGAATTCGTATGCATCCGAATGTCCGAATAATGGAAAATTCGTCCGAATTTCGATTCGGAACAAAACGAAATGCACATGCCTAGAAGTGATAGGGACGATAGGTGGCAGCAGTGGAGTCGAGTGTGGTTGGATATTTCCAGGAGGGGTATTAAGGGGCATACGCCATTTTTCTCTGGATCTTTCCTCGTGTGGCACCCACCATTGGGGTAGCCATTCCACGACACCCCCGCAAATGGCCTTCCTGGCCGGGCTGTGTGTGTGTCGCAGTGTTCCTGGTTCTGAGACCATGTTGGCCTGGAGCAATTGATCTGCTGTGCGGACCCAGTGATGGACTGGATCCCCAATCTGAAGGTGGTCCTAAGCTGTCTGTCCAATTGGAGGAAGCTGACCAATGAGGAGTCTGTCCAAATGATGCCAAGCATGAGGCTGGTGTTCCAGGAGGGGCCTGTCCATTCATTGGAGGACAACCTTGGTTCTGAGAAGCTGGATGTTGGTCGCCTGTCAGTTTCTAACTTGACCAAAACTACTTGAAGGAGATCCGGGTGCTGAATCTACTGAAAGAGGATTCCGAACCATAATTTTCTCCAACCTTTAGGAGGGTCTGTGGCAGAGACTTAATCCTAAGTTTGAGTGACACTCTGGCTGCCAGGCTGTGAGAGAGGCCTGTCCAGATGCACTGTACCCACTCTGGCTACAGTGGTGATGTGGAATTGTCGTTGGAAGCAGGACTGTTTCCCTTTCCAGTTACACCTAAATTTGCTATATACCATTCTGCTATTTCTTCACCTTCCATTTACTTCTACCATTTTACCCTGTTGGGTAATAAAAGCACAGAAAAGACGTGCTCTGTGTGAGGGGGTGGGGCCTCTTTTCCCCCGGCGCAGCTAGATCCCTTGAGGGGTGCGGGGGATGTGGGGTCTTCTCCCCTCACCGGAGTCAATTTTGATGTTGCTGATCAATTGTGGGCACGATTGACCCTTCTATTCTTGATATGCAATGTGTCATTTTCTGCACTACTCCTGCAGTTATTATGTTGATGTATTACCTGTATTTTTTGTTGATGTTTTCTTTGCTGATATTTCAATAAAAAACTATTGAAAGTAAAAGCACAGAAAAGACACTTGTCGTGTGGACATTCTCTTTACTGCAGCTCTCAGATACAGAGGTAATGTGCCACCCCAAACAAACCAGCAGCTCCATTGGGGGTAGTGCTACAGCATTAAATCAAGAATGTCCAACCTTTTGAAGAGCGAGGTGACTTATAAACCGGTCGCGGCCCACAATGAGTGGAGCGACGGATGACAGGTCTGTGTCCACTCTGCATGTCGAGAGCAGACACAGACACAGCCCACTCTATGGGCCCTTCGATTTGGTCGACCCAGGCGAAAGGGGATCTACTGCCGGCTTCATTCACAACACTGATGCTCTGGAATGACAGGTAGGCGATGTGGGCTTGCCAACCAGCCATCCCAGAGCAGGAGGTTTGTGGATCACATCTGGGCCACTGGTTGGGCACCCCTGCAATAAATAATGCCTACAATGGTCAACATGAGAATCAAGGACGCTCCAAAAATACAATCTGTATCATACTCATTTTCAAAACTGCTTTCCTTTATACTAACATTTGAAATTTTGAAGAGATTTAGAGGTAAGACAAAATATAGAAAATTATAAATATTTTTACAGTTAAATAAAACAGCCAATCCAAAAGCGATGCTTTAGGTATAGGTGGAACCTGGCAGGCCGAGTCAGCCCCTGTCTTCTTATACTGTCTGTATGCCTTAAAGCGGAGGTTCACCCAAAAATCAACTTTCTGACATTAGATCCAGCATACTGCTAACATCTGCAGTATGCTGGGGTTTTTTTTTTTTTTACTTATCGTTTAATGAGCCGTTGTTATCCGGCTCTGAGCGGGGAATCCTGCGGGGAATCGGCGTTCCTAAGCCAAGAGGAGTTGATTGACGGGCTGCTAAGGCCTGTCACGCCTCCTGAAAATACCCGAAGTGACACTCGGGTATTTTCGGAAGGCGTGACATGCCTTAGCAGCCCGTCAATCAACTCCTCTTGGCTTAGGAACGCCCATTCCCCGCAGGATTCCCCGCTCGGAGCCGGATAACAACGGCTCATAAAACGATAATTCCAAAAAAACAAACAAAAAAAAACCCAGCATACTGCAGATGTTAGCAGTATGCTGGATCTAATGTCAGAAAGTTGATTTTTGGGTGAACCTCCACTTTAAACACTCCTACAAGGTCAATGGGTAAAGTGGGACTCTCATAGTGGCCGCAGCAGGTTTGAAGATCCAGTTACAGATGTACAGAAAACACATTGCTGGGTGGTGTTATGCTGTGTGCACATGACCATTTTTCATGACGTGAAAAATGCCATTTTTTAAAATGGTCATTAAAAACGATCGTGTGTAGGCTCCAGAGCATTTTTCTTGATGTGAAAAATGGGCATTAAAAATTTAGAACATGCTCTAAATTTTCGTGTTCGTCACGCTGTAGCAGACTGAAAAGCACGAAACCTGAAAAGCGCAAATCGTCTCTCACCAAACTTTTACCAACACGAAATCAGCAAAAGCAGCCCAAAGGGTGGCGCCATCTAAAAGGAACTTCCCCTTTATAGGGCCAGATTCAGGTAGATGGGAGCATCTTTAATATGGAGTAACGTTTCTCATTTACGTTACTCTGGCGAAATTTTAGGAGCAAGTGCTGTTATTCATGAAGCACTTGCTCCTAAAGTTGCAGCAGCGTATCGAATTCAAATTGGGCGGGTACGGGGCGTGTATTATTTAAACTAAGCGCGATCCCGCGGCGAACATACTGCGCATGCGTCGACTGTCAATGCATCCCAGTGCGCATGCTCCAAATTCTGTCATTGAACGTCAATGACGTCAAATCCCCATTCATGGACATTTTACGCAAGCGAAGCAAATTTTTTTTCTTTCGACGCGATGACGACGGCTATACTTAACATAGGATACTCCACTAGGGGGCTGCTTTATCTTTACGCCGCGTATCTCTTACGGAAACGTCGGAAAGTCACTGCGTCGCGCCCGAATACGATCGTGAATTGCCGATTCCCGCTGATTAACATATTTTTTCGTCGTAAATCAGCGGGAACGCCCCCAGCGCCATTTTTAAATTAAAGTTGCGATGCGATGGCGAAATTCATTTACGCCGCTCGCATCGGAACTCCAACCCGGCGTTTCTTGTTTTCTGGTTACAGAAAACAAAAACGCCGGCTTAAAGTGACAGTTAGGCTGGAGTATCACTGATACTCCAGCCTAACTCTACCTGAATCTGGCCCATAGTGTCGTTGTACGTGTTGTACGTTACCATACTTTGCTCGAGCATTTTTTCTTTTCATGATCGTGTGTACTTGGCATAACTCCTTGGCTTTTTAAACAAGTGTATGCATTACATGTACAAGATAGACAAAGTGCTGAAAAGAGGGGTACAGGGATTTGGTTCTAAATAAGGAACAGTTGGGAATTGTGCCATTTAGCATAGTAAATACATAGAAAAAACACAACCGAATGCTTTAACATGATATTCAAAAAATTTTGTACATTTTGCAAATATATACCTGTTTTGTTTTTTGTATTGAACTTCCACACACGTTTATGCCAGTACTGTACACAGAAACCTATTTGTGTCCCAAGGCATCTCACAGGAGGCTCTTAAATTGAGACTAAACATCATCTTTATTCTCCAAAAATAATCCACACACATCCACTAATTAAAGTGCTATTAAACTCACATTTTTAAAACAAATGCTGGCAGGTAGGGTTTTTATGACAGAAGAGACCCTATTGGTCTCTTCTGTCATAAATGCTTCCCCCTACCTAGCTCATTCAAGGCACTGCTCTGTGCTGTGATGATGTGACTCCTGTGTGCATGTGTGGAAGTGACATTATCGCAGCCCGGTCATTGAAGTGGCCCAGAAGGAAGATCCGAAGAAGTTAAAGTGATATTAAAGGCAATGTTTTTTTTCCTTAAATAACAAACGTGTCATACTTACCTGCTCTTCGCTGTCCCACCAGGCTGCACAGGGTGAAAAAAAAAGATAACATGCAGGATTCAAGACCTTTCTTGCAAGCAAACCCTTCCACTCTGAAAGGCTAAGTAGGCAGCTACAACCTCTATTAGTAATCTCTACGATGAAAAACCCCTGTGCAGCACACTGCGGACATTGATATCTCGGTTGGTCTCGGTGTCTGCCTAATGAGACCAGCCCCGGGTTACCACCTATTCCACCCAGCCTACATGGCTTTCCGGTAATTTCGTATTGTATTTTTAACCACATGGTGTGGCGGATCGCATCAGTTCATGTGGGGTCACCCTACTATACCAATATCACATACACTGATTGCCCTGAAGAAGGAGTCTTAGAACTCTGAAACGCGTTGGTATTGTGTAACAAAGTGAAAAAATAAAGTGCAGCGCCAAACAATTTAAAGCGCTAACCATATACAGGTAAGGCTGTGAAGGTAGAAAAGTTTATGCAATAAATCTAAACTCACACATGACATGTGGGATTGCAGAAATTAATACTAATGATGAAGTCAACAGTGAATAATGTGAAAACACAGTGACATATGCATATAATGTCCATCCAAATGTACTCAAGCCATCAGAGCATGTGTAAGAGGTGAGAGATATATCTGTTTTCTTCCCAATACCAACGTATCTGGAATCCCATACAAAGGTAATCACCATCAACAAGGTAAGAAAAAGATTGAATACTTTTACCGGATGTGATGGACCCAGGAACACCATACGGAGGTGGGTCAGATGCGCTTAACCAACCCAGTGAATGAGGAACAGCTCCAGTCCTCACAATGGCTCTGGACAGTGGAATCCAAACTGACTCTGATCATGGACGTGGAAGAGATGAATCGCTGTTTCCTGGATAAGCATGGGATGGACTCACCATATACAAAAGAAAAACAAGAGAGGACGCCTCCTCATAGTGTAAAAAATTGTATAAAAATGTATTGTTCAAACAGGTGATCAACCAAACATAAACATACAAAAAAAAATGCTTAAAACAACATGAAGGAAAAGAGCAAAAATGAAAAACCAATGAAAAATGAATAAAAATCCCTGTATAAGAAAAAAGTAGCACAGTGTAGGAATGTCTGGGGCCAATGTATGTGCCCGACCGGTTTCATGTAATGACACTTCAACTGGGGCATACCTTTGGTATTGGCCTCTGTAGCCCCTACATGTGTATTGTACCTTTACTGGGCGCCTTCCCCACTAGTACCCTGTATCTCATTTTACTATGTTGACTTTTTATACTGTGCCAAATTACTGTTTTGTGTTCTATAAATAAAATCATTATCTTTTAATACAAATATATTTGTACTCTCTAAGCCTTTAAAATCCCATATTCAGTGAGGGCAATTCCCGATTTTCTACTCACCTGCTCTGTGTAATGGTTTTATACTGACGTCACTGCGTCCTCACATTGTTACCTATGTGTCATTGTAATGCGACACACGTGCGCACTCGTGGTCTCGGGCGCGCGCTTCGCCACCGTCGCGCCGACTGACGTCATTGTGTTCTTGTTTTGAAACCTATAAAGGGGGATGACCCGGTGTGTCACCCGTGCCCCATGACTAAGCGATTTCTCGCGAAACCGGTCGGGCGGGATATTGTGGTTCACCGGTTCATCCCCCGCTGTTACCTCTTCCCATTCCAAATTCTGGACGGGTCAATTGTTTGCATGGATCGCTTCCGGCCGGAGTCCCAGCATACTACTGACATGCCTGTTTTTAAAGATTTTATGTAAGTGTGTTTTTGACTTTTTAATAAATCTCTTTTATGACGGTATTACACTATTGTGGCCTCTCTTGTTTTTCCCTGGATACTGCTTTCGAGACTCCAGTCTGAAGGGGATCGACATTTGGCCTACTACCTCCCTCCTTTGGTTATATACACGCTCTCTGGGGTCTTCTTTTCACTAAGAGACCACCGGAGTTCTGGTAAGCAGTTAATGTTGCCTGCAAGGTGGAGGATCTTCTATCAGCACTGTACATTGAATGTCACTACGTTTATTTGTCATCACTACATCTCTGCACTGGTGTTTTCTCAAGACTTTTACACGTACTGGTCCGCCAGGACCAATTGGACTTTTTTATCTATTTTTGTGCACTATGTTTGGACATTAATTTAGCCTGTCCATCTAGACTTCCACTTTTTGTCATTACCTTGTATGGTTTGTTTATTCATGTTAGCGCATCCTGTTTTTTTGCCACTTTATACAGAACAGCCCCAATACTGCTCTTCCGGGGTCCCCCGCCAATGCTCCTGGTCCCTGCCTCCTGCCAAGTGCCCCCAGATTAAACATCTTGCTGTGGGGGCACCCGAGCAGGATCGCTCTCAAGCTGCTGCTCTGCAGCAAGGAGGAAGGGCTCCTATTGTGCCGGCCGGCATTTGTTTGTACATGCCTACTTTTCATTGATGTCTGTGAGTAGGATTGTATCTTTATTGAACCTGATTATAAACGTTATCACGCTATGGTCCGGTTTCCTTTTATTATGTTATGACCCACGGATTGGTCGTCTGACACGCATCTGAGTCTCTATACTCTGAGGATAACCCCACTGTAGCTCTGTTCACCCTGGTTTCATCTCGCTGTTGGATCATTATACACTGCTGTTGTTTATCTGCAATCTGGTAAACTGCTCCCCATGTGGTGCACCTGGGTGTTGTTCATCCTGATCTCCAATATCTGAGGCGTTTGTTCATTATTCAACCTTTATTTGGACTTTTGTTCATTCTGTTATATTTATACCTGTCTTGTTTGCTGAGTATATATTTTGTTTAGCCAGAGTCTAGTGTCACTTTCATAAACTGTTGGTTAGTTAATTACACTGGTAAATTTACAAATAATCCAGCATTCAAACCTTTGAGGACAGGGGGGCAACAATTAAGATGTCTAACTATACTGTATACATACCATACCAAGTACACATCATAGATATGTGACATGTGGGAAAGTCAGTCTCATTGTAAAGAGAACTTTGAGTCAGGGTGAAACATCCTGTTAGCAAACATCACCTCTAAGTGAGAAGTTTCCTATGATAAGTGTTAAAACAACAAGATAAAAATGAATGTAGGCGTCCTCTGACCTATAATACTGTTACAGAAACCTCTTGGAGGAATTTAACTCCAACAACACTGTGCTGTAGAGTATACAGAGATATGAGGATTGATCTAGAACATGCAGATTCAGATATCTAACTTTACTGGTTAGATAGCTATACCTGTTCCAGGTTAATTAGCCAATGGTGCTGATTTGTGCTTATAAACATGCACATCTACATCGATCATGCTTGAACAACCAGATCTTATCCTCCTGGTATTGATTATGTGTTTGCAATGCACACAGATATACATTCATTTGGCTAGAAAGTATGGTTTGCTATGGAGCTCGTGCAAGGCTGCAGTGTAAAGGCCAGTACACACAGTCAGATTTTCCAACAGGAAAAGTGTGATGACAGGCTGTTGTCGGAAATCCGACCATTTGTATGCTCCAATCGGACAATTGTCAGATTTTCCATCAACAAATGCGGAATAGAATGCTTTAAAATTTTCCGACAACAAATGTGTAATTTCCATTTGTGTGTACACAAGTCTGTCAGAGAAAAATCCATAGTATAAACACGCATGCTCAGAAGCAATGCTCACCATAACACCACATTAGCAGAAGTTTCCCAAAGGGTGGCGCTAAAGAGCTAAAAAAAATGTAGTTTAGAATTTGTTGGCCAACAACTCTTTGCCATTTGTATGTAATACAAGTTCACGGCCAACGCCCTTCGGACAAAAGTCCGATGCTTTGTCAGTGGAAATCTGATCATGTGTACGAGGCTTTAAGATTACCATAAGCATTTTCCTTGCTCTTGTTCATTTCCTTCTATAATCTAGGCTCAAATTAGTGAATATAGAGGCAGCTAGACAACTAATATTCTTAGTATGAGGTCAGCAATGGCAGCTTCGATATTTCTGTCATTCAACTTTTTTTTTTAATTTCTAGAGCTGGTGTAGATTGCATTCAATCTGCTGCATGAAAACCCATACTGCTTTGTTCTTGTACACTGCAGCTAACTTCTGAACATTCCTGCACTACTATTATATGTGTATAACCTTGTCTAATTATCAAATAGCTGCATGTCTAAGCACTCTAATGTCAATATATTTTAATTTACTCATAGCCAGCACAGCACTGCCCCTTCCCAACCGGAGCCCCCTGGCACATGGAGGCTGCAGTGTTAATGCACCATGCAATCTCACACCTGTACAGTGGGGAGCCAGTTGTGATTCCTTAATGTAACACATGAATAAATGATGGACAAGCAGTAAGAGGGGCCTTACAGAGAAAGAAAAGACCCCATACTCACCAATCAGCAAAGCTTAGGTGCCTGTGGCTATGTTCACTGAGGATGGCAGCAATATATGCTTGGAAGGGAGCGGAGCCAACCAAAAATCCCAACCAAGGAACAACGGGAAGGCAGACATGGCATGGGTAGAAATGAGTGACATTGGAGGTCCTAAATAGTCAGTTCAGGTGTCAACTGACTAATATGATATAATATGTATATAATTAAACATTGCTACATTGGCAAAATAATTATGAAGTATATAATGGAATTCATGTATAAACCAACCTGTTGCGATGGTAAGACGGATAAAGACCAAGCAGGAGTGTAATGTCCCAGCTGTGTGTGTGTTGCTGTTTAGAGACACAGCTTAACATCAAGTATAACCGAATCCCAATGAAAGATGCGCTTGTTAATGAACTGATGCAGTCTTTACTGAGATATCATTCACAGGAATGTGTACAATAGCATGTGAAAATATGTGATATGATTTGATTTGGTAAAACTGTAAAACAAACATAAAAAGACAAATGTAAGCATGGCTATTCAAGCAACATACATTCTACATAGCTAATACAAAGGATTGGGCCTAACATGTGCTTGCTTGCTACAGACTGAAACACACATTATACTAGCTGTGCCTAGCATCCCTCTATATAAGCTGAACTAGCAAACCCCTTTACTTACAGGCTTTGGTGTTCATCAGCTTTGCAACCTGTAATAGCTTCTAAGAAGTCCTGAGGATGTGCTCACTTCTGTAGCTGGAGTTGAAAAGAAAGGATATGTGCATGCTCTATAGGAGTACAGGGAAAACCCGCCTCTAGGCTTCAAGAACATGGAGGGTCTTAAAGGAACAGACACTGACGAGTGCCATGCATATAATATATACTGTGAAGGCAGCACACTCCCCACCTGGCATACTTTTTGTTATGCCACTAACTTTTGGACAGAAGTAAAACTACTTCAGAAATTGGCCTAGCATACACCTTGGGAATGCCTTGTCTAACAATTCTAACTTCTACCTTTCTAACTCTAGCATCACTACTAGGATCAGTTCCCACAATGAGTCCAATGGGCCATTCGTTCCTGTGGGCCTGAGTGTCTTTTAATAAGACAATGTCTCCAACTTGTAAGTTGGGCTTGTCATCTTGCCATTTCTTGCGTGGCTGGAGTGTCACCAGGAATTCCTGTCTCCACCTCTTCCAGAAAATGTCCGCAAGACTTTGAACTTGTCTCCATTGCTTGGTGTACAAGTCCTTGAGGTCAAAGTCTCCTGTGGGAGCTGTCATTGGTTCCATCTTCTGTGTCAGCAGCATTGCGGGTGTCAAGACTGACGGCATCTCTGGATCTGTAGACACTGGAACTAAAGGTCTGGCGTTCATAATGGCCACGACTTCAGCCATTAGTGTAGTCAAAGCTTCATGAGTGAGGCGAGTAGACCCAACCTTCAGGAGCATGGCGTCCAGAATACGACGAGCTACTCCAATCATCCTCTCCCAGGCTCCTCCCATATGAGATGCGTGTGGAGGATTAAAAGTCCAAGTGCATCCTTGATCTTGAAGATAGGAACTTGTTTCGGAGTCTGTAGAAATGATCTTCAATTCCTTGCAGGCCCCAATAAAGTTTGTGCCGCGGTCTGAACGAATCAATTTCGCTGGTCCTCTGATGGAGAAGAATCTTCTCAAGGCATTGATGAAACTTGAAGTGGATAAAGATTCAATCACTTCAATATGAACTGCTCTAGTACTCTGACAAGAGAACAGAACAGCCCAACGTTTACTTTCGGCACTGCCTCCTCTGGTCTTGCGAGAAGAGATGTTCCATGGTCCAAAGACGTCTAGACCTACGTGAGTGAACGGAGGATCTGAAGCAAGTCTGTCTGCAGGTAAGTTTGACATCTTCTGAACTTCAAGTTTCCCTCTAATCTTCTTACAGGTAACGCATTTGCTGATCACGCTGGAGACTAGTCTCTTACCTCCTATGATCCACAATCCTGCTGACCGTACTGCTCCTTCAGTGAAGTGTCGTCCTTGATGTGCCACTTGCTCGTGATAGTGTCTTACCAGAAGAAGAGCGATGTGATGATTCTTGGGTATGATGAAGGGATGTCTCTCTTGGATAGTCATATCTGCTGCCGACAAACGACCTCCTATTCTTAGTACTCCTTCTTCGTCGAGGATAGGGTTTAACTTCTTGAGCGAACTCTGTCGAGAAATCTCTTCCTTTTTCAGAAGGCTTTGAATTTCTTCTTTAAAGACTTCCTGCTGTACGCATTTGATGATCACGACCTTGGCTTGTTCAAGATGGTCGCTGCTACGCTGATCAGTATTAGTAGCTCTGCAGGAGTGTCTGGCTAGACAGATAAGTTTTCCGATTGCACGTGTCAGCGACTTCCAATTGGAAAACCTCTCAAATCTATGGGTGCCCAAACTGTATCTGGTAACTAAAGTCTTACAAACTATAACTTGAGGTCTTACCTCTTTGTCTTGATCTGGTTCTATGAGCTGAAAGGTCTCTACCTGGGTAGTCTCTTTGGATTCTGGCTTACCAAGAAACGATGGACCTACGAACCAGTTTGTTTGCTTGAGTACAGCGGCTGACACCAATCTTGTCCCATGATCTGCTGGGTTCTTGTCGGTGCTGATGTGATGCCACTGATCTGGACTTGTAGATTTTCTGATACGTGTCACTCTGTTGGTCACATATGTGTAAAATCTTTTTGAAGCATTGTGAATATATCCTAGCACAATCTTGCTGTCCGTATAAAAGTTCACTGCATGGATCTCAATGTCTAGTTCAGTCGTAATCATGTCTGCTATCTCTACCGCTAAGACAGCAGCACAAAGTTCTAGACGTGGGACAGTGTGAGCAGGTCTGGGAGCTAGTTTAGATTTTCCCATGATGAACCCAACATGGCTTTGTCCCTCAGTGTCTATTACTCTAAGGTAAGTTACAGCTGCGATAGCTATAGTGGAAGCGTCAGAGAATATGCATAATTCTCTTCTCTTTGTAGCAGACAAAGAAACAGGTACGTATGGTCTTGGGATGTTGAGTTGTTCAAGATCTAACAATGAGTCTTTCCATAACTTCCACTGCATTTGCTTCTCTTCAGGGAGAGGTACGTCCCAGTCAATTTGTTCTTGCTCGGTAGTGATCTGTCTCAAAAGAGCTTTGCCTTGCATGATGATGGGTGCTACGAATCCCAGGGGGTCATAAAGACTGTTGACTGTAGATAGAATACCTCTTTTCGTGAATGGTTTCTCTTCTCTGGAGACCCTGAAGGTGAAACTATCGGTCTTTAGGTCCCAACTAAGCCCAAGACTTCTTTGCAAAGGTGGTGATTCTGTCCCTAGATCTAAGTCTTTAAGATCTTTAGCACGGTCTTCCATTGGAAATGCTTCCATGACTCTGTTGCTGTTGGAAGCTACCTTGTTCAATCTTATGTTGGATTCCGCCAACATTTCTTTTGTACTTTTTAGGATGCTAATAGCTTCTTCGTTACTGGAGAAAGAGGCAAGTCCATCGTCCACGTAGAAGTTCTTCATGACGAACTGTTTGGCTTCTTGGCCATGTCTTTCACCTTGCTGTGCTGCTCGTTTCAGGTTGTAGATAGCTACAGCTGGGGAAGGGCTGTTTCCAAACACATGTACCTTCATCCTGTACTCTATGATGTCTTTGTTAAAGTCATTGTCTGCATACCACAGGAACCTTAAGTAGTCTCTGTGATCTTCTCGAACGAAGAAACAGTAGAACATCTGTTGTACGTCTGCTGTTACTGCTACGAGTTCTTTTCTGAACCTGATGAGTACTCCAAGGAGTGTATTATTCAGGTCAGGTCCGCTGAGAAGGACATCATTTAGTGAGATGCCTTCGTGCTTCGCACTAGAGTCAAATACTACACGTATCTGACCTGGTTTCTGAGGATGATACACCCCAAATATTGGTAAGTACCAGTGTTCTTGGTTTTCTTGTAGTGGTGGCGCCTCTTCTGCCTGCTCGTTGTCAAAAATCTTTTGCATAAAGGCTTGGAAGTGTTTCTTCATATTTGGCTTTCTTTGTAGAGTGCGCTGCAACAAACTGAAGCGTTTCTCTGCTTGTACCCTGTTGTTAGGAAGGCGATGGCGTGGTGACCGGAAGGGTAGAGGGGCTACCCAGCTGCCTGACTTGTCTCTGTAGACTTCTCTGTCCATGATCTCGAGGAAGAAGGTATCTTCTACCGAGGGTGCTGGCTTGTCGTCGTCTCTTGTTCTTTCAAACACCTTACAACCCAGTTCATCTGTATTTCCAGTTGAGGCTAAGTCTTCCATGCACCTCTGGATACTCCGATGATGTGTTGGATTATCTAATTTCTCTTTAATGTGTAAACTGTTGGTACATGGGCAAAGACACGAGGTACGACCATTCTGCAACAGGTGTGTTCTGTAGACATTTACTTTTGCTGGCTTGTGCAGTCCGTCTAGACATACTTCTCCAACGATGACCCATCCGAGATCAAGGCGTTGTGCAAATGGTGCATTGTGTGGCCCATTGTACTGTTCTCTGACTTTGTGCACTCTGAGGATATCTCTCCCAAGTAGAAGGGTGATTGCAGCATCTGGATCTAGTGCTGGTATCTGGTCTGCTATTTGCACCAGATGAGGGTGATGACGAGCAACTTCAGGTGTGGGAATCTCTGACCTGTCGTCTGGTATCTCATCACATTCTATGAGGGTAGGAAGAGTCACCTTTGTCTTTCCATCTAATGACTCGATGATGTAGTTGTTTGCTCTTCTTCCTATTGTCTCTACAACTCCAGAGCAAGTCTTCAAGGTGTATGGGGTTGGAGTTCCTTTGTCACCGAAGAGGTCAAAGAATTCTGTTTTTGCCAGCGATCTGTTACTCTGTTCATCCAAGACTGTGTACATCTTGATTGCCTTTTCTCTGAAACCTGCTGGATACACCTTGACTAAGCATATCTTGGAGCATGATCTTGAGTGGCCCTGTTCTGTACAGATCTCAGTGCACTTTGAGGTTACTGCTGGCGTTGAACTTTCGCCTTGCTCCCCACCATGATCTTCTTGAGTTACCGGAGCTTCTTGTTTCCATGGTGGTGGTCCCGGGTGCAGTGTTGACAAGTGTTTGTCACTGTTACACTCTGTGCATCGTATTGTTTTTGTACAGTCTTTTGCAATATGCTGGATTGAAGCGCAGCATCTGAAACAAATGCGATTGTCTTTAAGATAAGCTTTGCGCTCTTCTAATGTCTTACTTCTGAAATTGCGACATTTTCTTAGTGGATGAGGCTTGTTGTGGATAGGACATATTTTGTCTGGCTCTTCAACTTTCTTACTTGTGTTGTCTTCCTGATTGGCTGCAGATTCAGGTGGAACTTCTGTCTTCCTTACAGAAACTGTTGGTCTGCGTTCTTTGTAAAGCCCTGGAGGTTTCTGCTCTACCTTTGGGAAGCTCGCTGTTCTCTTGTTCAGGAAAGCAAAGCTTGGGTCATTGCGTATTTCAGCTTGGTCTTCTATGAATTCAGCGAAGAAGGCGAACGGTGGAAATGCAACTCGATGATCTTTCTTGTATCTTGAAGCTTGAGCTACCCACCTTTCTTGCAAGTTGTAAGGAAGTTTCTCGATTATGGGCTCAACTCCGCGTGCTGTATCCAGATATGAGAGACCTGGCAGATATCCACTAGACTTAGCGACTTCTATTTCTAAGAGTAGGTCTCCCAAACCTCTCAGCTTTTGGTAATCCTTGTTTGTTATTCTTGAATAGTTTTCTATCCTTTTCAGAAGAACATCTTCAATCACTTCAGGTGATCCATAGCATTGTTCTAACCTCCGCCACACCATTGCAAGTCCTGCAGTTGGGTCATGAACATGTACTGATCTGATTCTTTGGGCTTGTTCAGTGGACTCTGGTCCTAGCCATTTGACGAGCTGGTCAAGCCTTCCTTTATCTGTCAGCGTTAAGTCTTGGGTACCGCTCAGGAAAGATGACTTCCAGGCCCAGTAATTTTCCGGACGGTCATCGAATTTCATGAGACCAGCGCTCACTATCTCACGGGTCATCAGATGATTTACCACTTCTATAGCACTTGTTGCATCTGGCGAATACTTCTGGTGTACACTCAGGGTATGGATGAGGTTGGTAAGGCTGATAAGGCGCTTGACAGAATACACTTTGTTTAGGTGGTGCACTCTAAAAAATAATGCCTTGACTCAACAAAAAAAATTAACGCAACCGTTTGCATCAAGCTTTTTAAGTTATGACAATGTCAGGTAAAATCAAGTGGAAGCAACAACCTACATTGTGTTGAGGTAATTAGCTTTTCTGCTAGATATAAATGCATTTTTATTTACCACCTACTTAATTACTGGCATTATAAACATATATTTTTAAGTTGAGTACTCAACAATATTAAGTTGCTCCAATTCGTTTTTCCAGTTTCTACAATCATTTTTTTTAAGTCACATGTACTGAATTGCTACAATTATGAGCACACTTTCTTTAGCTTAATAAACAGCTAATATCAAGTTGGTCCAAAGTTATTTTCTGTATTAGTGTTTAGCTTTGTTTTTATGCTATAACGTTCAAAAATAAATTCATTCAACAACACAATTGTTAAACAATTAACTTTATTTTTTATTTTAACATAAATATTAAAGTTAATATAAATAGAAAAATGTTTCAAACATAAAGATTGGTACCATGTATCAGGCCTAATATCTCTAAAACCACAGTGCCAAATATAAACTTAGGACCGTCTCACACCAGAAATTGCAGAGTTGCGTTGTATGTTCACATGCAGTTCTGTGTGGTGCGATATCAGCCCATTCATTTTGGATGGGCTGAAATTGCGCTGCAATTAAAGTAGTGTATCTGCAATTGGAAACTCATTGCAAACGGATCAAATTATACTTCTGTACCATGAGATCCAGTGCGAGCAAACACACTGCATTTGTGATCTGCATTTGGGGTGTCATTAGCTTAATATTGACACCCACTGCAGAACACAGCTGCGGTGCATTCTGAACATGGTGTGGCAAAGGGAATGTGGGTTTTCTGCAATGCATTCTGGTGTGAACTGGCCTCAAAAGTACATTTTTTTATCTTTTATTTTGTTGTATTAGTATACAAACAATAAAATAATATTATCAGCATAAATTTCCATAAAAATACCATTATACATATCAAAGGGAAATGTACAGAGCCCAACATCATATACATACATGCAAGGCTACGTTGTCACTGAGGCGCTTTGCATGCGCTACAGCGCTAAAAATAGCGCCTGCAAAGCACCCTGATAGAGCCTCTCCTTTCACTCCAGTGTGAAAGCCTGAGGCGCTATGCTGGCAGTTTTAACCTTTTTTCGCCTGCTAGTGGTTGTTAAAAGCACCCCGCTAGCAGCCGAATAGCACCACCAAAACTACGGCAAAAAATAAAAATAGCGGCGCTTTACTGCCGACACCGCCTCAGTGTGCAAGCAGCCTTGGGGCAAGTATGAAGAGAGAAGAGGGAGCTGATAAGGGGGAAGAGCATCAAACAAAAAAAACAGACAAATAGTAATACCACAATAGTGGCCATAGGTTGGAGGGGAGAGAGGAAAACAGTCCCTCTGACTCCAAGGAAAAGCGACACTAAACAATCAGATTATGGGGTTTATTTACTAAAGGCAAATCAACTTTGCACATCAAGTGCAATTGCTCTAGAACTGAGGGAAAGTTCTGAAATGAGGTTAAGCTCTGCTTATTATCCAATCATGTGCAAGTGAAAAAACACATTTGTGCTTGTATTGTACATGATTGGATGATAAATTAAGCAGAGATCCCCTTGTTTCTGAGCTTCCCCTCATATCTACAGAGACTGCACTTCTAAGTGCATATGTGCAAAAAAAAAATGTTTTGACTGTAAAAAAAAAAATTCCAATACAAAATGCCATCAGAGAACAATATGACAATGTTGTGGAATGCATAGGTTCAGAAAATACTATTCTTCAGACTCATTACTTTAGAAGAGGCTTTTAGTCCATCAAGTTCAAGAAACAGTTTCTGAAAAACGTCAAACGTGTATTTAAGTTCCTTGGGATAGCAAAGATTCCATAGCACAGCATCTTGGGATGTTACATCTCTCCAGGATTTTGGTTCCCTCAACCAGAATGGTTGCTGTCCTGTAGTCATATCCTGAGGTAGGCTGGTTACCAATGATAGTAATTTTCATAATTTGCATGTCTAGTTCTGCTTCCAACGTTTCCAAGTCCTTGTAAAAAAAATTAAAACAAAGGTTAGCTTGTTAAAGATAATACATTGGATAATAACTGCTGACTTTTTAGACTGTCACTCTAAATGACAAGTCATTCCAAATGAAACACTGATTTTGTGTTAGTAAAATTCTGGTGAGAGACGTTTTTCAGTCTTTGTGCATTTCAGTCTGTTACAGCGTGATGAATGTGCTATCTCCATTACAAACGGTAGTTTTACCAGAACGAGTGCTCCCTTCTCATAACTTGCTTCTGAGCACACACGTGTTTTGTTCCCGTCATTAAAGCCCACACACGATAATTTTTCACAACGTGAAAAACAACAACGTGAAAAACCACAACGTGAAAAACGATGCAAATGTTCTACATCAGGGGTCTCAAACTGGCGGCCCTCCAGATGTGATGAAAAACTACAAGTCCCAATGAGGCATGTGCATTGGAGGCTGAGGCCCCATACACATGACCGAGCTTCTCGGCAGAATCCAGCGAGAAGCTCGCTGCGGATCCATATTCTGCCGAGAAGCTCGATCGTGTGTACGTTTTCGCTGAGAGCAAACTGACGAGCGAGGCGTCGAGCCAAAATAGAGAATTATTAGCAGGTTCTCTATTTGCTCGATGGGCCATCGGGACTAATGGTTAGACGCCTTTTTTCGACAGCCTGGTCGACGAACTCGACGGCCGCCCGAGAACCTCGTCGGGCGGAATGATGAGTTTAGCCCGACGAGGTTCTCGTACGTGTGTACGCGGCCTGACAGTTACAAGCATGACTCCCACAGGCATGATGGAACTTGTAGTTTAGCAACAGCTGGAGGGCCGCCAGTTTGAGACCCCTGTTCTACATGTTTAATGCCCATTTTTCACATCGTAAAAAAATGCTCTAGAGCCTACACAAGATCGTTTTTTAACCACTTGACACCCACCCGCTATCAAATGACGGTGAGCGGGATTCTCTATTGTTCTGACAGGACGTCATATGACGTCCTGTCATTTAAAGCCATATGGGGCGCGCACCTGTCACGTTACTGGGAACACAATTGCGCGTTCCCAGCGGCCGCAATTGTCCAGTAACTGAGCAGGACCGTGGATCTGTGTGTGTAATGATGGGGTGTAAACACAGAGATCCACGTCCTGTCAGGGAGAGGAGACTGATGCTGTGTCCCTTGTACATAGGGACACAAATCGGTCACCTCCCCCAGTCACCCCCCTCCCCCTACAGTAAGAACAATCACTAGGCTACACATTTAACCCCTTTCCCGCCCCCTAGTGGTTAACCCCTTCCCTGCCAGTCACATTTATACAGTAATCAATGCATATTTTTAGCACTAATCGCTCTATAAATGTGAATGGTCCCAAAAATTTGTCAAAAGTGTCCGATGTGTCCGCTATAATGTCACAGTCCTGGAAAAAATCGCAGATCGCCACCATTCCTAGTAAAAAAACAATCATAATTATGTCCCCTATTTTGTAGGCAATATAACTTTTGCGCAAACCAGTCACCATACGGTTATTGCAATTTTTTTTTTTCAAAAAATATGTAGAAGAATACGTATCGGCCTAAACTGAGATACATTTTTTTTTAAATGGGATATTTATTATAGCAAAAATTAAAAAATATTGTGTTTTTTTTTTTTTAAATTGTCGCTTTTTTTTTGTTTATAGCCCAAAAAATAAAAACTGCACAGGCGATCAAATACCACCAAAAGAAATCTCTATTTGTGGGAAAAAAAGGACGTCAATTATGTTTGGGAGCCACGTCGTACGACCGCGCAATTGTCAGTTAAAGCGACGCAGTGCAGGAAGCTAAAATTTTGTCTGGGCAGGAAGGGGGTGTATGTGCACAGTAGGCAAGTGGTTAATGCATTTTTAATGTCATGAAAAACAGTCGTGTGTACGCGGAATTAGTTTTGAAGTTTTCCCATGATTGCCAAAAAGTACTCAGGCAAATAAAAAAATATGAAACAACACAGTCACTTCCAGTGCTAAGGGGTCTTCTGAGGTGAATAGGACAAAGCTATCCCAAGACTGGGTGGATGCTGCCTTCCTCAGATAGGGTGATCCGATGAAAACAATGAAAAATACATAAATGGAAGGCACGCACAACCTAGGGCATTACCAACGACAATTTAATTCATAAAAATCCATAAAAAGTGGGTACTCACAAAGCACAAACCTCAATTAAGCCAAAAAAAACACACAGTGTGGACATGTGCAGGAACACAACACAGGGTATAGCTGATATGTTTCGGGGGTACACCCCTTTTCCCAGCTAGGCTAAGGCAGGGGTTGTGCCCCTGAAATGCATCAGCACATGTCAACACACTGTTTTTTATGGCTCAATTGAGATTTGTGCTTTGTGAGTACCCACTTTTTATGGATTTTTTAGGAATTAAATTGTCATTGGTAAGGCACTAGGTGTGCGTGCCTTCCATGTTTGTCTTTTTCGTAACTAAAAAATAATAATTTAATGTAATCAATAATTTTCAGCTTAAGTTCAATAATTGAATATTTGAATAGATACGGAGACTACAGAGTGGTTCTTATATACTGCATGTTTTATTTCTTTCTCAATATGTTTTGTTTACTTACGCTAAACTCTTTGAAAAGGTCTTCCTCCCTCTCTCCAAGGTACACGATAAGGCAGCGGATGGCTACTTCTCTGCGCTTTCAATTGTATTGTGCTAATGAAGAAAAATGGTGTAAAAAGAATCAGGGCAAAGTCCCTTAAAGTAATTGCATAGAGTAGCCCCAATCCTCCCCCTCTTCTGGGGTCCCCCGCTGGAGCTACCGGCTCCTTCCCCCTTCTGAATGCCCCCATAGTAAAACCACTAGCCATAGGGGCACTCATGTGGGCTTGCTCCCAATCTGGGCTATGTGCATCTACTGAGACACAACTTGGCCCTGTCCCCAGTCTCTTCTCTCTGTGACTGTGACTGACAGCAGTGGCAGCCACTGGTCCCCGCTTCTGTCATGGAGCCAGTGAAGAGAGAGATAGAGAGAAGCTATGCTGCTCTCAAGCACAGTGCTGGATCAAAATTGGGCTGAGGTAAGTATTTGGGGGGCTGGAGAGGGGATATCATGCATACAAGGTTCTTTCGTACCTTAAAGCGGAGTTCCACCCAAAAATGGAACTTCCGCTTTTCGGAACCCTCCCCCCTTCGGTGTCATATTTGGCACCTTTCAGTGGGGTGCAGATACCTGTTCAATACAGCTATTTGCTCCCACTTCCGGGCATAGATAGCCGCATTATCTGCAGGAATCTACGCCATGTCCGGCACCTCCTCTACCCCCCACTGTCTTCTGGGAGACACACTTCCCAGAAGACAGTAGTGACTATTCGGATGACACAGTGCAACTCGTGGCATGCGCAGTAGGGAACCAGGAAGTGAAGCCGCAATGCTTCACTTCCCAATTCCCTTACCAAAGATGGCAGCCGAGGGAGAGATCAGCTTCGGGTGCTGACATCGCAGGTGCCTTGGACAGGTAAGTGTCCTTATTTTAAAAGTCAGCAGCTGCAGTATTTGTAGCTGCTGACTTTAAAAAAAAAAAAAAAAAAAAATTTTGTGGACCTCCACTTTAATACAGAACAATGCAGAAAAGTGAAAAAACCTTCTGCCTTTAAACCACTTTAATCAATATAATCTGAATGGGTGAAAACCAACAACCTTCAAGTAGTAAAGACTATGAAAAAAGGTTTTCACTGCAAGGCAATATTAAAATGTGCTAGTATGTACTGAATACCAGCACATTATGAAAGACTTACCTTAAAACTAAGCCCTCGAGCGACGTGCTGTCAATGCTACAAATGCTTCCATCTTCACCCGATCCTCTTTCCTGGTACGCAAACCCAGCCGTCTGACTAGCCAAGCCGCCATGATATAACTCCCACACACGTTTAGGAGATATTCATTTTACCTATAGGTAGGCTTTATTATAAGCTTACTTGTAGGTAAAAATAAACAATGAGCATTTACTATTACTTTCATTAAAGAGATAAATCTAAACAATTGTCATACCAGAAGAAGCATGTCTTTGATCTGCTTGATTCTCATTCCAGCCGCTCCTCCTTGCGATGATATTATGTTCGTCAGTTTTGGGGTGCAATAGTCAAGTTTTGCCATAAAGGTGGACTCAAGGCTTGTGGCCATAATTCTCTTGAATTTTTCATTTATCTGTTGGATACAAAAGTAGAATAATTAAATGTTCGGGATCATTACCTTTACACCACTAATTCATATCACAGCACAAGAGCTAAGGAGAAACAGCCCTTAAAGTGTTACAGAACTCTTTTTATTATTATTATTAACCACTTAAGGACCGCCTACTGCACATTTACGTCGGCAGAATGGCACGGCTGGGCACATCAACGTATATATACGTTGATTTTAGTACCCAGCCGTGGGTCGCGGGCGCGTGCCCGCGGGCGCGCGCCCGCGACCCGGTCCGAAGCTCCAGGACCGGGACCGCGGGATTCGCGGTCCCGATCGCCGCTGCAGTGCGGCGATCCGTCCCTGGAGCGGAAGAACGGGGAGAGCCGTGTGTACACACGGCTTCCCCGTGCTTCTCTGTGGTCGTAGCATCGATCGCGTCATCCCTGTAATAGGGGGACGCGATCGATGACGTCACACCTACAGCCACACCCCCCTACAGTTGTAAACACAACACATAGGCACACATCCCCTACAGCGCCACCTGTGGTTAACTCCCAAACTGCAACTGTCATTTCCACAGTAAACAATGCAAATTTAAATGCATTTTTTGCTGTGAAAATGACAATTGTCCCAAAAATGTGTCAAAATTGTCCGAAGTGTCCGCCATATTGTCGCAGTCTCGAAAAAAATCGCTGATCGCCGCTATTAGTAGTAAAAAAAAAAAAAAATTATAAAAATGTAATAAAACTATCCCTTATTTTGTAAACGCTATAAATTTTGCGAAAACCAACCGATAAACGCTTATTGCGATTTTTTTTACCAAAAATAGGTAGAAGAATATGTATCGGCCTAAACTGAGGAAAAAAAATGTTTTTTTATATATTTTTGGGGG
The DNA here is from genome assembly GCA_029574335.1 of Rana kukunoris. NCBI lineage: Eukaryota > Metazoa > Chordata > Amphibia > Anura > Ranidae > Rana > Rana kukunoris. The sequence goes on from CM056049.1 coordinate 78,194,493, forward strand.
ATATTTATTATAGCAAAAAGTAAAAAATATTGCATTTTTTTTTAAATTGTCGCTCTATTTTTGTTTATAGCGCAAAAAAGAAAAACCGCAGAGGTGATCAAATACCACCAAAAGAAAGCTCTATTTGTGGGGAAAAAAGGATGCCAATTTTGTTTGGGAGCCACGTCGCACAACTGTGCAATTGTCAGTTAAAGCGACGCAGTGCCGAATCGCAAAAAGGGGCAAGGTCCTTTACCTGCATTTTGGTCCGGGTCTTAAGTGGTTAAAATAACAAACATGTCATATCTACCTGCTCTGTACAGTGATATTGCTCAGCATGGCCCTGGTCCTCCTCTTCTGGGGTCCCCACAGCGATCTTGGCTCTGTCTCCTTTTCTGCAGGACTACCATAGCAAGCCTCTGGCGATGGGAGAGGTAGTCCCTGCATAACAGCAGTTTTGTCACAAAAGCAACACTGGAGAAACAACAAGAAGAGATCTGTGGAAAAATAATTGGCAGTTATTTTATGCATTACCCAGATATATCCCTGTCCAAAATACAATTGAATTTGGTCACTAGCACTTTGTGGTTGATTTACTAAAGGCAAATCCACTCTGCACTACTAGTGCACCTGGAAGTGCAGTCAGTCACTGTTGATCTGAGGGGAAGCTCTGAAATGAGAGGAAGCTCTGCTGATTTTACCATCCAATCATGCAAGCTAAAATGTTGTTTTTTTTTTCCTTGCATTTCCCCCTCAGATCTACAGTGACTGCACTTCCAAGTGCACTTGTATTGCAAAGTGGATTTGCCTTTATAGTAAATCAACCCCCTTTGTTTAAATTTGAAAACATGATAATCTATGTGAGTAACAGCAACTTTAAACAAACCATGAAGTCTTGAATGTAGTTTGCCATAGAATCTAAAATCTATAATACACTGACTCCCCTGGCACCATTTTTTTTTCAACCTTAGCAGATTTTACAAATGCCACACTATCAATCCTATCCGATGACACGAGGCAATGATGTCCACAAGGCGAAATACAACCAGCACTATATTAGGACAACGTTTGCTAATTGGTGTGGCCATTTAACCTCTAGATCTCTAGCTATAGGCTATAAGGGATTACATATAGTAATAGTTCCAAATTTCATTGTAAAGCAAATTATTCTTACCTTTAAAAATGTCTTTTATATCTCTGTGCAGCAGCAGGTCTTGCTTCCAACATGTCTCAACTTTCTCTGTGTTAAGTTGGTGGGGGAGGAGACTTGCAATAACTCAAGATAGAACAAAATTGATTTACCAAGTCCATTTTATTAAGTTATCACAACTTAAATTTCCTTTTACATCAATGAATGCAGAAATGGGACTGTACACGACACACACAATTAAGTTGCTGTAATTTTCAACATGTTTACATCAACACAACTTATTAAAATAGGTTTTTAACATAAAAGGTTTATTTAAAACAATACATTCGAATTTTTATCTTGGAAATATGCATTTAATTAAGTGGTGGTAACAGGTCTCTCGAATTACTTTTTAGAGTGTGGTTCTCGTCTGTTGTAAGTCTTTCTGTTATAGTCCGGACTTGTATTTGCTTGAGGAGAGAGTATGCAAGCATCCGTTTGTCCTCTTGGAGGGTTGGCAGATTGGTCTCTGCGCATGCGACCATTTGACTTCCTACACTGAGGTTCTGATCCAGTCTTGCAATGTTGCGTAATATTGAAGTTGTTTATTGCTGGTGGAATCGATGAAGACCTAGGTGTATCATTGGGCTGCTGGTCAGTGTACATGGTTGCTTGTGACTGTACGTACTCACGGGTGCGTTGGATTGCGCTGTGGGATGACATCTGGTTTTCTATGCCATTGTATTGAGCTTCAGCAGCTCTTCCGAAAACTTCTGCTTCGGCTAAGGCTGCTGCAGCGTTTTTCTGCTGTTTGAGTAAGTGTAAAGATGCTTCCACTTCTGCTTTTCTTGTGAGTGTTTCAGATTCACGTCTTGCTAATTCTCTCATCAATTCAGCTTCCTGCTCTGCATAAGAAGCCATGGCACAAGCTGCTTCTGCTTTTGCTCTTGCCTTAGTCGCTTTGTCGCTAACCGATGACAGACTGGTGATGCTTGAATGTCTAGAACTAGTACGTTTAAATCTTGCTGAATTGGCGCTAGCTGAAGTAAGATTTGTTTGACTGGACGCTCTAGACAGTGTTGCGCATCTAGACTTGGTTCTTGGCAAGCAGTGTGTGTCTTCCTCCTTATAGTAGCATTGAGGGTTAACAGTCAGAGAGTTAGTCTCTGTGTTCTCCATCTTGTTTTAGCTGGCAGCGTGGATAATGACACAGGCAATATCAGTGTTATAGTGAGTGAGAGAAATTAGTTTCACTTTCATTTGCATGTGGCTGAAAGGATTTGTCCTTTTATTGTTGAGGACGATTCAAAGCTGTTTAGTTGCTTCTGACAACGTTTTAAAGCCTTTTTACTGTAATGTCCCAGCTGTGTGTGTGTTGCTGTTTAGAGACACAGCTTAACATCAAGTATAACCGAATCCCAATGAAAGATGCGCTTGTTAATGAACTGATGCAGTCTTTACTGAGATATCATTCACAGGAATGTGTACAATAGCATGTGAAAATATGTGATATGATTTGATTTGGTAAAACTGTAAAACAAACATAAAAAGACAAATGTAAGCATGGCTATTCAAGCAACATACATTCTACATAGCTAATACAAAGGATTGGGCCTAACATGTGCTTGCTTGCTACAGACTGAAACACACATTATACTAGCTGTGCCTAGCATCCCTCTATATAAGCTGAACTAGCAAACCCCTTTACTTACAGGCTTTGGTGTTCATCAGCTTTGCAACCTGTAATAGCTTCTAAGAAGTCCTGAGGATGTGCTCACTTCTGTAGCTGGAGTTGAAAAGAAAGGATATGTGCATGCTCTATAGGAGTACAGGGAAAACCCGCCTCTAGGCTTCAAGAACATGGAGGGTCTTAAAGGAACAGACACTGACGAGTGCCATGCATATAATATATACTGTGAAGGCAGCACAAGGAGTGTGTGTAAAATTGCAGATATAAGAAAAGAGATGTCAAAAAAGGCAATCCCTGAAAGGAAAAGGGGGGATGTAAGAAAGGGTAAATATAAAAGAAAAAAACATAACCAGGCACAAGAGAGTGCATGAGAAGGATGAAAGATGTATCCCTGTGTAGAATCAAAAGCTTTCAGCAGTAGAGTGAACTGTCCCATGTGAAGTTAGAATGAAATGAAAGATCCCAGCCATGTATGCTTTCTCATTTATAACCCCACAAGGGCTCCAGTGGGCTCCACTCCTAGATAATCACTTAAAGCGGAGGTCCCACTAATTTTTTTTTTTTAATTAAATGCCAGCAGCTACAAATACACCAGCTGCTGACTTTTAATATATGGACACTTACCTGTCCAGGGCGCCCCCAATGTCGGCAGCCGAAGCCGCTGACATCCTCGGTAAGGGAATCAGGAAGTGAAGCATTGCGGCTTCACTTCCTTTTTCCCTACTGTGCATGTGCGAGTTGCGCTGCATGTCCTTACTGGTCCCTTCTGTATTCTGGGACCTGTGTGTCTCCCAGAAGACAGCAGGGGGGGCAGAATAGGCGCCGGAAGTGGTGTAGATCACAGAGGTGATCTATGCCAGGAAGTGGGAGCAAATATCTGCATTATACAGGTATCTGCTCCCTCCCCCCCCCTGAAAGGTGCCAAATGTGACACTGGAGGGGGGATTCCAAAAATTAGAAGTTCAATTTTTGGGTGGAACCCCACTTTAAGATGTCAACTATAATATAATATGTATATAATCGACCATTGTTAAGTTAGTGAATTCATCATACATTTTTATATAATGGAATGCATGAATGTATGTGTAGCGCTTGTTACTTCAAAGTACCGGCGCTATTTAAATTTAGAGGGGGATCAGAGTGCAGTTAAACTCTGATCTGGTTAAAATGGGTCCCTGTCTCAACTTGCCTGTGCTGTGGGCTCATTCTGTTGTGCTGGGGTGTTCTTCCGACCCCAGTGCAGTAGATGGCATCAGTGGAGTCAAGGTTTGGGTGCTCTTCTCCACCAGCCAATCAGGAGGGTTGAGCCTTTCTGTGCATGCTGGGGGAGGGTATTTGTGGGGCAGAGGCCATTGGTTCTGGGTCTTCTTCGTCCAGTGTGGCACCCACCTTTAGGGTGACCACATCACGGCGCCCAAGCGTTATGGCCTACCTGGCCGGGGCGTGCGTGCCACATGGTGTTCCTGGTTCTGGGACCATGTTGGTCCGGAACATTTGAGCAGTAACGAGGACCCAGTGATCGAGGTGGGCTCCCACCTCTGAGGATCCCAAGCGGTATAGCTGTTCGGTGGGGAATCCATCTGAGGAGCGCCAATGAGAGGCTGGTGGTCCAAAAGAATTTAGACAAACCACCAGGGATCAAGGTAGCAGACACTAAAGGATTGATCACCTGTCAGTCGGTATCTGGGCGATGTTAAGAAGGAGATCCAGGTGTAATTCACCTAAGGAGGATTGCCTCCGTAACTGCAATCAGAGAGGGCCTGTGGCAGAGGTGTCTACCTGACGTTCATTTCAAGAAGGGTCTGTGGCAGAGACTTTTCCTCAAAGGATCAAGCGATACTCTAGCTGCTAGGTCAGTAAGAGAGGCCTGTCCGGGTACGCTATTCCCACTCAAGCAGGAGTGGCACAGAGAAGTGTTACACTGGGCAGCATGACTGTTTTCCTATTGCTACGCCTGCATTTTCTAGTCTCCTTTCTTTCTTCAATTCTACTTTCCTCACCACAAGTTTATTTGTTTTTACCCGGCTGGGTAATAAAGAGCACAGAAAAGACACTTGTTGTGGACATTCCTTTACTATTGCTATATGCACCATTCACCCCAGGAATTCGGAAGAGCCACAAGGTAAATGTGCCACCCAAAACAGACCAGCAGCTCCTCCGGGGATAGTGCTACATATGTATAAACCAACCTATTACGATGGTAGGACAAATAATGGGGTCAGGGAGGAATGTGTACAAGACTGCAGATATGTGGAAAGAGATGTCATAAGGCAATCATCTGAAAGGAAAGGGGGGATTGTGAAAAAGTGTGAATGGGAAAAACATAAAGAGGCAAAATGAAGTGCTAGGTGTGAAGGATAAAAGGATTGTGTACCTGTGAGAGATCAGTGGGTTGCAGCAGCAAAATGAATTGTCCTATTGATAAATAAATAACAAAAAATCCCAGCCATGTGGGCTCTCCCATTAAAATCCCTAAAAAGCCTTCAGCAGGCTCCGCCCCCAATGCCATGTATGGGGTGGCATGGCATGCTGGCGCTAAAAGTTACATCTCACGAAACGCATTGGGAGTTTTAAATGTGATGTATATCTAATGCAATACAATCTTTAACCATGTACAAATTGTATCAGCTTTGCCTTTGTTTATGCTACTCTTTTATGTGTGATAATTTCTGTAATAAATGTTTTTATTGTAATTCTATTTGTCAATTTCATCGGCCTATTGTGCACACCTCATTTAAAGTGTTTTTATTGTACTATTAGGGATGGAGGTGTGTCACTGGTGACACCAGACCTTTCGTTTATGTTCAGTATAACAAAGAATACCCAAAGGACAGAAGAATTGAGTATGGAGGTGCCCTTTGGGCATTGTTCCCAAGAAATATTCGGGTAGTTTGAGGCTCATCCACCATCTGTCCTACCCAACGGATGGTGGATGATGATGATAATGATGAGGCTTCGGACATAATAGCTCCTGTCTCTTACTCCTCTTTTGATGAAGCACTGGTCCTCTTAAGACGTTTTGGGCAGGGAGCATTGTTAGCAAAAGCAAACATCAAATCTGCTTTTTGGCTGATACCCGTGCATCCACAAGGGTTTAACTCCCTGGGTTTCCAATTCCAAGACCAATTTTATTTTCATAGATGTATGCCCATGGGCTTCTCTCTATTATGTTTTTATTTTAAGGCCTTTTCAAAAATTTGCAATGGGTTTTGTCAATGAGGTCCCTTGATGGTGGTTTCTTACACTATTTAGATGACTTTATCTTTGTTGGTCCAAGGGACTCGCAGTTATGCCTGTAGTCAATACACACATTTTTTTCATATCTCTGATTCCTTTGGAATCCCCATTGCACATGAGAAAACAGTTCTCCCATCATCTACTATTGAATTTTTGGGAATAACTATAGACTCCTCTGTGATGGAATTTAGACTGCTCGGTGACAAATTGCACCCTATGAGATTGTTGATCTCGTCTTTCCTAAGCGCAAGGTCTTGTTAAAAAAGACCCAGTCTTTATTATAATCGCATTGGCAGCCAGGGTCATTCCTATTGCCACAGTCTTTTCTAGGTGTTTTGCGTTAGCTACCAAAGGTTTAAAAAACCCTTATTCCCATGTCTGCGTCTCTGCAAGTATTAAGGGAGATTTGAAAATATGTGATTCTTTACTCTGCAATATTAATGGGTCTACTTTCTGGCAACAACCTTTTTCAGACAGCTTTCAGCTAAATTTCTTTATGGATGCCGCAGGTTCTTCAGGTTTTGGAGCCTTTTTGGATGGCTAATGGTGCGCCTCCGAATGGCACGCCAGCTGGAGTTTCTGCAAAACATATTCCTTTTTGAGTTGTTCCCAGTGGTGGTTTCCATGGTAGTTTGGAAGGAGCAGTTTAGGACTCACAGGGTTAGGGTGCATACAACAGAGGCGTACTTTTTGCCATCAACATGTTGTCATCCAGATCAGAGTAAAACTGTTACATTTTTTGGTGTTACACTGCATGCGTTTCAATATATGGTTGAAAGCTTGTCACATTTCTGGGATTAATAATACCATAGCTGATGCTTTATCTCGTTTGCAGTTTCAGAGATTCCGGGAATTGGTTCCATTAGCGGATCGGCACAGAACCCCTTGCCCATATTGCCTCTGGCGCTTGATATGGGAGTAATCTCCATTCATCTCCAGAAGTCGGTAGCACAGAAGACGTATAACCTGGCCTGGTCCAAATGGTGTTCATTTTGCCTTGACAAGGGTTTAGATGTATTAGATGTGGATGTGTATATCTCCTTGGCCTGCGTGTCTTCCCTTATTCAGGCCCAGCTTAAGCCTGCTTCAGTTAATACGATTTTGGCTGGAGTTTCTTTTTTCTTTAATCTTTTTTTTATACTTACCAGAAATGCTGTTACATCCTAATCTGCCACTTTCTGGTCCGCGGTGGTCTTCTTTCTTCTCTTCCTCGCGCTGCCTCCTGGGAAATGGGGAGCAGTGGCTTCTGGGACCTTGTGTGTGTCCCAGGAGACATCTGCCCATTCACATAGCGCCGCACGACTTGCACATGCGCAGTCGGGAACCAGGAAGTGAAGCCGCAACACTTCACTTCCTAAAATTTGTCCGCCGGAGACATGTCCGAAAGTAAGAAAGTTCTCCAGAGCTCAGAGGGTGCACAAATATTCCGTGACAAAGAAGGGGTGCTCTTCAAGACAATTTCAACTGTCCATGATTGGTGACATCACTTGTGAGCCGAACAAAGCATGTGAAGATCCTGTGACAATGTCCCCTCAAGGATGTTTACTCACCAGATTGATGTTATAACAGGCTTTGAACAGTAATGTCATCGGATTCCCTCTTCCTCATGGAGATGATATTCCAGCAGCATACAGTACTCCTAATGACCATCCGGTGTCAGGGCACATAAAAAAAATCAATATGGTGTAATACCATTTAAAAAACTTTTATTTTAACATGCTGTTAAAAATCATGCATACAAACAGCAACAAAAAAAGCTCCACAGAGCAAGGTGTAATGCCTTTCAGCCGGTCATCAGCTCACAGAGGGTGATAGATAGTTTGTGGATGCGAGCGTTTGCCGCTAGCACACTAGATCACTCTCCTAACTGGAGCACAGCTGAACCACAGCGTCAGGCGTACATGTATCAAAATATCGCGAGATCAGGCCCTGGCGTTTCGTCCTTCCGACTTCTTCTGAGGGTGTAATCTCGCAGGTCACAAGTCAGTGTTAAATAGTGTTCATGTTGTGTCAGCCACGCCTACTGCAATATTAACACCTCGTATTCCTGCTACCACCACCGAACACACCTGCAGTGTTTCACAGTAATAAACTCACTGGGGCCACATTGCTGGGCATTAGGTATGTGCAAAAGTGAAAAATTTGTTTCGTTTCGTTTCGTTTCAATTCGTCATTTAATAAATTTCGTTAAGTTAGGTTCGTTACATGTGTTGAATTCGTTTTCGGAATTCGTTCGTTTTCGACCGAATTTCGAAAAATACGGTCGAAATCGAAAATATTGCGACCGTTTTTCGAATTCGTTCGTTTTCGACCGAATTTCGAAAAAATCGGTCGAAATCGAAAATATTTCAACCAGATTAGAAAACAAATAGTCTTTTCTTCTAATAGAATTTTTTTCGAATTAAATTCGAAAATATTTTTTTTTTTTTTTTTTTTTTTTTTTTTTTCGAATTCCGATCGAATTTAGTCCGCGGGTATTCGATTCGGAATTCGAAAAAAAAAATTCGATTTCGACTTTTTTTTTTTTTTTTTTTTAGAAATTCGGTCGAAAATGAACGAATTCGGAAAACGGTCGAAATTTTTCGTTATTATAGCAATTCGGAAATTCGTATGCATCCGAATGTCCGAATAATGGAAAATTCGTCCGAATTTCGATTCGGAACGAAACGAAATGCACATGCCTACTGGGCATATATGCTGCACTCAGATCACTTAAAATTTATGAACAGTGGAACTTTAAAATAAGGCATTAGTGTTCTCTCAAACTTAATATAACCTCAGTATAATTACATACATATATATTTTCATCTCTCCGAGAGGTTCAATCTGCATACAAGATATAAAATATCTCTATATATATACAGATACATGTAAACCCTCCGAAGTTATAAATGCATCTCTCCATCCAAACGTGAGTAAGTGACAGAGTTACATGTGTAACATAAACATCAATCTTGCAGACAAAGAATCTATCCTATTACAATACATAAAACCTCATATAAAATCGGTGTAACTCATAGAATTACACTCTACCTAAATATTAATCAATGCAAAAAAAACACATTATAAAATATAGTATAAAGAAACCCCAAAAACCTTGGAAAAAAAATCCCATCATATTAAATCTACATAGTGATATGTGGCCATTAAAAGAGGAACCAAAAGAATTAATGTAAAAAATGTAATTTGAACATTTCTATACTTTCGGGTATGTTGGCTCAAAACTCGAAAATCATGCATCGCTTTAAAGTAATTAACCTTGAGTTCTACATTCAACCCCTTAGGGGTAAGAGTATCCAATAAATAAATCCAAAGAGTTTCACGTTTTGATAGATCACAAACCATATTATTACCTCTCCATGTGGGTTTAATTACATCAATACCCCAGAATCTTAGTCCTGATGGATCCTGGTTGTGATGTATTTTAAAATGAAGTGAAACATTGTGATCTTTATATCCTAACCGGATATTCTTCACATGTTCACCGATCCTCACTCTTAACCGTCTCTTAGTGCGACCCACATACATTAATCCACAAGGACACTTTAAAACGTATACTACGTGTGTAATGTTACAGGTAATAAATTCTTCAATGATAAACTCTCTATTATTGACTGTAGACCTAAAATTCGTGATACCCCTCACAGGTTCTGACACTGATTTACAGCTTTTACATCTCCTGCAAGCGAAAAAACCTATTTGCTCCCAGAAAGATGCTGGTTTCGCTGGTGGGTCCAAAACTTTTTTAACAACCTTATCTCCGAAATTCGGAGCTTTCCTATAAATAAATTTAGGGTTTGCTGGAAGTACAGGTTTTAAGATCTTATCAAGGCATAAGATGTGCCAGTGATTCTGTAGTATAGCCTCCACTTCCTTATATTGTGTGGGTGGAAGGAAGACATAAAACTCCACTCATAATCCTTAAAGTCGGAGCTTTTAACTGAATTCTTCAGCACATCCACCCGTGGGATAAGTTTAATCTCTTCAGATATAACATCAAATTTTTGAGCATTATATCCCTTCTCCCTGAATCTGCCTTTTAAGATCTCTGATTGTTCATCATAGTCTTCCAATGTCGAGCAGTTTCTTTTGACTCTCATCAGTTGACCTTTTGGGATATTTTTCAACCATGCAGGGTGATGACCACTCTGCATGGGTAGGAAGCTATTACGATCCGTAGGTTTAAAAAATACTTTTGTTTCCAAACAATCTCCTTTTCTATAAATAGTTACGTCTAAAAAGTCGATTTTTTCTTTACTAAAATGGCTTGTCAACTTAATATTATTAGAATTTTAATTTAAATACATCAAAAAAGTTTCCAAGGAGGTTAAAGACCCTTCCCACAGGAACAGTACATCATCTATAAAACGCCTATAGAATAATAATTTAACTCGTCTATTAAAAAAAACAAATTTATCTTCAAACTCTCCCATAAACAAATTGGCGATGCTCGGTGCAAATTTAGCACCCATCGCTACACCTTTCTTTTGGGTATAGAAGTGATTATCAAACCAAAAATAATTATGGGATAAACAAAAATCTAAAACATCTCTTAGAAATACTTTCTGATGGTAAGGGAGGTCATCCCTCTGACTTAGCGTCCAGTTAAGGGCTAGTAACGCGTCGTCATGTTGTATCACTGTGTTCAACTAAGTGACGTCAGCGGTTACTAAGTAAACTTTTTTTTTTTTTTCTGTACTGATTGTAATGACTGCAATAAGTCCTTTGTATCCTTCAAGTAAGCCCTAGTTTTTTGAACACTTCCCTGTAGAAATTGGTCCAAGTATTGTCCTAATCTCGAGGTTACTGAGCCAATACCATTCACGATTGGTCTGGCTGGGGGGTTAAGTGGATCTTAATGAATTTTGGGGAGTGTATAGATGGTTGGGATGCGTACACTACTCGGCGTCAGATATCTTTTTTCCTTTCCAGTAAGGACATGTTTTTTATATCCACCATACACCAAGGCTGTTAGTTCCTTGTTATATCTGGATGTGTGATCCTTGTCCGTCGGATATATCTCATCGTGTGTACGCGGCCTGAGAGGTTCTGCAAAGAAGAATGGGAGAAACTGCCCTAAAATAGGTGTGCCAAGCTTATAGCATCATACTTAAAAAGACTTGAGACTGTAATTGGTGCCAAAGGTGCTTCAACAAAGTATCGAGCAAAGCCTATAAATACTAGACATGTGCAATTCGTTTAATTTTTAATTTGTTTTTTAACTAATTTTAACAAATTCGTTATTTCCGAATTTCCGAAATTTCCGAATTAAAAAAATCGAAAATTAGAAATTAGAAAATCAGAAATTGGAAAATTAGAGATTGGAAAATTGGAGATTGAAAGATTTGAAATTGGAATTCAAAAGTTTTCTGAATTCTGAATTTTATAATTTCCGAAAAAAGCTAAAAAAAACGAATAAAACGAAAACGCACACATTTTTCGGCAGTGCACATGTCTAGTGAATACTTATGTACATTTTTTGTTCTTTATTTTTAACACATTTGCAAAGATTTCAAAAAACGTTTTCATGCTGTCATTAGGGGGTATTGTTTGTAGAATTTTGAGGAATTATTAAATTTAATACATTTTGGATTATGGCTATAACATAACAAGATGTGGAAAAAGTGAAGCTCTGTGAATATTTGAGGTTGCACTGTGTTATTTGGTGTAGAATCTATGGGAACACACAAGTACATAAAGTACATAAAGGGATTCCAGTAAATAAAGGGATGTAGCAGTCTTCTTTGGTCCAGAAATATTTTTCTCCTCTATACTACTTTTTGGTCTCCAGAATCTGGTACAGGTCATAGAATCCATCAATGTGAGGAGTCACTCTGTGTAATTAAATTTTAGTTATAAAATATTTTTCTGTTTAAGACATCCTATAGAAATTATTTTTTTCCTGAATTTGAATTAATTTATATAATTATATTTATGTTATTAACTCATTTTAGAGACAAAACAACAACAGTTGACCTTGGTGTTCGCTCAATAAAGGCAGCAAGAGAAAAACAGAGACAGCAGTTCACAGTTATCAAATCAATTACCCATCAGAAATTCAATGCAAAGAAACATACAAACAATCTCCAGCTTTTGCAGGTAAATATACCAACACACTATTTGTTGTGCTAATTAAAGTACTGTATATACTCGAGTATAAGCTGAGTTTTTCAGCACATTTTTTTTGTGCTGAAAATGCCCCCCTCAGCTTATACACGAGTCACCTTTTTGCGACTGATATTCTGGAATTTGGGGGCCCTCGTACTGGCACACATATAGCCCCACTCTTCCTCTACAAGGGTGCAAAGTTTGTTGTCCAGGGGACCTACGGCCGGGGAGCACCGATTTTTTCAAATTCGGCACCCCTTCCATAGACCCCAATGTTAAACAGTAATTTCTCCAGTAACTTTGGGGACCCAGTACCGGCCGGCCGTAGGTCCCCTGAGCAACTTGGCGCACATGTAGCACCAGTTTTCTTCTACAAGTGTGCAAAGTTTGCTGTCTAGGGGACCTACGGCTGGGGAGCACTGATTTTTCAAAGCCTGGCACCCCTTCTATATACTCCCATGTTAAACATAAGTCTAGTCATGGACACAGTGAGGCATGGGCACAGTGAGGCACGGACACAGTGAGGCATACACATAGACACAGTGAGGCATGGGCACAGTGAGGCATGGACATGGACACAGTGAGGCAAAGTGAGGCACAGTGAGGCATGCAGATGGACACCCTATGTCAATACGTTTTCCCATTTTTTTTGTGGTAAAATTAGTTGCCTTAGCTTATATTCGGGTTGGCTTATACTCGAGTATATACGGTAATGTCACACGTGATTGTAAACCCCCACTTTGTAAAACAACTCATTCAGTTTAAAACATAAATTAAATTCAAAACATTTGGGTATCGATCTAAAAAAAAAACATTATTAATACCTTCTTTCCCTTTTTTATGAGAAATCGCATAAATATAATGAGTAATAGTCATTCAAAATACAGTAGTTCATTGGTTAGGATATTAGAACATTATTCAGATACAGTTTTTGCTTAATGAAATACTAAGATAAACATAAACTATAGAAAAAGTAAAAAAAAAATCAGCTTACCTAAATAGTTCAAGCATCCTTATATAGTGGGCCACCAAAGCCTAATACACGTGTCCATGATACTTAGCCATTCATCCCAATGTTTTTCAAATGTTGAAGAAAAGCCTTAAAAGACAATCTATATGGGGATAATGTTTGATTGATTGATTACATTTTTTCCATAAGTGAAGTTTTAGTTACATAAAAAAGGAGCTTTTTATAGGCACTGATAAAACAGTGTACACATGATTGGTTCATCCGATCAAAACAGTCTGATGGATTTTTTCATTAGATATCCGATGAAGCTGACTTTCATCAGTTTTGCCTACACACCATCAGTTAAAAAAACAATCGTGTCAGAACACGGTGACATAAAACCCTACGACGTGCTGAGAAAAATGAAGTTCAATGCTTCCGAGCATGCGTCAAAGTGATTCTGAGCATGAGTTGATTTTTAACCGATGGATTTTCCCACAGACAATCGTTTTTTTTCTATCGTTTTTTTAACCATCAGATAATTTTAAAACAGGTTCTAAGTTTTTTCACCGCTGGGAAAAAAAACGATAGGGCCCACACACTGTCCATCAGACTGTTTTCATTCAGACGAACCGATTGTGTGCATACGGCATAAGTCTTTAAACATACCTAAAAGACAATAATTTGGATTATATTTAATTGTGGATATCAAAATAATTTTAAATTAAGATGGTGACTGCATTGGTATTAGTTTGTATTGTTTTCTCTGTGGAATGGAGAAGAGGAGAGTAATGTTCTGTAGTCCTGTCCATGGGTGATAACACAGATCCTTATAGCGGGACTTTATTTGTGAAAGGAAGTTCCACTGATTGACCTTTAATAGATACAGTAAGTAAGATAAGTGAGCATTGTCCCCCTCTGACACAGAGGAGATCACCCTTTGCAGGATACCGACAACGTTGGAGCGGGGACCGAGAGTGGATTACAACCGCTGGATTATTTTTATTTTTTAATAAAGGACTTTTTCCACAGTGTGTTTTTTTATTTTTACAATTCTTTACACGTCCTTAGTGAAATGGTAGAAGTACAATGTACCCCATTACCAGACCCCCAAAGCATCTTTCCAATGTTGAGGGCATGTGGCCTGGTAGGGTTCAGGAGGGGGGGGCGCTCTCTCGCCCCCCCCCTCTTTTCCTGCGGCCGGCCAGGTTGCATGCTCGGATAAGGGGTCTGGTGTGGATTTTTTGGGGAACTTTTTTTTTTCAATTTGGGGTGGAGTTCCCCTTAAAATCCACACCAGACCTGAAGGGTCTGGAATGGATATTTGGAGGGAACCCCACACCATTTTTTTTTTAAATTGACGGCGGGTTCCCCTTAATATCCATACCAGACCTGAAGGACCTGATAATTGAATTTGGGGGGACCCCCTACATTTTTTTATTTTTTTATGAATGACTTTTCTCTGAATTGCCGGGAGCCGACAATTCATTATAGCCACAAGTGACAAATGCACAATACACTTTTCACATATTTATTTGTAAAAAAAATTGAAAACCATTTATCAATTTCCTTCCACTTCACAATTATGTGCCACTTTGTGTTGGTCAATCACATAAAAGCCCAATAAAATACATTTTTGGTTGTAACATGAAAAAATGTGGGAAATTTCAAGGTGTATGAATACTTTTTCAAGGCACTGTAAGTGAGCATTGCAACCCCATGATAGGTAGTATGTAACTGGCAGGATCACTAGGTGAAAAAGAACATTTAAAAAAAAAGGGCAAACTAATGCAGCCACAAAATTTAATGATTGGTAAGCTTTAATATATATCATTTGTAGCCTTGGTTTTTAGATGCTATGGATTTTACATGTTAGTATTTCTACTACAATACATTTTTTATATTACTTTAAAGTTGTCAGGCAAAGCAAATTTAACAAAAGATGTGAGTGTCGTTCGTCTTCCTGAGACATTTCCAGAAGTTAAACCCGGCAGCGTCTGTGATATAGCTGGATGGGGGAAGACCAATAACAAAAATTCGTACAATTCAGACAAGCTAATGGAAGCAAGAGTGACAGTCATAGACAGGAAGACATGTGTTACCCAGTGGAAGCCAACAGTTCAGATCACAAAGGACATGATGTGCACCAGTGGGAAAGAAACATCAAAGGGATTCTGTAATGTGAGTATCAAAACAATGCACTACAAAAGAGAATAAGCTCACAGGCGATCAGACTCCATCTGTACCATGTCTGCAGTGCCCCTGTATTTGGGCACTGTTGCATTGGGTCACTGTACAGGTAATTAAATATGTGTATACAGGTGCAGGGTATGCACTTGTAGTTAAAAGGCAACAATAATGTCTTTGGGTTCAGTTTGTCTGTTTATTTACGGTTATTCATTTTTTTTTTTTTTTACTGTTTTTTATATTTTTCATTTTTTTTTCTTATTGTAGCATCCTCTAATGTGCAACTAATGTAGGTAAATAAATGTTGTTGACTCATGGTAATTATGTGAGTGTGTAATAAGGTTGGGTTACTGCAGGTCAAGCTGGATGGCTCTAAGGCCAGGTTCAGATTGGTAGCAGTCATACCACTTTGGATCTGACTTTGCGTACGACATGCATACAACTTCAATGAACAGGGATCTTAATTTGATCCCTGACAATATCAGGCTTTTTTCTGGTATGAATCTTTAGGGGGAACTCTACGCCAAAAAAAAAGGCATGGGTTCCCCCTTCAAGAGCATACCAGGCCCTTCGGTCTGGTATGGATTTTAAGGGAAACCCTCCACGCTAAAGAAAAGGCGTGGGGGTCCCCCCAAAATCCATACCAGACCCTTTACCGAGCAGAAAAGGGGGTGGGGACCAGCAAGCACCCCTCAGATCCCGGCCTCCACCCTATGTGAGTCTCGGGTACATTGTACCCCTACCCATTCACCTTAAAAAAAGTGTTAAAAATAAAACACAGTACACAGATTTTTAAAGTAATTTATTAAGGCAGCTGCATCGTCTCTGCCAACTTCTCCCCTCTTTGGCTTTTCT
The DNA here is from genome assembly GCA_029574335.1 of Rana kukunoris. NCBI lineage: Eukaryota > Metazoa > Chordata > Amphibia > Anura > Ranidae > Rana > Rana kukunoris. Next base: position 78,210,627 of record CM056049.1, read on the forward strand.
GCCTTCTACGCTGATGTCTTTTGCCTCTGCCGGTTCTTCTCCCCTCTCTGGGTCTTCTCCGCTGATGTCTTCTAGCCCTCTACGATTCTTCTCCCTCTGTCTGCTGTCTTCTGTCTCTGCCTTCTACGCTGTCTTCTTGTTTTTTTGCTGGGTCTTCTCTGCTGTCTTCTCCCTCTGTTCTTCTTCCAATGTTGACTCAACGCTCTCTCCCGCTCTAATGCTGGGAGTACCACTACTTATATTGGCATAGGCCGGGTTACCGGGGACCCACCCTTCATGACGTCACGCCCTTTTTCTGACCTGCCAGGCTGTGTGCTCGGTTAAAGGTCTGGTATGGATTTTGGGGGGGACCCCTTAAAATCCATACCAGACCGAAGGTATGCTCTTGGAAGGGGAACCAATGCGTTTTTTTTTTTTTTAACATTTTGCGTGGAGTTCCCCCTAAAGATTCATGCCAGATACAGTGCCTGGTATTGTCAGGGATCAAAGCTGGATCCCTGTTCATTGAAGTCAGACAGTCCTACCAGTGTGAACCCCGGCTTAAGGCTGGGTTCACACTGGTATGACATGACTGTTGTATGACTGCCATCCTACTTTACTCTGCAACATCGGTTCTACTTCTGTCCTACTTCCATCAGACTTGAATGAACAGAATATGATTTTGCTCTGACTTTGAGATAGTCTGACTTGTTCTTTGACCAATCAAAACAATCCCAGTGTGACATAAATTCCTTTTACTGCTACTGTAATCACCATGTTGGATGTCTCAGGTCAGATGGTTAGGACAAGGATCCGAATTTAATGATATTCAATGGGCTGAAGTAGGACCAAAGTCGAAACAAAAGTAGTGCAGAAACCTTTTTCAAAGTTGGACCGACTTGTGTCGGACCGGTTAAGACAGCTCCCATAGGAAACCATTGATTTATACTCATCATGCGACGTGTGCTTCCACTGTCAAAGCGTATGTCATACTAGTGTAAACCCAGCCTTAAGGGTAGATCTCTGGTACCTCCCCTGGGTATAGAAACTTTGAGAAGCTTCTGGAAATTAGTGGGTGAAGGCCAGGATGTCCTGATCTACATATTTGAGAGAATCTGGCCAATCTAGAGGCAGAGGGCCTGGCAGGGTGTCTGGAGCCTGGCCAGCAGGCGAGTTTGGTGGAAGATGTTGTGCTGAGGTATCTGTTGTGTGGCCTAGGAGGGTAAGGAAAGAGAGGAAACCTAAGAGATGGATCTCCATTACATTTGGGTCTTGTGCAGAAAACATCTTGGCTGGCAGTTGATGACTGATAGTTGCACAGAAGCGAAAAGGGGACCAGTTGCTAATGATCGCCCTATGGTTTACAGCTGTGGGGCCTTAGTTATACTGACATCCCTAGCTGCTATAAAGAGGCTTGAGAGACATTTTTTCTTTTGCTGCTGTTGGAGTACCCTTTGACCCTAAACCCTATCCTCCTGTTAACGTTCTACTGTAGTAAATCCTAAAAAAACATTCCCAGACTGAGTTTTATGAGTCATGGCATCGGTGCTACTTAGGGAGACCCTGTCTGCTTTCAGGTGCACCTAAAAATATTTAATGTAATGCAGCTTACCAGCCTTTAGATGTGGTGGCTGGTAATCCTGCAAATAACACGCTTTTCAACACTTTTATAGCTACACTCATGTCTCCACAGGCTGGACTTCAAACATGTCTACCTTGGTTTATCAACATTACATAGTGGATTGATGGGATTCATAGTGTACGCAGTTCAAGATAGATAAGCATATTTGTCCTTTATTCTCAGCTCATGCAAAGTGACACTGACAAACACTGCATTTCTGGCAGGATCAACAGATATTTTTTGTAGTTGCTGACTATGTTCCTGAAAAAAAACAAAAAAAAAAACACATCTAAGGACTGGTAATCATCAATATATAATTTGTGTACCAAAATTCAAAATAAAGTGCTGCTCTAACATCCATGAATAAAAAGTCAATCACCCTGAGATGAAGACCACCACCAAAGAAAGATACAGTATGTTCTTACCAAGACACAATGACCTTCACATTAGAGAAAAGTCAGATAAGCAGGTTAGCGGATAATCTTCCGGGTATTCACAGGCATAGGCAAGGCGACACGTTATATACTACAGGCCATTCTTCCAAACATCCCTCTTTGTCTGATTAAGACATGCAACCACAGCTCTTCCACAATCAGTGTGTCTCACAAACAAGTTTACAACAGAAAGTGGAAATGAAGCTCAGTCCGTCCTGTCTGCAACACAGGACCCAACCTTTCTCTAACGAGAATGTCTGTAAGAACATATCTTAGTGGTGGTCTTCATCTTAAAGCGGTATTTCACCCTAAATATAAGATCTCCCATGCGATCCAGCATACTGGCGTCAGCGCCAGTATGCTGGGTTTTTTTTTTTTAATCGCACACTTACTGTATTATAGTGGTGGATGGCGCCAGTATAGCGCGTCACATCTTCCGAAAATACCCGATATGGACTCGGGTAATCTCGGCGAAAATGCGGCGCCTGCGCACAGACCTAGGAGCTGACTGCGCAGGCGCCGTATTTCTCCGAGTCCTACGGCTATGGCGCGTCACGCCCTCCGAAATAGGACTCGGAGAAATACGGCGCCTGCGCAGTCAGCTCCTAGGTCTGTGCGCAGGCGCCGCATTTTCGCCGAGATTACCCGAGTCCATATCGGGTATTTTAGGAAGATGTGACGAGCAATACTACAGCCGTCCACCGCGGGGGACAAAAAAGGAATTCCACCATAATACAGTAAGTGTGCGATTAAAAAAAAAAAAAAACAGCATACTGGCGCTGACGCCAGTATGCTGGATCACATGGGAGATCTTATATTTAGGGTGAACCTCCGCTTTAAGAGGTGGCGGTTGACTCACAGTTTTAAACACTGGAGGAGTTGGTTAATTTTTCATGGAAGGACTTTATGATGTTGTATTACTTTTTGTTTGATTACATTTTTATTTATGTGTAGTACTACCCCTGCAGGAGCCGCTGGTTACTGATTCCCCAGATTCCTACAGAGCCAGGCAAAAGGCATTTCCAACTTGCACACAGACACAATAAATTAGTCCATGAGCTTGTTTTTATTGGGGAAAACAACTTTGATAGAGTATAGGGATTATGGCATGCCTAACTTGACTTGAAGAACAACAGATGAGGACAAACCTCCTTCACTATGTACAAAAATTAAGATCTCTCTATGTACAAAGATCCTGAACTGTACGCCCTCTGCAATAAACACAGTCTATGTAGATCAGTGGTAAAGTTTCTTACGAACTAGGAGCTCTCTGTCCTCTTTAGTGAAATAGCACAAAGTTAAAAACTGTATGTAGAAGTATCTTGTCTCCACAATAGAACTTTAAAGAGGAAGTAAACCCTAATGGCTTTTACTTCCTCTTTTGCTACATCGGCAGCCTGCAAATGTAAAGCATAATGGGCTAGGATGCATCGCATACCTGCAAAAGAATCCAGCAATGTCCCCACTGCAGGAAGCGTCCATCTTCTGTCTTATCTTCCTTCCAGGCTGTGGACTCTGGTGCTGTGATTCACCAGAGCTGCGTGACGTCACTCCCGCTCTTGCGAACGAGAGCCGCAATTCACGGCACAGGCTGGGGAAGAAACGTCACTCATTAACATTTGTGGCGGACTACAAGTGAAATATCTCCTAAACGGCGCACGTTTAGGAGATATTTCCACTACCTATAGGTAAGCCTTAGGTATGTGCAAAAGTGAAAAATTCGTTTCGTTTCGTTTCGTTTCAATTCGTCATTTAATAAATTTCGTTAAGTTAGGTTCGTTACATGTGTTGAATTCGTTTTCGGAATTCGTTCGTTTTCGACCGAATTTCGAAAAATACGGTCGAAATCGAAAATATTGCGAGCGTTTTTCGAATTCGTTCGTTTTCGACCGAATTTCGAAAAAATCGGTCGAAATCGAAAATATTTCAACCAGATTAGAAAACAAATAGTCTCTTTTCTAATAGAATTTTTTTCGAATTAAATTCGAAAATATTTTTTTTTTTTTTTTTTTTTTTTTTTTTTTTTTTTTCGAATTCCGATCGAATTTAGTCCGCGGGTATTCGATTCGGAATTCGAAAAAAAAAATTCGATTTCGACTTTTTTTTTTTTTTTTTTTTCGAAATTCGGTCGAAAATGAACGAATTCGGAAAACGGTCGAAATTTTTCGTTATTATAGCAATTCGGAAATTCGTATGCATCCGAATGTCCGAATAATGGAAAATTCGTCCGAATTTCGATTCGGAACGAAACGAAATGCACATGCCTAGTAAGCCTTATTCTAGGCTTATCTATAGGTAGAAGTAGTCAGAAGTGAACAGTTCTGATGCTTTCAGGTACTACCAGCTCACCTGGCTGCTCTGAAGAACACATCAGGACAGGGGATCTGGACTTAGCACAACACTGTCCCTGTAAAGTACACTATGTCTGTGAGTCTCTCCCCTTGTATGCCCCTGGGTGCGTTGCAGTACCCACACTGTCATTTGCTCCCCACTGCACTGGGCAGGACTCCTGTTCATGCTTCCAACTGATCATATCTTCCCATGCAAGCCCATATTTCCAAAGGTGATGGAGATTACTCTCTTAGGTTTCCTCTCCTTCCTTTCCTTAGCTCCTAACTGCAGAGTGCCCAGATCCAGGTTCCTCTCCCAGGCTACACACCAGAAACCTCAGCACTGCATCTTCCATCTGACTCCCCTGCTGGCCAGGTCTCCACTATATTTTAGGGATGACCCAGCCACTCTGCCAAGCCCTATGCCTGGGGATTGGCCAGATTCCCTCAAGTATGCAGCTAAGGACCACCTGGCCTCCAACCACTAACTTCCAGAAGCTTCTCCAAGTTTCTAGATCTACGAGGAGGTACCAGAGGCCTGCCCTGTGGAGTCATCCAGCTTGACCTGCAGTAATCCGACCTAATTACAGGCTTACGCAGTTACCATGAGCCACCCAAATAAATTTACCTGTACTAGTTGCACACTAGAGGGTGCTACATATTGATGTTAGCGCACCACCTTATTTTACATTTTGTACTTATGATTAATATCTCATGGTGTGTCTGCAGCTCATTTCTGTGAGGTTTTGTTTGTTACACAAGCGTAGTTTTTACCTCATTGTTATAAATGAAAAGGATCATACTCTAACCTATCCTGTGTTATTCCTTAGACTATTAATTGCTGTTAAAATGATTATGTCTCCATTTCAGGGAGATGCTGGAGGTCCAATAATGTGTGGAGGCTTCCTGAAAGGCATAATGTCCTTTGGAGCTCTGCTGTGTGGAATTCCAAATGGGACTGACGTCTCCACTCGTCTGACTAAAGACTACATGAAGTGGATCAACAAAGAAACCAAGAAAAGACCATAGACATAGCTATTGTAGTTATATGCTGTATCAACCACTGGCCTTTCATAATTCTTGTAGACCCAGAAATGAAATGTTTCCATGAAAATTGTTTGCTTTGTTCCTATATAGCCTGAAGTATACTGCTTCTTGCTACAACAAATAATGTGTGTTTCTACTCATCCTGCTGCTTTCCCAATTTTAAAATAAATAAAAAATGTAACAGTTATCAGTATTTGGTTTATAGGTTTCCTTTATCATTGTAAAAAAAAAGTAAAATAATCATTAAACCCAATAAAGCAAACTATTGGATTCATCAAACCTCACAAACTTGACCTTCACCCAGGGGCGTTGCTAGGTCTGCAAAATATCTGGGGCTAGAGCCCATAGCAGCGGTCACCAACCTTTTTGCCGACCCCGGGGGGTTTGGAGGTCAGCGGAAAAACGGTGTAAGCAATTTTTCACGGCAATGGCTGGTGTTGGCGCTTCAATCATCATGGCACCATGGTTGATATGGTGTCAGGTGATTGAAGCGCATTGTTTCAATTGTTACTTTCTAATATATAATGAAGTGGTTCAACTCACCATAATGCAGAATCAGTGGGAGCGTGTTACTTGCCACATCTCTTGCCACCAGATGCACTGGGTCACCTGCCACCATCACCTGTCACCAGCTGCAGCTTGTTACTTGCCACCTGCCACTAGATGTGAATTGTCACTTGCCATGTTGCCTGCCACCAGCTGTGGATTGTGATTTACCATGTCACCTGCTACCATCTGCAGATTGTCACTTGCCATGTCACCTGCCCCCTGATGCGAATTGTCACTTGCCACGTCACTTGCCACCATTAGCAGATTGTCTTTTACCACGCCACTTGGAACCATTTGTGGATTGTCACATGCCACTATTTGTGGATTGTCACTTGCCACGTCACTTGCCACTATTTGCAGATTGCCACTTGCCACGTCACCTGCCACTTGATGCAAATTGTCATGCTGCTCTTCGCTGCACCTCCGACATTGCAGAGGCCCGTGCTCTGACAAAATGAGTACCCGCGCTGTGAGGGCGAAAGAGCGCTGATGTGTGGCGGGCAGTGAGAGATGATGTCATCTCTGCTCGTCTCATCTTTCTCTAATGCAGCCCTCCTGCTGAGCCACGACTCGCTGGCTAGGCAGGGACCCTGCAGCAAGAGACTTAGGGCTATGGGCCCCAGATTTGGGGCTACATCCCCAATAGCCACCCCCTAGTGACGCCTATGCCTTTACCTAAAGTGTATTTAAACCCCAAAATAAAAATGTAATATATTGCAGCTTAAAGCATTTGTTAACCATTTAAGCCCCGGACCAATATGCTGCTAAATGCCCAAAGGTGTTTTTACAATTTGGCACTGCGCTGCTTTAACTGATAATTGCGCGGTCATCCAATGTTGTACCAAAACGAAATTTGCGTCCTTTTCTTCCCAAAAATAGAGCTTTCTTTTGATGGTATTTGATTGCCTCTGCGATTTTTTTTTTTTGCGACATAAACGGAAAAAGACCGTAAATCACCGCTTTAAGATTTGTGTGAGTGAAATCAAAAATGTATGTCCTTAGAAATGTTGAAGGTGGTGATTGGTTTTGGGGTCCCGTATGTGGCTAAGCTCCCAAAAAGTCCCACACATGTGGTATCCCCGTACTCAGGAGAAGCAACAGAATGTATTTTGGGGTGCAATTCCAAATATAATCATGGCATGTGTGAGAAAAATATCATTTAGTGACAACGTTTTGTACATTTTTTTTGGTCATTATTCAATCACTTGGGGCAAAAAAAGCTTGGGGTGTCTTCTTTCCAAAATGGGGTCATTGGGGGGGGGGGGGGTTGTGTGCCATCTTGGCATTTTATGGCCTTCAAAACTGTGATAGGTAGTGAGGAGTGAAATCAAAAATGTATGCCCTTAGAAATCTTAAAGGCGGTGCTTGGTTTTCACGGCCCCCGTACGCGGCTAAGCTCCCAAAAAGTCCCAAACATGTGGTATCCCTGTACTCAGGAGAAGCAGCAGAATGTATTTTGGGGTGCAATTCCACATATAACCATGGCATGTGTGAGAAATATATAATTTAGTGACAACTTTGTGCAAAAAAAAAAATCAGTTTGTCATATTCCCGCAATTTGTGTCAAAATATTAAATATTCCATGTACTCGACATGCCTCTCAGCAAATAGCTTGGGGTGTCTACTTTCCAAAATGGGGTCATTTGTTTTTTTTTTGTGCTATTTTGGAATTGTATGGCCTTTGAAACTGTGATAAGTAGTGAGGAGTGAAATCAAAAATGTACACCCTTAGAAAGCCTGAAGGCGGTGATTGGGTTTTGGGGTCCCTTACGCGGCTAGGCTCCCAAAAAGTCTCACACGTGTGGTATCCCCATACTCAGGAGAAGCAGCAGAATGTATTTTGGGGTGTAATTCCACATATGGGGGGTGGATCCTTTGCGTGTGAGTGTAAGCGTTACTGCCATTAACTAGCTACCTAGCAGCACCAGCGACACTAATACAGCAATCAGAAAAACAATCGCTTAGTGACGCTGGCAATAGGGGGTGAATGGGTTAACTCTAGGGGCAATCGGGGGTTAAAAACTTTATTTGAAAAATTTATGGGGGTACCTAACACTATAAAAAACCTGGCGGGCGAACCTCAAAAAATAACTAGCTACATAGCGGCACCAGCGACACAAATACAACGATCAAAAAAATGATCGCTTAGTGACGCTGGCAATAGGGGGTGAAAGGGTTAACTCTAGGGGCAATCAGGGGTTAAAACCTTTATTAGAAAATGTGTGGGGGTACCTAACGCTAACAAAACCTGGCGGGCGAACCTCAAAAAACAGGGGGCTGGGGGGGTGATCGGGGGTGACTGGGGGGGATTTGTGTGCCTATGTGTACTGGTGTCAGTGTAGTGCTTGTGCTACTCACTGTTGTGATGTCTCCTCTCCTCCGCCGGATGAAAATACCGGCAGGAGGAGACATCACTTCCTCCTTGCCTGTGTTTACAGTTCAGGAAGAGAAGGAAGAGGTTTGGCTGGGAGCGATCGTGAGGGGGGCGGACAAAATTGTACAGCCGCCCCCTCATCCCGGATCGCTCCCAGACACTTAGCGACCGTCGCACGCAGCGGAGGGGATCCCGATCAGACCCCCGATCCGCTAGAAGGCAGGGACGTACATGTACGCCCATCTGCCTGTATGTGCCATTCTGTGGACGTACATAGTCGTGCGGCGGGCGTTAAGTGGTTAACCCCAAAAAAATTGGATCCTGTTCCCTTAAAGCATGTTAAACAGCACAGTGCTTGTGCTGTGTAATTTGACCACTTTTAAAGGCTTATATGCAAATTGACCATAAAAAGGGTATGGGGGACTGTGTACTGCCCTGGGGGACATAAATCAATGCATTTTATTTTAAACAATTGTTTTGTAAAGGAGCAGTGATTTTAATGCTAAAAGCGAAACAATAAAAATGTCTTTAGATATAGTGCCTGCAGGGTCCCCTTAGTCTGTAAAGTGGCACATCTGAACCATGCATAGAACATGCTGGCCACATGCCCTTAACATAGGGGTGGGTGCTTTGGGGCAAGGGGGGTTGTCCCCATGTTTATAGGGACAAGGGTCTCTAGCCCACAACACTGGGCTGTGGCTGTGGGGGTCAAAAAACATTGTCTGCTGGTACCAAAACAATAAATCTAAAGACATTGTCAAGCACCCCGCCCTCATGTTGATGGCATGTGGTCTGGTATAGTTCCCTTTCCTGGCCTGCCAGGCTGTGTGCTGGGATAGGGGTCTGGTATGGATTTTGGGGGGATCCCATGCCCTTTTTTTTTAAATGTTGATGTGGGGTTCCCCTTAAAATCCATGGTATGGACTGGGGGGGGACCCCATGTTTTTTTCCACTTTTTTATTCCCAGAAATGTTTTTGTTTTATTCAGCTGTCAGCAGGGTAACCCATTGAATCGATTGTTAGGGATGCGACGGCCGGCTTCCCAGCCCCGCTACTTCACAACCAGCTATTCACTGCACCCTAATTGGGCAAAGCTTTTCCCAATTAGGGCTTAAAATATACTGTGCATAATGCAGTGCATAGTAAGGCGAACACCCGCCGAAAGCCTTGCAAATTCAGGTGTTCATCGAATGGGCAAACATGCAGTGTTTGGGCCAAACTTTTGCTCGGCCCAAACCGTTTGCCCAACTCTAATAGGCAGTATGTACAGAGCAACAGACCATAAAACGACATGATCAATGCACATTGTATGCAGCTGAACAACACACATGCAGGTAGGAATATTTTCAATTTCTTTAAACAATGGTATACCCTGCTGTATATTGGTAAAATATTACGCTGGGTTTTTACCAATACTTTTGTTCATATATTTAAATGTATATGATTTGTTTGCATATTCTTTATGGGACTTTTTTGCTTTTATGCATACTAAGGCCTTGTACACATGAGGGAATAAATCCCCTGAAACTGGTCCGACGGACCATTTCATCCAAAAAATCCGCTCGTCTGTATGGGCAAACGGACCGTTTTGGCCGGATTTCTCCTGCGGAAAAATTCCAAAGCATGCTTTGAAATATTTCCGCCGGACACATGTCCGTCGGATATGTCCGCTCGTTAGTACACAAAAGCATCGGACAAAAAACCTGCGCATGCTCAGTCAAAACGATGGGACGGGAGCACTCGTTCAGGTAAAACTCACGTTTGTTTGGGACCTGTCACATTCGTCACCTAAACTCTCTATATAGTGTCCCGTTTCTAGTGTTTTTTGTTCTTTGTTCTCTTGCTAGAAGAAACCCGTTCTCTTGCTGATGCAATTTTGTCCCGATGTCACATACTGAAAGCTTGCATTTTCGTTAGTGTTTTTTCTATTTGACACTGTTTGCTAGCCAGATGTCCCCACATTTGTTTCCGTTCTCCACATTTTTATTATGTCTATTTTGACTTAATGTTGAGCGTATCATATATTTTTTTTTGGTGTGCTTTTTTTTTTAGTTGTATTTTACGGTTTAGGAATATTTCCAAATTATGTTATTTTTGTTGTTTCATCATGGTTTTTTTTTTTTTAATTCCCTTTTATTTTCCCAACGTATGTCATTTTGGGGGGGGGGGGGGGGGGGTTAATTTTTTGAATATTTTAAGCTTCTTTTGGGTTTACCAAGTTCTACCACAAAAGGTCCCCCCCCCAAGGAGTTTGTGTCCTTTGCAAATGCCACATTTTATTTTACAAATGTCTGATGCTTACTCACCACAGTATAAAACACAATAGACGAGGTTTGAAAGTAACTGCAAAAGCCATTTATTTCCGGCCAAAAAAAGAAATTATAAATCACCAGGACGGCAGCACTTGATGAGATTGCAACATACATGCATACTTGGGAATTACAACATGATTAAGGATAAATTTAGTAACCTCAGGAGTCAATAACAAAAATCAGAATCAGCAGCACATGAACAAAGGAACCCAAGCTGTGCTACTCCAATGAGCTCAGTTTTTTGGACAATCAACTGGATGGCAGGGAATCACCTTCTCGACTTCTTTCCAGACTTCCTTCCAGCGAAACTTCCACGGGTCTGTCCACGGACCCTTGCAGGTGGGGGTGATGTGGCAGCAGGAGGAGGATGATGATGATGGGGAGCAGGCCAGGCCGGGTCACACAGCACAGTGTCCCTGCTCAGCTCGTCCCTTTTCATCCTGGCCAGGACCTGATTAATCAGGTCCTTGGCCAGGCTTTTTTGCTCCTCCTCCCTTGGTTGAGTTCATTGGCCACAAACGCTCTGTAGCATTCCGTGGGGTTGAGGGGGGTCCTCATAATTTCAGCAGCCTCCCATATAACCTCCAGGCTCTCGTCGTGCACCACACTCCTGCGCCTCCTTGCAGCTGGTGGCCTCATCTGGAGGGGAGGAACTTGGCTGATGGTGCTCAGCCTGGGCCTGGGGACCTGCTGCACCTCACTTGGCCCGGCCTCCTCCTGGCTGCCACTCCCCCCTTCCGCCTGGCTGACATGGGCCTCAGGAGCTGCCACCTCCTGGCTGGTCTCTTCTTCCTGTGTATATAAAAGGGACATGTTGTAATATTTTGCACAATCAATCACACACATTTTCTTTCTCTAGACTGTTTTAGTTAGTATTAATTTTAATTAAACAGACTGTCCTTCTGACCCCTGCATTTGGCATCCCTGACACCTATTTGTAGGCCCACAACTTTGGTTTTTCTTCCCAAGGTTTGTTTTTTGTTTACCAGATCACCTCACTAATTCAAAATAAATAGCAGCACCAAAATATGTTGGAAAATACTATACCTCATCGAAAATGGCCAGATCTGGCTCCATGTCAGCCAGCCCCGCTTCAGATTCTGCAGGGCTCCTGGGATCCGGGGAAGTTCCGCTGGGAGGAAGGCTGGAAGGTAGTGTTGAATCAGAAGGCCTGCCATCCAGTTCATCGTTCAAAAAACTGAGCTCTTTGTAGTACCAGAGCTTGGGTTCCTTTTTCTTAGCTGCTGCTGATCCTGATTTTTGATATTTGCGTTTTTTATAGACATTTCTGTAGCTTCTCCTGAGGTTACTAAATTTATCCTTAACCACGTCGTCTGTGCAACTTGGCACCCAAGTGTGCAGGTATGTAGCAATCTCGTCAAGTGCTGCCGCTCTCTTCATGATGTCTAAATATTCCGGGTGCTTGGTGTCCCAAAGAAGGGGCATATCCCGATATCGGTTGATAAGCTGCATTGTTGCCTCCTTCCCTTTGAGCAAATCCATTTTTAACAGCTTTCAGCTCCTAAAATTACCTTCAATAGTAATGTCTAGAATAGAAAATGACAAACAAACACAAAGCACAACTTAAAAAAGGCTCAGCTTTGAGATTCTAAAAATATGTGCACATTCATTTATTTTAGAGCAACAACAGTATACAAACACAGTGTCTTCTGCTGCTACATAGCTGGCCAGCTCTGCCGCATTGTTGTAGCCCCCAAAAAAGGTGTCATGCAGAGCCATTTGTTTAAGTTGTAGCATGTAGCATGTAGATAAGAACACATCCACCATGAATATTAATGCTAGCACTCATCAAGGCACTAGTTCATGTGTAGCTATCATGCCCCTCAGCATTGATGGCAGAAAACACTAACTACTTATCTCTGTACAACCAACACACAACAATACTTGCATGATCTGACTGCATACTCTAAAATCCAAATAAAGAGGATAGAGCATTCTCTACATATATCTTGATGAAGTGATGTGTACAAGCACTTGGCTCTCTAAATTTTATGGTGGGCCCCAAAATACCTAAATAACAGTAGCACAAAAAGGGTGCAAACAACATTGAAAAGCCCCATCCCCCATGGCTGTTCAAATTCTAGGCCTCTGATACGATGTTTTCATTTACCTTTGTCTCTCTCTCTCCTCGTTTCCGCGTAACCTACGTAATCACGTAGTTTCCATTATATCCCCACGCAATCAAGAAACGCCGCCCTCGTCTCCGCCCATGACGTACCAATTCCTGTTTTTCACGCCCCTATGCAATGTTGATTGGAAAATATGGCGATGTCACACGAGCGCACATTAGCCTCTGATCGGGATCAGGAAGGGACAGAGGCCGGAACGTCCAGATCCAGGCCAAAACGATACAAGGCCACAAACATGTCTCTACAAGAGATGGTGGAGATGGTGTCCATCCTGCGACGGAAGGACTATGATGGTGAGCATGGGCCATACAGCACCCCTAACCGGAGGAAGTCCAAAATTATGGATAAAGCGGCGAGGAAACTTTAGGAGATGTTTGGGGTCACCAGGTCAAAAGAGCAGCTCCGGAAACGCTGGTCCGACTTAAAACTGCGCGGGCCAGAGCAGTATCGCAAAATCAAGAAAATCATAGAAAAAAGTAAGTACTTAAATAAATGTCTTTGGAGTGCCTATTGTTTTTTTAAATGTTTTGCCATGTCTATTTCGCCATCTGCCTCGTTGGCCTGCTTGTATTTTTGAACCCCTGCATTGTAAAATTAGTAATGTTTGTCTAATAAATCCGATGACTTGCCACGATCGTAGGCAACATCGTTCCATCACCTAGTTTCTCCTAAATCCGCGGGTCCAGGAACATCACACCTGGACGTGGCTATTTGGCGAAAAACATCGTTTATAGAAACAATGTGGAAAATATGATGTGTTTATGCAAACTAAGTTGATTTTAAAAGGCAAACAGGATTCATTCATTCACACAGTGATGAGATAACCTAATAAGCAGCTGTTTTCACATCTGTAATTTAGAGAACCTGTGTCTCCCCCCATAAAATAGTAATTTGTACTTTTGGTGAAGGGACTCCAAAAACTACTTATTCAGGAGGCCAGCCATGTGTGTCACTTCACCAAAAAGGCTCATTATATCACAGGTTGGGAGAAGTCATCTACCAAAAAAATGAATATGGTTTTTGCTGGAATAAGCCCAAAACTACAATTGCAACGCCACTTCTAAGCAATTTTTGCAAATACCCTCCAAAAAATATCTGGTTGCTGATGTGTTTTAATTTTTTTTTGTTGGTTTTTAGGGGAAAGAAGAGGACAGCGCTATGAGGAGTCAGGGAGGCCCACACTGTCTCCAAAACGGCAAAAAAGAATTGTGGAGGAGGAGGATGATGAAGAAGGAGAGGAGGAAGAAGGAGAGGAGGAAGGGAGAGAGGAGGAAGGCGGATTGGTGGAGGAAGGCGGATTGGTGGAATAAGGTGGATTGGTGGATGATGTCGGATTGGTGGAGGAAGGCGGATTGGTGGAGGAAGGAGAAGTTGAAGAAGAAGGAGAAGTTGTAGAAGATGTTGAACTTCTCAGTACAACTGGTCAGTGACACCCCAGCTTTGCAGGGAAAAAGAGATGTAGATAGGCCTGCACCTTACTTACTTACAATGTATTTTTTTGATTTTGTAATTTTTAGGGGATGAAGATGGGATTAGCACATCTGTTGCTCCTAATTTTTCTCGTGCAAGTGCACAAATCCTAATACAGCAGATAATGGAGTGCAGCACGGAGCTGGCCAATATGAGGGAAAGGATGGTGGTGATGGACCAAAACTTCAAAAACATGCTAGATATTTTGGGACGTATATAGAAGACTATCCCCCCCATCTGCCCCCCCCCCCTGCCCTCACCCCCAACCACCCCATTCTCAAAGATGTTGTATATTTTTACATTAAAATACGCCAAAATTTGAGGATGCACACACACACACTTGGGTTTATTTAGTAAAGCTATAACGTGCAAAAGCAGCCTCACTTGGCATATAAACCAATCAGCTTCCATGTTTAGATGCAAAAGGTTAATTGAATAAGCTACATTTAGAAGCTGATTGGCTTATATGCAGAAATAAGCCTGAGTTTGCACTGTTTAGTAAATAAACCCCAGTGTGTGTTCACATGTGCTATGTGCCATCACAGTACATCGATTGTCTGTGCTTTGTGGGTGCAACCCCTTCCTCGCTTATCAAGTAGGTGAGAGAAAGGGGTTGCACCCACAAACCACATACATTGATCACCCATGATGGCAGATAGCACATGTGAACATTTGGCATGGGATCTCAGGCGAGAATTCACCATTTGGCCCATCACACACACAGCATGTGTGCATCCTCAAATTTTGTCGGATTCCGGGATGACATAAGACCATGTCGTCTGGGTTTGGTATGCTAAATAAAAGGTTGAACCTTGTAAGTTCCATTGTTACATATGTTTGTCAAAACCAAACATTTTTTTTTGAAGAAATAAATAATTTCTAAACACATTTTTCTAAGAAAAGCCAAAGATTTTGGGAAAAACACCAAATTTTTTTTTTTTAATTTTTCCGTTAAAAAAAACGCAAAAAGCAGTGGCTTCTTATTTGTAGGCTCAATACCCAGTTTGTAGAAGAGTGACTAGAATGTGCAATTGTGTGTATTTACAAAAACCTGCTAACTAAATTGGGTACAAGAAGTGCACTAGTTTCAGAACCTGGAAGACAGATCAAAAGAGAAAAAGCAATAATGACAAACAACTGAATAAAGTCCAATGGTCAAATTATTTATTAGTTCTTTGGAATATTTCTTTCTTTTGGGGGCCGAATTAGAAAGAAATATTAATCTGGCATAGCTATGGCCCCCCGACCCATAAAGTACTCAACATATTTGTCGCATACCTCACGAGCAGATTCGGTGACCGAGCCAGCGCGACCAGTGTCCAGCCCAGGAAGGGTATCTGAGGGTAGTCCTGCCTCAGCACCGATGTTGGGTAGGTACGTCTGGGAATGCCTGTGTAAAAAATTATGCAATATGCAGCAAGCCAAAATAACCGAGTTAAATTTATATTCCGCCAGATGTATCGCTGTCTGGAACAGGCGGAACCGGCTGGCGAGTATCCCAAAGTCATTCTCGACTACCCTCCGGGCCCTGGCCAGCCGGAAATTGAAGACCCCCCCCCCCCCCGGGTGAGGGTCCTCTGGGGAAAAGGCCGCATGAGGTGAGGTCCAAGCCCGAAAGCCTCGTCCGCTAAAAAAACAAACGGAAGTCCTTCCACATTGTCTTCATCCGGTGGCAGTTCAAGACCACCAGTTTGTAGATGCCTGTAAAATTCGGTCCGCGCGAACACTCCCCCATCAGACAGCCGGCCATTCTTCCCCACTTGTGGCGTGGAGGGAAACTGTGGGGACAAAAGCAAAAACAAAATTAGCACTTTGGCACATAAAAAACATTGCAAACACTAGTAAAAAAACATCATTCTGCAACATTACAGTATTAACATTTCTAAATATTAGTGTGTAGTGAGTATTTAGGACAACAAATCTAGAGCCAATTATTATCAGACTACACATCCCGCTGATGGGGCAATAAACTTTTTTAGGGGGGGGGGGGGGGGGGGAGTTGAACTACAATGGAGCAGGACAAAAAAAAGAGAGCCAAAACCAAAAAAAAGGTGTGTTTGTCCCTAGGAGATGATGCTGGATAGGTTAGTAGTGTTGAAGGTAAAAATATGCAGGTAGGCCAAACAAAATTAACCTGGAAAGCTTAACAACATGCATGGGGAGGAAAGGGAACATTCAGCACACAGCATATTACAATCATGGCAATTAGGAAAATCAACAAAAAAAGTTTCTACAATTGGCATACATTATTAAAGACACAGATTGTGATGTTAAAGGAGGAAACTTACCTTAATAAACTCCTCCTGCATCACTTGTATGATGGCAGAACACGTCTCCGGTATGATGACCCCAAGCGCCTGGGGAGAGATGCCTGTTGAGAACTTGAGGTCCTGCAGGCTCCTCCCAGTCGCCAGGTACCGCAACGTGGCAATAAGCCTCTGCTCAGCCGGAAATGGCTTGGCGCATCACAGTGTCCTGCCTCGTGATATAGGGGGACAGGAGATCCAGCAGACGGTGGAAAACGGGGTCCGTCATACGGATAAAGTTCCTGAAGTCATCAGGATTATTCTCCCGGATCTCCCTAAGCAGAGACATATGAGAGAATCGGTTACGCTGCCGCAACCAATTCTTGGCCCAGGAACTCCTCCTCCTACTGTGCCTGTCCAAATCACTGGAATGCACACAGACTCCAGAACAAAACCCATAAACAGCACGAACTTGTGAAAAGTTGCGCTGCTGCTCCATCATGGCTTCAAACCGGCCGGCTGGTCAGTCAAGAACACACTCAAACAGAAAGCACCCCCAAATCCAGCAATACCTGCAAAGATCGCACGTCAAACAGATACAACCGTACAGGACGGCACTGCAAAGCAGAAACGCCGCGCACGGCGACACTGAATGACAAATACGAGCCCACAAGCACACACTGAACCCGAAAATACGACCTGTTAAGCGCGGAGACTGAAAAGCATGAATCAGCTCTAACCAAACCTTCACTAACACGGAACTAGCAAAAGTGGAACAGAGGGCGGCGCCGTAGGCTTTGGCATTCCCCTTTATAGTGACGTCGTACGTGGTTTACGTGCCAGCGTTCTGGTCCACTGGGATTTCTGTCCGATGGTGTGTACGCTCATCAGACCAACGGACAAATTTGCCTTGTCCGCTGGGAAATATCTGTCGGATGTTTCCGACCGGATAAATTACATCGTGTGTACAAAGCCTAAGTATACTGAGTACTGGTATTAAACAGAAAAGTTGGCACAAATAGATTTAGACATTGACCATAAAATATTATTTTTATGTATTATTGACCATGGTGCACATTTAGGTGTTATCACTATTCACTGTAGCAATATTCCCTGAATTATGCAGAGCAACCTCACTCCCAGTGACATGCTATTAAGGATCTCACACTTTTCCTATGATGTACAGCTAGCTACATGGGGCTCCTTGGCGCAGTTCTGGTCCTCGTTATGGGGCACTAGTAGAGCACTCCATCATCCTTTCTGGGCGCACTATACACATGGCGGTTAACAGATTCAACACCAAACAACTCCACTGGTTACTCATTGCAATGGTAAAAAGATCTTCGGTTTGCAGCATTCTCCACTCGTGAACCTTTGGCAGTGCTCATTCCCTATTCTTTTGATACACCTGACCTGCATCTTTTTGTAGGAACTTCAGATCATGCACTGGTTAAGATTTACTGAAGCTACAGAGTTAATAGAACACAGATTTGTTACAGATACAGTTCCAGTTTATCCAAAATCAGGCTGGCCATACTTCTGAAAGGTCCTTGTCCTGGTTTCAGCACCCCCGACTGGACACCCCAATATGTGTTCCTTGTAGAGTAACATCCTGCAGCATCTCTTCCTCTTAGTTCCCAAGGGGAAGACCAAGACACCTAATAGGCTGCCTCCCCTTGTATTTATTGCCCACCACAAGGGGGCAGAGCCATGAACATAGTTACATAGTTACATAGTTAGTCAGGTTGAAAAAAGACACAAGTCCATCCAGTTCAACCATAAAAAAAAATTAAAATAAAACAAAGTAAAACACAGTACATCCTCCCATACACCCAACTCCATACAAACAGTTGATCCAGAGGAAGGCAAAAAACCCCAGCAGAGCGATGATCCAATTTGCTACCGGAGGGGAAAAAATTCCTTCCTGATCCCCCGAAAGGCAATCGGATTTACCCCGGATCAACTTTACCTACAAAACTTAGTACTCAGTTATATTATGTGTATTTAGGAAAGAATCCAGGCCTCTCTTAAAGCAATCTACTGAGCTGGCCAGAACCACCTCTGGAGGGAGTCTGTTCCACATTTTCACAGCTCTTACTGTGAAGAAACCTTTCCGTATTTGGAGGTGAAATCTCTTTTCCTCCAGACGTAAAGAGTGCCCCCTTGAACACATGGGAGTAGGCAGACTTAACACTTTACTAACCCCTGGGCAACCTGTTAACTTGCTAACACAATACTGGCCTTGTGGATTTTCCAAGAAATATTTTACATCCCTCTTGAACAGTACAGTAAAAAGAATGTGAACTTTATTTTATACCACACATCTGTAAGCACCTGCTTACACTGAATCCTTGAACAAAAAAATGTATCCAATACAGAAATTGAAATCTTATTTGCCAGCAAAATAGCACAAAGCTGCCTGATGTAAGCAAGCTTTTCTGGGACTGTGCTAACAAGCTGTGACCCAATCCCTTGGCCTGGGACATTGCCCTAGAGAATGTAGAACTACCAACACTGTCTCCGGAAATCCTGCTGCCCTAGAAGACATGCCTGTTCAGGCTTCCTGCTATACAGGTCCTTATCCACAAGCCTGGGTGCCTTTCAATCGAGACTATGGGATAGTGGAGATCCCTCAGTACTTCTTTCTATCTCAGCTCTCTGCCTGAAGGCAGAGCCCCCCCTCAACCTGGGGGCCCCTCTCAGGCCACATGACACAGCTTCTTTTCTCAGCTCACCACCTGGAGGCAGATCCCCCTCCACACAGGGTGCCCTCTCAGGTCACATGACACAGCTTGCTTTCTCAGCTCTCCGCCTGGAGGCAGAGCTCCCCTAAACCTGAGGTCCCCTCCCACGCCACACAGCACAGCTTCCTCACTAGATCTTCCACCCGACTTCACTGCTGGCCAGGCTTCACGATATTTAAGGGCTAATCCAGCCATCCTTCTGCCTGGGGATTGGCCAAATTCCCCTCAACCATGCAGATTAGAACCTCACTAGCTTCCAGAAGCTTCTGCAGGCTTCCAGAACCAGTGGAGGTACCAGAGATCTGCCCTGTAGAGCACTCCTGTCTGACCTAGAGTAAATCGACCCAATTACAGACTCACACAACTACCACGAGTCACAAAAACAAACTTACCTACACTAGTCTAGCACTAGAGGGTGTTACATGTATGTTGGCAGAGTGGAAGCAGACAGTAAAGTGAGAGGGGGAGGCTTCTTTCTGAGTCCTGACCTGCTCCACCATCCCCTACTATAATTTGTATCTATGTAAGTTTATGTGTGTGTATGTAAAGTATGTATCTATGTACACATACCTCCCAACTTTTTGAGATGGGAACAAAGGACACCTATTTGCAAAAGCATGTAGGCATAGGTCATACCCCATGCCATGTCCCCTTAAAGAAGAAGTATAAAAAAAATATTCATTAAACCCACAATTGCTCTTTTTTTGTCAGCTCAGGGGTATACCAGGGGAAGTACCAGGTTACATATAGTTACATAGTTAGTCCAGTTTAAAAAAAAGTCCATCTTGTTCAACCAATAAATGAAAAAAATATATAATAAATCATACAATCCCATATACAAATCCATCACCCATAGTTGATCTAGAGGAAAACCCCAGCAAAGCATGATCCAATTTGCTACAGTAGGAGAAAAAATTACTTCCTGATCCCCGAGAGGCAATCAAATTTTTCCTCGATCAACTTTATCTATAAATGTTAGTACCCAGTTTTATTATTATTTTTATTATTATGTATATTTAGGAAAGAATCCAGGCCTTTCTTAAAGCAATCTACTGAACTTGCCATAACCATCTCTGGAAGGAGTCTATTCCACACACGAGGAGACCTGTTCGATGAAAAAGGTCCGACGGACCGTTTTCATCGGACATGTCGGACATGTCGGACATGTCTCCTGGGATGTTTTGGTCTGATCTGTGTACACACACGATCAAACCAAAATCCCCCTGGACAGACAGCGCGGTGACGTGGCGGTGGCATTGACACCGCGACGTCCGCAAACCAAGAAGTAAAATGCTTAAACGCATGCGTCAAATCCATTAGACGCATGCAGGAGATTTTGGTCCGCTGGTTAGGCGTACTAACCAGCGGACATGTCCGACGGACAGGTTTCCAGCGGACAAGTTTTAAAGCATGTTTTAAAACTTTTGTCTGCTGGAAACCTGTCCGCTAGGCCGTACACACGATCAGATATGTCCGCTGAAACTGGTCTGCAGACCAGTTTCAGCAGACATGTTCGATCGTGTGTACGCGGCCTTTCTGTGAAGAAACCTTTCCGTATTTGGAGATTCATTTTTTTCCCTCTAGACGTAAAGGGTGCCCTCTTGTCCTTAAAGGGGAGTTCCACCCACAATTTCACTTTTTAAATATAAATACCCCTGTAATACACAAGCTTAATGTATTCTAGTAAAGTTAGGGCCAGATTCTCAGCTGAGATACGACGGTGTATCTGAGATACACCGTCATATCACAGTTTTTTTCAATGGGTATCTATGCGAGTGATTCTTAGAATCACTTACGCATAGATACACTAAAGATCGGACAGGTGTAAAGCAATTACACCGTCGGATCTTAGATGTAATGACAACGCCGGCCGCTAGGTGGCCTTTACGTTGTTTTCTCATTTGCCTATGCAAATGAGCCTAATACGCCGATTCCCAAACATTTTTGCGACGCGGCAACGTAGTTTACGTAGGTTGCGTACGCGTAAGGTTACCCCTGCTATATGAGGGGTATGTGTAAGGAAAGTACAGAGACGCCGTTGGCACGCACACGCGCGCATGCGCGCATACCTGGAACGTAGAATACGTTGTTGACCAATGGCGCGCATCCACCAACCGCAACGGCGCACTTCCGCGCATGCGCGGGTGCGGCGGACGGCGCGCACACGCAGGGGGCGTTCCTGACCCTTCCTTCCTATTTAAAGGACGCTCTAATGACCGGGCGGTGCTGACCTGTCTTCAGCGGTTCCTGAATTCCTGACGCCCGTATCCTACTAACGACCCGGCCTGTGACCTTTGACCTTGCCTCTGCTCAACCCTTCTGTACTTCGCTGCCTGCCTGCTGCCAACCCGGCCATCCTAGACCTTCGCATCCAAGGCTCCTGCCACGGGTCACCCTGACTTGCTAGGGGTTGGAGTTCCCCTTTATTCGGGCTCTTCGCTCTACACCACCTAGCCCTGTGCCTGCTGCTCATCTTGGGTCTGCTGCCCTTCCTGCATCCAGCGGTACTTCAAGTAAATATCATCTGGCACTCGTGTTCCTCCTACCTGAACGCTATCTGTTTCACCCTCAGAGGGGTTCTGGGTTGGAGATACAAGGGAGGCCGACCTCTTCACATCAGACTCCTACCAGGTACGTGACAGTATGTTTCCGAAGTTCCGTCGTTGCCATGTTAAGTATGGCGTCGGGTCAGCGTCGTCTTTTCCCGTCGGTTACGTCGCTTTACTAAGCCGTTCGCGAATAGGGAATTGCGTAAGTGACGATCAAGTAGTTTTGACGTCGGTTCCAACGACGCTTTCCGACGTGAGCTGGAGCATGCGCACTGGGCTTTTTTCCCGGCATGCGCACTTCGTTTGACGCGGGGGCGCGCTTAATTTAAATACAGCACGCCCCCTCCTTCACTATTTGAATTATGCGGCCTTACGACGCCGCATTTACGCTACGCTGCCGAAAATTACGGAGAAAGTGCTTTGAGAATACGGCACTTGCTCCAGTAATTTGCGTAGGCGTAGTGTAAATGCGATACGATACGCAAAGCCGCAAGATACGCCATTTTTTGATAATCTGGCCCTTAGTCTGTAAACTAAGGTCCGTTTTGTTAGGTTGTTACAGCATTTAGATTAGTTTCTAATCTAGAAATAGACCTTGGCCATATTAAGTGTGGGCATCATGAAGCCAGACTGTATGACTTCCTGGATTTCAGCTTTGCATATCTCGCACATGCTCAGTGCTGCACAAGCAATGTAATAGGTTTCAGTCAGGTTTGCAAGGACTACTGGGAAACATGATGCCTATCCCAGAAACCCTTGCAAATAGCCTTGTGACTTAAAGTGGAGTTCCACCCACAATTTCACTTTTTAAATATAAATACCCCTGTAATACACAGGCTTAATGTATTCTAGTAAAGTTAGTCTGTAAACTAAGGTCCGTTTTGTTAGGTTGTTACAGCATTTAGATTTATAATCTAGAAATAAACCGTGGCCATCTTAAGTGTGGGCATCATGAAGCCAGACTGTATGACTTCCTTGATTTCAGCTTTGCATATTTCGCACATGCTCAGTGCTGCACAAGCAATGTAATAGGTTTCAGTCAGGTTTGCAAGGACTACTGGGAAACATGATGCCTATCCCAGAAACCCTTGCAAATAGCCATGTTACTTAATAGCCTAGGCTAATAGGAAGGAGGAAGTAATGAAGGACTACAAAATAAAGGTATTTACAAGCAACAAAATAAATAAAAATTGTCCATTCTGCACACTATGAGATTAGGGCAGGCAGCACAGACAAACATAAACAAATTGGTGGAACTCCACTTTAAAGTGAATAACTCAACAAGTTCACTATCCCTTATGTATTTGTGAATGTTGATTATATTCTCCCCTTAATCTCCTCTTCTCAAGAGAAAATACATTCAGTTCCTCTAATCTTTTCTCAGCTGAGCCATGCCTCTTATCAGTTTTGTTGCCCTTCTCTGCACTTTCTTCAGGTCCCCGATATCCTTTTTTGAGAACTGGGGTCCAAAACTGAACTGCATATTCCAGATGAGCCTTACTAATGATTTGTACAGGAGCAAAATAATATCTCTTTCTCTAAAGTCTATACCTCTCTTAATACAAGTGTAGCGCCTGGCTACTTTCAGAACCGGTGCTATGTTAAATTTAGGGGGAAAATTCAGAGAAATAGTTGGCTCTGAATTCATTAGATTGTTTAAATTTGGGTCTCTGCTCTAGCTTGGCTGTACTGGGGATAACCTTTCATCCGGAGACTCAGGTCACCCTCTGGACGATGGGTGGCAGCAGTGGGGTCAAGTGCTCTGAGTTTCACTCTTTAGCGAGAGGTTAGCAATCTCGCTGTGCATGCTGGGGAGGGGTATAAAGGGGGAAGACGCCATTGCCTCTGGGTTCTTCTTCCTCGTGTGGCGCACACCACCGCATATGGCCCTCCTGGCCGCCGTGTGCGTGAGTAGCAGTGTCCCTGGCTCCGGGACCACGTTGGCCCAGAGCAACTGATGTGCTGTGCGGACCCAGTGTTTGACTGGGTCCCCAACATGGAGGGGTCCCGAGCTGTCTGTCCAATTGGAGGAGGCTGAACGAGGAAGAGCCTGTCTGGGGGATACCAAGCAGGAGGCTGGTGTTCAAGGACGGATCTGTCCATTCATTGGGGACTACCTGGAATCTGACAGGCTGGATGTTGGTCACCTGTCAGTCGCTAACTTGCAAAAGAAACTACCTGAAGGTGCTGAATCTACAGAGAAAGGATTCTGGACCATAATTGTCTCCATTCTTTTGGGAGGGTCTGTGGCAGAGACCTAATCCTAATTTTGAGTTACACCCTGGCTGACAGGCTGCTGAGAGAGGCCTGTCCAGGTGTGCTACACCCACTCTGGCTGGAGTGGCAAAGTAAAGTATTGTTGGAAGCAGGACTGTTTCCCCGTATGCAGTTACACCTGGTCTGCTGTCTTCTATTTGCTATCCCTTCACCTTTCAACTGTTTGATTGTCTTTACCCGTCTGGGTAATAAAAGCACAGAAAGACATTCCCTTTACTACAACTCTCATCAAGTACCCTAGAAGGCGGTGATAGAGGTAACATGCCACCCATAACAAACCAGCAGCTCCTTTGGGGGTAGTGCTACACAAGAAAGGAATTTGCTCGCTTTGGAAACCACAGCTTGGCATTGCATGTTATTATATTATAAGGTAGCCAGTAACTGCCGTAACCAAACCTTTACATATTGACCAAAAAAGAGAGAAGAACAAGAAAAGAGAGGAGCAAATCAGAGAGAAAAAAAATTGAATGAAAAATCAATGAAGAAAAAGAATAAGAAGAGAAGAGAGGGTCTGAGGGATCTGTGGATCAGGGCTGTTAAAGCATCAAAAGGAGATTGTCGCCTCATATCAAATCAGCTAATGTGTGATGTCACCAGTGTTGTAAGTAATGGAGTTACAATAAACGCAGTTACCTAACGCAGCCCCTTTTGAGAATAACGAGTAATCTACCTGATTACTCTTCCCCTCACGGTAACGCAGTTCCCATTACTTGGGCGGCATTACCGCAATTACATCTACCGCCACTAGATGGCAGCAGAGTAATTGCTTCTGCTGGCGCTGTGAACATAAATATGGGTGGAACTCCGCTTTAGAATCATGTGACCGCTGTGATGGCCTGTCACAGCGGTCTGAAAACTCCCAATTGCAAGGAGCCCTGGATACAATGAGCCCCACCCGCCTCACACTGACCTATCACCGGGGAACAACTCGCATCGATCACACACACTGTGTGCGCAACCTGATCAATGATCCGGGGAACACATGGCCAGAACAAAATGTTCCACAGAACAAACGTTCCCTATACAACACAGTGTACACAGCGACATCTAGTGATCAACATGGTAAGTGCAGGACACCTATACAGACCAATGATCAGCAGGTTATTTTTGGTCAGTGATTTCATCTTTTCATCAGACAACAAAGAAAAATCTGACATCCCCATTACAGATCCCTTGCATCTAATAAAGCTTATATAAGATAAATAAAATAATAAACAATAAACTATAAAATTCTAATAAAGCCTAATATAAAAATTTTAATTACAGACTCTGTAAACGTCAAGGGAATGTATATTATAAACATACATTTCAATCCAGCTTATAATTTGGATGTAATATGTAGCAGATGGATAAGGGTTTTAAGTCCTATTAGCTGCACATACATGGTGAGACGGATGCACCTAGGCTGGGATATACACGAGATCACCATTTGTTTCCGGTTTTCTTCTCTCAAGGATCTGCCATTTTTTTGTCTTGGAGTATTAACTCACTGCTCCCTGGCTAGCGCCTGTCATCTGCTTCTTAACAAAGCATTGTAGAATATAAAAAAAAAACTTCAGTTATTTTGCTGAGTAACTAATTACTTTTTCAATGTAGTAACTGAGTCACTAACGCAATTACTTTTTCGGAGAAGTACTTTGTAACTGTAACTAATTACTTTTATAAAGTAAGATGAGCAACACTGCATGTCACTGACATCACCTGGATTCGGCAGGGTTAACACGCAGTCCCAAAACAGAAGCAAAAGGTATTCAGGATGGACAACTGGTTGGATAGGGAGACTCTAGAAGATATCAAAGTCATATGTATATCATCACCAAATAACACAATTGTATGGGAGGATCCAGCTACATCAACATCCATAATATCCACATGGCTGTGAATAGCCTCCACCAATGGCCCTTAAACCAGCGTGCCTGGAGACTGAAAATATTTTTAAAGGACATTGTAATTGAAAAAAAGTTGAGAAATACTGCCTCATACTACTAGTTTATGCTTGGCTGGACAATTGGCAGTTATCTTTAGATATGTATTCTTTGTTGACGTGAAATAATTGCAGGAAGTCTGTTGGTAACACCTCACATTGCATAAACATTGGGCTAAGGTATTTGAGTTCCCCTTTTTGATTTCCAACAATATATAAAGGAAGAATGTGTACCGCCTCATAACAAAGACCTGCTGAGAAGGAGGGACATTGAACCCACCGTCTAGAGAGGTACATTTCTTAGAAACAAATAGGTAATTTTTTGGGGGTTATAATATTATTTGTCATAAAGTTAGAATTAAAAAAGACAGTGTATTGTTATTTTCATTTACTTTTTATATGCTCTGCTACAGATCGAAGGCTGCTGTTTTGCATACTACCTACTTATACATACCTTACAAGGTAAGTAACACAAATCTCAATATTTAGTTGCTTCAGAGTTGTATATTGTATTGGGGTTTCCTTTAATGTGATATTTTTTTAAATAATGATATGTATATTATTATTTGTTAAATGGACATAAGGAAGATATAAATGTTGCGCAGTCTTGAAAAAAATTGGGGATTATAAAGGGAAAGGGGTGAGTTTAAAAGTTCTCAATGTACATTTTTTTTTTTTTATGTTTCTCTTTTGATTTTAAAGCTTTGTTCACATGGAGCAATGATATCAGTCCCACATGCAGGGCCGAGTTTTACTGACGCATGGTAATGCGGGTCTCAGAATGCACACAGACTGGGTTCAGGGACCTGCACGCACCCACATAGATGTCATATTGGGACACAGTGTTGGTGTCGGTGCAGCCCATGTCCAAATAGACAGCAATGAGGCTTCCGGCAGTGTGATGCACGTAACACCTGGGCATCCCTGTGTTGGTAAAGCACGGCTGTATAGAGGCTGTACAATGTCACTAAGGGGATATTATGTTTTTTTTTTTTTTTTTATCGGGGGGGGGGGGGGTTATGGGTATGTCACTTAAAGTTGGGGGAAAAAGTAGGTCAGAAGGACCACTTGAAGGTAAACACGGTTGAAAATATTTTTATCATAAGGTATAATTATTTATCTTTAACATCATGGCCATTAGTGGCCTCTCATGAGGTTTGGTAGAGGGGGGAAGAATAAATAAACCACATGGAAGTAGGAGAGGGGATTCTCCCCTCCCTTTTTGCCCCTTTTGTTTTTTTCTTAAATTTGTTTGTTGTTATTCAAGTTGGGGAATTAGGCCATGAGGGCCGGCACACACAATTACAGGCGATTAATAGTCAAACGCGAGGCACAATATGTGTGTATGTATAAGGAAGATTTTTTTTTTTTCCACATAAAAAGAACAAACCCAATGGCCATTAGTGGCCCCTTTGGAATTAGGAAGGAGTTTTTTTTTATATGGCATAGGACACAGTAGGAGAACACACAATTTAAGTAGAAGGAATGGAGTGGGTAGTGACAGAGCAGACATACTCCACCGCAGCCAGGGATGGCGTGGAGGAGGGGGGGGGGGGAGCTACTAATCTTATTCTTTAGGCTCTCTTTTTTTTTTCTTGGGGGGTAGTATAATTGATAATCTTTTGATAACATAATTTTGTATCTAGTTTTCTTCCTGCAATGTTCATTTGTGTCTTTTATGTAAACGATGGAACATAATAATGTACAATGTTGAATGGAAAGTTGAAGTTAATAATGATAACAATGTGATTATAAAAAAAAAAAAAATATGCTCTGCTACAGATCAAAATCTGCTGTTTTGCATACTACCTACCTATACATACCTAACAAGGTAAGTAACACAAATCTCAATGTTTAGTAGCTTCAGAGTTGTATATTGTATTGGGGTTTCCTTTAACCCCCTTAGCGGTGTTCCCGAGTGGGACTCGGGGTGTTTTGTTCATGCTATTATCGGTAACCCTGAGTCACGCTCGGGGTAGCTGTGCAGAGCCTGCAGCCGCACGGCTTACCTTCTCCAGGCATAGTTACTCACTTGTCCCTGGATCCAGCGATGCATCCCCGCTGTGTGAGCGAGCGGCTTCCTCGCTCGATTCACACAGTGTCCCTGTGTGCCGCCGATCTCCGTTCCCTGCGACGTTACAACGCACGGGGGCAGAGAATGGCACCAAATTCAAAAAAGTTAACAAACACAGTACATACAGTATACTGTAATCTTATAGATTACAGTACTGTATGTAAAAAATACACATCCCCCTTGTCCCTAGTGGTCTGCCCTGTGCCCTGCATGCACTTTTATATAATAAAAACTGTTCTTTCTGCCTGGAAACTGGAGATTGTCCATAACAACCAAAAGTGTCCCTTTATATCAAAATAGTTTTAGAGCAGCTAGAAAACAGTGATAATAAATTATAATCACTTGCAGAATTGAGCGATAGCGATTTGTGGGGAAATTCGTCATAACAAAAAAAAGTAATGACAGCGACAATTCTGCAACTGAGCAAATTTCAGTGATTTTGAGTTGATTACATTATTGAATAATTTGTATTATAATTATATTATTATTTGTTATAATTATTTATTACATTATAATTTATAATTTAGTTTTTAAAAAAATGTCACACCCGGGATGCCTACTAGACTCTTGTTTGGTCAGATCTAAGTGAGTTATTCCTAAGAATTACAGCCCTACAGTATAAAATGCCAAATTTCCTTGCAAATAATTGTACCGCTTTCAGCACCTAAAACCAGAAAGAATCATACCGCCAGGGAGGTTAATGTGATGTTATTATTTTAAATAATGATATGTATATTATTATTTGTTAAATGGACATAAGGAAGATATAAATGTTCCACAGTCTTAAAAAAAATTGGGGATTATAAAGGGAAAGGGGTAAGTTTAAAAGTTCTCAATGTACATTTTTTTTTTATGTTTCTCTTTTGATTTTAACCACTTGACCCCTGGGCACTTAAACCCCCTTCCTGACCAGACCAATTTTCAGCTTTCGGTGCTCTCACAATTTGAATGACAATTACTCAGTCATACAACATTGTACCTATTTGACATTTTTGTGCTTTTTTTCACACAAATAGAGCTTTCTTTTGGTGGTATTTGATCACCTCTGGGTTTTTTATTTTTTGCGCTATAAAAGAAAAACGACTGAAAATTCTGTAAAAAAAATAAATCTTGTTTCTGTCATAGCGGGTTATTTCTCACACACAGCATATGCATACCACAAATTACACCCCAAAACACATTCTGATATTTCTCCCGAGTATTGCAATACCACATGTGTGAGACTTTTACACAGCGTGGCCACATACAGAGGCCCAACATGCAGGGAACGCCATCAGGCGTTCTGGAGCACCCAGACCAATTCTGACATTTCTCTCCTACATGGAAAAATCATCATTTATTTGCTAGAAAATTACATAGAACCCCAAAACATTATATATGCTTTTTTAGCAAAGACCCTAGAGAATACAATGGCAGCCGTTACAACTATTTATCTTGCATGGTATTTTCGCAGACATTTTTTGAACGCGTGTTTTAAAAAAAAACAGTTTTGTGCTTAAAAAAAAACAAAACAGTAAAGTTAGCACAATTTTTTTTCATATTGTGAAAGATGAAGTTACGCCGAGTAAATAGATACCCAACATGTCACACTTAAAAATTGCGCACACTCATGGAATGGCGCCAAACTGCGATACTTAAAAATCCCCATAGGCGACGCTTTAATTACTTTTAGTGGTTACATGTGTTTAGTTACGGAGGAGGTCTTGGGCCAAAATGATTGCTCTCGCTCTAATGTTCTCAGAAATACCTCACATGTGTAGCCTGAACACCGTTTTCATATGTGGGCGGGACTTACGTATGCGTTCGCTTCTGCATGCGAGCACACGGGGACAGGGGTGCTTTAAAAAATTGGTATTGCAAAGTATTTTGGTATTGCAGAGTATTGGGGTATTGCAGAGTATCGCACAGGGTATTGGGGTATTGCACAGTATTGGGGTATTGCAGAGTATTGCGCAGGGTATTGGGGTATTGCAGAGTATTGCGCAGGGTATTGTGGTATTGCAGAGTATTGCGCAGGGTATTGGGGTATTGCAGAGTATTGCGCCAGGTATTGCAGAGTATTGGGGTATTGCAGAGTATTGCGCAGGTTATTGCAGAGTATTGGGGTATTGCAGAGTATTGCGCAGGTTATTGCAGAGTATTGGGGTATTGCAGAGTATTGCGCAGGGTATTGGGGTATTGCAGAGTATTGCGCAGGGTACTGGGGTATTGCAGGGTACTGGGGTATTGCAGAGTACTGGGGTATTGCAGAATACTGGGGTATTGCAGAGTACTGGAGTATTGCAGAGTATTGTGCAGGGTACTGGGGTATTGCAGAGTACTGGGGTATTGCAGAGTATTGTGCAGGGTACTGGGGTATTGCAGAGTATTGTGCAGGGTACTGGGGTATTGCAGAGTATTGTGCAGGGTACTGGGGAATTGCAGAGTACTGGGGTATTGCAGAGTATTGTGCAGGGTACTGGGGTATTGCAGAGTATTGTGCAGAGTACTGGGGTATTGCAGAGTATTGTGCAGGGTACTGGGGAATTGCAGAGTACTGGGGTATTGCAGAGTATTGGGGTATTGCACAGTATGGGGCAGGGATGGCTGAGCTGGGATGGATGGATGGATGGCTGGATCTGTGACTGCATTTGTCACAGATCCAGCCACAGAGCTGCTGCTGCCACCCGCTCCCCCCCTCTCTTCTCACACTGTACCGAACGGTACAGAGAGGAGAGGGAGGAACCGGCGTCATTTGACGGCGCGATCACGTCATTTGACGGCGCTATCAGCGGCAATTTACCATGATCGGTGATGCGCCGGGTCTTCTAGACCCGGCGAGCACGGACACTTCCGCGAGCGCGTCCCAGGGGACGCGCAATCGCGGAAGTGCAGGACGACGTCCCAGGGACATCGTCCCAAAATAACTCCACCGCGCCGTAGCAGTAAAATGCCTATGGGAAAGTGGTTAAAGCCTTGTTCACATGAAAGAGGTTAAAGCTTTGTTCACATGAAGTGATTATATCAGTTCCACATACAGGGCCGAGTTTTACTGACACATGGTAATGCGGGTCCCCGAATGCACACAGACTGGGTTCAGGGACCTGCATGCACCCACATGGATGTCATATTGGGACACAGCGTTGGTGTCGATGCAGCCGGTGTCCAAATAGACAGCAATGAGGCTTCCGGCATTGTGATGCCCGTAACACCTGGGCATCCCTGTGTCGGTAAAACACGGCCCTGCACGTTGCACAGGTGTAATCTCTGTGTGTGTAAGTCCAAAAGTAAGGGGATATATTATGTATTTTATAATATTAAAGTGATTGTAAAGGCTCAAGGCTTTTTACCTTCTTTGTGCAGCAGCAGCCCCCCCCCCCCATACTTACCTGAGCCCCATTGCCCAATGTACAAGTATGTTACTTTTAATCCTTACCCCTACACTCGGTACTAGGGTTGTCCCGATACCACTTTTTTAAGACCGAGTACAAGTACCGATACTTTTTTTCAAGTATTCGCTGATACTGATTACCGATACTGTGACACACTGATAGATGGCACTGGCTGATGGGCACTAAAAGGTGGCATTGACTGATGGCTGGCAGTGGCACTGATGGATGAGCACTGATAGGTAGCACTGATTATGCAGCACGAATGAACACTGATAGGTGACATGCACTGATGGCTGG
Source organism: Rana kukunoris (assembly GCA_029574335.1). Classification (NCBI taxonomy): domain Eukaryota; kingdom Metazoa; phylum Chordata; class Amphibia; order Anura; family Ranidae; genus Rana; species Rana kukunoris. The sequence continues at coordinate 78,242,375 of CM056049.1, forward strand.
CACTGAAAGATGGCACTGATAGGTGGCACACATGGATGGCTGGCACACACTGAAGTATGGCACTAATAGGTGGCACACACTGAAAGATGGCTCAGATAGGTGGTAATGATGGGCACAGATAAAGTGCACTTATAAGGCTACACTGATGTGCGACACTGATAGGCGGCAATGATGGGCACAGATAGGCGGCAAATATGGGCACAGATGAAGTGGCACTTATAGGGCTGCACTGATGTGTGACACAGATAGGCGGCAATGATGGATAGAGATAGGCGACACTGATAAGGGGGGGCATTGATATAAGGTGGGCTGTGAGATAATGGGGGTCTCCAAGGGGGGTGCTGCTGATCTAATGGTTAGTTACCACACATTATATCAGTAGTCAGTACCCCCTCTTAGTGACCCCCATTAGTACAAAGCCCCCCCCCCCACTTCCTTAGAGACTTCTAGAGATCAGCAGGCCCTGCCCTCTTTAGGACATTGTTCATGTCTCACAAGCGTGACCTGGGAGCCACTGCAAGGAGGGAAGTGTGAGAGTTGAGCTGGGGGGGGGGGGGGGGGGACAGAGCTGCTCTTGGGCTCCTCACACTAAGGTGACCAGATTTTTTAAATGAAATCCGGGGACATATTTTTTTTTACTAGTAATAGCAGCAATCAGCGACTCTCTGCCCGTTGCCACTGCTGCTCACCTCGCAGCCTGTCAAGTCTTAAGCTCTGGGCCCCTGCTACTACTGGGTTGGGAGCGGAGGATGATCACTCCACCGAAGGCAAGGACATAAGCAGGCAGGCGGCTGGCCGGGACTTGAGCCACCGCAAAGGAAACATATGAGTGGAGCTGCATGGGCATGCACCCGAAACTGAAGAAATATTTCCTCCGTTCTGACCAGCAGATGATCATCAGAAAGGGGCATAGATAATGGAAAAACATAAACGCCCTTAAGCAAGTAGGAGCGGCGGAGCGGAGATGTGTAATTCAGATTTTTTTTAATTAATCTTGCACTGACTTTTTGAAATTGCCTCAGCCCCTGTTCAAATCCAATCAGGGGACAAAACCAGGGACAGACTAGGTCCAGGGACAGTGTCCTCAATCCGGGGACTGTCCCCAGAAACTGGGGATGTCTGGTCACCCTACACTATGCAGACAGTGTGTGTGTGTGTGTGAACAGATCGGCCGGTTACTCACATGCACACTGTTCCCCTATAGCTCCAGGAGCACTTTTTTCTGCTCTCCTATCCCACCTCCTGAACCACTGATTGATGTCAAGGCGGGGCCGGCACTAGAAGGCATCTGTCGGGCAGAGCTCATTCCACCACACACACCGCAGCCATCTCTTTACAGTGAGGGATTTGACCTGTGCGCCCGCTGACTTCCTGTTGTACGCCGCCTCTCTCTCCCATCCCAGGTATCGGGTGAAGCATCGGGAGCATTTGCACGAGTACAAGTACTCGTGCAAATGCTCAGTATCGGGACAAACCTACTCGGTACAATCCAGACTGCTTTTATAAGCTAGCAGGATAACTTTTTTAGGGCTTGCTCACATTAGCTGCAAGGATTGCTGCTTCTCTGAAAAGCACCCCCCACCTCAGGCTAAACGCGGTACTGCACACTGCTTTGGCCTGAATCCTGCTCATTTGCGAAACAACACTCGCAAACCGAGTTAGGATTTTAGAAAAATACAGTGCTCGTATTGCAAAACGCTCATTAACTGCGTTAGTCGGAATCCGAGGTTCCACTGTATGTTGCTTCTTCACTGCCTGTTTTAACCCTCTAAATGCAGCACCACCATGACATAATCATGCAAAATGCCAGTGGTTGGAGGGCAGTTGCAGCGTGGGCCCCATTCTCCTGAATGAGTTGCATAACGAGAGCAGCCATGCCCTCCAACAGCAAGAGCGGGTATAATTCCTGGCATAGCTGCAAAGCATTATGGTCACAGCACGTGTACAGGACCAGTTGCTGCTTCTGCAGAATGAGCAGTTGGGGGTGGTAAAAATGTGGCTCAACCATGTGGTTTTACTGTACCTTAACTTCGAGTGTAAGCAAGCCGTTAGACCAGCATGCCTGGAGACTGAAAACACTTTTAAACCACGTCATAACTAAAAAAAAGGTTGAGAAACACTGCCTAAAGCCCCGTACGCAGGGGTTGAATGTCAATCAACATCAGCTGGTTAATAAAAAAAACAGCCGGCATTCGGCCCATGTTTATGTCAGCCGGACTGACAGAAGCCGGCCATTTGGCAGATTTCTGTGTATGAGCATGCTGGAAACACAGCAGCCAATCGGCTCCCGATCAGTGTCTGATCCAATGGCCGAGAGCGATGACTAGAGTGTTATTGGGGCACAGAACACAACAGCTCAGTGGGGGAGATCACTGTACTAATGTTATATAGTTAGTACAATGGCTCCCACCGGAGCTGAAAGTTTTTTTTCAACCCAAAAAAAACAAAAAACATATTAGTGTGTACCAGGCTTTAAACTAATGGTATACATTTGGCTGGACAATTAGCAGTTATCTTATGTACTCCTTGTTGAAGTGAAATAATTACAGGAGGTTACACCTCACATTGCATAAACATTTGGCTAAGGTATTTGAGTTCCCCTTTTTGATTTCCAACAATATATAAAGGAAGAATGTGTACCGCTCATAACGTAGACCTGCTGAGAAGGAGGGACATTGAACCTACAGTCCCTTATTAGAAACAAACAGATCATTTATCTGGGGTGATAAATGCATTATTTGTCATAAAGTTAGAATTAAAAAGGCAGTGTATTGTTATATTCATTTATTTTTTATATGCTCTCCTACAGATCAAAATCTGCTATTTTGAATGCTACCTACCTATACATACCTACCGGTATATACAATGTAAGTAACACAAATCCCAATGTTTAGTAGCTGCTGAGTATATTATTATGGGCTTTCCTTTAATGTGATGTTATTATTTTTTTTTTGACAATGATATGTATAATATTATTAGTTAAAGGGACATAAGGAAGATATAAATGTCACACAGATGTAAAAAAAAAAAATGGGATTTTAAAAGAAAAAGGGGTGAGTTTAAAAGTTTTCACTGTAACTTTTTTTTATTTTTATTTTTTTATGTTTCTCTGGTGGTTGTATACTCCTTTTTTTACATTTTTACCTACAGTAAACTTAGGCTTACCTGTAGGTAAAATGAATATCTCCTAGACCTGTAAATCAGCGATGCATGTGCTTTGAAGGTCCGGTGGACACTGCCAGAAAATCAGAGCTCCTTGCCGGAAAGAGGACACCCGCGTGCATGTGCGGAAATGATGTCATTGTGGCTCCAGCCACTCACAGCGCCGGAGTTGTGAAACCCCAAAGAGATGCAGAGGCAACATGTCAGCTCACTCAGCGATGGCCAGCGGCAGTGTGAGGGCTTTGTTCTAAGGTAAGTATTTCATAATGAGCCAGTATGCAGTGAATACTAGCTCATTATGCTTTTGCCTTACAAGGGCCCGGAATGATCCTCCAGATCGCCTGATCGCTGTGATAGCCTCTGATTGGCTATTACAGACAGTGATCAGTCACTGTGAAGCCGCCCCCGTGTTTTCTATCTATGTAAATGGACGAGAGAGATATTGTATCAGAGAAAAAAAAAGTTTTTTTTATATAAAATAATTGACCCAAACACTAGGGTCAAGGTATGGGTCAAATGTCAAATGCCAAGGTCAGGGTCAGTATTTTTTGGACATTGTTTTTTTTTTCTCTTTATTAGTATTAGTGTCAGTTAGAGGTTGATTTACTAAAGCCAAATAGACTGCACTTTGCAAAGTGCAATTGCACTCTGCAAGTGCAGTTACTCCAGAATTTAGAATGAAGTAAAGCTTCACTTTACAAAGAATACCCAATAAGGAAATTAAAAAACAGCATTTTTGCTTGCACATGATTAGATGATTGAAGTCAGCAGAGCTTTCTCCATTTACTAAACTTTGGCGCAACTGCACTTTGCAAAGTGCACAGTCTACTTGCTGTTAGTAAATCAACCCCTTAGTGTGTGTTAGGTAGGATTAAAAAAAAGCAAAATGTGCACTATTGTTTCTGGGCTGTACTACGGGTGCATACAATAACTTAATCCCCATACACACAATCTGACTTTTTGACAACAAACTTCATAATGAGCAGGTTTTCAAAAAAAATACGACCATCTGTACGCTCAATCGGACAATCTTTTTCATTTTTCATCAGACAAAAGTTTGCTCTGTAAACGGACCAATTTTTCGTCAACAAAAGTCCAATGGTACAAAGTCCTATCGTGTGTACAGAAATCCATCGGACACCAAAGTACAAACACGCATGCCCAGAACCAATGCTAAAATCAACCAACAATAGCAGAAGTTGACCAAAGGGTGGCGGTAAAGAGCAGAAAAATCACTTGATTTTGGAAAAGTTTGCAGAAAAAGTCCTGCCGTGTGTATGCTATGGGCGTTCCAGGCCAACGCCCTTCAAGCAAAAATCAATGGAAAAGTTTGTTTGAAGTCCTACCATGTGTATGAGGCTTAACATACATATATGTGGTATCGCTGCGATTGTCAGAAGTAGGAGAATTTATTTTGGGTGCATAGGTTAACACAAAATAAATTCTCCTAGTCCTGACAATAGTAGCGATACCACATATATGTATGTTAGTTGTTGTATGCACCCACGGTAGGTAATGGTGACAGCAAGAAATATACAGCTAAATTAAAAAATATATATATATATTTTCTATTTTGGTCCAGTTTTCCTTTCATAATAAAATAAAATCAAGATATATCAATTATCATTTACCACCAAATTAAAAAAAAAAAATGTATCCTGAAAAAATAAATGGTATAATCCACTTGGATACACAAAGTAGTTATAATGATATGTTTGACTAACACATTTCAAAAATGCAAAATAGGGCTTAGGCATTTAGAATTGTTTTACCCTTGGGTACGAAGGGGTTATACATAATTTGCACATTTATAAAGCAAGGAATGAAATGATTGTAAGATTGCAGTGAATGTCAGCTTAGTGAATTGGTTAGATTTGCTGCTTTAAACATATGCTCATTTTAATTACAGGTGAGAGAGCATTGCATTTTTTATTTAAACAAATAATAAAAACAAAACATTTATTAATAACCTTATTGTTCAATGACACATTACCATAATAGTATTATATTCTGACCACTGTATGCATTTAGAATGCTGACTTCTATTTTTATTATTTCATATTTATGTAGCAAAGTCTTTAACCTTTTGCAGTCTAACCACTTCAACCAGCTATAAACAGGTTAAAAAAAACAAAAAAAACCGCAAAACTCAAATCGTGGCAAAATCGCAGTAAAAAGGCGGTACTTGCGTTTTGGATTCAGGTCCATTGAATTCTATTGCATGTAAAACGCTGCTTTTTGCAGGAAAAAAAGTCCCTGACCCTTTCCAAAAACACAGAGGCACAAAAAAAGCATAGGAAACTTTCTGCAGAATGCATAAAAAATAGAATTAGTGTGAATGAAGCCTAAGACCCGAACCATTATGCAGGTTAAGGACCTTGCCCCTTTTTACGATTCGACAATGCGTCGCTTTAACTGACAATTGCGCGGTCGTTTGCTCCCAAACAAAATTGACATCCTTTTTTTTCCCACAAATAGAGCTTTCTTTTGGTGGTATTTGATCACCTCTATGGTTTTTATTTTTTTGTGCTATAAACAAAAATAGAGCGACAATTTTGAAAAAAATTAAATATTTTTTACTTTTTGCTATAATAAATATCCCCCAAAAATATAAAAAAAATTTTAATCACTTTAGGTCGATACGTATTCTTCTACCTATTTGTGGTAAAAAAAAAATCGCAAAATTGACATTTTTATTAATATTTTTTTTTTACTACTAATGGCGACAATCTGTGATTTTTTTCATGACTGCGACATTATGGCGGACACATCGGACACTTTTGATACATTTTTGGGACAATTGTAATTTTCACAGCGAAAAAAAGTGCTATAAAAATGCACTGATTACTGTAAAAATGGCAATGGCAGTGAAGTGGTTAACCACTAGGTGGTGCTAAGGGGTCATGTGTGCCCTAAGGGAGTGATTCTTACTGTAGGGGGGTGTGGCTGTAGTCGTGATGTGACGTCACTGATCGTCATTCCCTATATCAGGAAACAGACGATCAGTGTCACTGCCACAGTAAAGAACGGGGAAGGTGTGTTTACACACACCTCTACCCGTTCTTCAGCTCCTGTGACCAATCACGGACACTGGCGGCGATTGGGTCGGCAGGTCCCATAGGCGTGGGGCGGTGCTTAGGTGGCTAATGTGAAACCTTTGAGGCCACAGACCGCTGACATCGCTCAATATCAGTGGCGGTGCAGCGCCATTGAAAAACAATACTTAGATTCATGCATTGCATGAATCTATGTATTGCCGCTGCCGCCCACTATTCAGATGGCCAGCCCCCTGGTGAGCGCCGACCATTTAAATAACGGCAGCTGGTTGGCTTTGGAAGTGTCTATCAGAATCGGCGGCCCTGATAGGCTTTCAGATTACAGCCTGAGGGCTGTAATAGGCTTCCAAATAGTTAACCAGGGGTTAATCAGCGCAGGGGGTGTGCGTTCCCTGGTTAACACTGATAGGCGTCTCAGCCAATCATGGTCACCGGTTCGGGTTACCGGTAACCTGATTGGCTGAAGCAAAATGGAGGGCGGGACTACTTCAAGGGATCGTGGACGTGGAGCAAGATCCGAGGTTGGCTGACCGAGAAAGGTAAGTGCCAGGCGGGGGGCAATCTGCCGGCATTTTAGGGACAAACTGGTGCGTTTGGCATGCCACAGTGGCGACACTGGCATGGCACAGTTTTGACAATTTATGGGCATAGTGGCGACAATAGCATGGCACAGTGGCGACAATAGCATGGCACAGTGGCGACAATTGATGGGCACAGTGGCGACAATGGCATGGCACAGTGGCTATGTTTGGCATGGCACAGTGGCGACAATTGATGGGCACAGTGGTGACAATGGCATTGCAGAGAACATGAGCATCATGGGCAATGTAGTTCCAAAACATCTGGGCTGGGGCGAGGTTCGCCATCACTGAAATAGGGCAATGCCACAGGGAATGGGGATTCTTTTCTTTGAAGAAGGGGAGGTTGATATATTAAAAGCAAATAGACTGCAAACTGCAAGGACATTTGCTCAAAAGCTTAGTAAATGAGGTGAAGCTTCACTTTGCAAAGAATACCCAATCACATGCAAGGACATTTTAAAAACAGCATTTTTTCTTGCACATGATTGGATGATGGAAGTCGGCAAAGCGCTGCTTCATTTACTAAGCTCTGGAGCAAATGCACTTGCAAAGTGCACACTCTGTTTGCCTTTACCTCATATGGTTTCCCTATGGTTGGAGAATTTTTTATTTTTATTTTATCACCAAATTAAATATTCACTCACCAGCAGAGTGGATTTCCCATGGCCTGCTTATTTTCATTTATGTGAATCCTCTGTGGTTTTGGTAAAATACTGAGCGGTTAGGATTCAATAAAGCATCAGAAAATAATTGTTGAATACCAGTTCTTGAATAGCAAAGTCCTCTGACATTTATTTAATCTACCGGAAGATATTTCTAAATGTTTTTTTTTATTTATGTAGCCTTCACCTATTTCTCGTCTCATTGCAGGATGATCTCAAAATCTTGTCTCCTGATATTTGGAATCATCTTCTCTGTCCTTCATCTGTCCGAATGCCAAAATTGGAATGCATTTAGAAACAAACACATTCTCCATCCTGATATAAACATTGATTGTAATGTAATCATGCGTGGACGCCAGTTCTTCATACCATATGGGTGTAAGAGAAGGAATACATTCATCCGTGCCAATGATAGAACAGTGAGAGCTTTTTGTTATCGTATCAACAATGCAAGAATAACAAGCAGAGCACGTTTCAGATGTAGCACCTGCGTTTGCAGAGACAGGTGCTCTGTTCGGGGTCGATGTTTATACACTTTCAGAGAGGGTAATTGTCGTATTAGTGTAAAATGTGAGAGGCAAGAACCTGTGCACCTTTTTTCAATATCAAAATGCCAACCCATATTTCTGTACAACACATCGCATACGCCCTCCTTTGTGTAACAAACAATATATTCTTCTCTATATACATGCACTATATCTGCCCTGTAAATTCTGTCATGATGACGCTTTTGATTCCTGTTTACATTAAATAGCAACTATTCAACATTAAGATCTGATATCCACTGATTTTTTTCCCCAGTATTATCTAACAAGTTAAAATAAAAATAAAGGCCAAACTTTTATTTTTTTAGGGTTGGTACACCTGTCATGTTTTTATTACTACCTCTGCGACTGTTAGGGAGATTCACCCTCTTCATTTCTCATAAATAGTGAAAGAAAATCCCAAGTTTTGGGTTGTCCCCTGAACAGTAATGCCCCGTACACACGAGCAAATGAATCTGTTCAAATCCGTCTGACAGACCGATTTGATGAGATTTGTCTGCTGGCTGGTTTGGTTTGATCGATGTACACACGATCAAACCAAAATCCCCGCCGGCAGACAGCGCGGTGACGTGGTGATGACGTTGACGCCGCCACGTCACGGCACCAGGAAGTAAAACACTTTCAAGCATGCGTCGGATCCATTCGACGCGTGTGCGGGCAGATATGTCTGCTGGTTAGCGTACTAACCAGCAGACATATCGGTCCGACGGGTTCCCAGCAGACAGATTTTAAAGCAGGCTTTAAAATCTGTCTGCTGGACAAATCCGTTGGCTCGCCCGTACACACGATCGAATCTGTCTGCTGAGACGGTCTGTCAGACCGTTTTCAGCAGATAGATTTGATCGTGTGTACGCAGCCTAATAGAGAGGAAATCCTCCAATGGGGACACTAGTTCTGGTTACCTGAGGGTGGGGGTCCTCAAGTTTAGAGGGATTAACTCTCACTTCCTGTTTTGGCTAGGGGACAGGAAGTGAAGGTAAATCTTTCCAATGGGACACAGATGTTAAAAAAACTGTCAGGAGTTATAATCCTCCTTTCCTCTATCCAATAAAAAAAATAAAAAGGTTTTGCATATTATTATGCTTCAATGTTAATACACATCCAGATACAGAGGGAAAGAGTAATTTCTCTTGGTGGTATGTTCATTTTATTGGAATGGAAAGGGATAGGCTGTGGATGGTTATTTACATATTAAAGAGGAGGTCCAGACTCCTTCACAAACAAATAAATGTCAGTGGCTACAAAAACTGTAGCTCATAGCTCTCAACTGTCCCTGATTTCGAGGTACTGTACCTGATTTGGAGCAATGTCCCTCTGTCCCTCTTTCCCCCTCATTTTGGTCTGATCCATATCGTTGTATATAAAATGCACTTTTTATCTTTTAAAAAGTGTTTCCCAGTGCTAAACCTTTCAACTAAATTGCTGTATTTGTAAATTTTAAAAGCAAATATAAAGGAATAGTAGTGATAAAAAAAAGCTCCTTGTGGATTTAATTAATATTTTTTGGGGGTTAATTCTCCTTTAACCACTTCCTTACTGGGCACATAAACCCCTTCCTGACCAGGTGAAATTTCAGCTTGTGGCACTGCATCACTTTAACTGACAATTGCGCGGTCGTGCGACGTGGCTCCCAAACAAAATTGGCGTCCTTTTTTCCCCACAAATAGAGCTTTCTTTTGGTGGTATTTGATCGCCTCTGCGTTTTTTTTTTTTTGCGCTATAAACAAAAATATAGCGACAATTTTGAAGAAAAAACTATATTTTTTACTTGTTGCTGTAATAAATAGCCCAATTTAAAAAAAAAAAAAACATTTTTTTTCTCAGTCTAGGCGATACGTATTCTTCTACATATTTTTGGTAAACAAATAAAAAAATAAATCGCAATAAGCGTCTGGTTTGCGCGCCCCCCAGTGGCCTCTCTAAGAACAGGCCGTAAAAACACGGCCTGTCAGAGATTCAGGACGTCCCTACGGCCGCATAAAGTCGTACGGCCGTAGGGAAGTGGTTAAAGGGGTGTGGCAGGGTGGCATGCCCTATGCCTACATACATTTGCTAGTAGGTGTCCCTCATTCCCATCTCAAAATGTTGGTAGGTATTGTAGCTGCTGACATTTAACCACTGGTCAGGAAGATTTTACCCCCTTCCTGACCAGAGCATTTTTTACAATTAGGCACTGCGTCGCTTTAACTGACAATTAAACGGTCATGCAACGCTGTACCCAAATTAAATGTGCGCCCTTTTTTTTTACCACAAATAGAGCTTTCTTTTGGTGGTATTTGATCACCTCTGTGTTTTTTTACCTTTTGCTATAATAAATATGCTCAAAATCTTTAAAAAAAATAAATAAATTCTTCTCCAGTTTAGGCCGATATATATTCTTCTACATATTTTTGGTGAAAAAAATAAATCGCAATAAGCGTATATTGATGGGTTTGCGCAAAAGTTAGAGCGCGTCTTTAAACTGTGGGAAAGATTGTTTACACACACAAATCTCCGTGCTTGCTCTCGTGCAACCGCGATCATGCATGGCCGGCGGCAATCGTGCCCGCCAGCCACGTGCATCAGGGCCCCCACCATGCAGCCGGCGTGCTCTCCTGGGAAAAATACAAGATTTTGCCCAGGAGAGCCATTGTGCCGCAGTATATCTGCATGAGTCGGTCGGGAAAATTACTTAGAACCCCCAAACATATATTTTCAGACACCCTTGAGAATAAAATTGCAGTTGTTGCAATATGCAATTATGTCACACCGTATTTGCACAGTGGTCTTACAAGCGCAATTTTGTTTGAAAAAAAATACACTTTTTTGAATTAAACAATAAGACAACAGTAAAGTTAGCCCAATTTTTTCGATATTGTGAAAGATAATGTTACACCAAGTAAATTGATTCCAAACATATTACACTTCAAAATTGCGCCCACTCGTGGAATGGCAACAAACTTTGACCCTTAAAAATATCCATAGGCAACGTTTTAAAAATGTATAAAGGTTACCAGTTTTGAGTTACAGGGGAGGTCTTTTGCTATAATTATTGCTCTCGATCGCGGCGGTACCACACACCATTTTCATATGCAGGTGCGACTTAAGTATGCATTCGCTGCTGCGTGTGAGCTTGGCGGGTCACTTTTGGGTCACTTTTATTCCAATTACAAGGTGAGATCTGGGGTCAAAAAGACCTCTGATCTCACATTTACACTTAAAAGCAATAAAAAAATAATAATAATAATTTATATTTTTTTTCCCCTTTAAAACCATTGGGCGTAAGTGATGTTTGATGTCGCTTCCAATCATGGGAAATTATTCCAATGGTATGGAGCCGAGTGGAGGCCATCTTTCCCTCACTCGACTATGTCTCACAGGGGAAAGGACCCGAGCGTCCCCGATAAGCGGCGGAGACCATCAGGGAGCTGCGGGAGGGAGGGGGACCTCTTCTCCTATCTTGCAGCGAATCCGCTGCAGAGACTACTTTTATCTGAAAGCAGACCGCCCGCTGTTTAAAAAGATACCGGGGTTATTGCAGCAATCTGCTGCCATAACAACGGTATCCTACGTCAAACAGCTGATGTATAATGGCAGCAAGTGGGTAATATTAGGACACTTACCTCTCGAGGGATCCTGCGGTGTCTTCCCCCCAGCCGAGTTTTCCGTCTGCTCTTGGGCGCTGCCGCCGCCATTGTTTGTAATGGATTTTGACAGCCTTGTGGCTTTACAGCCGGTTTCCTACTGGCGCCACAGCGGGGGAAGGAGGGGAGGAGCGGAACTTCCGAAAGATCTCACTGCAGCAAGATCACCCGGTAGTGGGAGCAGGTACCTGTCAAAATCAGGTACCCCTCCCCCCAAAAGATGCCAATTTCAGCACCGGAAGGGGGGTAGGTAGATAGCTGGAGCTTTTATTTTTTGGTGGAGCTTAGCTTTAATCTATAATGCGTGGTGGGAGGGGTGTGCATGTTGATTAAGCTGTATGTTTTGGTAAAGGGGGGTATGGATTTTGACAGTTTTTGCATATACTTATATTATGATGGGTTATGTTGTGATGTCTAATATTGTTTTTCTTCTCTTTCAGTGCAGTGCAATGGTGAAGGGACAGTGGTAGAGGGAGAGTGCAGGTGCTTTGATGTCTATGTGGAGGGAAAGAACAGGGAGAAAGTGTATTATAGGGAGAGTGGTTCCTTTAAATCACGTGTTAAGATTTTTTCTTGAGTTATCAGTTTTATGAGTATATTGGTTTGCTGTGTTTGATTATGTGGTTTGGAAAATAATGATTATGTAATATTTGTTTTATACTTTCTTATGAATAATAAAATAATAATAAAAACAAAAATGTTAAAGTGATTGTAAATGCTTGTTTTTTTGTTTGTTTTTTAAATAATAAACATGCTATACTTACCTCCTCTGTGCAGTTGGTTTTGCACAGAGCAACCCAGATCCTCCTCTTCTTGGGTCCCTCTTTGATGCTCCTAGTCCCTCCCTCCTTTGAGTGCTCCTCAGCCAGCAGCTTGCTACATGGGGCACCCAAGCTGAGTCAGAGCTCTGTGTATCCATTCCCGACCTGGCTCCACCTCCTCTCTCCCCTGATTGGCTGACCGACTTTGATTGACATCTGCGGGAGCCAATAGTGCCCCTGCTCTGTCTCAGCCAATCAGCAGTGTACTGGATTGCTAGAGAGAGAAGGAGCTCAGGTAGGTAATTAGGGGGTGCTGAGGGTGCTGCTACACACAGAAGTTTTTTTTTTTTTTATCTCAATCCATACAATGCATTAAGTTAAAAAACCTTCTGTCTTTACAACTCCTTTAACCACTTAAGGAGTGCCTCACGACGCAATTTCTTTTTACCAACAATAAGTAAAAGGAAATGTATCGGCCTAAACTGAGGAAAAAAAAATGTTACATCTTTTTTTGGGGGATATTTATTATAGCAAAAAGTAAAAAATATTGCATTTTTTTTTCAAAATTGTCACTCTATTTTTGTTTTAAGCGCAAAAAATAAAAACCGCAGAAGTGATCAAATACCATCAAAAGAAAGCTCTATTTGTGAGAAAAAAAGGACGTCAATTTTGTTTGGGAGCCACATTGCACGACCACGCAATTGTCAGGTAAAGCGACGCAGTGCCGAATCGCAATAAAGGGCAAGGTCCTTAACCTGCATAATGGTCCGGGTCTTAACCGGTTAATACAAAAATCACTGTAGCGAGGTGCTGGGCTAAGAAAGTAGAGTGAGCGAAACATTGGCTGCAGCTGCTCTGCGGTGCTGAAATGTTAAACAGCCATATCAACAAGATGAGCAGGAAGGGTTCAATAGACTTAGGCCCCTTTTACACCTGCGGACCGTATGTCCGATTTTTCATCCATCCGTTTGCGGATGAAAAAAGGACATACTTTGGTCTATATGTGATTGCGGTTGTCAGCGGATAAACATCCGCTGACACCCGTAATCGTCCGCCTCCGCAAACATCCGATTTTGCAGACAGAAGAACATTTTTTTTTCCATCTGCAGAGCGGATGATCGGATGAACACGGACATACGGTCCGTGTTCATCTGATCACCCCATAGAGGAGAGCAGAGAAAAGACAGGGTGGTCCCTGCACATTGTGCGGAGACCACCCTGTCAACCAGCGGCTCAGCTGGGATCAACGGAGTGATCCCCGCTGAGCTTACGGACATACGGAGGCGGATCATTACTGATCCGCCCCGCGTGAAAAGGGCCTAAGTTATGCAGCACTGCACTGCGGGAACCATAGTCCAGAGGAGAAAGGACTCTTGTAATCAAGAGCTTGAGCAGGAAGTGCTGAGTTAAGGCGTCCCGACAGCCAGAATCACCTGGGTGCAGAGCAGAGAGTGGACTAATCGCTGTTTGTGACTGGATTGTTTGCTGCTGGCTGCTCTGGGGATTTACTATCTGCTGCTAGAGAGACTGAGCCCTTTAGGAACTGACCATACAGCAATCTAGTAGCCTTATTGCTGTCTGCAAGTTAGACTAGGACTGTTCTCATGTGTACCAACGGTAGCCGGCTGAAGAATTAGGACTAAAGACTGTCCCTTTACAGCTGCTACACAGAGACCTTCACATATTGCTTATGCTAAGAGGTCCCTCTCAGGGGACATTGCAACATATCCTAGCCATTCTCCTAGAGTGCACTCTAGACTAGTTATAGTATTATTATTTGCATTGCAATTGAAGCTGAACTTCACCCAAAAGGTAAAGTTCCGCTTTGCCGCCTCCTCCCTTCTCCTTTAACACTTTTGGACACATTTTTTTTCTTAAACGGGTACCTAGTTTTGACAACTACCCACTTCCGCTCGAATCACCTAGGCGATCCATGCGGAGGATCCCCACCCCTTTCATTTTGGATTGTGCACAAAGGGCATATCAGCTTACGCATGCGCAATAGAAAGCTGGATGTGAAGCCACTACGATTCACAACCGGCTTTCCTTAGTAAACATGCCAGCGCCGGGGACCTGAAGACTGGTGAAGACAGGGCTGGATCCTTGGTCAGGTAAGTGTCTGTATATTAAAGGTGAGCAGCATTTTTAGTGCAGAAAAATCACACAGAACTGCACTTAGAGCCAGTTCACACCACAAAAACTGATGTATTTTTGCATGCGTGTTTGTAACACCTTTTTGATTCTGGTGAATTTTTACTATACTAGGGTCCAGTGTGTCTTTGATGCGTTTTGATGCGTTCCAGTGCATTTTTGATGTATTTTACTGTGTTCCGGTACAGTCCAGTGTGGGAAAAATGCAGCATGTTCTACTTTTTTTTTCTGGAACTGAAGAGCCCTGGAACTGACTGCACTGGTGTGAGCTATGCCTTTGGACACCATATAACCTACTTTCCATGTGTTTTTGATGCAGAACAAAAACTCACTGGACTGCATGTGGTGTAAACTGTTCCTTAACTGCTTGTGGACCGCCGCACGACAATAGAATGGCACGGCTGGGCACAAGGGCGTACATGTACGTCCCCTTTAAGAACCCAGCCGTGGGTCGCGAGCGCCAGCAGCGGCGCACTCGCGACCCCAGGCCGAAGCTCCGTGACCGCGCCCACGGACCCGATCGCCACCGGTGTCCCACAATCGGGTCACAGAGCTGAAGAACGGGGAGAGGTGTGTGTAAACAAACCTTTCCTTGTTCTTCTCCGTGGCTTGTCACTGATCGTCTGTTCCCTGTCATAGGGAACAACGATCAGCCACGCCTCCTTACAGTTATGCCGCGTACACACGGTCGTTTTTTGCGATGAAAAAAACGACGTTTTCTGTAAAGTAAAAAACGACGTTTTTGAAACGTCACTTTTCAAAGACAATTTTGCATACACACCATCGTTTTTTCACAAAAAGCGAGGTTACGTTCACCACTCTTTTCCATTGAAGCTCGCTTCATAACTAGCTTTTGGGCATGCGCGGGTTGAAAAACGTCGTTTTGAAAGACGTTTTTGCTACACACGGTGACTTTTTGTGAAACAAAAAACGACGTTTTGAAAAACGACACAAAAAATTCAAGCATGTTGGAATTTTTTTTTGGTCGTTTTTTTGAAGACAAAAAACGACGTTTTGCCCACACACGATCAATTTAAATGACGTTTTAAAAAACGTCGTTTTTTTTTCATCGCAAAAAACGACCGTGTGTACGCGGCATAAGAATGACACACTAGGACACACTTAACCCCTACAGGTTAACCCCTTCACTGCCATTGTCATTTTTACAGTAATCAGTGCATTTTTATAGCACTGATCACTGTAAAAATGACAATGGTCCCAAAAATGTGACAAAAGTGTCCGATGTGTCCACCACATCACTATAAAAATCGCAGATCGCCGCCATTAGCAGTAAAAAAAATCATTAATAAAAATGCCGTAAAACTATCCCCTATTTTATAGCTTTTGTGCAAACCAATCAATAAACTCTCATTGCGATTTTTTTTTTTTTTACCAAAAATATGTAGAAGAATACGTATCGGCCTAAACTGAGGGAAAATAATTACTTTTTTTATATATTTTGGGGGATATTTATTATAGCAAAAAGTAAAAAATATTGAATTTTTTTTCACAATTGACGCTCTATTTTTGTTTATAGCACAAAAAATAAAAACCGCAGAGGTGATCAAATACCACCAAAAGAAAGCTCTATTTGTGGGGAAAAAAGGACGTCAATTTTGTTTGGAAGCCACGTCGCAAGAAAGCACAATAGTCAGTAAAAGCGACGCAGTGCCGAATCGCAAAAAGGGGCCTGGTCCTTTAGCTGCATAATGGTCCGGGGCTTAAGTGGTTAAAGCAAAAAAATATTAAAATTTAGGAAAAGTTAAAAGTTGACAGATTGTGAGGATTGCGGGTGGATTGCACTGTACATTGTGGTTGATCTTTGTTTGATTATTGTACTCCTTTTCTCTTGGGAGCTGTGTGTATTCTCACCCTCGTGTATTGTACTGTTATGTCTGCATACATGTGCTGGTTTTTTGATACAAAGTGTAACCTCTGTTACCTGGTAAATAAAAATGTCTTTAAGCCCTGGTTCCCATTGGTACGATTGACATGTCAAATTAGCAGCGCTGATTTTGAAGCGGCGCTGCACCGATTTCAAAAAGTAGCTTCTGTACTACTTTTTGCGATTTTGGGCTGCGACACCTGCACAGACGTTCCTAAAATTGCGGCCGAAATCGGGACTGACACGTGAGTGAAATCGCACAAATTCAGCTGAACTTACACCACTTAATTCCTGCAGCTCAGTGTATATCTGGGCTTAAAAAAAAAAAGAACTTCTTAGTCCTGTCTAGTAAGTATAGGGTTAAAGTTTTTCATGTCACAAGGTGCCTAACCAAAAACTGAAACATCGTGGCAATTTAAAACCACAGTGGAAAAAACAAGTCAAGTCTTAGAACACCTATAAACCACATTCATAACTGCTCTGTATGCCAGTCAGGTGATACATAGAATAAAGCTCTTTACTTACAGCTCAAAGGACTGCTTAAGACAAAATGCGACTTTGGACTGAAATTCTATTTCTCATCCTTCTACAAAAAGGTTAGTAAATTTCACTTTTAGCTGAGAAATCTGGACTTTAACACTCCCCATAGTTATCAAATGACAGTCTCCCAAATAGTGCATTTTTACCACATTTATTTACAATCAAATAGCAAAATTGTATCCCTTAACAGCTTTAAGCAGCTATTTAACTGGTTAAGCCCGGGACCATTATGCAGGTTAAGGACCTGGCCCCTTTTTTGCGATTTGGCACTGTGACGCTTTAACTGACAATTGCGCAGTCGTGCGACGTGGCTCCCAAACAAAATTGGCGTCCTTTTTTCCCCACAAATAGAGCTTTATTTTGGTGGTATTTGATCACCTCTGCAGTTTTTTTTTTTTTCGCTATAAACAAAAATAGAGCAAAAATTAAAAAAAAAATCAATATTTTTTACTTTTTGCTATGTAAATTTTCCCAAAAAATATATAGAAATAAATAAATGTTTCCTCAGTTTAGGCCGTTACGTATTCTTCTACATATTTTTGGTAAAAAAAAAAAAACGCAATAAGCGCTTATTGATTGGTTTGTGCAAAAGTTATAGGGCCAGATTTAGGTAGATGGGCGAATCTTCATTTTGGAGTAACTTTTCTCATTTACGTTACTCCGCCGAAACTTTAGGAGCAAGTACTGTATTCACACAGCACTTGCTCCTAAAGTTGCGGCGGCGTGGCGAAAATGAGCCGGCGGAATTCAAATTGGGCGGGTAGGGGGTGTGTATTATTTAAACTAGGCGTGATCCCACGGCGAATGTACTGCGCATGCGTCGACTATCAGTGCGCATGCTCCAAATTCTGTCAGTGAACGTCAATGACGTCAATCCCCATTCACGGACGTTTTAGGCAAACGACTCAAATTTTTTTTTCGACGCGATGACGACGGCCATACTTAACATAGGATACTCCACTAGGGGGCTGGTTTATCTTTACGCCGCGTATCTCTTACGGAAACGTCGGAAAGTCACTGCGTCGGGCCCGAATACGATCGTGAATTGCCGATTCTCGCTGATTAACATATTCTCGGCGTTGATCAGCGGGAACGCCCCGCGCGCCATTTTTAAAATTGCAGTTCCGATACGACGGCGAAATACAATTGCGCCGCTCATATAGGAACTCCAAACCGGCGTTTCTTGTTTTCTGCTTACTGAAAACAGAAACGCCGGCTCAAAGTGAGAGTTAGGCTGGAGTATCACTGATACTCCAGAGCAGGGATCTCCAAACTACGGCCCTCCAGGTGTTGTGGAACTACACATCCCATGAGGCATTGTAAAACTCTGACATTCACAGACATGACTCGGCATGATGGGAATTGTAGTTCCTGAACAACTGGACAGCCATAGTTTGGAGACCCATGCTCCAGAGTAACTCTACCTGAATCTGGCCCATAGTGTTTACAAAATAGTGGATCGTTGTATCGCATTTTTATTAATCATTTTTTTTTTACTAGTAATGGCGGCGGTCAGCGTTTTTTTTTCGTGACTGCGACATTATGACGGACACATAGAACACTTATGATACATTTTTGGGACCATTGTAATTTTCACAGCAAAAAGTGCTATAAAAATGAACACATTACTGTGAAAAATGACAATGGTAGTGATGGTGTTAACCACTAGGGGGTGCTGTAGGGGTTAAGTGTGACCACAAGTGTGTTTCTTACTGTAGGGGGGCGTGGCTGTACGTGTGACATCACTGATCGTCATCCCCTATGGCAGGGAACAGACGATCAGTGACACTGCCACAGAGAAGAACGGGAAAGGTTTGTTCTTCAGCTCCTGTGACCCGATTGCGGGACTCTGGCGGTGATCGGTCCCACAGTCATGGAGCTTCGGACCGGGTCGCGAGCGAGCCATCAGCGGCACGCTCGTGATCCACAGCTGGGTTCTTAAAGGGGTCGTACATGTACACCCTTGTGCCCAGCCGTGCCATTCCGTCGACGTATATCGTCGTATGGTGGTCCTTAAGTGGTTAAGGGCCAATGGCATCGGACATAATGGAACACTTTCTGCTATCACTATTGTATGTGTATCTAGCTTACCTCTATTGCCAGCTCTAGTTATATTACGTATAGCATGTGGAATTTCACACCGTTATAAATTATTATAACATATGGAGTAAGCTAGGATGACCAGACATCCCCGGTTTAAGGGGACAGTCCCCGGATTGAGGACACTGTCCCAGGACCAAATCTGTCCCCGGTTTTGTCCCAGGATTGGATTTGAACAGGGGCTGGAGCAATTTCAAAGACATTCAGTGCAGAATAAAAAAAAAAAAAGAATTACACACCTCCACTCTGCCGCTCCTACTAGCTTAGGAGGGGTGTATTTTTTTTTCATTATGTGTGCCTCCTTTTCATGATCATGTGCTGGTCAAAGTGGAGGGACTATTTCTTCAGTTTCGGGTGCATGCCCATTCAGCTCCACTCGCATGTTCTTCTATCTTGGCTCAAGTCCCGGCCAGCCGTCTGCCTGTTTATCGCCTTGCCTTCCCTGGTGGAGGGATCTTCCTCTGCACCCCATCCAGTAGTAGCCAAGGCTCGGAGAGTGAGACTTGACAGGCTGTGAGGTGGGCAGCGACTGGCAGAAAGTCGCTGATTGCCGCCATTACTAGTAAAAAAATATGTCCCCGGATTTTATTTTAAAAATCTGGTCACCTTAGAGTAAGCTCCACTGATCTACAATAGGATTACATGTTGCAATTTTCAAGTACTACTTTAGTCCACAAGAGAGGTTTTGACAATGACTATCACTCAAAATGTACAAAGCAGAGGGCTTAAGAAGAACTGGGGAGAGCAAGTATCCCTCCAATGGCACCCTGATTATTCTACAAATGACAAGAAAAGAACTGTAAGCGCAAACACTTGTGTACATATAAAAATACCACAGGCAATATATGAACAATGAAAGTTCATCAGTCCATAAAGAAATAACAGTTCAAGAGGGGGTGGTAGGCGACAGCTGTCCTCAGAGAAAAGCCAACTCTGTAAGCAGGATGAGAAGAGGGAAAACACAGGAAGCACCACCAAGTATAAAATGTTTGGTACAATTTATTAATTTAGTAAGTAATGCACTTACAAAAACAGAGTAAAAACAGGCTCATCTATGTGTGGCGATGCGAACCGGTATCCACGGTTAACGTCCACGAGAAGGCAGATGTTGTAGAGAGCAGCAATGCGTCCTGTGGCCACCATGAAGTCAGCCGGGACTGGCGTGGAACGCAAGGAAATTACATCACCGGAAGCGGAGAGGCATCAAGGGAGGAAAGGCTGGAGAAACAAGGCTACGAGCACTCCGAGCATCGTCTTCTTCTACAGGCCTACCTGTACAGTACAAGGCTTTTTTTCCATAGAAGCTGTTGGGCACTTCCAGGTTTAAACACTTGCTCCCTGGCGATTGGAGAGCTCTAGACCTGGGAGCCAGGGTCTTAAATAGGCTCTGCCTGACCCAAGATGGCTGCTAGAGTCACATGGGCTGGCGGCATCCAATAAGATCACTTCCCCAGTGACCCAGGAAACCATGTTCCTCATGACTTCCTCGTCACCTGCATTGGAGAAAAAGGACTGTACCTTCCTACAGGCACACCAAGAGGAGGAAGATCCAGGAGCGACGCCCGGGGACCCAAGAAGAGGAGGATGGCGATCACTCTGTGCAGTTTTATTGCAGAGTAGGTAAGTATATCATGTTTGTTATTTAAAAAAATATTGACTTTAAAGTAGAACTTCACTCTCTTGAATATTTTTCATCCTTATGCTGCTAGAATTAGCAAATAGATAGGAAAGTATATCATATTTACTTGTGTTAAACTTTTTTTCTATTTCTTCAGTTACTTTCTGGTTTCTATGCCTAGTTAAGTGATGTCACCCATAAGTTTAACGGTAAATCCGGTATCAAGGGGGATGTGGAAAGAACATGGAGATTGAATGAATCCCATCTTGGACAAAAAGAGATTGTCACGATACTGGATGAGATACATAAAACGGAAATTAAACATAAGGTTCATCGGAAGTTAGAAGAGGCGCAAAATAGGAAAGGTTAAGGATAGACCTAAAACAACTACTGGATCGAAAAGTTCAAAACAAGCAGAGATACTTTGCCCATCGTTTTTATGAACAGGGAAACAAGAGTGGGAGATTATTAGCTAGACAACTAAAGAAACAATAGGAACAACGTCATGTTCATAATATTAGAGCAGGAAATAAGCAAATAATAGACTCCCAAGCAATAGCAGCTGAATTTCACTGTTTCTATTCATCGCTGTATAATATAGACCAGGCATCGAGGGAGGGGGGGGTAACATATGGGGGGCAGGAGGATAAGATTTGAGAATATATAGTGACCTCAGGACTACAGGGTATATCGCCAGAAGCCCTGGAGGAGCTGGAATAATAAATCTCCAACGAAGAGCTGGAGGAAGTGATTTCAGCCTCAAGCTTGGACAAAAGTCCGGGACCGGATGGCCTCACAAACATGTATTATAGGAAGTTTGCCCCAATCCTGCGGGCCCCACTGGGTAGATATTTCAATGATATTTCATATTCGAAACCTTTGCCGGCAGAGACTCTGCTGGCATATGTGACGGTTCTCCCAAAAGAGGGGAAGGACCCCCAGAGTTGTTCCAGCTACAGGCCCATCTCCGTTTTGAACTCCGACGTGAAGCTCCTGTCCAAAATATTGGCCTTGAGGTTACAGGAATATATAGTTAAAGGATCACTAAAGGAATTTTTTTAAGCTAAATAACTTCATTTACCTTACTGCAATCCTGGTTTCATGTCCTTATTGTTAATTTTTGCTGTAATTCTGCTCTGATCTCCACAATTCCTGCTTGTCTGGCTCCTTATGAAAAATCTCATGGCAGCTTTTCACTGTGGTCCAAGCTGTCATTACTGTGTGTCTAAAACTCCTCAGAACCAATCAGATTAATTTTTTTTAAAAAAACACTGCCCGGTATTTGTTTGTTTTTGTTCTGTGTGTCTCTTTACTTTACAGAAACTTGAAACCAGTTTACAAATGAAACTAAACTGCAGGCACATTATATAATTTATTTTTATCTATTTTTAATCATTTTTAAAATGAATAAGTTTACTTTTATGTCTCCATACCCTGTAAACAGTCATTTCAGCAAAAAATAGTTTTTCCTTTAGTGACCCTTTAAATTGATCTATTTGGATCAAACAGGGTTCATGAAGGGCCGAGAGGCGAGGGACAATACCATTTGCGCCCTCCATGTTATGCACTGGATGCATAAAGGACCAAATCAGAAACTGAGTGTAGTAATCTCAATGGATGCAGAGAAAGCTTTTGATAGGATGGGCTGGGGGTTCATGGTCGGAGTTCTGCGGGAGATGGGCCTGAAAGAAAGGATGATGGGATGGGTGATGGCATTATATGCAAATCCCAGAGCAAGGGTAAAAGTAAACGGGAGATTATCAGATTATTTTGGGATACGAATGGGACTAGGCAGGGGTACCCCCTGTCCCCACTGTTATTTGCTCTGGTGTTGGAGCCCTTTTTATGTACAATTAGGGGAAATAGAAAGATCAAGGGGATTGTAATTGTATCTACAGAACATAAGATATCAGCGTACGTGGATGATTTATTACTGTACCTTTTCTCACCTCAGGAATCCATAACAGAATTAATGAAGGAGATAGAGAAATTTGTTTTTTTATCAAATTTCTAAATAAATATTGAAAAGTCGGTAGTTATGCCAATTCATGTATCCCTGAGGGTGAGAAAAAAGTTACAGAGAGCTTTCCCCTTTGAATGGCGTACAGACGCTCTATCTAGGGACCTATATAACACCAAATATAAAACGGTTATACGATCTAAATTATGGTCCATTGGTTGCTTCGATAATACAAGACTTGAAGAAATGGAGAGGCCACACTTTGACTTGGTTTGGGAGGGTAAATGCGCTCACGATGAATATAATCCCTAGGCTTTTCTATGTTTTGCATGCCATTCCGATACCTCTGCCACAGATTATTTTCAAGCAAATAAGGAGTACCCTTACAACTTTTGTATGAGGAGATAATAACCCCAGACTGGCAAATGAGTTGCTGAGGAGACCAAAGGGGGAGGGAGGGGTAGGCCTCCCGGATATAGGGATCTACTACAGAGCCATGGCCCTGGTTCGTATAATGAACTGGTGCCATGATACAGATAGTAAAAGATGGGTACCTTTGGAGAAAACGTTGGCAGGAAGGAATTTGGCAGGGGCACCATGGATACCGGCCGTTCATAGGGGATTGTCGGAATATGTATCACCCCTGACCAAAGCAACACTTACAATATGGGACAGAATGAATAAGACAGGAAGATTTGCTCCCCCGGTCTCACCCTTGACACCCCTGGAAGGCTATAAGGCATTATTAAGCTTGTTTTTAATATATATATATATATATATATATATATATATATATATATATATATAAAATAGAAAGAAAAGGGTGAAACAGTATCCATAGTAATCCAAGGGGAAAGGGGAACGAGGGTTATATGTTAAAGCGGTATTTCACCCTAAATATAAGATCTCCCATGTGATCCAGCATACTGGCGTCAGCGCCAGTATGCTGTTTTTTTTTTTTTTAATCACACACTTACTGTATTATGCTAGAATTTCTTTTTTTTTTCCCGTGGTGGACTGCGCCAGTATAGCGCGTCACATCTTCCGAAAATACCCGATATGGACTCGGGTAATCTCGGCGAAAATGCGGCGCCTGCGCACAGACCTAGGAGCTGACTGCGCAGGCGCCGTATTTCTCCTACGGCTATGGCGCGTCACGCCCTCCGAAATAGGACTCGGAGAAATACGGCGCCTGCGCAGTCAGCTCCTAGGTCTGTGCGCAGGCGCCGCATTTTCGCCGAGATTACCCGAGTCCATATCGGGTATTTTAGGAAGATGTGACGAGCAATACTAGAGCCGTCCACCGCGGGGGAAAAAAATTAAATTCCATCATAATACAGTAAGTGTGCGATTAAACAAAAAAAAAAAAAAGCATACTGGCGCTGACGCCAGTATGCTGGATCACATGGGAGATCTTATATTTAGGGTGAACCTCCGCTTTAAAAGGATTTTATAGGGAGAAATTGTATGCATTGTTTTTGTCTGTCTCTGTTTATTGTTTCTTTTTTACTTTGATTGTAAAATGAGATTTGTTATAATAAAGGAAAAAGGTAATTATTAAAAAAAATTATAATTATGTCATACATCCAGGCATTTTAGATTGAGCAGCCCATACCAGGCACTGACTGACAACTCATGGGGCCCCGGCAACTCATGGGACCCCGACAATACTAATGACACTGGCTGGGAAGTGGGTAAACATCAGGGGAATTCAAAGGGTTAGATGTGTGCCTGGCCAGTGTTTGCGTGTACTGTGATTGGTGCTTTTATTAAGAAAAATCTAAATCTGACAGGACAGAGCTCTGCCTTGTTTACACAGGCAGGGCTCCTATCTCGTGTAAATTCATGATGACCAGTGGGTGCAACTGCAACCGTTGATTGACATCTGCTGTGTTTAGTCACAGCATGGTCAGGTCGCTGGCGGTGTGCACTTGCTACCCGGAAGTGTCAGATCACATACTAGATAAACTAGTACTAGGTATGTGATCTGGAGCAGCCTTGCTGCTGTATATCTTTGTCTAGGATGGAGCGAGAGATAGGGATATGGGAAAGTAGGGGAGGGAAAGAGGGGGGGGAAGAGAGAGATAGGGAGGGAGAAGGAGAGGGGGGTGAGAGAGAGGGAGTGCGAGAGAAGGGGATTTAGGTAGTGGGAGGAAGAGTGGGGGGTAGTGAGAGAGGGGGAGAGAGAAAGAGAGGGGGAGGGGGTGTAGGAAGAGAGGGGTAGTGAGAGAGTGGGAGGGGGATGGAAAAGAAGAGGGGGGTTAGGAATAGAGGGGGAGAGGGTGTAGGAAGAGGAGGGTCTTGAGAGAGGGGGTGGGAGAAGGAGAGGGGTGTAGGAAGAGAGGTGGTAGTAAAAGAGGGGGGGGAGGAAGAGGGGGTAGTGAGAGAAGGGGGAGAAAAGGAGGGGGTGTAGGAAGTGGGGAGTAGTGAGAGGGGGAGGGGTATAGAAAGATGGGGCAGTGAGAAAAGTGGGAGAGGGTGGGGATGTAGGAAGTGGGTGGTAGTGGGAGAGGGAGAGGGGGAGGAGGGTATAGGAAGTCGGGGGTAGTGAGAGAAGGGAAGAGGAAGAGGCGATGTAGGAAGTGGGGGTAGTGAGAGAGGGGGAGGGAGGCTAGGGGTGTAGGAAGAGGGAGTAGTAAGAGAAGGGAGAGGGGGATGTAGGAAATGGAGGGGTAGTGAGAGAGGGGGAGGCAGGTGAGGGGGAGAGGGGTGTAGAAAGTGGTGAGTAGTGAGAGAGGGGGAGGGGTGAAGAAGGCAGGCTGTCACACTCCAGTTCTTAGCTGCTCACCAGTCCCTTCTCCCACCATCACAGCCAATAACACTTACCCAGTCCAGGCCCCTCTCTCTCCTTTCAGGACCAGGAGCCTGTAGACACCATCCATCCCACGGCTAAATTCATCCTGCCACAACCACCCAGGAGCATCTCATAGGTCCCTCTACTCGCCCCAACCCTTGGGCACTCATGAAGATAACAGAAGGTAGTAGAGTGTAGACATGGGATCGACATTAGAACATGGGGCCCGGCAGCCAGGCTGCCAACCAGGCAAATGCCCGGTATGCAAATACCAGGAGTCTTCAGGAGGGGAGGCAGGATTCTCAGCTGAGCCTCTAAGGAAGATGGGTTCCAGGAAGTAATTGCTACATGAATCATCTGCCCTTATTTAAGATGGCCACTACCAGAAATGCCAGGAGGTGTTTTTCAAAATGATTTCCCAGCACAATAAAGCATGGAAAAAAATGAATGGATGGCTGAGTTTGCTTTGAATATTAAAAATGAATTATTTTAGCATTTTTGCTTTGTGGTGCCCAGATGCGATGCAGTTCCATTTTAATTATAGCCCTTCATGGAATCAGATACAAACTTTGCTCCGAAGAAGCAAACTGATCGATTATTTTTGAACATTAAGTGTGTGCTGATGATTTCAAATCAAATACAGATGTAACATTTATACATGTTAAAGTTAGTTGTCTTTAATAATAAATGCATTTTTGTCTATACAGGTTCCTGCCTGGAAATAGTAGGAGGTCGCAAAGTTGCTCGCTATGCAAGGCCATATATGGCATTAATAAGTTCGCCTGAAAAAATATGTGGTGGAGTCCTAATACATCCCAAATGGGTTTTAACAGCTGCTCATTGTAAAGTGTAAGTGTTAAGAGGTTTAGCAAAAGCCATGATCAGACCCATGATGGGTGCAGATAATGACCCGTATACTTAGCCCAATCTTTCTGTAGAAAGAAAAAATACATACTCCAAACTTCTGCTTTTTTACAAAAAGACAGTTACGAAAAAAGGGAAAATAGAATCATTATGGGGCTTATTTCGAATGGAGTTCAGATATCAATATTTACTCCACATTGCACTTTGCATTTACAACTAATTAATAAAATGCAGGCCATGGGGTGTTCTCTGCATAATGCTGCAAAGAACATTCCTTTAAAGGTGGAGAGGCTGGTTATCTGGATTTTACAGATCAGGTGTCCTGGTTCTCCTCTTCCAGGCGCTTTTCCCAATTAATTACAATAATAACAAGTATTAGAGTCCTAAAGCAAATATAGTGGTAGGTACAACTGTAAAGTGCACCAAAGAACTTTAAAAACATGTTTTCTTATCTACACTAAAATCTAGGTAACTTCCAGGACCTTACATGCAGGGCCACCATCAGGAATTATGGGGCCCTTTACACAGCTTCAGGCATGGGCCCCTGGGGACCTGCTTACATATTATTCATCTGTTATTGTCTTTCAATTTATTTATACACTACAATCATTTTATTTGCCAGTTTGCACACTCTATCACTGTTGTACAAATTTACCTTTGATGCAAATTGTTAGTTTATTCTAGCTATTTTTAGTCATTTACTACTTTATTTATTTGGAGCGCAACACCGTCCTTTGATTTTCTCTATACTTTGCTGGGGGTAGCGTTTGGCCCATTCAGTAGTTGCGGCACTTCTGACCATTGCCCATATAGACCCCATTTAGCGTGGGAATAACTATTTTACCTAACTATTTTACCTAACTGATGCAATGCAACTCAGGGCATTAAAATTTTCTGTAATTGTTCAGCCTTCTGGAAGAATTAAGGCCACACTTGGGGTTCTCTATAATTTTCGAGTTGGCCACCATTGCCCCAGAGTAAAACTCCACGCAACCCCACTGTGTTGCTTTAACTGACAATTGCGCAGTCATGCATCGCTATACCCAAATAACAATAGAGAATTCTTTGGTGGAATTTGATCACCTCTGCGGTTTTTATTTTTTGCACTATAAACAAAAAAAGACCAACAATTTTGAATAAAAAAAAACAACATTCCCTACTTTCAGCTATAAAACATTCCAATAAAATAATTTTAAAAAAAATCGAATTTCTTCATCAGTCTAGGCCAATGCCATGTTTGACCTACCTGATACCTCCCCAAGATATCAGGTGTTCTATACTACCTAGCTATACATTTGTAATGCATTTCCATCGTCTTGTTATTAACAGATGAGCCATGTACAAGTTTCAGAATTGTTCCCACTTCTTGATTCCTTCCTCATCCCCCCAGTTCCCTCTCCCACTTTTTTATGAATGTTGGCATCTCCAGCTTCTCCACTTCCATCAAAATGTTATATATTCAAGATATGTTTCCACGTGTTGTTACCATATTTCATAAGCGTTCCATTGCTGTTAAATCATCCCCTTCCCTTAACAGATGAGGGAGTGCAACTCTGAAGTGTCTAAGCTGGTAATACCTAAATTCATTTATTTATTCATCAAATTCTTTTTTTATTTTTAAATCTTGTATAGTGCATTATTTGTACTTTAAGCCGATGTTTATGCCTTTAACCTTTTAACACATATTATCTGTCTTAGGGATTCAACTACTACAGTTACTCTAGGATCTTTATTACAGACAAAATCAAATAAGGATACACAAAAGTTCCATGTTTTAAAATGGATTCCTAATAAAAAATTTGATCCAAGTACAAATGATAATGATATCCAGATCTTAGAGGTAGGTGTATTAATCCTCCACAGACGTATTAGATGTAATCTCATGCCCAGTAATTGTACTGAAATTCACGTGCTGTGAAATTAAAATATCAGTATCTGATCATGCAGAATGCTAGGGTTTCAGTTAAGGTTCAGGTTCAGTGCTACTATGGGTTTTCTGTGAATTCCCTGAATTTGCAAAGTTCATGAACCATAAACGTTTGTATCAAAACTTCTCAGATTCACCACCAGAAAAAAGGAACAACCAATAATGCTGTGCATTACCCTTCTTTGGTCATCTGTCAATTATGTACAGTGGGGAAAATAATTATTTGATCTCTTGCAGATTTTGTAAGTTTGCCCATTACATATAGATGAAGGGCCAGATTCTCAAACAAGTTGCAATGGCGTATATGGAGATGCGCGGCGTATGTGCTACTATGCGCCATCTTATCCATGTGCCGCAGCCACAGAACCAGATACGCCTGAAATTAGGATTCGTCTGACCGGCATAACTGTTCTAAGTCTGCGTAGCGTAGGCGCATATTTACGCGCGTCACGTCTGGCGTTCTCATTGATTTTGTATGCAAATATGCAAATGAGGGAGATACGGGGATTCCCGAACGTACGTGCGCCAGACGCCGGCTATATGCGCCGCGTTTATTACACGTGTTTGGCGTTAATTTACCCCTCATAAAACAGGGGTAACTTTGCCCCTGACGTGTGGAAGTCAGCAGGAGAGCTAATACAGCAGCACCGTTACGGACGAGCTGAGCAAACACACTTGCAGGACAACACATCTGTATGCTAACATGCCAGGGGCAGGCATGGTCATAGCACTACTAGTGGCTTTAGAGGGGCGTAGAAGGAGGAGAGCACGGGAGAGGATATACCGAACACGCATGAGCCTCTTTGGCATGGGTCGGATTTGGAGGTGTATCGCATCTTCAGATTCAGCCCTGCTGCCCAGCGAGGTTCTCGCTGGAAATAACCACAGCCCTGCAGGATGAGGATGACCTCACCAGCAGGACACAACGCTCACATGCACTGCAGCCACTGGACAAGGTACTGGCAACACTCCATTTCCTTGCCAGTGGATCATTCCAGCGTACAAGTGGAGTCGTGTCTGGGATGTCACAAACCAGCATGAGCAGATGTGTGCACCAGGTTATCCCCGCAATCCTCAGACGCATGTCTCACCACATCATCAGACCCACCACTGAGCGTCTGCGGCATAAGACAATGCTGGATTTCTACAAAATTTACGGATTCCCACGCACCGTGGGGGCCATTGATTGCACACATGTTGCACTACAGCCCCCCCCCCCCCCCTGACACAGAGCATATATACCGCAATCGGAAGCATTGGCATTCCATCAACGTACAGGTGATAGTCGATGCCCAAGGACTCATATGGCACGTCCGTGCCAAACACCCCTGATCCAGCCATGACAGCTACATATCAGTGGCGGCTGGTGCTCAAAATATTTGGGGGGGGGGGGGCGCAAACGAAAAAAAAAAATATTGCAGCCTCACTGTGCCCATCACATGCAGCCACTGTGCCATGACACCAAATGCAGCCACTGTGCCATCAATTGTCATCACTGTGCCATGCCATCAAACACAGCAACTGTGCCATCAATTGTCACCACTGTGCCATGCCATCAAATGCAGCCACTGTGCCATGCAACACAGCAACTGTGCCATCAATTGTCACCACTGTGCCATGCCACCAAATGCAGCCACTGTGCCATCAATTGTCACCACTGTGCCATGCCAAACACAGCAACTGTGCCATCAATTGTCACCACTGTGCCATGCCATCAAATGCAGCCACTGTGCCATGCAACACAGCAACTGTGCCATCAATTGTCACCACTGTGCCATGCCACCAAATGCAGCCACTGTGCCATCAATTGTCACCACTGTGCCATGCCACCAAATGCAGCCACTGTGCCATCAATTGTCACTACTTGGCCATGCCATCAAACACAGAAACTGTGCCATCAATTGTCCCACTGTGCCATGCCAAATGCAGCCACTGTGCATCAATTGTCACCACTGTGCCATGCCATCAAACACAGCAACTGTGCCATCAATTGTCCCACTGTGCCATGCCATCAAATGCAGCCACTGTGCCATGCAACACAGCAACTGTGCCATCAATTGTCACCACTGTGCCATGTGCCACCAAATGCAGCCACTGTGCCATCAATTGTCACCACTGTGCCATGCAACACAGCAACTGTGCCATCAATTGTCACCACTGTGCCATGACACCAAATGCAGCCACTGTGCCATCAATTGTCACCACTGTGCCATCAATTGTCACCACGGTGCCATGCCATCAAACGCCACCACTGTGCCATCAATTGTCACCATTGTGCCATGCCAACAAACGCAGCCACTGTGCCATCAATTGTCACCACTGTGCCATGCCATCAAATGCAGTCACTGTGCCATCAATTGTCACCACTGTGCCATGCCATCAAATGCAGTCACTGTGCCATCAATTGTCACCACTGTGCCATGCCATCATATGCAGTCACTGTGCCATCAATTGTCACCACTGTGCCATGCCATCAAATGCAGTCACTGTGCCATCAATTGTCACCACTGTGCCATGCCATCATATGCAGTCACTGTGCCATCAATTGTCACCACTGTGCCATGCCATCAAACGCCACCACTGTGCCATCAATTGTCACCACTGTGCCATGCCATCAAACGCAGCTACTGTGCCCATCAATTGTCACCACTGTGCCATGCCACCAAATGCAGCCACTGTGCCATCAATTGTCACCACTGTGCCATGCCATCAAACACAGAAACTGTGCCATCAATTGTCACCACTGTGCCATGCCATCAAATGCAGCCACTGTGCCATGCAACACAGCAAATGTGCCATCAATTGTCACCACTGTTCCATGCCACCAAATGCAGTCACTGTGCAATCAATTGTCACCACTGTGTCATGCAACACAGCAACTGTGCCATCAATTGTCACCACTGTGCCATGCCACCAAATGCAGCCACTGTGCCATCAATTGTCACCACTGTGCCATGCCATCAAACGCCACCACTGTGCCATCAATTGTCACCACTGTGCCATGCAATCAAACGCCACCACTGTGCCATCAATTGTCACCACTGCGCCATGCCATCAAACACAGCTACTGTGCCCATCAATTGTCACCA
The DNA here is from genome assembly GCA_029574335.1 of Rana kukunoris. Lineage (NCBI taxonomy): Eukaryota > Metazoa > Chordata > Amphibia > Anura > Ranidae > Rana > Rana kukunoris. Next base: position 78,273,693 of record CM056049.1, read on the forward strand.
CTGTGCCGTGCCATCAAACGCAGCCGCTGTGCCATCAATTGTCACCACTGTGCCATGCCATCATATGCAGTCACTGTGCCATCAATTGTCACCACTGTGCCCTTTAATTGTCACCACTGTGCCCCAAGCCACTGTGCTCATTGTCGCCTCTGTGCCCTTTGTCACCACTGTGCCCCATGATGCCACTGTGCCCCATGATGCCACTGTGCCCCATGATGCCCATTTCCCTGTAAAAAAAAAACACTTAACTGACGCTTCCATGTCCTCCCTCGATGTCTTCTGCGCCGTGGAGAAGCTTCAGCCAATCAGGTTCCTGATAACCAGAATCCGGGAACCTGATTGGCTGAAACGGCCGTCAGTCTTATGCAAGGACCGCAGGTTGTCTGCGCTCCGAGTATAGACTTCCGAGAGCTGGAGGGCGGTACTGGAAAAGCCTATCAAAGCCGCTGGCTTTGATAGGCAGTTCCCCTCAGCCAAACAACTGCCGCTATTCGGGTAACCGGCGACCCATGTCCGGTTATATGAATAGACCAGGCAGCTGGCAACAATAACACACGTTCAATGCATTGCATTGAACGTGTGTTATTTGCAAGAGGGGGTGGCGCTGCAGCGCCCTCTATAGACGGCCGCCAGAACTTCGGCTAAAATGTCAAAATTACATTTTAGCCGAATAAAAGTTCTTAAAGGACCCGTTTTTTTTTTTTTTGTGACTGCGGGAGGGGAGGCGGCGCCCGTGCATCCCTATGGGCGGGCCGCCACTGCTACATATACCGTCAAAGCCCCATCCCAGCAGAATTTTAACTGAACGTGACATGGGTGTCAGGCATGACTGTCCCCCCCCATGATGCACACATCACACGGGGCACATGCACTACTAACATCCTCCTGTCTTTTTCGTTCCAGGTGATGCGGCATATGTACTTGGGCCCCATCTTATGACTCCATTCCGGAAACCCCAAACCAGAGGAGAGAGAAGATACAATGAAGCACGTATCAAAACTCGTGCAGTGGTGGAGCGCACATTTGGGCTCCTGAAGTCCCATTTCCGATGCCTGGATAAGTCTGGGGGGGCCTGTTGTATTCCCCAAACTTTGTGTGTCAGATCATCGCTGCATGTTGCATTCTGCACAACTTAGCCGTGAGAAAGGGCCTGCAGATTGACCTACGTGATGACCTTAACCCCGAACCACACTGCCCCCCGCTGCCAGAGGAGACCCAGTCTGCTGAAGGAAGAGCAGTCAGGAGGCTCCTCGTGTTACGAATCTTTGACCGTTAAACACACACATTCATCATGGCACAGAGACAATGCACGCATGCACACCACTGTGGTCCCTAGATCACACACACCACATCCACATCATATTGGATTAGCCCAAGTCCGGCAAGGCCCCAATGGGTGACACCCCTTACTGGCAGGAGTGCCACCCCCCCACATTCACACACCATTCACACTGTAGCCTCCACTACTGATCGTGTGCAAGCATATAAAAAAAAAATTCTTAACCAGAGCATATAAAAAAAAAAAAATCTTAACCAGAGCATATAAAAAAAAACTCTTAACCAGAGCATATAAAAAAATAAATCTTAACCAGAGCATATAAAATAAAAAACTCTTAACCAGAGCATATAAAATAAAAAAATAAAAAATATCAAAAAGGCAATCACTTGTTCTGGCGTGGGCTCCGCCTGGTGCCCAGGCTCCTGGCCCTTAGTTGTCGGGGGGTGCCTCGGGTGGGGGGGGGTGGGTCATCAGGTGGAGAAGCATCCCCTGGTCTCTCCCTGGCTGCCTGGCTGCCCTCCAAAGCCTCAGCTATGCGGGTGAGGACCGCCTCCATAGAAACTGCCTGGGCCTGTACAGCCACTCTCAGGGCCTTGACCTCGCCCACAAGTTCCACTGTTGAGGACTGGAGCTCCCCCAGGCAGGTAACTGATGCAGACGTGTTGGCAGAGACATCCTGCAGAGTGTCACTTAAAGGGGCCTGAGGAGCCCAGGCTGTCTGCCAGCCGCCTCATCACCACCACGACTTCACCCATATGCCGGGTATGCCGGTCCTGCTCCCTTGAAAGATGTTCCCGAAGGAACTCAGGCACACCCCTTGTCTTCCTGGTTGCCTTCCTGGGCCGTGGAGTGGCTGGGGACCTTCCATAGGGGGAGGATCTTGAGGGGCTGGTGATGACGGGGATGGACCAGGGGGGACTGGACATGACGGGGGCAGACACTGAGGGGCTGGAGATGAGGGGGGTGGATGAGTGTGATGGTCCTGCCAACACACTTGGCTCCTCCATATAGAGGCACACCTCATGGTCCAAAGACACCACCTCCTCCTCAACCACCTCTCCAGTTGCGGACTGGGCACTCCCCTCCACCAATACTACCGGGCTTCCCAGGGGGTCAGAATGAGGCACAGGATGTTCCGGAGATGCCATGGGTTGGACACCAGCAGCAGACGGCCCAGCTCCCTTCTGCACATCTGTGGGTGACACAAAACATTCACATGTTGGTGGACCCACACACTTGACACATGTTCCCTTCCACCTCCCCCCACACACACATGCTACACACCAGATAGTAGATAAAACACACTTACCTGTCCTCAGGCCCAGAGCCACGGAGTCATAGCCAGGAACTCCCTCCACCTGCTCCCTCTGTAGGCAGCGGGCAACCACTCTCTCCTCTTCAGTGAGGCGGATCGCACAGGGTGGACCCCCTCCAGTGCCCCTGGCATGCCTGCTGATCTCACCCAGCTTGCCTCTGACCAGACACGGCAGGTCATGCATCTTCTTTGAGATGTCTTGGGGTCTCCTCACCTCATGTGACAGGGAATTGATCTGAGCGGTGATGCGCTGGAGTATCTCCTCATTTTTAGCCTTACTTGTGGTGCCACTCTGTCGGTGGAGAAGTTTTTTTTCCGTCTTTCTCTCCTTGGAGCAGACATGGCACATCACAAGCCGCAAAATTACATACACCACCGGAAATAAAATGGTGTAATTTTGCGAATGACGGGCGCATGTCCGGCCGCATTTATACACATTGCGTAGGCAGAGTGGGCCGGTGTTGCTCAGGTGTCACACTGTGCATAGTTGTGCACATGCGCAGAGGGGCGGTCCAGACGGTCGCGTCATTGCGCATGCTCCGTCCGTGCAAGCGCTCATTTGCATGGGGTCACGGTTCATTTAAATGGATCACGCCCACCTCCCTCCTAGTTTGAATTGCGTCGGCTTACGCCAAACAATTTACGTTACGCAGGCGCATCGTGGGGCGCAATTGCACTGAGAATATGGTGCTTGGCTCTCGAAGTTATGCCGGCATAGTGCATCTGATATGCGCTACGCCTGCATAAACATGCGCCGATGTACGAGAATCTGGCCTGAAGGGTCTATAATGTTTATCATAGGTGTATTTTAAATAATAAAGACAGAATATCAACCAAAAATCCAGACAAAAACACATGATACTTGTAACGGGAGGGCCCTTGGAATCCATAAGCGCTTAGAAAGTATGAGATACTCCTGGTTTAGCTTCACCGATGCCTCTTATGTGTAGATCACCCTGTGTCTCTAATAGGGGCACAGGGTGAATGAGAACCCCACTATGGTCTGTGCTAGTCACATTTAAAGCGGTATAGATATTGTATATATTGGGCCAGATTCAGATACATCCGTGTATCTTTGTGCGGGCGTAGCGTATCTCATTTACGCTACGCCGCCGTAACTTTGAGGCAGGTGCCGCATTCACAAAGAATTTGCTACCCAAAGTTACGGCGGCGTAGCGTAAATGGGCCGGCGTAACCGCGCCTAATTCAAAATAGGCAGGTAGGGGGCGTGAGCCATGTAAATGAATCGTGACCCCACGTAATTGACGCATTTTCAGAACGGCACATGCGCCGTCCGTGGACGTATCCCAGTGCGCATGCTCCAAATTACGCCACAAATACTCATTGGTTTCGACGTGAACGTAACTTACGCAAAGCCCTATTCGCGAACGATTTACGCAAACGACGTAAACGATGGAAAATTCTACGCTGTCCCGACGTCCATACTTAACATTACGTACGCCCCATATAGCAGGGGTAACTTTACACCGGACTTACGCTTACGCAAACAACGTAAAATACGACGACCGGGCGCAAGTACGTTCGTGAATCAGCGTATCTAGCTGATTTGCATATTCAACGCGTTAATCGACGGAAGCGCCACCTAGCGGCCAGCGTAAATATGCAACTAAGATACGACGGAGTAAGAGACTTACGCCGCTCGTATCTTAGCTAAATTCCGGCGTATCTTGTTTTCTGAATACAGAAAAAAGATACGCCGGCGCATCTTAGAAGTTACGCGGCGTATCTCGAGATACATCGACGTATCTTCTTTCTGAATCTGGCCCATTGTATATATATTGTGTGTTGGCTAATGTGTACTATAAAGATTGCTGTGGTATATAAGTCTGCTACTGTGATGTAAATGAGTCATAGTATGGCTCCTAAGAACCTTTCATTGTGTTATGCTAATTGACACTGTATTCAGTCGCCATATTCCTTTTCTCGTTGGGAGGGGATAAAAAGAAGGGGGTAAGGAGTGGAGTGGAAAGACATCTGTTTTTCATCAATATATATCTCAGTCAAGAAAAATAGTCTCGTCACAGAATACTGAAATACACATTATATATATATATATATATATATATATACATATACATACATACATACATACATACACACACACACATACATATTGCAACAAGAAAGAATATAAATAAAATAATAAAAGAAATGAAAGTAATATTTGAGTGGTTAAAAGAGAAAGATAACAGACATTTTATTTAGCTCACACCTTCAGTCTGTTGTACACGCTCCTCTCATCTCCTGAAATTGTTACTCTGATTTCACTGCACGCTGTAAGCATCTTACAGTATGCATTAGGCCGTCCGCTCATGTTTTGGCTGGAGGATATCCAGCATCATCTGACTCTTTTTTTTCCCCAACCTGACTGCCTCTGGCCTGCCCTGTTACTTATTTGGATTTCAGTTCTTTCATTGAGGCTCAGCATCACATATTGCTATTACCTAGTATGGTTTGCTCACATAGGAATGCACACTCCCGCAGACTGACACTTACCCATTAGGGCATGTGCTGAGATGTTTTTAGGAAACTATGTGCAGTACCCTACTGGCCCTCTGCCTGTATTGCACAGATAATCGTCCGCTCATGTCTTGGCTGGAGGATATCCAGCATCATCTGACTCTTTTTTTTCCCCAACCTGACTGCCTCTGGCCTGCCCTGTTACTTATTTGGATTTCAGTTCTTTCATTGAGGCTCAGCATCACATATTGCTATTACCTAGTATGGTTTGCTCACATAGGAATGCACACTCCCGCAGACTGACACTTACCCATTAGGGCATGTGCTGAGATGTTTTTAGGAAACTATGTGCAGTACCCTACTGGCCCTCTGCCTGTATTGCACAGATAATCACAGAGACCTAGTGATGACATCACTGTGTCAAAAAATAAATAAAAAGGATTTAACAAAAAAGTTACGTTTTTATTTAAACTAGGGTTGTACCGATACTTGTACTCCGCAAATACCCCAGATGCCTAAATAGAATACTATACAGCACCCCCCCCCCAGCCGCCGCTGCATCGCACCACCGAATCGAAAGCCGCCGCATGGGTTGAATCTGCAAATCCCCTAAAAAAACTGAGGCACTACACTACGCAAGAGCGGGGATAAGTCAAGTGCAGTGCGCTCCCTGGGTGTTCTCTCTGTCTCTCCGCTCTGCTAGCTCGCCGCTGCCACTAACATCATTGATTACAGGGAGGCGCAGCAGGTCTCTCCTATACACCATCACATCGAATCACTCCCCCTTCCTCCCCCTCCCCACACTTCCCTACCTTAGTCACACAAGCCTGAAAGCACTGCAGGTCCGGACAAGGGGCGGGACTTTTCAAGTTACAAAGTAGATGATAGCTTGCTAGCAACCAATCACCCGCCTTGAAAAGTCCCACCCTTTGTCTGGAGCTGCCATGCTGTTTCCCGGCTTGTGTGGCTAAGGTAGGGAAGTGTGGGGAGGGGGAGGAAGGGGGAATCCTGAATTGATAAGTTGATAAAAAGGACAGTCAGACTGTAATGGTGGAGCTGGGATGTGTAATGGTGGAGCTGGGATGTGTAATGGTGGAGCTGGGGCTGGGATGTGTAATGGTGGAGCTGGGATGTGTAATGGTGGAGCTGGGATGTGTAATGGTGGAGCTGGGATGTGTAATGGTGAAGCTGGGATGTGTAATGGTGAAGCTGGGATGTGTAATGTTGGAGCTGGAGCTGGGATGTGTAATGGTGGAGCTGGAGCTGGGATGTGTAATGGTGGAGCTAGGATGTGTAATGGTGGAGCTGGAGCTGGGATGTGTAATGGTGGAGCTGGAGCTGGGATGTGTAATGGTGGAGCTGGGATGTGTAATGGTGGAGCTGGGATGTGTAATGGTGGAGCTGGAGCTGGGATGTGTAATGGTGGAGCTGGGATGTGTAATGGTGGAGCTGGAGCTGGGATGTGTAATGGTGGAGCTGGGATGTGTAATGGTGGAGCTGGGATGTGTAATGGTGGAGCTGGAGCTGGGATGTGTAATGCTGGAGCTGGGATGTGTAATGCTGGAGCTGGGATGTGTAATGGTGGAGCTGGAGCTGGGATGTGTAATGCTGGAGCTGGGATGTGTAATGCTGGAGCTGGAGCTGGGATGTGTAATGTATGTGAGGGACATGGCTGCATCTATGGGGGACATGGCTGCATCTATGGGGGACAGGACATGGCTGCATCTGTGGGGGACATGGCTGCATATATGTGGGGACATGGCTGCATCTATGGGGGATAGGACATGGCTGCATATGTGAGGGACATGGCTGCATCTATGGGGGGACATGGCTGCATCTATGGGGGACAGGACATGGCTGCATCTGTGGGGGACATGGCGGCATATATGTGGGGGACATGGCTGCATCTGTGGGGGACATGGCTGCATCTGTGGGGGACATGGCTGCAGCTGTAAGGGACATGGCTGCATCTGTGGGGGACATGGCTGCATCTGTGGGGGACATGGCTGCATCTGTGGGGGACAGGACATGGCTGCAATATATGGGGGAACATGGCTGCAATATGTGGGGGGACATGGCTGCAATATGTGGGGGGACATGGCTGCAATATGTGGGGGGACATGGCTGCAATATGTGGGGGGACATTTAAAAAAAGTATCGGTATTCGGTATCGGCGACTACTTGAAAAAAAGTATCGGTACTTGTACTCGGTCCTAAAAAAGTGGTATCAGGACAACCCTAATTTAAACATTTGTATGTTGTTCTCAAGGAATCTGACAAAATACAAGAACATTAAACTTTGGCTTTAAGAAAATTGCAAGAGAGCCACATGTGGCCCAAAAAACACAAGTTTGATGTTTAAAATGAATGTCAAGCTAAAATCTTTTTTTGGGGGGGTTTTGCATAGAATAGGGAACATTTGTTAATTTGTTTTTAAATATACACTGAATATATATTTTTAATAATAAACATGAATCGATAAAATGCAAGGAAAATGCAGTTTTAGTTTGTTTAATGGCCTTATATTGAAAACACTGGGACTCCCTTTCAATCTCTATATTGTTATTAGGCCTACCTCTCCCAAAAATCTCCAAAAATCTTTGCAAACTAATGGCTTTCCTTTTACTGGCAGTCTAGCGTGTCATTCCTCAATGCTGGAGAGCTACCCCCCCACTTTTGCACAATTGTTATCGACAATTTCTGATATTCGAAGGATGGAACGTCTTACAGCTGTTATAGACAATTCTCTAGCCAAATGTTAAAGCTATTTGGGAGAGATGGGACTCTTCTGATTTTAACACAGAGCCTCATTCTACCCCACCATAACTGCTTACCCATTGTCCATGTCCCTAAACATTTGTATAGTATGATTCTCTTCCTAAAGGACTGTTGATATATGTTTATGTTCAGCAGAGCCATGATAAGTTGTTCATGTTGAACCTGCTACTTATTTTCTATCTTATGGTATAACTATCTTGTATGTGACCAGACTTGTATGTTCCCTGCTAAAAGTGTGACTGTTCATTTCTTGCACTCTTAATCATTAAAATGTCTGGATTATATAATTACTTTGTCTGATTTGAAAATCTAAAAAAAAAATCTTAATCTTTTATTTTGTTAATAATGAATTGTGGGCCTCAGTAGACATAATGGGGGATGTAATAAAAAACAAGACAAGTTCTATCCTCAACTGGTACTGTTGCCCATACCAATCAATCAGCTTCTATTTTTTTTTCCACATAACTTAGAAAATTAAAATTTTAAAACTGTCCAACTGCCCTCCAGTTGAGATAAAGTTGAGACCAAATTTGTCCCAGACACTTTGGGGTTGAATTACTAAAGGCAACTAGACTGTGCACTCTGCAAAAGCATTTGCTTCAGAGCTTAGTAAATGAGCAGAAGCTCTGCCGACTTTTATCATCCAATCATATGCAAGCAAAAATGCTGTTTTTAATTTTTTATTATCCTTGTTTGTGATTGAGTATTCTTTGTAAAGTGAAGCTTTACCTTATATACTAAGCAACTGCACTTGCACATTGCCAAGTGCACAGACTATTTCCCTTTAGTAAATCCACCCCTCTGTATCAATTCCCTCCAATGTGGCCCCTTAAAGATTAATCCCACTGTATTTGGTCCACTATTACATTTGAGTTTGACACGTTCTAAAGAGTAAAGAATATTTGTGTTGCTTTCAGCTATCTGAAGAAGCCCGACTGGACAGATCTGTCAATTGTATGCCATTGCCGAAGAAAATTAAAAACATCAAACCAGGAACAGTTTGTGAGACAGCTGGATGGGGAAAAACTTCATACAAGGATAAATACACTTCTACATATCTAATGGAAGTGAATGTGCCAATAATAAGCAATCAAAAGTGTAAAGCCATGTGGAAAAAGAGTAACCTAAAAATAACAAAAAACATGTTGTGTACCCTTGTGGACAAAGATGGAAAAGACACATGTAATGTAAGTAAGCTGTGGACAAATGTGGTGCACTGTAGTTCTGGGTCCAAGGCCTGCAGTGCTGAAAAAGGTAAAAAAACAACTATATTATGCCACCCACCTTTGACCCATCTCTAAAAATAGGGACCCATTCACTCCTAGCAATTTCGAATCAAGGATAGAATCAGCATGACTCTGCCTGTGATTACAAATCGTATGACTTATGTTTGGGTGCCATTCAATTTAATGGTAACCCAATTGCGGTGTGATATTTCCGCAATTGTCATGTGATATAAACGCATGGCAATCACGGCAAAACGTGAGTGAAAACAATCTCTTGAAGCTTATCACACAAAAAAGTGCAGGAGCTTCCTGTGTGTGACAAATGTGCATGTTTATGTTTGTTTCACCTGTGGTGCTTGTATTGGTCCAGCAGCGCACCAACACCTTTGCAGCCATTGTGCATCATGCTGGGTGTTTGGCGTGCTCCTGCACCTTTAGGGAGTTGTGGCTCCCCTTCAGTCTACCTGCCTCTATCTATCCATCAGAATGCATGTGCCTTCATTGTGGGGACACTCATTGTTTAGTGTTAGGACTACAGATTACAGGGTGCCTTGGTGCGGCTCTGTAGGTCACGCATGCGTTTGCAAATGCTTGAGGACAAAACCCTTGTTTTTAATGGGTTGTTCTGCGAGCTGGTCAGTAAGTAGGCTTGTTCTTTCCCTGGGTATTCCCCAGGTTTTGTTGTTAAATGTGCATATGTGCACATAAGTGAATGGGCTGCCCTACGCACGGTTAATGGAAATGTATGTAAATCGTAAACAAAATAATGTGAGCAAGAGTAAATAGGGCCTAAAGTGAAAGTGAAATGTGAATGGTGCCTAAAGCAGACCATACTTCCTAACCTTTACACCCACACTAATGAAGCTATAGTAGTTTGCACTTTTATTTTTTTTTTTTACAAATTATTTAAAGAAAATTCTGGTTTTGCAAAGCATTCAAGGTTTTTTAAAGAGAAAGCCAGCAATAGCTCATGTTTCAGAAAAATGGACATGCAAGGGTCAGCAACATGCTGGCAGTGACTGCTATTACAGTATCTCACAAAAGTGAGTACACCCCTCATATTTTAGATTAAGAAATTAGACTTTGCTACAATGCAAATAAGTGAGTGTACAGCTTGTATAACAGTATAAATGTGCTGTCCCCTCAAAATAACTTAACACAGCCATTATTGTCTAAACCACTGGTAACAAAAGTCAGTACACCCCTAAATGAAAATGTCCAAATTGGGCCCAATTAGCCATTTTCCCTCACTGCTGTCATGTGACTCATTAGTGTTACAAAGTCTCAGGTGTGAATGTGGAGCAGGTGTGTTAAAGTTGATGTTCTCGCTCTCATACTGGTCACTGGAAGTTCAATAAGGTACAGTTAAGCATGGTGGTGGGAGTTTCAGTTTATTGAGGGAACCATGCCAACATGTACTGTGACATACTGAAGCAGAGCTTTATCCCCTCCCTTGAGAGACCTGGCCGCAGGGCAGTATTCCAAGATAATGACCCCAAACACACCTCCAAGACGACCACTGCCTTGCTAAAGAAGCTGAGGGTGGTGGACTGGCCAAGCATGTTTCCAGACCTAAACCCTCCACAGAAGGTGGAGGAGTGCAAGATCTCTAACATTCACCAGCTCCCTGATGTTGTCATGGAGGAGTGGAAGAGGACTCCAGTGGCAACCTGTGAAGCTCTAGTGAACTCCATGTCCAAGAGGGTTAAGGCAGTGCTGTAAAATAATGGAGGCCACACAAAATATTGACACTTTGGGCCAAATTTGGACATTTTCACTTGTGTACTTGCTTTTGTTGTCAGCGGTTTTGACATTGATGGCTGTGTGTTGAGTTATTTTGAGGGCACAGAACATTTACACCGTTATTCAAGTTGTACACTCACTACTTTACATTGTACCAAAGTGTCAGTTCTTCAGTCTTGTCACATAAAAAGATATTTACAAAAATGTGAGGGGTGTACTCACTACTGTATATCCTGCAGGTTTGGTGCTCTTTCAGAAAGTGCACCACACCTGCAGGATACAATAGAAGTCTATGGCAAAGCGGAGCTAACTCACCACCTGATCTAAACCCATGATAGCCGTGCAATTACAAAGTTTTAGTACAGCATTTAAGTCTGGTGTGAGGAGGCGACACTGGGTGGTACTGTGCCCTGTGATCTTTGACTTCTACTGTATTGTTCAGGTATAGCTCCACCTATTTAAGGTTGTCTAACCCTGGCCTAGACCATGGGGGTCATTTACTAAAGGCAAATACACTTTGCACTACAAGTGCACTGCAAGTGCTCTGAATGTGCACTTGGAAGTAAAGTCACTGTAGATCCGGGGGAGGGGGGGGGGGCATGCAAGGAAAATAAAAAACAGCATTTTAGCTTGCACATGATTGGATGATAAAATCAGCAGAGCTTCCCCTCATTTCAGATCTACCCCTTAGATTTAGATCGACTGCATTTCCACGAGCACTTTCAGTGCAAAGTGGATTATTCTTTTGTAAATAACCCCCCATGTGTTCATGATGGCCTGGGCTCACAGGAAGTGGGTTGGATGAGGCTGGACACCATTCAATCCAAAAGATGAGCTGCTACAACAATAATACTATTTTGCATGTTCTGCAACCAATTACAGTTACATATGTAGTGCTACCCCTGTAGAGGCCGCGTGAATAGCTAGTTCATTCCTAATAGTACAAAGGCAGCCCACCACCACAAACACAGTCCATACACACCGACTCCAATAACTCAGTAACTAATAACTGACTTTTTGATATTTATTTCTTTAAATAGAAGAGGGGTTAGGGCATGATATACTCCAAAACACTTGCACGGTAACAGGAGGACACTTTTCTTAAAGCTGACACTCCAGAGTTCTGCTGAGGACAGGGGAATGGCTTGTACTCTGACCAATTATTTGCCAGTACTTCTGGCACTTATATTCCAAAGCACATAGTCACCAGAAAATCATTCAAGGTCATTACTCATAAGTCCCCAGGACAACTGCACACCTTCTAGCTTCTTCTGGACACAGTCCAGTGAGGGAGACAATCTATCTCCAGACCAGTGCCCTTATGGTGAAGTCCTACAGCCACCTCCTCCTGTGCATCTGCCTGCCGTATCTGCTGATCGCGGGTGCAATGCTTTATAAGTCCCAAGTAAAAATACAAATAAATGCACATTAATTACCTGCAAAATATTGTACATTTATTTTTATTTATTTTTAAAGGTGAACTTATCCTTTAAATAGACCAGGACAAACATTGCTCCCCTAACAACAAGAAGCCAAAAACTAAACTCACCTAGCATCTTACACTAGGAGGGTGCTACACATATAAACTGTGTTTTTCTTTTTATTCGTAGGGTGATTCTGGAGGACCATTGATTTGCAATGGAGATTTCACTGGAGTTCTATCTTTTGGAAATGAACACTGTGGAATTCCTGGTAATGCCAGTGTTTACACTCGTCTGACAAAAAAACATATCGATTGGATTAAGGCAGAAATACCATGTAAAATAGAGTGTATGCTTATCTAGGTCCTGCACACAGTCTTTACAAGAATGTAATCTCCATGCTTGTGCTTAATTCAGATTGCAATTTGTGAAAAATATTTGTGGGCAGTGATAAGAATTTCTAATGTTTAAAAGTTAACCCATGTATAACCCCATTATATCAAGTGATAATACGCTTTTAAAATACATTTGTTCTTTTGATATATTTACACCAAGCAACTATGCAAATACAACCTCTTTTTCTTTCTATGTGCTGTAAAGTGGAATTAAACCCAAAGATGTACCTGCTTCCCAACACAGATTTATTCAGAGCATACCTCTGGTTATAACTAGGGATGGGCGAACGGTTCGGACTGAGCATGAGTTCGGCCCCAACATTGGCTGTTCGGAAGTTCTCCGAACAACCAAATTAAAAGGCTGTTTGACCGTTTGTTCGGCCTGCCGAATGGCCACAATGCACTGCGCCGCTGCACAGGGCATTGAAAGCCCTGATTGGCTGAAGTAATGAAAGCTTCATCCAATCAGTGCACAGAGCACTGTCAGAGCCATGATTGGATGCTGTCATGATGACTGTATCCAATCATGGCTCATAGTGTGCATCTAGCGATAGTTCAGTGAGTGTAGTGCAACCATTCATCCTTACATTAGTGTTGTAGGGATAGTTTAACGCCTTATATTTCATTGCATTACTGCAAGTTTAATGCCATATAGTTCTGTGCGTTACTGCAAATTTAATGCCATATATTTCATTACGTTACTGCAAGTTTAATGCCATATAGTTCTGTGCGTTACTGCAAATTTAACGCCATATATTTCATTACGTTACTGCAAGTTTAACGCCATATAGTTCTGTGCGTTACTGCAAGTTTAACTCCATATATTTCATTGTGTTTCTGTAGGTTTAACGCCATATATTACCATTGCATTACTGCAATTTTAACACCATATATTTCATTGCATTACTGCAAGATTAATGCCATATATTTCATTGCACTACTGCAAGTTTAACACCATATATTTCATTGCGTTACTGCAAGTTTAATGCCATATATTTATTGTGTTACTGAAAGTTAAACGCCATATAGTTCTGTGCATTACTGCAATATTATAGTGTATCCGCTGAGTGTGTCTGTGTTGTGAGTACTCAAATTAAAGTGCATCAAACACCACTTTTCATTGATTAAAGTGCATCCACTTACACATTTACACATCTTTATTACATTTTGTTAATAACCACCCACACTCCCCCCCCCCCCCCTCCATAATGTCTGAAGGGACAGAAAGGAGAGGCAGACGTTCCCATGGCACTGTAATGGGGCCAGCAGCATATGTGTCCACAGGCAAAATCCTCTCTGGTCGGTTCCAGCCCTTCACGCCTGTGCCTAATTTCATTGGCATCTCTGTAAGTAATTCTGGGACATAGTTCTTTCCCCCTCCTCTCCTTTCAGAAAGACCTACCAATCAATTTTTCTACAAATTAATTATGTTGTTTCAAATTTATAGACACCTATTATACCTGCTCCTGAAGAGTGACAGTCACCACAAAACGCGTTAAACCAATAGATGCCTATCACCATGTTTCATTTTAATTGTGCTATTTCCTTGGATGCATGCCTCATATAAAGTCCCACCCCTTTCTTCTTTGCACAGGTAAAGGTGGCCGTGGTCAGTCCTCCATTTAGTGATGTTACCCATGCTATCCAGCCACAGCATGCAGAGGAGGTGGCAGACTGGCCTTTTTTAGTACATGTGCAGCCGATTGCACTGTTGCTATTTGAAAATGTTGTCTCAAGCACATCAAACATGGCAAAAACACCAACAATTTGGGTACCACATGCTTGATAAGTTATTTACCCTCCCACCATTCACCCCTTGGCAAGAGCACCTAAAAGCCACATACAGTGGGAATCGGAAGTTTGGGCACCCTAGGTAAGAATTTGTATTAATGTGCATAACAAAGCTAAGGAAAGATGGAAAAATCTCCAACAGGCATCAAATTACAGATTAGACATTCTTATAATATGTAAAAAAAAGTTAGATTTTATTTCCATTATTTTCACTTCAAAAATTACAGAAAACAAAAAATGGTGTCTGCAAAATTTTGGGCACCCTGCAGAATTTATAGCATGCACTGCCCCTTTGCAAAGCTGAGACCTGCCAGTGTCATGGATTGTTCTCAATCATTGTCTGGGAAGACCAGGTGATGTCAATCTCAAAGGTTTTAAATGCCCAGACTCATCTGACCTTGCCCCAACAATCAGCACCATGGGTTCTTCTAAGCAGTTGTCTAGAAAACTGAAACTGAAAATAGTTGACGCTCACAAAGCTGGAGAAGGCTATAAGAAGATAGCAAAGCATTTTCAGATGTCAATATCCTCTATTCGGAATGTAATTAAGAAATGGCAGTCATCAGGAACAGTAGAAGATAAAGCAAGATCTGGATGACCAAGAAAAATATCAGACAGAACAGCTCGCAGGATTGTGAGAAAAGCAATTCAAAACCCATGTTTGACTGCACGATACCTCCAGAAAGATCTGGCAGACACTGGAGTTGTGGTACACTATTCCACTATAAAGAGATACTTGTACAAATATGGTCTTCATGAAAGATTTATCAGAAGAAAACCTCTTCTACATCTTCACCACAAAAATCAGCATTTGAACTTTGCAAATGAACATATAGACAAGCCTGATGCATTTTGGAAACAAGTTCTGTGGACCGATGAGGTTAAAATATAACTTTTTGGCCGGAATGAGCAAAGGTACGTTTGGAGAAGAAAGGGCACAGAATTGATTGAAAAGAACCTCTGTCCAACTGTTAAGCATAGGGGTGGATCAATCATGCTTTGGGGTTGTATTGCAGCCAGTGGCACAGGAACATTTCACGAGTAGAAGGAAAAATGTATTCAAACAAACTTTAGCAAATGTTGGTAACTTGTGCCATCTGTGAAAAAGCTGAAGTTAAAGAGAGGATGGCTTCTACAAATGGATAATGATCCTAAACACACCTCAAAATCCATGGGGGATTACATCAAGAGGCGTAAACTGAAGGTTTTGCCATGGCCTTCACAATCTCCTGACCTCAACATAATTGAAAATCTATGGCTAGGCCCTAAAAGAGCAGTGCGTGACAAACAGCCCAGAAATCTCAAAGAAGTCTGTAAGGAAGAATGGTCAAGAATACCTCAAACAAGAATTGAAAGACTCTTGGCTGGCTACAAAAAGCGTTTACAAGCTGTGATATTTGCCAAAGGGGGAAGTACAAGATATTACCTCTGCAGGGTGCCCAAACTCTTGTAGCTGCCATTTTTTTGTTTTCTGTAATTTTGAAAGTGTAAATGATGGAAATAAAATCGAACTTTTTTTGACATATTATAAGAATGTCTAATCTGTAATTTGATGCCTTTTGGAGATTTTTCCATCTTTCCTTGGCTTTGTTATGCACATTAATACACATTTTTACCTGGGGTGTTCAAACTTTCGATCCCCACTGTAAAAGGGGCACAAATCTGTCCCTTCTCCTTACTCACCTCAGTCTGTCCCTGCTATACCTCATGATCTATCAGCGGCTTCCACTGACAGGGACGATGGTATAGCACAGGGTGTCCCGACTCCCAGGTCCTTGCAGCACACCACCAGCTGTAGACTATAGAGAAAAGGGGAACTGCTGCTCCAGGCCAGTGCACTCAGCGATCAGTGTCCTCTCAGAAGTGTGGGTGCAGGTAATGCATAAAGCGAAGACTGGAGAAAAGACTGGACAGCCGCACTTCCACATAATTCTTAAAAAAGTTGCCTTTAATGGTAAAAAATGGAGACAGCACTAGCTATGATTAAGCACGGATACCCCAGTGCAAAACGCCTCAGCTATCCACCCCACTGTCTGCCGTGACCTGTAATGCTGTCTCCATTTTTTACCATTAAAGGCAACTTTTTTAAGAATTTCGTGGAAGTACGGCTGTCCAGTTTATTTCTCCAGTCTTAGCTGTAGACTATAGCCGGCAAATGTATCTTCCTCATCTACTGCAGTGGGGGGGGGGGGGGAATACAGTCCATGCAACCCACATTATATAGAAAGATAATTCAGCACTGAAAATGATATAAAAGTAAAATGTGGTTGCAAGCCAGCACTCAAGGTAAATTCATATACAATCCCTAAAAAACAATAACAATAAAACAGTGCAACGCAACCTATATACAAACACTAATAAATAATGTCCATTAGAAAAAAAAGTCCATAAGTGCATGTGAGAAGGCACAATATAACTAACGCCATGCAATGTGGATCAAACGTGACCATAAATCCCTCCACCGCACACAGAGTGGCCTCTAACCCCACTAATTCGACCTTTAATAGGTCACATAACTCATTTCCAGTGTAGTAACTGATTAAAATATCCGATCGATTAGCATAGAAATCTAAAGATGTAAAACAAGGTCCTGAGCTTGTCTCCAACGTGCATATTAAAAAGCAAAAATTAAGACAATCTAGTGCTCTCTGATTGAAGAGTGTTTAATTGAAAAAATGACTTAAGAAAAACTACTCACATAACCGGCACTCAGACACGAGTGCCTGCAGACAGCATGAGAAACAACAACAGCAGAGGTGGCTGTGGGAGACGTCTAACGTGACTCCTCCCCCTCGTACACATTACATCCGTGGGCAGGACTTCATCAGCGCGAGATAGGCATGACACCCTACAAGACAGTGGTAGAGGTGTTGGAGGCCAACTCATTTATTAATAAAACCCCCACGGTTAAGATGACTATTAAGGTATGGAAAGCAGTAAGGTCACTTGGAGGACAGGGTGGCGTGACAGAATATGCGCCCCTGTGGAAAGCAGGAACTTCCAGGAGCTGGAGACAGTTGGGGAAATTAGGGAATGGGCAGCAAAGTGGATAGTTGGACTGACTCAGTTATATGAAGGAAGAACCTTAAAAATGTTTGCTGCTTTAACCACTTAAGGACCGGACCAATATGCTGCTAAATGACCCAAGGGGTTTTTACAATTCGGCACTGCGTCGCTTTAACAATTGCGCGGTTGTGTGACGTGGCTCCCAAACAAAATTTGCGTCCTTTTCTTCCCACAAATAGAGCTTTCTTTTTGTGGTATTTAATCGCCTCTGCGATTTTTATTTTGTGCGCCATATGCAAAAATAGAGCGACATTTTTGAAAGAAATTCAATATTTTTTACTTTTTGTTATAAGAAAAATCAAATAAACTAAATTTTAGTCAAACATTTAGGCCAAAATTTATTCAGCCACATGTCTTTAGTAAAAAAAAAAATCGCAATAAAAAAAAAAAAATAGCTACCTAGCGGGAACAGTGACACTAATACAGCGATCAGAAAAATGATCGCTTAGTGACACTGGCAATAGGGAGTGAAAGGGTTAACTAGGGCGGTGATCAAGGGGTTAAAACTTTATTAGGGGGGGGCACGGAGGCTACCCTGGACCTAACACTAACTGCCTGTCACACTGACACTAAATGCAGTGATCAGTACATATATGATCACTGCATTCAGTGACACTGTGACAGGGGGGTGGGGGGGGGGGTGATCGCTAGGGGTTAATGTGCCTGCGTGTCCTGGTGTCAGTGTAGTGTTGTGCAGACTTACTGTTTGATGTGATCTCTCCTCAGCGGCGGTTGAAAATACCACATAGAGCAGAGATCACATCACTTCCCTCTTCCTGTGTTTACACAGGAGGAGGAAGTGACACACGGGGGAGCGCGTGCATTTGTTGGTGAGCGATCCGGAGGACAAAAACGGACAAAAACGAACAGCAAACCGGACCGCTGCATGTACCGGGGGGGTCCCGATCGGACCCCCGACCCACGTCAAGGCAGCCACGTACAGGTACGTTGATGTGCCTGTCCGTGCCATTCTGCCGACGTAAATGTACATGCGGCGGGCCTTAAGTGGTTAAGAGAGGAATATGATGTACCCGATCATACATTTTATAGATATCTTCAAATTAGACATGCTTTAAATTAGGGTTGTCCAGATACCGATACTAGTATCGGTATCGGGACCGATACCGAGTATTTGCGGGAGTACTTGTACTCGTGCAAATGCTCCCGATACCTAAATAGAATACTTTTTTTGTATTTATCAACATGTTCTGTGAAAATTCTTTGAGATTTTTACTACTGCGTGACAAGCAAATAAAACATTTTTATTCATTTTTACTCATTTTTATTCTTTTATAATGTCTTGAGTTAGAGTTCTTCATAATTCTAAAGAAAATGTCCTTAGTCTGTATTGTGGTTTGAAAACTGTCACATGACATTTAAAAAAAGTATCGGTATTCGGTATCGGCGAGTACATGAAAAAAAGTATCGGTACTTGTACTCGGTCCTAAAAAAGTGGTATCGGGACAACCCTACTTTAAATGTCCAGTTTAATAGAGTAAGACCAATATAGGATAGGACCCTCATCTCACAAAAATTGGGGGGTGGGAGTAAGATGAGGGGGTTTATCTCCAAAATCTACCCATACATATGTGAGGGAAGCATTGAGGGCCCAGAACAGCTTAACCACTTAAGGACATCTCTTCTCTTCTTGACCATCTCTTCAGTGAGCGGTCCTGTTAACGATAACAGCGGTCTCCGCGATAATTCGCCGCTATCGGTGGCGATCGGGTCCTTCTCCTGTCTGTGTGAGGATGCGAGTGAGGGCAAAATGCCCCCCCGCGTCCCCATAGCTCTGCTGGGCGGAAGTGACGTCAAAACGTCAGTCCCACCCATGCGTCTTAAAGAAACATTTTTTTTTGTTTGTTTTTTTTTAATTTAAGTCTAAATATGGGATCTTAGGTCTTTTTGACCCTAGATCTCATATTTAAGAGGACCTGTCATTCTTTTTTCTATTGCAAGGGATGATCTTTTTCTTTTTTCAGTTCAAAAAATAATAAAATAGATAAAAAAAAATAAGAAAACAAAAATTCTTTTTTTTAAAGCGCCCAGTCCCGACGAGCTCGCGCGCAGAAGGGTACGCATACATGAGTAGCGCCCGCATATGAAAATGGTGTTCAAACTACACACGTGAGGTATCACAGTGATCGTTAGAGTGAGAGCAATAATTCTAGCCCCAGACCTCCTCTGTAACTCAAAAGATGCAACCTATAGAATTTTTTAAACGTCGCCTATCGAGATTTTTAAGGGTGAAGGTTTGACGCCATGCCACGAGCGGGCGCAATTTTTAAGTTTGACATGTTGGGTATCATTTTACTCGACGTAACATTATCTTTCACAATATATAAAAAAATTGGGCCAAATTTATTGTTGTCTTATTTTTTAATTCAAAAAAGTGTTGTTTTAAAAAAAAAAAAAAAGCACTTGTAAGACCGCTGCGCAAATACGGTGTGACAAAAAGTATTGCAATGAACGCCATTTCATTCTCTAGGGTGTTAGAAAATATATATATATAATGTTTGGGGGTTTTAAGTAATTTTCTAGCAGAAAAAAACAGTTTTAGTCTTGCAAACACCAAATCTGAAAAACACCCAAGGTCCTTAAGTGGTTAAGGGTTGTAAAGATAAAAAAAAAAAATCCCTAAATTGCTTCCTTTACCTTGGTGCAGTCCTCCTTCACTTATCTCATCCTTCCATTTTACTTTTAAATGTCCTTATTTCTTCTGAGAAATCCTCACTTCCTGTTCTTTTGTCTGTAACTACACACAATAATGCAAGGCTTTCTCCCTGGTGTGGAGAAAGTCTCTTGAGGGGGGAGGGGGCGAGCAGATAGAGAAAGGAGCTGTGTGTTATTGGGCGTCCTGACACTCCTGCTCGCCCCCTCCCCCCTCAAGAGGCGTTCTCCACACCAGGAAGAAAGCCTCACATTACTGTGTGTAGTTACAGAGAGAAGAATAGGAAGTGAGGATTTCTCAGAAAAAATAAGGACATTTAAAAGCAAAATCAAAGGATGAGGTAAGTGATGGAGGACTGCAGTAAGGTAAAGGAAGCTATTTAGGGGGGAAAAAAATTGTACCTTTACAACCCCTTTAATGCCTTTTAGGATACTCATGTTCTGTGATTATTGTAATAATTTACATCTGAATGCACTATTTGAGGCATCAAGCCACCAGCTTTACCTGCAAAGCTTGTATTGGATTTTGCAGTCCATATTAACTGCTTGGCGACCAGCCGCCGCAGTTTTGCGGCGGCAGAATGACACGGCTGGGCGATGCGATGTTACCTTATGTCACTTTGCCTTTTGGCCACTAGGGACACGCGGAGGCACGTGCGTACACCCGCTACTCGCTGCCGGAGCCGATGTGAGTTCCCGCGGGGGCGCAATGACTGCTGGGCACCTGCGATTGCTCGTGACAGAGCGAGAACCAGGATCTGTGTGTGTGTACTGTAAATACACAGCTCAATGACCAGCAGCCAGTGTCCCATGGCTGCTGGTCATTGAGCAGCCAAATCTTCCGGGGCTGAAGTGGGTAACAGCTTGGAGGTGACAGAGAGAGGTGACAGCTTTGTTGACTGACTCCCCATCACCCCCATCCCTGTTGCTGTAAAGAAAAGCATGTTTCCTGTTAAACCTGATTCCTAGACCTTGATATAGCACTAAACAAATTCAGCTGAACATATTGCTTATCGATGCCATTACTGTGAATGACCAATCATTGCAAATGTATCATGTTCCTTTGTGGTTGGCAGAGTTATAAGAGACTTGAAAGTCTTGGCCACCAACTTCTGTGTGCACTAACCACATCAGAAAAGCATCGATCTAGTCATCATGAAACTTTTCCTGTCACTGTCTGCTGTTACTTTTATCTTGTTCATTCATGGCTGTAAGTACATTTTTTTGTTTTAATCGGATTATTTTTATTAAGAGTTTTCAAATATACAGAGCAAGAGATCGAGTGATCATATTTATGCATAGAATTATACTTCAGACATTATAGTTGTATCAAAATAAAATGCAATAGAGATATATGTGCAATAAACTGGTTTGTAAGTAGTTGTGTGTGCTGCATATATGAAATTACAAAAATGGAAATACTGTATTGGAACTAAGTCAAGTGCACTTAAATATGTTTTATTTTATTTAATAAGTGTAACATCAAGGCCATATTTTTCATCATTGAAATCTGTATGCACACAACCATTCCCTTCATTTTACTTCTCCTTACCTGGCTTATTATATGTTATTTACTATGTGTCAAGGTGTAAATAACCTTATATGAGATCATTCTGATAAATATAGAAAAAATGTGAGGTAGTCCCAGGTTTACAAAAAAAGTTTAATTTGTATGCAAGTTGGAACAGGTATATTTTTTTAAGTGTAGTTTCAAGCCCCAAAAAATCACTTTTAATTAATTTTTACGTTTTTTCTGATAGTATAGGGAAGAGTTAACACACCTGTAACATTTGTTTTGCTGTCTGTGCCCCTGTTCAGAAGATTTGCCCTCACTTTCTGTCCCTGTGACAATTGGGTTTTGAAAATTTTGGGTTGTTGTCGAAAGAAGGATTGGAGATAAAGCTTCAGTGGAGAAATTTTTTTCCCATGATAACTCTAATGCCCCGTACACACGATCAGACCTTTGTCCGACCAAATTCACATTGGGATTCCGTCGGAATTGCATCGGATTGAAATAGAACATGTTCTCTATGTAAACTCCAATGGAATACATCGGAATTTCTGATGGGGCATACACACGGTCGTAATTTCCGATGGAAATGTCAGTCGGACTTTTTCCATCGGGAATTCTGATCGTGTGTACAGGGCTTTACAGGAGTGAATTTCCCTTCCACTTTCTGTTTCTTCCCTCCATTTGTAAGTAGGAGTCATATGCAGGGGCGGACTGACCAATCGAGCACTCGGGCACTGCCTGAGGGCCCCATGCCACTAGGGGCCCCATTAGGGTATTAAAAGCAGCAGTGGACATTTCCATTTTAACTGTGGGCACTGTGAAGCCCACAGGGTAGTGTTCCGGGGTACGGTGAATGCTGACCTCCCGGCATTCACCGCTCTATCCCGCGCATGTGCAGTGTTGACGGCGAGCGTCGACGTCAACACTACACGGTTGCCATAACAACGGCCGGCGTAAGAAGCTCCTGCCCCGTTGTGAAGACTGCTGAGTCACGTGACCCGCGAGATAACGCGGTATTATGGCACAGGGCATCTCCTGGGAGAATCAGCACTCACCCCAGGAGACAACACTCTCTCTCGGGGAAAATGACATACACGCCCACTCCCACAGGGAATCATTGATTGACAAGCTACTCAAGGCTCATTTACACAGGTAAGGAAACGCCAAAAAAAAAGAAAGTGGGCTTACACAACGGCGGGTTGTTCTATTCAGGCAAACATGTAAAATAGGGTGAACTTCAGCTTCAATGGCTCCCCAAACGCAGTGCAATTTTGCAGCGGTTTTCGCATGATAAATCATGCTACAATGGCGGCAAATCGCAACGTGTGACACTGTCACCAAAAAGACTCCCTTTTGAGCGATAAGCTTCGCACATTGCGATTTTGTTGGGGGGGGGGTGCCAGATTTGGAATCCACCCGGGTGCCAAATTCTTTAGGTAGGCCCCTGAGTTTAAGAGTTGCATTGCTGGAATAAAGGAATAGAATATATATATATATATATATATATATATATATATATAATTTTTTTTTCTATTCTATTACTTTATATCTATTTTATTTTATTCTCTTTGGAAATTGGAAAACTATTACATTTCAAAATGTTTTCGAATTTGAAAACTATTCTAATTATTCTAAAACTATTCTAACTATTTTCATTTGGAAAATTCGGATACATCCGAATTTCTGAAAAATAAAAATTTGCCCGAGTTTTAATTTGGAACTAAATGAACCGCACATGTCTAGCACTCGTTACAGAATCTAGTGAACCAATAGGAAACACTTTTTCAGCTATTGGATGTTAACCTCCCTGACGGTATTATTATTTCTGATTTTAGGTGCTGAAAGCGGTACAATTATTTTGCATGGAAATTTGGTGTTTTATATTGTAGGCCTGTAATTCTTTGGAATAACCAGGACTCACGGACCTGATCGCCGCTGGAGTCCCGCAATCGGTCCCCGGAGCTGAAGAACGGGGAGAGCCGTGTGTAAACACAGCTTCCCCGTTCTTCACTGTGGCGCCCGCATTGATTGTTTGGTCCCTTACATAGGGAATCACAATCAATGACGTCACACCTACAGCCACACCCCCTACAGTTAGTAACACAACTGAAGTCCCACATAACCCCTTCAGCGCCCCCTAGTGGTTAACTCCCAAACTGCAATTGGCCTTTTTAACAGAAAGCATGCATTTTAAATGCATTTTTTGCTGTGAAAATGACAATGGTCCCAAAAATTTGTCAAAATTGTCCGACGTGTCCGCCATAATGTCACAGTCACAAAAAAAAAAAAACGCTGATCGCCGCCATTAGTAGGAAAAAAAAAAAATATATATATATATATATATAAAAATACAATGAAACTATCTCCTATTTTGTAAACACTATAAATTTTGCGCAAACCAACTGATAAACGCTTATTGCAATTTTTTTCCCCCAAAAATAGGTAGAAGAATACTTATGGAACTAAACTGAGGAAAAAAAATGTTTTATATATTTTTGGGCCATATTTATTACAGCAAAAAGTAAAAAATATTGAATTTTTTTCAAAATTGTCGCTCTATTTTTGTTTATAGCGCAAAAACAATAAAAACGCAGAGGTGATCAAATACCACCAAAGGAAAGCTCTATTTGTGGGAAAAAAAAGACGCCAATTTTGTTTAGGAGCCACGTCGCACGACCGCGCAATTGTCAGGTAAAGGGACGCAGTGCCGAATCGCAAAACCTGGCCGGGTCCTTTAGCTGCCTAAAGGTCCGGGTCTTAAGTGGTTAAATCTGTCCAAACAAGAGTCTAGTAGACATCCCGGGTATGATAAAGTTTGAAACACAAAATCATAAATTATAATATAATAAATAAATATAAATAATTATAACAAATAATAATATAATAATAATAAAAATGATTCAATAATGTAATCAAATCATGAATTGTCATCGTCATTACTTTCAGTGTTTGATGACGAATTTCCCCACAAATTGCTATCGCTCAATTTCGCAATTGATTCTAATTTATTATCGCTGTTTGCTGGTCTAAAACCACTTTTGACATACAGAGGCACTTTTTGGTTGCTATGAACAATCTCCAGTTTCCAGGCAGAAAAAACTGTATTTATTATATAAAAGTGCATGCAGGACACTGGACAGACCACTAGGGACAAATATGATGGGCAGCTATTTTATACAATGCTGTAATCTGTAAGTTTACAGTATACTGTATGTGTATTGTGTTTTTACTTTTTTGAATTTGGCGTCGATCTCCGCCTCTGTGCGTCGTAACGTCACAGGGAATGGAGCTCGGCGGCACTCGGGCACTGTGGAAATCGAGCGAGGAGACAGCTCACTCACACAGCGGGGAGACATCGCAGAGTTCAGGGGACAAGGTAAGTAACTATGCCTGGATACTGCGATGTGATCCCGAGTCTGGCTCGGGGTTACCGCTGTTAGTACTGAAATTTTATCCTGAGCTTGACTCAGGAATACCACCAGGGAGGTTAAGGAACCAAGTACTCTACAGCCATAGGCGTGCGCGCAGGGTGTTTTTAGTGTGCCTGGGTGTGCTGGGCAGTACCCAGACCCCCATAACCATTGTATGCCCAATTACTTATATAAGCCTTCAAAATTGGCACGTTGGCAGGTTTTAATGGGGTTCATTATTAGTTTCCGAAACTTTCGGGATGTTCAAAAGTTCTGGTGCACTCCTATTAAGGAGCTGGTACCCGCTGGCATACTAACAACCAATGACTCATGCTTGCTGTCTGCTGCAGATTACTCGGCTGACAACAGGGATGAGTCATTGGTTGTTAGAATATGGGCGGGTACCAGCTCCTTAACAACCAATTACTTATGCCTATTGTTGTGAGCAGGGATGAGTCACTGGTTGTTTGGGTGCCGTTTGGTTCCAGCTACTTAACAATTTGACATGTGACCTCAAAAAGCTCACTAAAAATGCAATGCATTTCTTTTATTATGCATTTTTGGTGCATTGTCATTGATTTCTATAGAAGGTGCGCTTTCGATGTACTGCAAAAGCGCACTAGTGTGAAAGGCATCTAATAGTATACAGTGCAATACTGTCTACATACAGATTGATTATTGCCATAAAAAAGTGCACTGTCTGATCTGGACTGGTGTCACTAGTTTGTGTGCCCACCTGCTACCGGACTCTCTAATCCCACTCTTAGAGCCCTGCACTCTGAACTCAGAATTTAGCAGAAGTTAGGGTTAGCAGAGCAGAAGCGAGGCAGCAGTAGTATAATTCTCTGCCAGGCAATGGGCAGCCAGAAATACAATTCTACTGTTGGCAAATGCAGCACCGGTTGTCCTTAACGCAGTATACCTGATGGGCATTGAGCCCATGATTCTAGGTAAGAAAGAACTGACCAGTTAGCGATCATTTGGCTCCTATTTTTGGTTTATTTTCTAGTACTGTGCATTTATAGGTACAAATTATGTTAAATGTTTAACATTGTTCTTATTTCTTAATTGTATCACTTTAGATGTGTGCTTGGACATCATTGGGGGAAGGGAGGCCATACCCCATTCTCGGCCATACATGGCATTTATAAGGACTAAAGAAAAAGGAATATGTGGTGGCACGTTAATTAAATCAAACTGGGTTTTAACTGCAGCTCATTGTTCAATGTATGTACATGAACTGGTAGTGAACTGGTTGTGTTTAAATAATGTAATTTACTAATGGTATTTCCTTTAGGCCCCTTTCACACTGAGGAGTTTTTCAGGGGGTACATCGCTAATGGACATCACCAGCCCAACACACCGCTCACATGCAGTGCAGCCACTGGTTAAGGTCCTGGCAACGCTCCATTTCCTTGCCAGTGGCTCTTTTCAAAGAACAAGTGGAGTGGTGGCTGGGATGTCACAATCCTCCATGAGCAGATGTGTGCACCAGGTTATCCCTACAATTCTCAGACGCATGGCCAACCAAATCATCAAACCAACCACTGAGGACCTGCGGCTGAAGGCAATGACAGATTTCTACAGAAATGCCAGATTCCCACGCACCGTGGGGGCCATTGATTGCACACATGTGGCACTCCAGCCCCCCCATGAGACAGAGCACATATACCACAATCGGAAGCATTGGCATTCCATCAACATACAGGTGATAGTCTATGCCCAAGGCCTCATATGGCACGTCCGTGCCAAACACCTCGGATCCAGCCATGACAGCTACATATACAATCATAGCCCCATCCCAATAGAATTCGAACAGAACGTGTATTTGGGACAGCTGGCTGGTTGGTGAGTGACATGGGTGGCAGGCATGACTGTCCCCCCCATGATGCACACATCACAAGGGGCACATGCATGACTAACATCCTCCTGTCTTTTCCCTTCCAGGTGACTCTGCATATGCACTGGGACCCCATCTCATGACTCCTATCCGGAACCCCCAAACCCCAGGAGAGGAAAGATACAATGAAGCCCACGCCCAAACCCGTGCAGTGGTGTAGCGCACCTTTGGCCTCCTGAAGTCACATTTCCGATGCCTGGATAAGTCTGGGGGTACCCTTTTGTATGCCCCAAACTTTGTGTGCCAGATCATCGGTGCATGTTGCATGCTGCACAACTTCGCAGTGAGAAAGGGCCTGCAGATTGACATACGTGATGACCTGACCCCTGAACCAGACAATCCACCCTAACCGAGACAACCCCGTCTTCTGAGGGAAGAGCAGCCAGGAGACAGCTCACATTAGGCATCTTTGCACGTTAAACACACACATTAATCATGGCACAATGAGAATGCATGCATGCACACCACTGTGGTCCCTAGCACAGACACATCACATCCTCATCAAATTGGATTGGCACAAGCACACCATGCAGGACTTGTGAGCAGCAACGTCACGCCACGGCTCCAATTATGTCACTGTACATTCATACACCATTCACACGAACCTGGGGATCACTTCTCCCTGGTCCTGGGGAACCCTTCTCCACCACAAATGAGGGTGACACCCCTTTTCCGGTAGGAATGTCACCCCCACATTTCAAAATCATTCACAACCCCTCCCCTCGCATGTCCGGGTCCCCCCCACAGAATTTACCTGGTCGGTAATGTTCTGCAATATCTCCTTCTTCCTGGCCGTGTTGGCAACCTCCGGGCCGTGCAGGAAACGCCCATATTGGGTAAGGGCCCGGGCAATAATTTGTTTCTCCCCCAAAGTAAAATTGGTCTTGCGCTTCCTTTCAGTCATATTCATACAACAACTCTCTCCCAAACAATCAACAAAAATTGCTCACAAAAACAAGCAGGAAAAATAAAGCAACAAAACAAACAAACAAAATCGATCAACAAAAAAGTCGCACAACCAGTCACCAAAAAACACTATCAAATATATTATACAAAACACTAGCTCAAACAGTCAACAAATATCACAAAGACAAGTCACAAAGCAACAAACGCGAACAAACAACAGAACAAAAGCACCTTGCTGTATAGGAAGGGATACAAAGGGATGTACTTTTGCAAAGGAAGGGCGTTTGTGTCTGTCTATTTAAGCTCTCTGCGTAGCTCACTAAGTTGCCCGGGTCCACTTCCAATTTCACTGATTGCGCCGTTCCTGAGTTGTGAGCATGCGCACAGAGGTGCTGACCATGGTCTGCTTCATGTGCGCATGCGCGATCCGGCCGGCCCTTCATTTGCATGGGGTCACAGCTCATTTCAATGTAACACGCCCACGTCCTTCCCAATTTGAATTACTCCGCCTTACGCCTCGGGAATCAAGTTGCACCGGCGCTAATTTCTGCGCAAATACTACGAGGATACGGTGATTGCACCTCTACATTGCGCGGTCTAACGTGAAGGAGGTGCACTACTCCAGTCAATATATGCGCCAATGTATGTGAATCTGGCCCATTAGGTTTAGTTATTTTGGGCTGCCCTGTAAACAGTGGAGCAGTTTGGAATTGTGTTGGGCTGTCCTTGGCTTCACAGTCTGCAGGTTTGATTGCTTCCCCATCTTCTGGAGGATTACAGAATATAGTGGGTTGGGAATAGGCAAAACAGCAGCCTGAATGTTCATATTGCCTCAGCCAATCCCTGGAGGAGGGTGCCCAGTATGTAGCTGGGGAGTACAAAAATAGTCTGGGGTCTGGGGCTGCCTTGTTCTTGTCCATGAGAACTTTCCAGCCTGAAGGGGTGCTGCCCTTCTACATGTGTCGAGGTCCTAGCTATGCTAGAGATAGGGGGCCTGTTTTGCTGAGAATTTCTGGAACTAATCAAATGATTTCACAGGGGATCTGGTCTGTACAGTTCAAGGAGGCATCCAATTACCCAGGGACATTGTGAGTACAGACCTGAGTAAGGGATCCTGGTGACTGTTGCAGCTGCTATCCCCTGTGTATCAGTGCTAACTCTTGCCTGGCCTAGGACATTTCTTATGGTGTCTCAGTAGTGTAGCGCTGAATCTGATTGTCTAATTTTTCTGCACAGTATTCAGTTTCCATTAACAAATTTGAAGTTTGTAGCATGCTGAATTAAAATCTGATGCAATAATGCAAAATTTTATTTGAAAATATGCTCAGCTTTATTTGTCCAAAGATGTTTAAGGACGGCTTCACACCGCCCCACTGTGTTTTGGCTTTCCCATAGACACCAAAACCACGGGACATAGGTAAATACTACGGGAAAGCGCAACTGATCCATACGAAAACCGTGGGTTAGCTGCACTTTGGCCAAAGCCAAGTGGGGTAGTGTGAAGCTGCCCATATACCTCAAATAAAGAATGCATTATTAAAATGCATTACATACTGTTCTAATTAAGTATTTTCTTTCCAGTAATAGTAAAGCAAAAGTGATTCTTGGAGCCCACTCCATTAGGAACGCTGAACTAGAAAAACAGAATATACGTGTTCTAAGGCCTCGTTCACACATGGATCCGTTCAGGTCCGTCTGTCAGTTTTTCAGGCGGACCTGAACGGGCGCTCCATGCACCCCTATGGAGCGTCGGATGTCAGCGGAGACATGTCCGCTGACATCCGACCTGATCCGATCCGCTAAAAACAAACGTATGGGGCTCACGTCCCCATCCGTCCATGCGGATCGGATCGGGAAAGATCTGATGAAAACGGACATGCTGTCCGTTTTCATCAGATCGCTCCATAGAGGACAGCGGGACTCGACAAGCTCCTCCCCGCTCAGTGAGCAGAGAGGAGCTTGTCATCCGTCGGCTCAGCGGAGATCTGCGGACTGATCTCCCGCTGAGCTGGCAGACACAGGCGGACTCCGTCGGAACGGACTGCGACGGAGTCGGCTATGTGTGAATGAAGCCTAAATGTCTTTCCACATGAGCTTTTTAATGAAAGGACATTTGATTATGACATCCAGCTGTTACAGGTGAGACTATCCATGGTCTACTGATTACTTTCAAGTTTAGGTAAATACAATTCAGCTCAAAGTGGTATTAAATTCGAAACCAAAAATGTAACACTGTATTTATCGGCGTATAACACGCACCCTAATTTTAAGAGGGAAGTTTCATAAAAAAAATGTCCACAGCCCCCTTAACATTGCACAGACCCCCTGTACATTACACATTGCTCCCTGCACATTACACAGCTCCCTTTGTATTACACATACCCCCTGCACATTGCACAGCCCCCTGCACATTGCACTGACCCCCTGCATATTACACATTGCTCCCTGCACATTACACAGCCCCCTTTGTATTTCACATACCCCCTGCACATTGCACAGCCCCCTGGACATTGCACTGACCCCCTGCATATTACACCCCCCCCTGCACATTACACAGACCCCCTGCATATTGCACAAACCCCCTACACATTAAAAAGTCCCCTGCACATTACACTGACCCAAAATAGAAAGGGGGTGCAATCAGCGCAAACAAATGAGGAAAACTTATATAGAAAAAATTATGTTGAAAATAACTCTAAAGTTAAAATTTCGCATGAATGCCAGCTGAACACAAAAGAAACTTTCACAATATTCCCAAAAATACATACAACATAAAAATAGTGCAGCGCAAACAATATAATAAAATATGATATGGTATATTAATGGTGCTTGTCATACACCATTAATCAGTGAAACTTGTGTAACAGGAACACAGTAAAAGGTGATATCACCCACCAGTGATAAAACAATTGTGCATGAGTGAATAAATGACTTAAACAAATGTCCATAAAATAGTGCAATAAGTCCAATCCTTCAATTGGTATGGTTGATCAGAATCCACCAGGTGCGAAGTGTTAATGGTATACAGTGATCCCACCACCACACGAATATTGTACTATTACCTCCGAATTAGACCACTGTTTCACCAGATGGTCAAACTGCGCATAGAATCCGCCAGGTAGCCCAAGGGAGGGATGTTGTACTGAGTCCTCTCACATCAATCATAATACATATCAAAAAATGAAGGATGAGAAAAAACAAACATCTAAGAGCTTCCGTAAAATAAAGGATTTATTGCAGCAAAAAACTCACAGCTTACTCACATTTGGTGAGAGAATAATGGGCATCAAAACAGAACCGTAGGACCAGACAGAGATCACATCAGAGTAAGGTTCAGACACTGTACGAGCGACTGTGTGGTAGTTCCTGTCCCCTGAACCTTACTCTGATGTGATCTCTGTCTGGTCCTACGGTTCTGTTTTGATGCCCATTATTCTCTCACCAAATGTGAGTAAGCTGTGAGTTTTTTGCTGCAATAAAGCCTTTATTTTACGGAAGCTCTTAGATGTTTGTTTTTTCTCATCCTTCATTTTTTGATATGTATTATGATTGATGTGAGAGGACTCAGTACAGCATCCCTCCCTTGGGCTACCTGGCGGATTCTATGCGCAGTTTGACCATCTGGTGAAACAGTGGTCTAATTCGGAGGTAATAGTACAATATTCGTGTGGTGGTGGGATCACTGTATACCATTAACACTTCGCACCTGGTGGATTCTGATCAACCATACCAATTGAAGGATTGGACTTATTGCACTATTTTATGGACATTTGTTTAAGTCATTTATTCACTCATGCACAATTGTTTTATCACTGGTGGGTGATATCACCTTTTACTGTGTTCCTGTTACACAAGTTTCACTGATTAATGGTGTATGACAAGCACCATTAATATACCATATCATATTTTATTATATTGTTTGCGCTGCACTATTTTTATGTTGTACATTACACTGACCCCCAGCATATTACACAGCCCCCTGCACATTACACAGACCCCCTGCACATTGCACAAACCCCTGCACATTGCACAAACCCCCTACACATTACAAAGTCCCCTGCACATTACACTGACCCCCTGCATATTACACAGCTCCCTGCACATTACACAGACCCCCTAAAAAATGATGCAGCCCCCTGCACATTGCATAGACCCCCTTTACATTACACAGCCCCCTGCACATTACACATACCCCCTGCACACTACACAGCCCCCCTGCACATTACACAGCCCCCTGCACATTGCACAAACCCCTGCACATTACAAAGCCCCCTGCACATTACACTGACCCCTGCATATTACACAGCTCCCTGCACATTACACAGACCCCCTGAAAATTACCCAGCCCCCTGCACATTGCACAAACCCCCTTTACATTACACAGTCTCCCTGCACACTGCACATACCCCCTTCACATTACACAGCCCCTTTACATTACACTGACCTCTTGCACATTACACAGACCTCTTGCACACTACACAGACCCTCTGCACATTACACTGATCCCTTGCATATTACACAGCCCCCAGCATATTACACAGACCCCCTGCACATTACACAGACCTCCTGCACATTACACAGAACACCTGCGCATTACACGGCCCCCTGCACATTACGTAGGCCCCCTGCATATTACACAGCCCCCTGCACATTGCACAGCCCCCTGCACATTGCACAGCCCCCTTTACATTACACAGACCAAATGGACAGTACACAGACCCCCTGCACAGTACACAGACCACTATATTTTACACAGACCCCCTGCACATTACAAAGCCCCCTCTACATTACACAGCCACCTTGCATATTAGACAGACCCATTGCACATTACACAGCCCCCTGCACATTACACAGACCCCCTGCACATCACATAGACCCCTTTATATTCCACGTGAGCTTTTTAATGAAAGGACATTTGATTATGACATCCAGCTGTTACAGGTGAGACTATTCATGGTCTACTGATTACTTTCAAGTTTAGGTAAATACAATTCAGCTCAAAGTGGTATTAAATTCAAAACCAAAAATGTAACACTGTATTTATCGGCGTATAACACGCACCCTAATTTTAAGAGGGAAGTTTCATAAAAAAAATGTCCACAGCCCCCTTAACATTACACAGACCCCTTGCACATTACACATTGCTCCCTGCACATTACACAGCCCCCTTTGTATTTCACATACCCCCTGCACATTGCACAGCCCCCTGCACATTGCACTGACCCCCTGCATATTACACACCCCCCTGCACATTACACAGACCCCCTGCACATTGCACAAACCCCCTACACATTACAAAGTCCCCTGCACATTACACTGACCCCCAGCATATTACACAGCCCCCTGCACGTTACACAGACCCCCTGCACATTACACAGACCTCCTGCACATTGCACAAACCCCCTGCACATTGCACAAACCCCCTGCACATTGCACAAACCCCCTACACATTAAAAAGTTCCCTGCACATTAC
Organism: Rana kukunoris; assembly: GCA_029574335.1. Taxonomy (NCBI): domain Eukaryota; kingdom Metazoa; phylum Chordata; class Amphibia; order Anura; family Ranidae; genus Rana; species Rana kukunoris. The sequence goes on from CM056049.1 coordinate 78,307,060, forward strand.
ACTGACCCCCCTGCATATTACACAGCTCCCTGCACATTACACAGACCCCCTAAAAATGATGCAGCCCCCTGCACATTGCATAGACCCCCTTTACATTAAACAGCCCCCTGCACATTACACATACCCCCTGCACACTACACAGCCCCCCTGCACATTACACAGCCCACTGCACATTGCACAAACCCCTGCACATTACAAAGCCCCCTGCACATTACAAAGCCCCCTGCACATTACACTGACCCCCTGCATATTACACAGCTCCCTGCACATTACACAGACCCCCTGAAAATTACCCAGCCCCCTGCACATTACACAGACCCCCTGAAAATTACCCAGCCCCCTGCACATTGCACAAACCCCCTCAACATTACACAGTCTCCCTGCACACTGCACATACCCCCTTTACATTACACAGCCCCTTTACATTACACAGACCTCTTGCACATTACACAGACCTCTTGCATATTACACAGACCCTCTGCACATTACACTGATCCCTTGCATATTACATAGCCCCCAGCATATTACACAGACCCCCTGCACATTACACAGACCTCCTGCACATTACACAGAACACCTGCACATTACATGGCCCCCTGCACATTACGTAGGCCCCCTGCATATTACACAGCCCCTTGCACATTGCACAGCCCCCTTTACATTACACAGACCAAATGGACAGTACACAGACCCCCTGCACAGTACACAGACCCCTATATATTACACAGACCCCCTGCACATTACAAAGCCCCCTCTACATTACACAGACCCCCTGCACATCACATAGACCCCTTTATATTACACAGACCCCCTGCACATTAGACAGACCTACTACACATTATGTAGTCCCCTTTATATTACACAGCCCCTTTTACATTACACCCCCCCCCCTGCACAGTACACAGCCTATTTGATTATAAAGACCCCCTACACGCCCAGGAGACCCCCAGTCTCCTGAGACAGCACAGCCACGTGACTGCTCTCCTGTGATGTTTTATGGACAGTCACATGACTGCTCTCCTCCTCCAATCCAAAGCTACACTCAGAGGAGGAGGAATGGGAAGATGAGAGGGTCAGAAAGAATGGCGTCAATTATGTATTTAGAGGCTTCCAAAATGTATGCCTAAATTAACTCACCTGATTGCGATGTAAGCAGCATATTTTCTTTGGTAAAATAAACTACTGCAGGGACCATAGACGGATGATCACTCTCCGATGTTATAGATGTCTCAGATCCTAAGAAGCTCACCATATAGGAGGAGAGAAAAGAACCTTGCATAATGTAAGATCTTTAGAAAGCAGCTGAAAGTTTTAAAAAAAATAGTGCACTCACACATCAAAGTGTCTTTCCTGACACCGGTAAATAAGCATAAAACAAATCTAACGCCTTGTTCCTCCCGATTTAACCAACGCCACTAGCCGACACGTATTGCATACTAGCATATTATGAAATACTTACCTTGGAATGAAGCCCTCCAGCAATACAATGTCACCGCTGAGAGGGCTAACACGTTCACCCCTGTCTTTCTTCCGGGTTCGCGAACTCCAGCTATGTGATTGGCCGGAGCTGTGATGACGTATCTCCCGTGCATGCTCGTGGGAGCACTCTCTGATGTTCCGACATTGTATACAGGACCTTCAGAGCACATGCAACAGTGAAGTCACTGGCTGCATGCAGGGTGAATATCTCCTAAATGGTGCACGTTTAGGAGGTATTCCTTTTACCCACAGGTACGCCTTTTTATAGGCTTATTTGTAGGTAAAAATGACCAGGCGGTCTTTTACTACCACTTTAAATACAGTCTGCTTTCTCTTGGCTATTCATAACCCACAAAAACCTTCTCATATACTGTATACATTAAAAAATACTTATCTACTATTTCATACCTCATTAAGATCATGTTTGTGTCATTATTTAAAAAAAAAAAAAATACATGTGTCTCAACACAGTAGAATATTCAGAGCGACATATTCAAAGATTACAATAAAAAAGTTGCTATAACTAAATGATAGTATATAAACAAGTAGAGAAAATGAAATTTACATCCACACAGACAGGTAAAGAATATGACATAAAACAATGTATTACATGCAATTCCATTGGTTTACATGTTGGAATGTCCTTGCTCCAAGCAATATATTGGGAGAGCTACAAGAAATAGGGAAACTTAATAATATAAAAAAAAGTTTAGAAAAATCATAGTATATCAAGGCATGTTAAATTAAAACATATTAAAGACTTCTGTTTTAAAACTTTATGAGATAGAAAAGAATAATCCCGCATTGGAAGGGAACATATATGTAAAAATAAATATCCAAAAAGGAAACTAAGGGCCAGATTCTCGTATCCCGGCGTATATTCGAGCGGGGCGTAGCGTATCCTCTTTACGCTGCCGCAACTTTGGACGCAAGTGCCGTATTCTCAAAGCACTTGCTTCCTAAGTTATGGTGGCGTAGCGTAAATGGCCCGACGTAAGCCCAGGTAATTCAAATGTGGAAGAGGTGGGCGTGTTTTATGTAATTGTGTTGTGACCCCATGTTTTTGACGCTTTTTTTGAACTGCGCATGCACCGTACGTGGACGTATCCCAGTGCGCATGCGCAAAAACACGTCGCAAATAGTCAATGCTTTCGACGTGAATGTAACTTACGCAAATCCCTATTCGCGAACGACTTACGCAAACGGCGTAAACAACGTAAAAATCGATGCTGTCTCGACGTCCATACTTAAGATTGCGTACGCCTCACCTACGCAAAGTTACCCCTCAGATAGCAGGGGTAACTTTACGCTTACGCAAACTACGTAAAATACGATGACCAGGCGCAATTACGTTCGGGAATCGGCGTATCTAGCTCATTTGCATATTCAATGCGGCTAATCGACGGAAGCGCCACCTAGCGGCCAGCGTAAATATGCAACTTTGATACGACGGCGTAATAGACTTACTCGTATCCAAGCAAAATTCCAGCGTATCTTGTTTTCGGAATACAGAAAATAGATATGCCGGTGCTTCTGAGAAGTTAAGCGGTGTATCTCAGAATCTGGCCCTAAATGTTTTTTTGAGATGAATACATTACAGCCAAATGTAGGATGAATATTGACAAACTGTAGATCTAAATTGTTTTCTCACCAACGTTTAAATAAGGTGCCTATACACCCCTTGAAATTTTTCACATCTTGTCATGTTACAACCAAAACCGTAAATGTATTTTATTGGTATTTTATGTGATAGACTAAAACAAAGTGGCACATAGTTATGAAGTTTAAGGAAAATATTAAATGGTTTTCAAAATTTTCTACAAATAAATATCTGGAAAGTGGGGGGGTGCATTTGTATTCAGCCCCATTTACTCTGATACCCCAACCTAAATCTAGTGGAACTAATTGCTTTCATAAGTCATTACGAAATAATAAGCTGTGCAATACAGTGAATGTATCCTAATAGGCTTGGTACTAGAGTGTAATCATTAACAACACATATCTGAATGCATGCAAAATCCAATGTGAATCAAAAAATGCTTCAATCCTTCAAGTTGAATTGACAGTTACTGCGCAATAGAGTCCAAGGAAATCCCAATGGGTATCAACAGGTTGATGAGCAGAGAGAGAGAGAGCTTGAGTATCAGGCCTTGGATATTAAAAGGTGAGAGAGCAATCTTACTCTAAGTAGTAATGAACTCAGTTTGTCGCTTCTTCAATTGGAATGGGTAAAGTGCCCCCGGACAGGTCTCTGCCACAGGCCTGGCAGCCGGAACGTCACTTGCAAATGCTGGGAGGACCAGGCCTCTGCCACAGGCCTGGCTCGGGCCTCTGTCACAGGCCTAGTAGTTGAATGAGCATGAAATTGAAGTAAGCGAGTCCTTCCAATAAATTTAGTTAGAGTCACTGGATCCCCGATGGTTCGTTCAAGCCCTATTGGATCACCTGCCTCCGGGTTCTCCTCAAGCCGATCCCCCACCGTACAGCTTTCAGCTTGGGATCCTTTTAGGAAAGGTTTGGGACCCAGCAGCTTCTGGGGTCCCTCTCCATGTAAGAGTGAGGCTCCGCATGGTGCGCAACTTCGGCCAGGTATGCCACGGCTGCAGGGTCCATGGATGCGCGCACCCTGAAGGTGGATGCCGCACCTGGAACTCGGACCCCGCAGGAAACAAGAACGGCCCTCAGGTATAGCCTCCCTCAGCATGCCCTGGCAAGGGAACCAACCCCTCTGATTGGCTGCTGAGGAAAACAAGTCCGCCAGAACCCCTCTAGCACCAACTGCCGCCCAGGGGTGAACACACACCCCTGGAGCGCAGACCGGCCCACAGGATAGTTCTGGAAATGGCAGCAGCCCAAATTCTACAAATTGCGAATGGGAGCCATGTAACTCTCCCATTCCCCACTAACTTTAGCATAACGCCCCACAAAAAGCAAGGGGGTGCTACAATAACAACAGTGCAGACTTCTGGGAAAATCAGTGAGTCAATCATACAAGCAGAACATGACATATCTGTGGGGTGTTCTGTACATGTTCTGTGTACAGAACACTTCCAGGTCGCCATTTTGTATCGCATTTTACAGTAAACTACAGGTCTGCAGATTGAATGGGAAAGGTAATTTTTAATAACATTCAATATGAATTGTATCGCAATTCTATATGCTATATTTTTCTTTTTTTTCTTTTCTATTATTTTTTCCATGAAAGGGGAGTTACCCTTTAAGCTATTTGATTCTGATGTATTTACACAGATATTTTAATGCTACAATTCTTAATACCTATTTTTTCAGTTAACCGAAAAAGCAAAACTTGGAACATATGTGAATGTCTTGCCATTGCCTAAAAAGCAGAAATTTTTAAGACCTAGGAGTATTTGTGAAACAGCTGGATGGGGTTTTACATCCAATCGTAATAACAAAATGTCAGACAAATTAATGGAAGTCAATGTAACAGTCATGGGAAGACGAGCGTGTGCTCATATCTGGCAAATGAAAAAAGAAGAAAGTACAAATATAACTCGCAATATGATCTGCACCCAAGAGGAGACCAGCAAGGGAACCTGTGGGGTGAGTTATTTTCTTATTGTTGTACAATCCCTAGTAGCATACATGGGTACGCTGCTGCTGCCTATGGTTTGGAATTAGGCTTGACAGCATACAGAGCTGCTTTGGATTTTCTGTGTTTTTGTTATTTATTTTTAGCCAGCTAAATATTGCCTATAAGGCTGCTTACACACGATCGGTCCATACGATGAGAACGGTCCGACGGACCATTTTCATCGGTTCACCGATCAAGTTGACAGATGAACTGATGTGCCTACACACCATCGGTTCATGAACCGATTGTGTCAGAACACGGTGACGTAAAACACAACGACGGGATGAAAAAAACGAAGTTGAATGCTTCCAAGCATGTGTCCACTTGATTCTGAGCATGCGTGGATTTTTAACCGATGCTCGTGTGTACTAACGATCGGTTTTGACCTATCGGTTAGCTGTCCATCGGTTCAATTTTAAAGCAAGCACACTGTTTTTGGACCAAAGGATAAGGGACCGATAGGGCCTACACACTATCGGTTTGGTTTTCATCGGTTTGAACCGATCGTGTGTATGTGGCTTCAAATATAAATTATTATTATTTGCATACCGTTAGCCAGAAAAAAACAAGTGTGAGTATCCAGGATAGCCTTAAAGGGGTTGTAAAGGTTTGTTTTTTATTTTCTAAATAGGTTCCTTTAAGCTAGTGCATTGTTGGTTCACTTACCTTTACCTTAAATTTCCCTTCTAAATGTTTTTTTCTTCTTTGTTTTCTTTGTCTGAATTTCTCACTTCCTGTTGCTCCTCAGTAAGCTTTTCAGTAAGCTGTTCTGGCTGACTAACCCCCGGCCAGATGATGGTGGCAAGCTTACTGAGGAGAAACAGGAAGCAAGAAATTCAGACAAAAAAAATAAAAATTAGAAGGGATATTGAAGGAAAAGGTAAGTGAGCCAACAATGCACTAGCTTAAAGGAACCTATTTAGAAAATAAAAACAAACCTTTACAACCCCTTAGAGCCGGTTCACACTGGGGCGGCACAACATCGGGGGCGACTCGGCAAGGCGTCCTGAAGACGACTTTAGAGGCGACTTGCAAAATGACTTCTGTAAAGAAGTCAATGCAAGTCGCCCCGAGTCGCCCCCGAAGTCGTACACGAACCTTGCGTAACTCCTATTAGAATGGTTCTATTGAATAGAATGGGACACGCCTGACGAGTCGCCCCAGTGTGAACCTGCTCTTAGATCACATTTTTACATTTATGAAATATTAAAAAATGCCTGTTGCTCTTGTGTTGCCCCCACTCGGGAAATAAAAAGTGCCTTTGTCACATGAAAAAACATGTGTCAGCACGGTAAAAAATGCACAAAGTTTAACAGTCAAAAACTACTTTGTTGTGCTTGTTGTACATAGGGCAGTTCATTTTAATCAATAAGCTGCCCTGTACAAATGCTGAAAAGACTCATGCAAACTTGTAAAAACGTGGCACGATATTGCATGCATGCTAAATAGACATGTGCATTTCGTTTCGTTACGAATTCGAATTCGGACACATTTTTCATTATTCGGAAATTCGGATGCATCCGAATTTCTGAATTATAAAATGAATGAATTTAAACAAATTCGAAAAAATGCAAATGAAATTTGAATTCGAATCGAATTCGAAAACAAATTTGCATCGAATTTGAAAAAATAGAAATCGATTTTCTAATAACTACAATAGAATCGAATATAAAACAATAAAGCAATAGAATCAAAAAGAATAGAATAGAAGTTAATATAATGTAATAAAATAGAACATGACAGTCTTCTGAAATTTGAATAGTATAAATTTGAATTCTAAAATAGATTGGAAAATAATTAGAATTCATGGAAATTAAAATATAAAAGAATAGAAAAACAATAGAACAGAATAGAATCAATTATAATATATATTATATTTTATTCTATTCTCCTGTTTTTCTTTTATATTACATTATAATCTTTTCTATTCGAATTTGAATTCATTTTATATGAAATTCGAATTTTTTATTGAATGAAATCGAATTTGAATAGAAAAGATTATAAAAGATTTGTTTCATATTAGAATTTGATTTTGTTTTTTCCCGAATTCCTAAAAAATGGAATTAGATTAGAAAAATATCGACTGCATACGAAAAAATTCTACCGCATTTGAAAAAAATCTACTAAATTAGAAAAAAATAGCACATTCGATTTTTTTTTTACATATAACCATTTTTCCGAAATTCGAATTTCATATAGAATTAAATCGAATTGGAATAGAAAAGATTAGAATAGAATAGAAAATAATAGAAAAGTTAATAAACTAAAAAAACAATAGAACGGAAAAAATTTAATTATAATATACATTATATTTTATTCTATTCTCTTGTTTTTCTTTTCTATTCCATTATAATCTTTTCTATTCGAATTTGAATTAATTTTATACGAAATTTGAATTTCTTATTGAATGAAATCGAATTTTAAATAGAAAAGATTATAAAAGATGTGTTTCATATTAGAATTTATAAAACATTTAAAAATGCAATTTGATTCGAAAAAATCTACTGCATTCGAATAAATTCTACCGCATTTGAAAAAAATCTACCGCATTTGAAAAAGATCTACTAAATTAGAAAAAAATACCACATTTGATTTTTTTTTTTTACATATAAACCATTTTCCAAAATTCGAATTTCATATAGAAGGAAATCAAATTGGAATAGAAAAGATTAGAATAGAATAGAAAATAATAGAAAAGTTAATCAACTAGAAAAACAATAGAACAGAATAGAATAAAATATAATATTTTATTCGCTTTTGTTTTATTGTTTTTCCACTCTATTGGCCAGATTCACAGAGCCCTTACTCCTGTCTAACTCGCTTTAGACTGGAGTACTTTCAAATTACGCGCGTTTTTTCACTACTCTGAAACCTCAAACCATGAAAATACGGCTGCGGGCTTCAATCCGACTGGCTTACGTGTTCGTACGCCTTCGGATCTACGCTGCAATAAATTTGCGGCCGCTTGGTGGAGTTCCCATCGTTTTCCGCGTCGGGGTATGCAAATGAGCTTTTGCCGACGATCCACGAAATTACGAACGTCAATCGCAATCTCTTACCACATCTTTAGTCATCTTTTTGCTGCGTAACACTATACCAGCTTTTTGCTGGTCTAATATTAGACAGCCCATGTTAAGTATGGCCGTCGTTCCCGCGTCGAATGTCAACGTCTTTTTTTATTTTTTACGTAACTCGTCCGGGAATAGAAATGTCCATAAACGACGCTACTCAAACAACGAATGACGTAACGACGTTATTTTGCGCAATGCACGGCGGGAAATTTCTGAACGGAGCATGCGCAGTTCGATCGCCGCGGGGACGTACCTAATTTAAATGCTTCACGCCCCCTAATCGCGTATTTCGATTACGCGGCGAGAAATACACTACGCCGCCATACCGTAAGGGACAACATCTACCAGAATTCGGCGTATAGCCTGGTAAAATACTGCGGCGTAGTGTATCTCTGATACTCTGCGCCAATGTAATTGTATCTGAATCTGGCCCTATTCTTTTATATTATTTTGTATTCAAATCTTTTGTATTCTAATTCAAATTCATTCTATACGAAATTCAAACTTCTGAAGCCATTCTTCTAAAATATGAAGTTTGTATAGAATTAGAATCGAAAAGAATACAAAAAATATAGCACGGAAAATAATGGCATAGAAATAATGGGCCAGATTCACAAAGCACTTACTCCGGAGTATCACGAGTTAGGCACGCGTAAGTCTAAAAATGCACACGCTTATCTATGCACCGTATCCCCAAAACGATATACGCCTGAAATCCACATTTTTTAGACCGACGTAATTTGGATAGACCGGCGCAGCGTGCGTTCAAAACTGCACTAGACACACCATTGATTTGCTATGCGAATATGCAAATGAGGGAGATACGCCGATCCACAAAAGTACGTTTGTGCGGTGCAGTCTACATGATGTGCTTATCAGCTGCACGGCCGGTCTAAAATTAGACCATATAAAAGCAGGTTTAAAATTAGACAATCCGTCTACATGTCAGCAAAAGCAACACCATTAGGGACGAGCTGAGCAGCCACACTTGCAGGACATTAATCTGTATGCCAACATGCCAAGGGCATCCTTGCTCATAGCTATACTACTGACTTTAGATGAGCACAGAAGGAGGAGGGCACGGAGGAGGGCACGGGAGAGGATCTTTGTCAGGTATATCCGTGGGGTGAGCCCAATGGTAATAGGCCCCCCTTTTGGCTGGAATTAGGGTGCAATTGGAGAGATACCCTGTGTTAATAGGAGGGTAGATGTTGGTTTCTCAGCTTCCACTAATTTTAGTGAAATTGAGTAAAGGTGGATTAATTAGGTCAGGAGCCTGTGCAGGCCAGCAGGCCCAAAGATTGCTAAAGTAAAATGATCCTATGCTGCTATAAGGATGCCAGTTGTGACCAATGCACCCTAAACCATATAAAACAAAGAAAAAAATGTGTCTCTAGAGTCTAATAGGTAGGAATCCCTACTAGTGTGGTTGATTACACTAGTAACCACACATCCGAAAGTAGAGTTGAGTGTCATCCGCAAAGGAGTGGTAGCACAAATCTTGCTCACTGATGATTTTAAGGAGAGGGCGGAGGTAGATGTTGAAGAGCACCGGTGATAGGGGTTATCCTTGAGGGACTCTGCAAGAAATGGTGCATGTTTCCGAGGTGAAGATTCCTAGTTTCACTGTTTGGGACCGATTTCCCAATCGATTTCCCAGGGTAGATCTGTGTCTGTAACTCCGGCTACTTCTTTGAGGCGAATAAGTAGAGTTTGGTGATCCATTGTGTCAAATGCTGCCAAGTTGCAGCAGGGTCCTGTTGATATATCAGTATTAAAATATAAACAATTACAGTACAATATATTTTATTTAAATGGATTGATGTAGTGTTCACTTCCACAGAAGCCCACAGTTTAGAGTTCCCTTAATTGCACCCACAGCGAGGAACACACTCACAGTCACTCCTTTGGCTCAATGAACAGTCTAGAGGTATGCTTTTCTAATGCTTCATTGCAGAACTTGTACTTGACAGGTTCCTGTAAAGTTGTGGTTTGCATCTCACTGCTAGTCCAAACCTTACTAACCTTCATGTTTTCTGTAAATCTCACTCAGACCAACTATTTCCTGCAGATATCATATCTTGTCACGACATGCCCTCTGAAGTTTACACAAATGAACTTGCTGAGCATGTCACTTAGTCATTCTGATGGCAGAAAACGTAGGGTCCCTAAACACTCTGTAAAATGTGTGGGTTCAGTCAAACAAATCCTAACATACACTAAAGGTCAATATATGGTATTTATTTGGGAGAATTATAAAAAGAAGCAGCGCTAAAAACACAAAAATAATATGCAAATAAAAATAAAAAATCTTAGAAAGTTCCCTCTGAAAAAAGAAAATATGAAGAGTTGACAGATAAGTTCTCCTCAGCGGTGATAAAGGTGCTCATAAACATCAAATGGTGTGTACTTAACCACTTCCTGACGGCCGTACGACTTTGTACGGCCACAGGGTGGTTCTAATTCTCTGGGTCGCCGACTATATACGGCCTCTGCTCCTCCAGGCCTCTGGGGGATGCATGAGCTCCGCCGGCGGCACGCGCGTGCCCGCCGCATCACTGAGATGCCGATGCGCGTGCCTGGCAGCCGCGATGTCTGCCAGGCACTCGCGATCGGCGGTTACAGAGACAAGGATGTGGATCTGTGTGTGTAAACATTTGTGTCCCTTGTACATAGGGACATAGATCGGTCACCTCCCCCAGTCACCCCCTCCCCCCACAGTTAGAACACAATGCAGGGTACACATTTAACCCCTTCCTCACCCCCTAGTGTTAACCCCTTCAATGCCAGTCACATTTATACAGTAATTAGTGCATATTAGCACTGATCGCTGTATAAATGTGAATGGCGCCAAAAATGTGTCAAAAGTGTCCGATGTGTCCGCCATAATGTCGCAGTCCCAATAAAAATCGCATATCGCCGCCATTACTAGTAAAAAATATATAATAAAAATTAATAATAATTATGTCCTCTATTTTGTAAGTGCTATAACTTTTGCGCAAACCAGTCGCTTATTGCGTTTTTTTTGTTTTTTTTTACCAAAAATATGTAGAAGAATACGTATTGGTCTAAACTGAGAAAAAAAATGTTTTTTAAAAAAATTGGGCTATTTATTATAGCAACAAGTAAAAAATATTGAATTTTGTTTCAAAATTGTGGCTCTTTTTTTGTTTATAGCGCAAACAAATAAAAACCGCAGAGGTGATCAAATACCACCAAAAGAAAGCTCTATTTGTGGGGAAAAAAGGACGTCAATTTTGTTTGGGAGCCACGCCGCATGACCGCGCAATTGTCAGTTAACCACTTAAGCCCCGGACCAATATGCTGCTAAATGCCCAAAGGTGTTTTTACAATTCGGCACTGCGTTGCTTTAACAGATAATTGCGCGGTTGTGCTGCGTGGCTTCCAAACAAAATTTGCGTCCTTTTCTTCTCACAAATAGAGCTTTCTTTTGATGGTATTTGATTGTCTGTGCAATTTTTATTTTTTGCAATATGAACGGAAAAAGACCGAAAATTTAGAAAAAAATGATATTTTCTACTTTTTGTTATAAGAAAAATCGAATAAACTAAATTTTAGTCAAACATTTTGGCCAAAATGTATTCAGCCACATGTCTTTAGTAAAAAAAAATTACAATATAAAAAAAAATTAGCTACCTAGCAGCAACAGTGACACCAATACAGCGATCAGAAAACCGATCGCTTAGTGACACTGGCAATAGGGGGTGAAATGGTTAACTAGGGTAGTAATCTAGGGGTTAAACCTTTACTAGAGGGGTAGTGGGCTACCCTGGACCTAACACTAACTGCCTGTCACACTAACTGTCACACTGACACTAAATGCAGTGATCAGTAAATATATGATCACTGCAATCAGTGACACTGTGACAGGAGGCTGGGGGGGGTGATCTGAAGGGGTTAATGTGCCTATGTGTGTGGTGTCAGTGTAGTGTTGGTGCGACTTACTGTGAGTCTTCTCTCCTTTCGGCGGATTGAAAATATCGCCGAGAGGAGAGGTGACATCACTTCCTCTGCCTGTGTTTACATTACATAGGCAGAGGGCGGGCAGCGGGGGGGAAGCGAATTCGCTGGGAGCGATCGCAGGGGGGCAGACAGAAACCAATAGCCGCCCCCTCATCCCGGATCGCTCCTAGACACTTACCGACCTAAGCATCGAAACCCCGACCCACCGGAAGGCAATGACGTGCCAGCACGTCCATCTGCCTGTACGTGCCATTCTGTGGACATATATATAGATGCGTCAGTCGTTAAGTGGTTAAAGCGACGCAGTGCCGGAAGCTGAAATTTCACCTGGTCAGGAAGGGGGTATATGTGCCCAGTAAGCAAGTGGTTAATAGGGCTTCCACCACCGTTTAACCAAGATCTCTGGATCCCTGAATTAACAGATGATTCACATCGAAATTCCGTCAGAAAAACTCGACCGAAAAACGCAGCATAATTCTTAAATGAGATACAAATTAGAACAAGCTAGACATGTGCACTGTAGAATTTTCAAATTTTCAAATTTTTTCATTTTCAAAATTCGAAATTTTTAAAATTCGAAATTTCTAAAATTCGGATTTTTACATTTTTTTAACTTTCGAATTTTCAATTTTTTGAATTTTCGATTTCCGAAATAAAAAAAATTGAAAATTCGGAATTCGAAGATTCGAAAATTAATTTTTTTTTCGAAATTCCGAATTTTTGTAATTTGTGAATTTTCTATTTTTTTAATTTTAGAATTTCCGATTTTTTTAATTTCTTTATTTTTTTATTTTCGAATTTAAAAAATCGAAAATTGAAAAAAAATCGAGATTCGAGAACTCGAAATTGTAAAACTTTTAGAATTCCAGAATTTACGGAAAAAAAATGTTTTCGTTTTTGTTTCATTAGTTTTTACAATTTCGAATTTTCGAATTTTTTTAATTTTAAATTTTTTTTAAAATTCTAAATTTCAGATAATTCAAAAATTAAAAAAATCAGAATTTCGAAAATGCAAAATGTCAAAAATGAAAAAATTTGGAAATTTGAAATTCGAAAATTTGAAAATTAAGAAATTCGGAATTTCTAAAATGAAAAAAATTAGAAAATTCTGAATTTCGAAAAAAATATTAATTTTCGAATTCCGAATTTTCAAATGTTTTAACTTCGGAAATTGAAATGTCAAAAATTCGAAAATTCTAAAGTTAAACATTTTAAAAATCCTACTTTTCGAATTTTTTAATTTTTGATATTTCGAACTTTAAAAATTTCGAATTTTAAAATTTCGAATTTTAAAATTTCGAATCTTAAAATCTCGAATTTTAAACATTTCGAATTTTAAAAATTTCGTTTTCTTAAAAATTTCGTTTTTTTAAAAATTTCGTTTTTTTAAAAATTTCGTTTTTTTAAATATCGAGTTTTAAATGTCGTTTTTAAAAAATTTCGAATTTTAAAAATGTCATTTTTATAAAAATGTGCATTTTTGAAAATTTCGAAAATTCATAATTTCGAAAACTCGAAATTTTAAATATGAAGATTTTAAAATTGTAAAATTGAAAAATGCTGAAATTCTGAAATTCGGAAATTAAAAAATTCGGAATTACGAAAATTATGAAATTCAAAGTTTCGGAAATACGAAAATTAAAAAATTTGGAAATGCAAAAAAACGAATTTGAAACTAAACAAATTGCACATGTATAAAACAGGCCTACTAAAAGCAATCTAAAGGGAGAGAGGGAAGGGAACCATCAGTGTGATACAAAGAAGGGTGGAGAACCAAGTCCCTTGTGAAGAAAGGATAGAGGTAGGGAAGGCCAAGGATGCATCATGAGAGGTAGAAATAGCTTTACTATACTGTAACCTGTGAAGATCTGTGTATTTGTTGTTATTTCTTCAACATTTTTAACATTTTAATCACTGTTAAGCCTGGAGGAGACTTTATGTTTGCTTCTAATTTTCAGTATCTTCTTACTAAGCCCAGGTTCACACTGGGTACGATTTAGTTCGATTTGAGATGCGAAATCGCATCTCAAATTGGCGGCAATTGCCGGCAATGACACCGTCCTAATCGGTGCGACGCTGCATCTGCGGCGCTGCACCGATTTCAAAAAGTAGTTCCTGTACTACTTTTTGCGATTTCAGGACGCGATTTACATTGACATCTGTGCAGAAACCTGCACAGATGTCTCCTAAATCGCATCGAAATCGGGACTGCCAGAGGGAGTGAAATTGCGCGATTCACTCCCGCAGCCCAGTGTGAACCAGGGCTAAATCCTAGAATCTGTTACAATTCTACAATTCTATACTTTATTTCACTTTCAGCAAATGTTAGACTTTTGACAAATAGGTCATTCATCATTTATAATGACGGATCCTTTTGTTTTGCTTCTTTATAGAATTCCCAATGGTTTATACTCTTCTCCTCTGAGTTCCTTTTTGAAGTTTATACAATTTTTAAATAATGTTTTTCAGGGAGATTCTGGTGGACCATTAGTCTGCAATGGAACAGTCCGAGGAGTAACATCTTTTGGTGCATCTGAATGTGGTGTTCCTGGAGATGCAAGTGTGTTCAGTTATCTCAACAGGGAAATCAAAACCTGGATAAAGAAAAAACTACGCGGCGGCCCCTAAATTACCTGTGACTGCATGCTATACATTTATATGGCTTCAGGTTTTATGTTTTCTTCTATTTTACTCATTAACTTCCTCAACATATTCATATGCTCTATTTCATGTCTTTATCATGTATTTGATAAGATTAAAAAAAAAGTAAGATAAATATGATAAACAATATTCTATTGTTTTATTATTCTATATAATTTCAAGATGAATGTGAAAGTGAAGATTTGCCCCTATCACACTGAGGCAGTTTTCAAACGTTTTAGCGCTACAAATAGCACATGTAAAGCACCTGAAAACTGCCTCCCATTTACTGCAATGGGTGCTTTCACACCCGGGCAGTGCACTTGTGGGACAGGAAAAAAAAGTCCTGCAAGCAGCATCTTTGGGGTGGGTTTGGAGCGATATGTACATCGCTCGCAAAACGCCCCTGACCATTGCAATGAATTCCAAAGCAGAAGTGTAACCCAAAAAGTGGCACAAACAGCGGTAGACCGCCACTATAATGAGTGGCACTTTAACATGGAGTCGGCTGCGGCCCCAGTGTAAAAGGGGTCTTAGTTAACAGTTAGAAAAGTAATTGTAAACCCCTTCCCTTCCTCATTTTTCATACTACCTTTTTAATTCAGGGAAACTCCACCATCGTTCATAATATTATTCTGAAATTGGGCTCCAAATCAGTAGAATAACCATAATGTTCCACTATTGAAAAGAGCACCAAATATACTAGCGACTCTACATACATTTATACAGTGGAACCTCGGATTGCGAGTACAGCGGTTAACAATCGTTTCACAATACCAGCACATTTTTTTTTTAATCTTGACTTGGTTTGTGAGTGATGTCTTGCAAAACAAACAGGATTCAAGCCTCTGCGGTGTGCAATTTCGCATTCGGCCAGAGGTGCGAGGGCACCGGTGACAATCGGAGCTGTTCACTCTGAAACACTCCGTTCCCAAATGTTTCTGAGCCTTTCCGATCATTTCCAAGTTTCTCTGCCCCCAGCCCCACCTCTGGCCACATGCGGTATTGCATACAATAGAAGTTAATGTGGAATGAATTATCTTAATTTCCATTGACTTCTATGGGAAAACTTGCTTTGATATGCAAGTGACTGGAACGGATTATGCTCGTAATCCAAGGTTCTACTGTATATATAAGGTAGATTCTTGTTTAAAAAAAAATACCTATTATCCACTTAAGGACCATCGCACGACTATGTACGTCCACAGAATGGCACGTACAGGCACATGGGCGTACATGTACGTCCCTGCCTTTCCACGCGTCGGGGGTCCTAACTCTGCGTACGGTGGTCGGTAAGTGGTTAGGAGCGATCTAGGATGAGGGGGCGGCTGTTCCTTTTTGTCCGCCCCCTCCGGATCACTCCCAGACAATCGGCTTCCTCCTCTGCCTGAACTGTAAACATAGGCAGAGGAGGAAGTGATGTCACCGCTCCTCCCTCCGGTATTTTTGTCCGGCGGAGGAGAGGAGACATCTCACAGTGAGTAGCAAAAGCACTACACAGACACATAGGCACACAAATCCCCCCCCCCCGATCACCCCCCAGCCCCCTGTCACAGTGTCACTAAATAGCAGTGATCATTTATTTACTGATCACTGCATTTAGTGTCAGTGTGACAGGCAGTTAGTGTCAGGCAGTTAGTGTTAGGTCCAGGGTAGCCCTGTACCCCCCAATAAAGGTTTTAACCCCTTGATCACCCCCTAGTTAACCCTTTCACCCCCCTTTTGCCAGCATCACTAAGCGATCGTTTTTCTGATCGCTGTATTGGTGCCGTTAGGTAGCTAATTATTTTTTGAGGTTCACCGCCATGTTTTTGGTGTCGCTAGTGCCGCTGGGTAGCTAGCAATTTTTTGAGGTCCGTCTGCCAGGTTTTTATAGCGTTAGGTACCCCCATACATTTTCTAATAAAGGTTTTAACTCCTGATTGCCCCTAGAGTTAACCCTTTCACCCCCCTATTGCCAGCATCACTAAGCGATCGTTTTTCTGATCGCTGTATTAGTGCCGCTAGGTAGCTAGTTATTTTTTGAGGTTCGCCCGCCAGGTTTTTATAGCGTTTGGTACCCCCAAAATGTTTTTAAATAACGTTTTTAACCCCTGATTGCCCCTAGAGTTAACCCTTTCACCGCCTATTGCCAGCGTCACTAAGTGATCGTTTTTCTGATTGTTGTATTAGTGTCGCTAGGTAGCTAGATAGTGCCAGTAACGCTTACACCCACGCGCAAAGCATACACCCCCCATATGTGCAATTACACCACAAAA
This sequence comes from Rana kukunoris, assembly GCA_029574335.1. NCBI lineage: Eukaryota > Metazoa > Chordata > Amphibia > Anura > Ranidae > Rana > Rana kukunoris. The sequence continues at coordinate 78,324,087 of CM056049.1, forward strand.
TACATTCTGCTGCTTCTCCTGAGTACGAGGATACCACATGTTTGGGACTTTTTGGAAGCCTAGCCGCGTATGGGACCCCAAAAACCAATCACCGCCTTCAGGCTTTCTAAGGGTGTACATTTTTGATTTCACTCCTAACTACCTATCACAGTTTTGAAGGCCATAAAATGCCAAAATAGCACAGAAAAACCCAAATGACCCCATTTTGGAAAGTAGACACCCCAAGCTATTTGCTGAGAGGCATGTAGAGTCCATGGAATATTTTATATTTTGACACAAGTTGCGGGAATATGACAAACTGATTTTTCTTTGTACAAAGTTGTCACTAAATTATATATTTCTCACACATGCCATGGTTATATGTGGAATTGCACCCCAAAATACATTCTGCTGCTTCTCCCGAGTACGGGGATACCACATGTGTGGGACTTTTTGGGAGCCTCAGCGCATACGGGGCCCCGAAAACCAAGCACTGCCTTCAAGATTTCTAAGGGCATACATTTTTGATTTCACTCCTCACTACCTATCACAGTTTTGAAGGCCATAAAATGCCAAGATGGCACACAACCCCCAAATGACCCCATTTTGAAAAGAAGAGCTATTTGCTGAGAGGCATGTTGAGTCCATGGAATATTTTTTTTTTTTGCCCCAAGTGATTGAATAATGACCAAAAAAAATTTACAAAACGTTGTCACTAAATGATATATTTCTCACACATGCCATTGTTATATGTGGAATTGCACCCCAAAATACATTCTGCTGCTTCTCCTGAGTACGGGGATACCACATGTGTGGGACTTTTTGGGAGCCAATCACCACCTTCAAGATTTCTAAGGACATACATTTTTGATTTCACTCACACAAATCTTGAAGGCGGTGATTGGTTTTCGGGGTCCCGTACGCGGCTAGGCTCCCAAAAAGTCCCACACATGTGGTATCCCCATACTCAGGAGAAGCAGCAGAATGTATTTTGGGGTGCAATTCCACATATAACCATGGCATGTGTGAGAAATATATCATTTAGTGACAACTTTGTGCAAAAAAAAATCAGTTTGTCATATTCCTGCAACTTGTGTCAAAATATAAAATATTCCATGGACTCGACATGCCTCTCAGCAAATAGCTTGGGGTGTCTACTTTCCAAAATGGGGTCATTTGGGGGGGTTATGTGCTATTTTGGCATTTTATGGTCTTCAAAACTGTGATAGGTAGTGAGGAGTGAAATCAAAAATTTGCGCCCTTAGAAATGCTAAAGGCGGTGCTTGGTTTTCGGGGTCCCGTACGTGGCTCCCAAAAAGTCCCAAACATGTGGTATCCCCGTACTCAGGAGAAGCAGCAGAATGTATTTTGGGGTGCAATTCCAAATATAACCATGGCATGTGTGAGCAATATATCATTTAGTGACAACTTTTTGTAATTTTTTTATTTTTTTTGTCATTATTCAATCACTTGGGACAAAAAAATAAATAAAAATTCAATGGACTCAGCATGCCTCTCAGCAGTTTTGTTGGGGTGTCTACTTTCCAAAATGGGGGGTTTTGTACTGCCCTGCCATTTTAACACCTCAAGAAATGAGATAGGCAGTCGTAAAAAAAAAAAAAAAGCTGTGTAAATTCCAGAAAACGTACCCTAGTTTGTAGACGCTATGGCCCAGATTCACGTACATCTGCGCATTATTGGACCGGCGTAGCGCACCGCCTTTATGTTAGACTTGCGCAATTTTGCCGCGTAATCACCCTATTCTCGTAGCTTTTGCGCAGAAAATTGTGCATGCGTAACGTTATTTCAGAGCCGTAAGGCGGAGTAATACAAATTGGGAAGGACGTGGGCGGGTTACATTGAAATGAGCCGTGACCCCATGCAAATGAAGGGCCGGCCGGCTCGCGCATGCGCGCTTGAAAGAGACCATGGTCAGCTCCGCTGTGCGCATGCTCACAACTCGGGAGCGGCGCAATCAGTGAAATTGGAAATGGACTAGGGCAACTTAGTGAACTAAGCAAACAGCATAAATAGACAGACACAAACGCACTTGCATTGCAAAAGTACATCCCTTTGTCCCTTCCCATTTAACCAAGTGCTTTTGTCCTGTTGTTCATTGCGTTGTGTTTTGTAGTTGTCAGATTAGTGTTCTGTGTGATCAAGTGTTTGTTAGTAGATCTTTGAAAGTGTTTTTTGATAAGTGTTTGAGAGACTGTTTGTTTGATATATTTCTGTTCGTTTGTTTTCTTGCTGATTTTTTGCTGTTTGTTTTTGTGACTGTTTTTTGCTGAGTGCTTGTGTGATTTTTTGGGTGTTAGTTTTCTCTTTGTGTGTGTTCTTGCTTGATTGGTTGTGCTTGTTTTTGTGACTGATTTTTGTTGACTGGGAGTGAGTTTTTTTGGAAGTATGACAGAGAGAAAGCGAAAACTCAATTTTACTGTGGGGGAAAAAAGAATTCTTGCCCGGGCCATTAGCGATTATGGGCGTTTCCTCCACGGCCCGGACAGTGCCAACACCACCCGGCCAGGAGGAGGGAGATTTTGGACCTCATCACTGAGCAGGTCAATTCAGCGGGGGAGGGGGAGACACGGACCCGGTCTGGGATTGACAAAAAATTAATGACCTCCGGCGTCTGGTCAAACAGAAGCTGTCCAAAATGCATGCCCATGCCAGGGGCACAGGAGGGGGCCCACCATGCCGTATTAGGCTGACAGCGGAGGAGCGTGCGGTTGCCCTGACCTTTCATCGGCATGAAGTGGAGGGCCTGCCCGGCTTTGACTCAAGTCCGGAGCCCGTGGTGCCAGGTAAGTATTTTTTTTAATATCAGGTGTGTAGCATGTGTGGGGGAGGGGGTGAAAGGGAATATGTGGCAAGTGTGTGGATCCTCCAACCTGTGAATGTTTTGTGTCATCCACAGATGTGCAGGAGGGTGCAGGGCCATCTGGCCTGACCACACCATCCCCAGGACAGCAGCCTAATGAGGCCCCCCAACAAGGCCGGAGTCCGCGGAGGAGGTTCAAGAGGAGGAGGAGAATCATGAGGAGGAGGAGTCCATGTCAGGCACTGGACTTTTGGTTTTTGAGGACTCTTCCCCTCTGGCTGGCAGCAGGCAGCCCTCCCTAAGGGGGAGCCCCCCCTCCTCTCCCAACATGGCTCCCCTCCCAAGGGCCTCCCCTTCTCCCCGGCCACAAGCATCAGCTGGAGGCAGGAAGTCGCCCCAGAACACCAGTGGGGTGGCCGATCTCCTGCCCGCCACTCTGAGAAGGGACCAGGCCCTTCAGACCCGCCATCTGGGACAGGTCAGCCAGACATTGGTGCGGATAGAGGAGAGCCTGTCCTCCATCAAGGATATGCTGGGGAACCTGGACTCCCACTCCCGGGCTTTTACAACCTGCCTAAACGACCTGCAGACTACATCAGCAGGCGTTGGGCAGGATGTGAGGGCCCTTACCCAGGCTATCCAGGCCAACACGGCAACACTTGGTGCTGCCCTGGACAGAATAGCCGTGGCCTTGGAGGGCAGGCCGCCAGGTGGGCAGAGATCAGGGGCTGCTCCTCCTTCCCCGGTTTTCCCCCTCCCCATGAGTCTCCCCTGAGGAGCCGGGGCCGTGGCCGGGGGCGCCCCAGGCATGGCTCACGTAAAGGGCAATAATTATTTTTTTCCCCTTTTTTTTTTTGCTGGAACATTTTTGATTTTGCTGGTCATTTTTTTTTTTTTGGGGTTGTGAATGCTGTTTGAATGTGGGGGTGACATTCCTGCCGGAAAAGGGGTGTCACCCTCAATTTTGGTGGAGAAAGGTTCCCCAGGACCAGGGAGAAGTGATCCCCAGGTCCGTGTGAATGGTGTATGAATGTACAGTGACATAATTGGAGCCTTGGCTGCTCACAAGTCCTGCATGGTGGAATGGTGCCAATCCAATTTGATGTGGATGTGGGGTGTGTGTGTTAGGGACCACAGTGGTGTGCATGCATGCATTCTCATTGTGCCATGATAAATGTGTGTGTTTAACGTGCAAAGATGCCCAATGTGAGTTGTCTCCTGGCTTCTCTTCCCTCAGAAGACGGGGTAGCCTCGGTTAGGGGGGAGATTGTCTGGTTCAGGGGTCAGGTCATCACGTAGGTCAATCTGCAGGCCCTTTCCTACTGCGAAGTTGTGCAGCATGCAACATGCACCGATGATCTGGCACACGAAGTTTGGGGAATACAAGAGGGTACCCCCAGACTTATCCAGGCATCGGAAACGTGACTTCAGGAGGCCAAAGGTGCGATCCACCACTGCTCGTGTTTGGGCATGTGCTTGATTGTATCTTTCCTCTCCTGGGGTTTGGGGGTTCCGGATAGGAGTCATGAGATGGGGTCCCAGTGGATATGCAGAGTCACCTGTAAGGGAAAAGACAGGAGGATGTTAGTCATGCATGTGCCCCTTGTGATGTGTGCATCATGGGAGGGGATAGTCATGCCTGCCACCCATGTCACTCACCAACCAGCCAGGTGTCCCCATACACGTTCTGATCGAATTCCATTCGGATGTGGCATTGATTGTATATGTAGCTGTCATGGCTGGACCCTGGGTTTTTGGCACGGACGTGCCATATGAGGCCTTGGGCATCGACTATCACCTGTACGTTGATGGAATGCCAATGCTTCCGATTGCGGTACATGTGCTCTGTCTCCTGGGGGGGCTGGAGTGCCACATGTGTGCAATCAATGGCCCCGATGGTGCGTGGGAATCTGGCAATTCTGTAGAAATCTGTCATTGCCTTCAGCCGCAGCTCCTCAGTGGTGGGTTTGATGATTTGGTTGGCCATGCATCTGAGGATTGCAGGGACAACCTGGTGCACACATCTGCTCATGGAGGATTGTGACATCCCAGCCACCACTCCACTTGTACGCTGAAAAGAGCCACTGGCAAGGAAATGGAGTGTTGCCATGACCTTTACCAGTGGCTGCACTGCATGTGAGCGTTGTGTTCGGCTGGTGATGTCCTCCTGCAGGGTTGTGGTTAATTCCAGGATGACATGAGGGGTGAATCTGAAGATGCGATACACCTCAGAATCACTCATGCCAAACAGGTCTATGAGTGTGCGGTATATCCTCTCCCGTGCCATCCTCCGTGCCCTCCTCCTTCTTTGCTCATCTAAAGTCAGTAGTATAGCTATGCGCGACGATGCCCCTGGCATGTTGGCATACAGATTGTTGTGCAACACGTGTGACTGCTGAGCTCCTCACTAACAGTGTTGCTTTATCTAACAAGTAGACTTTTTTTCTCTTTTTAGACCAGCTTTTATATGCTCTAATTTTAGACAGAACATTTTGCTGTTGCGCACACTGCGTAGCCTGCGCTGCCCCAACGTTCTTTTGTGGATCCCCGTAAGTCCCTCATTAGCATATTTGACTGGCAAATCAATGGTCTGTCTAGCGCAGTTTTGTGCGGACATATGCTCCTGTCTAACGGACCAAAAAAAGTAGATTTCTTGCGTATCTCGCTTTGGGGATGCCATGCATCGAAACGCACGCGCACATTTAAACTTACGCACGCGCATATCCTGTTGCGCAGGCGTAATCGCTCTGTGAATCTGGGCCTATAACTTTTGCGAAAACCAATAAATATACGCTAATTGCGATGTGGCTGAATACATTTTGGCCTAAATGTTTAACTACAATTTAGTTTACTCGATATTTTTTACTTTTTGTTATAAGAAAAATCTTTTTTTTTCAAAATTTACAGTATTTTTCCATTTATATCGCAAAAAATAAAAACCGCAGAGGCAATCAAATACCATTAAACGAAAGCTCTATTTGTGGGAAGAAAAGGACGCAAATTTCGTTTTGGTACAACATTGCATGACCGCGCAATTACCAGTTAAAGCAGAACAGTGCCAAATTTTAAAAACACCTTGGGCCAGATTCACATACAATTACATTGGCGCAGAGTATCAGAGATACACTACGCCGCCGTATTTTACCTGGCTCTACGACGAATTCATGTAGATTTTGGCCCGTAACGTACGGCAGCGTAGTGTATTTCTCGTGGCGGAATCGAAATACGCGATTAGGCGGCGTGAAGCATTTAAATTAGGCGCGTCCCCGCGGCGATCGAACTGCGCATGCTCCGTTCAGAAATTTCCCGCCGTGCATTGCGCGAACTAACGTTGATACGTCATTTGTTGTTTGAGTAGCGTCGTTTACGTACATTCCTATTCCTATAAAAACAAACGTTGAAATTCGTTGCGGGAACGACGGCCATACTTAACATGGGCTGTCTAATATTGGACCAGCTAAAAGCTGGTATAACTTTACGCGGCAAAAAGATGACTACAGATGCCGTAAGAGATTGCGAATGACACTCGTAACTTCGTGGATCGTCCTAAAAGCTCATTTGCATACCCAGACGCGAAAAACGACGGGAACTCCACCCAGCGGCCGCAAAATGATTGCAGCGTAGATCAGAAGGCGTACGAACACGTAAGCCAGTCGGATTGAAGCCCGCAGACGTCGTTTCATGGTTTGAGGCTTCAGACTAATGAAACGACGCGCGTAATTTGAAAGTACTCCGGTCTAACGCGAGATAGACCGGAGTAAGGGCTCTGTGAATATGGCCCCTTGGGTCTTTTAGCAGCATATTGGTCCGGTCCTTAAGTGGTTAATTGACTGTATTGACCTATCTTAAGTTACCGTATTTTTCGCTCTATAAGACGCACCTGACCATAAGACGCACCTAGGTTTTAGAGGAGGAAAACAAGGAAAAAAAATTCTTAACCAAATGGTGTACTAAAATATTTAACCAGTGCCAAAGAAATGCAGCATGACCTGTGCCAATTAAATGCAGCATGACCTGTGCCAATTAAATGCAGCCTGACCTGTGCCAATTAAATGCAACATGACCTGTGCCAATTAAATGCAGCCTGACCATTGCCAATAATGCAGCCCGACCTGTGTCATCGCTCTGGCTGACAGAAGGGGGGGGCTGATAGAAAGTGGTGGGCTGACAGAGGGGGAGGGGGGTGCTGACTGACAGAGGGGGGCTGATAGAGAGAAGTGTGCTGACTGACAGAGGGGTGTGCTGACTGACAGAGGAGGGCTGATAGAGAGAAGTGTGCTGACTGACAGAGGTGGAGGGGGGCTGACCGACAGAGAGGGAAGGAGCTGATAGAGTGATAAGAGGGAGACATTTAGGAGACACACAGCCGGCAGGCAGAGAGGCAGGACTCACGTGCAGCTGTTCCGGGCGCCATACAATGCGATCATTCATAGACGAGCCCCGTCTCTGCATGTGACACGCTCTGCTGGGACCAATCGCGGTTGACCAGGCACCCGCAAATGACTGTTTGGCCAATCACAGGGCACTCGTCTTCCCATCTCTAAGCTGGGCTCACAATGTGCCGGCCGCCGGGTGCTGCATTTGTGCGGGAGGCAACAGTGGAAAATACTTTTTTTTTTTTGCTCGTGCAGGGGGGTGGCTTCATTGAATGAAACACAGCACGGCGTGGGGGGTGTTTCCGGCAGTGGTGGGGGCGTTGCCAGCGGCGGCGGGGGTGCGTTGCCTGCGGTACTTTCGCTCCATAAGACGCAGGGACTTTTTTACCCATATTTTTTGGGGAAAAAAGTGCGTCTTATGGTCCGAAAAATACGGTAACTCTAAAGCCTCGTACCCACAATAGGTTAACCAGAGGACAACGGTCTGTAGGACCGTTGTCTTAGGTTAACCGATGTAGCTGACCGATGAGTTCAATGCTTCCAAGCATGCGTCGACTTGATTCTGAGCATGTGCGGGTTTTTAACCGATGGTCGTGCCTACTAACGATCGATTTTGACCTATCGGTTATGAGACCATAGGTTAATTTTAAAGCCAGTTGTCTTTTTTTTAATCTAAGGTTAAATAACAGATGGGGCCTACACACGATGGGTTTTGACTGATGAAAGCGGTCCTTCAGACCGTTGTCCTCTGGTTAACCTATCGTGTGTACGAGGCTTTAACTAAACAATTATATGATGTCATATGCGACTAGAGATATATTTTCCTGTAGTAAGATTATCTTAATGTTACGATGTAAAAATGTTCTCTTTACTCATTACATTCAATGTTTTCTGATAATCTTTAATAAAATACTTGAACAAGAGAAAGGTAATTGTTTGTGTAGCGCTACCCCCGAAGGAGCCGCTGGTTGATTTGGGATCTACTCTCTCTTGGTTTGGCTCACCCCTTTAACTAATTCGAACCCTCCCTCCCTTGACACATCAGAAGTCTAGTGGGTGTATTGTAACCCCTGTTTGACTAGAGGTACAATGACAGGCATGCAATATTCAATAACAATGTAGTAACAGTATTACCTGGATTTTGGATGGTCCCTCCAGACAAGAAAAATACACTCCACACAGTACTATATTTAAATCAAAAGGGGTGAGTTTACTTCATGAGCACTCAAAGAGAACAAGCATAAGCTTAAATCAGCAAATGAATAGTTGCTATGCAACAACACAATATGATTTCGCAAGGGCCCTTGCAGAAATCAACAAAGGACACTGATCAATGAAACAGATCTATGCTAAAGAATGGTACCATTCAGCTAAACTAAAGTGAAACAGTCTGTACTCGTGAGCTCCCTCTAGCGAGCGATTCTGCAAGCAGTTAAAGTCCACGTTGTGGCCGGGTGGTGCACGTTAAATTTGAATCCACAAGGAACAGGTAACAAGGGAATTTAATCCGATAACGTGTGATGAACATCAACTTTGGTGAGCTGATCGCTGGCCAGCGTCAGTCACGTCTGTATAAACACTATGAACAGTGAGAGGCCTCTAAGTTTAAGCTGGGGCCAAACAGAGGCGGGCGGCCTGTGAGGTGGCACTAAAGTGTCTGTCTAGAGAGAGAGTTGGAAGTTGAGCATGTGCTCTCTCACCCGACAAACCGATCCACCTTGATTCCTCTCAGAGGGCGCGTCTGTAAATCGCTGCTCCACAGCACAAGGGTCCCGGACGAGGGCGTTGCACTGTTTCAGTTGTCAGCTGGGCTGCCTCTTTGATCCCCGGGCACACCGACTGGATGCTGGAGTCTTGCTTCCCTCCGGATGGCTGGTCTCTTGGTCAATCTAGACCCAGACTTCTGGGCCTAGCAGCACGACTGTCTCCATCAGCAGCTCCACAGAGGAGAGAAGGCTGGTCCCGAGAGAGCGAACAGGCGCCACACCCTCTCCTCAAGTAACCTCCCCCACAAGTTTGTGCAGAGGTGTCATGTGTTCAAATCTCGCAGGGCATTGTGGGAACTGTAGTCTGTTTCTCCTCAGAGTCAATGGAGTACATATCTCCTGCTACTAGTAGTCCCACAATGCATAACTCCTTAACAATAACTTAATATATACAAACGTGAATAAAGTTCCAGCGGGAATAGCCTGTCATTAGACTCTGACAGGAGGACCCCGCTACATTTGTAATTAGTACCCAGAAAAAATGTACACTTTTTCTTGAATTTATCTTGAAAAACAGCTATGAGCTTTTCATGCCTTGAGCCTGTTATCCGTACCACCCAACGCCAGAAGTTGAGAATAAAGGACACCCTGGAAATAAAGAACATGGATGTGAGCATCATGCAGGGGCAAATATTGGGTGTGGCTAAACGGTACAGAATATAGGCTTTGGTTTAAGGAGAGTTGGTTAAATAGCATTTGAACCTACTCACATTATATATTGCAAACATATCCCACAGTGCTTGTACCTACAAAATAATTATAAATTACTGTATCTCAATTGAAAGTTTTAGAAAAAATATTCAAGAATAGTTGTCAGTAGGAGTTAAAAATGTCTCAGGCTCAGTAGTCAGTGGGTGGAAAAATGCCCTGGTGGTGTTTGAGTACACCCTACTCTGCCACTCTGCAGCTACTTTTGGGCATGAGGTAACTTCATATGACAGTGCACCATAGAGCTAAACCTGGGTGCACCTGGTAGTGAAACATGGCCTGGGTATGCCAATTTCAATTTAAATGGGTTATATGCCTATCTCAAAATCACAAAATCACAAAATCACTGTGCATCTCACTTTTCTCCTGACTGGATAGGTGGCTGTACCTGAGGATTTGCAGTGCATATTGTTCTCTGCTTCTGCTTTATTTGTTCTGTGGATCTTTGCATTCTGTGGAGCTGCATTTCTCCGCTGCTTCTTCGATACTCCAACAGGAATCATCAGATCAATAGTCATCAGCTTTGCTACAAGAAGACAGAGCAGATAATGACATGTCAGTAATGGTGAAAAGATCAGTTGCAGGGAGCCATTAGGCAATACTGGTGTCTAGTATGTTTTTATATTCTTTTCTTTTTTGGCACAGCTTTAACAGTTCATGTCCTATTTTAAACACTTGCCGCCTACCCACAGTACTGTATGGCTAGACTCAGCAACGTAAATATCTGTTGCCTGGCACATGCACACTAGAGAACCCCCCTAGGGCATGCAGCGTGCCACTCAGAGGCTGACTTGCACATTTTGGTCTAGGGGCAAGCACAATGCCGAGGCCCATGGTGCAGTGACTTTGCCCCCTTCTGCTTTCTCTGTACCCTGCCTCCTCCCGAACCCCCTCCCAAACTGAAGCTCCAATCCAAGTGCTCTGTATTCACCAGAGTCAGGCTGGACAGCACCTGCTACACTGACTCTGGGTTCCTAAACTGGCCAGCAGGGAGGCAGCGGAGGAGAGCTGGGGTAGTTTAGTCATGGGCTGGCCAGGGGAGGGGAGCCTCTAGGCACAGCACCGACCTCTGCATTCACCATTCATGCATAGGACCTTGCCGGCAATCTGTCCTCATCCCACACTCGATAGAATACCGATTGGGGAATTTTGACTCCTTTTCACCAGAAATCCTTTAGGCGGTGTCACCTTAACAGCATAATGGGCACCTGGACAATGTAACACACTGGGGCTCCTACCAGAGAGAGGGCGTTGCTACTTTGTCTTAAAAGCAATCTAGACTTCCGGTTCCGGTGCCACATGAGGAGGAGGTAAGCAGATATCGCTCCCGCTACTCTCCTCTCTGAATCCTGCTTTAAAGCCTGCTGCTGCCTCTGGGGGACCCCCGCAGCCTCAGCTTACTGTCCGGACCCCGATGGATCGTTTCGTGGAGCGATCCAACATCCGATCTCTCTCCTCTGCACAAAGCGCGGCTGACACAGTGTTAGCCGCGGGCAAGATGGCCGCCGCTCCCAGCGCGACGGAACAGAGCCATCCACACACAGGCACCGCGGCTAGTGACCCCATGTCCCCCGCTGACATAGCCCAAGCAGTAGTGGCATTGCTGACACCCACCCTGGCTGCTACGGTGGATGCTGCAGTACAGAAGGGGATGGAGCAGCTGCATGTCGAGCTTAGAGCTCAGGCTGACAGGATCACGCATGCTGAGGAAAGGATTTCAATGCTGGATGATGACAATGCAGCCCACTCTGCTGTCCTTGCTCGTCTCTCTCACTCCAATAAGGACCTGTGGGACAAATTGGATGATTTGGAAAATCGCGGAAGACGCAATAATTTAAGGGTAATTGGCCTGCCTGAATCGCTCTCCAATATGCAGCTCGCAGATATCTGCACCACTGTCATTCCTGCCCAACTAGGTGTTCGCACCCCCTGTGTTATTGAACGTGTGCATCGCATTGGCCAGCGTACAGAACAACGTACCAAACCTAGACCAGTTATTGTCAGATACCTTAACTACGCTGACAAGAATGCTATTTTGCAAAAATTTCGGCGCTCGCGCACGCTCACTGTTGAAGGCACGGATCTGCTGTTATTTGCAGACTATTCAGTAGAGGTAATGAAGCAACGTAAGGCGTTTTCACTAATCTGCTCAACCCTGCACAGCAATAATGTCAAATTCACCCTTGCCTACCCTGCTATTCTGCACATGCAGTCTCCCACAGGGGAAAATCTCACCTTCTCGTCACCAGCAGATGCGGAGCACTACATCAATAATCCCTCTGACATGGACACGGAGCTCAATCATCCAGCCGACAACTCTCCCTCATCTGGGAGTAAATTGTCTCGACCCTCTAATGGAAATCAGCTCAGTCCTGCAAAGCCGCCATACAAGCGTGGTCGCTTTGCTAATCAGGCTAAGGGCTCTGAAAATCGCTGAACTCTCTACCATGCCATGCTGCTCCCCGTATTCTGTTGGGAACTGGTAACTTTGATCTTTGCCCGCTATGTGCCCTCCAGCCTGCTATATGTTATAGAGCCACGGTAATGTTTTACTAGTGTGTTATATCTGACATGGTTTGTTTTAACTTTTTGTATGCCTGTTATTTTCTGCCGACTTATTGTTCCATCGGTGGGCTGATAACTTGAACCTATACTCCATTATTCTTGTGCTGCTTATTATAGCCTGATGACAGATGATCCCCTCCCCCTCACCACACCTGATTCCTCTTCCTCTCCCTCTTATTGTGGGGTATGTCATCACTTGCCCTTTCACCCTTCTTCCTCCCCCGGGGCTTGATCTCCGACCTTAGAGGAGGAGCAGACAATTAGCGGGAGCTCTGCATGAGAGTTGGTCCCCATGTGGAAAAAAGTGGAGTCAGCGATGTACACCAGGTGTTTTTTTTACCTGGTTTCATTATTTTTTATTTGTTGTGTTTTTTTTTGTTCTTTATCTTCCCCCTATTACCTGATTAAGCTACCTGAATCTTATGCACCTCTTCCCCCAGCAGTACCCCACTATGTATTTGCCCTCCACGCTGATGTTTATATGACTGTCATGAGGTTCTATATTGTGGTGTCATTTTTCAAATCCCTCCCTCAACAGCTATGGCCCATTTAAGTGACAAGGGTGACCTGAAGGTGGTATCTTGGAATGTTAAGGGACTTCGTTCCCCCAATAAGCGTATGCAAGTTCTCAGACATTTAAAGCGTCTCCGGGCTGATGTGGCTCTCCTACAGGAGACCCATCTGTCCGCTGATGATTTACCACGTCTTCGCAAGTTATGGGTGGGGGATGTTTATGGCTCTCCGGCGATAGGCCGCAAAGCTGGGGTGGCTATTCTGCTACATAAAAATCTGAGACATTCCGTTCGTGATCTCCGGACTGACTCGACTGGCCGCAAGGTGACTCTGCATTTATCACTAAATTCTAGGGAATTTGCCATCACCAACATATACGCTCCCAACTCTCCTGATATTCCTTTTTTTCAAGACATGGTGTCCTGGGTTCTCACTGCTCCCGAGGCTATGCACCTGGTTGGGGGAGATTTTAATTCTGTTATGCATGCACTGGAAGACAGAGAAGGTACTCGATCTCGGAAAACGCAGAGTCCGAGTGCTCTAACTGTAGGCCAGTCCCTCTTAGATCAAGCCGTCTCTTCACTGCGCTTTATTGATTTCTGGCGTCTAACCCACCCGACTGACCGGGATTTTACTTTTTTTTCGCCCCCCCACAACTCTTTTTCTCGAATTGACTATTTTTTTGCGTCCCCAGCTTTATTGCCATCGCTCCGCGACGCTGACATCGGCGACACAGTAATCTCAGATCACAGTCCAATTTCTGTACATTTCACTGGTATCAATTTTTCATCGCCCTCGCCTACATGGCGTTTCCCCTCTTATCTAGCGGAACATGAAGATTTTCGCCACATGCTTTCTGGCGCCTGGACTGACTACGTCTCCACTAACAGTGCACACATATCTGACCCCAACCTCTTTTGGGAAGCGGGTAAAGCCTTCCTTAGAGGGAAGATTATTTCGTATACTGCCCAATTCAAGCGTCACTCCCGACGACAGTATATGCAAGCTAGCGAAATGTTACGCTCAGCGCATGCAACATTAGCACATACTCGCACCTTGGAGACCATTAAGGCCTGGAAGCTTGCTAAACGGAACTTTGATCTCTGGGCTGAACAGCAGGAAGCAGCTAAATCATCGTTTTCCACCCTTCGCTTCCACAGGTTTGGCAACAAGGCAGGCAAACTTTTGGCCAGACTATGTGCAGGTCCTAAACGACCGACTTATATTTCTGCTTTAAGGAATAGTGCTGGCTCCCTTGTTACCTCTCCTGCGGAAATAAGTAAGCTGCTTGCAGACTACTATACTGCCCTGTATTCAGAGGACCCGACTGATCAAACTGTGGCGGAAGAGCTTCTATCCAAGGTCCGACTGCCTCAACTCACCTCTGCACACTTAGAAGCCCTTAATGCACCTATCACATTGGAAGACACTCAGTTGACAATTAAATCTCTAGCTTCATCTAAAGCGCCAGGTCCTGATGGCTACACTGCCGAATTTTACAAACTGACTACCGAATTCATTCCCGACACTTTGAGACATGTCTTTACTGCCATGTGGGAAGGGGGCTCATACCTCCCCACAGGGGCCCAGGCTCACATTAAATTGATTTCCAAAAAAGGGAAAGACCCATTGCAACCAGGGTCTTATAGGCCAATTTCGTTGATCAACGTAGACGTAAAAATTCTTTCTAAGATAATTGCCTCTCGCCTAGCTAACATTCTCCCCTCCCTACTTCACCCGGCCCAATCGGGCTTTGTTACAGGGCGCTCAGCGACTTTGAATATTCGAAAAGTCCTGTTAGCGCTGGAACATGCCAAATCACATCCAAATCATGATACCGCCATTATCTCTTTAGACGCCGAAAAGGCTTTTGATAACATCAGTCTTTCATGGTTATTTCAGGTTATGACTGCATTCGGTTTTTCGGGCTCCATTATTAGTTTTTTATACCAAATGTATGCATCCCCGACGGCTCGCCTTGTTACCCCGGATTTTATTTCAGACACTATACCTCTAACTAAGGGAACCAGGCAGGGTTGCCCCCTTTCCCCTTTGCTCTTCAATATAGCTATTGAACCGCTATCCAGAATCCTTAACTCATCAGATGGTATTAGTGGTATCACTGTTGGAGACCAAACCCTTCGATCCGCTTTGTTTGCGGATGATATTCTGCTTTTCTCTTCCAATCCCCTCTTAGATTTTGCTATGTTACGTGACATATTTGCGGCCTTTCGAGTCAGTTCGGGCTTCAGAATAAATTATGATAAAAGTGAAGTTCTCGCATTAAACCCCCGGCTGTCTGCCAAATGGCGATTATCCTCCCCATTTTCTTTAGCCACCCATTCTATCACATACCTGGGCATTCATATAGGTCGGGAGCCTTCATCCTTGTACACTCTTAATTACCCACCTTTGATAACGAAAATTGTGAAGGAGTTGGAAGCTTGGGCGGCCCTGCCCCTCTCGCTCTTTGGGAGATGTCATCTTTTTAAAATGGTTTCATTTGCACGATTGCTCTATCCATTGCAGACCATACCTCTTTTACTAAAACACTCGGATGTGCAAAAATTGCACAAGGCTTTAAATGCCTTCTTATGGTCACGCAAAAAACCACGCATAGCTCTCCAGAAACTTTGTCTCCCCAAGTCCGAGGGTGGTGCGGGCTTGCCCAACATACGTTTTTACAATCTCTCATGTCTACTTAGGCAGGCTCTAGATTGGCTAGCTGGTAAATCCCGGTACTCCAATCGTGTACTTGAGGGGGCTCTAGTTTTCCCGCATACCCTCCCGGCCATCCTCCATTCTACTCTTAAGGCTTTGCCTTTACACCTTCGAACGAATGTCCTTATCAGGGACACGGTGATTGCCTGGAGGGAGGTGCGGAGGCTGCTGGGGCTGCCCTCAAGTATATCTAACCACCTTGTTATTCAGGGTAATCCGATGTTTCCCCCTTCCACTATCCATGCTGCCTTTGATTTTTGGAAGTCTCGTGGCCTCATTTTGGCCAATCATGCCTATGGTGAAAGACCGGGTGAATTTAAATCTTTCCAGGATCTAGCGCATAAATTCTCTCTACCACCTTCTCATGCCTTTCACTACCATCAACTGCGATCATATCTGCGAAGCTGTCATGGGCCCCAAATGGATCCTCTTCGAAAATCCTACATTGATGTAGTGCTCCAGAAAGACGATTATTCTATTTCCAATCTCTACTCACATCTTATCACGCATCAGTCGGATAAATATCATCTTACCCCATTTCAGAAGTGGTCCTCGATCTTCAATGACTCTGAACTCCCGGAAAAAATCCTGCAAAGCTATCGCCACATTCGTAAACTCATTGTTGCAGAAGCCTGGCGGGAAACCCACTTTAAAATCATACATAGAGCTTATTATCCATTTCGGACCAACGTTTCGGAACCTTCTCAAGCTCAATGCCCTTGGTGCTCTTCACCCCGCCCTACACTTGTACACCGCTTGTGGGAATGTTCAAAAATCTCCAAGTTCTGGGACTCAGTACTCAGTTAAATATTCAAAGTCAGTAAGACGCGGTTATCTAAAAGTCCACTTTTGTGTCTGTTCGGTTGCGACCCACCGACCTGTTCTACTTTATCAGCTGATCCACCCAAACTCTCACACTGGAATCACATCTGCCTACTTGCGGCTCGCAGAACGATCATGTGCCACTGGATTATGACATCTCCTCCTTCCCTTCAAGCTGTTAAGCGGGCACTACTGTCGCTTTTTCACATTGAGAGACTAGACACTATAGTATTAAATTTCTCCTCTACCACCCGGTTTTTCTCCAGATGGCGAAACTACATGGAATCCACGTTTACTACTGAAGAACTATCTTCCATTGTACATCCATTCCGTTATACCGATTGGTACCTGAAGCAAGACCTTACCAACAGCTTGGGCAAACTCAAAATAACTGATCTATCCAATCCTTCTGACACCCATAGTCCCTAACTGGAAATCTGTCTAACAAAGTTTCACATTTATAGCTCATGGTAGTCCTTCCCTTAGTTTAGAAAATACTGCTTCCACTCCTGAGGGTTTTCTATTTTGTCATACTGTACTGTTTTTGTTGTTTTCATGCTCAGTACTATTCAGTGTATTATGGTGCTCAGGTAAATACACCTTCCCCCTCACCACCCCCCCCTTCCCCCCTTGTTTCTTTTTTTTTTCCCTCTCCCACCCTTCCCCCTGTTTGTGGAATCCGCTGCTATGTTACCATGTTTTCGAGCCTCTTAGCTCTATATCTCCCTACCATTTGTCGTTTGTTTCTTTTGTTTTTTATTGTATGTACCATTTGTATGGTAATAACCCAATAAACATTTAACATAAAAAAAAAAAAAGCAATCTAGACAGGGATCTGCACATCCCTGTGCAGATTGCTTTTCAGAGGAGTGGCAGCCTTTTTGCAATCAGAGACAATATGCAATGTCAAGGGTGGGGGGGGGGGGGTTGGACAGTGGACTCACCAATTTTGCAGCCTCTAGTGTGTGTCCTCCAATTTGTCGCCTGCTGCACACACACCTTTCCATACTTCCACAACAGGGGGTGGAGTATGGGTGGGGCTGCAGGCACAGAAGGGATTGGCTAGATCACAAGGAGGTGGGCCAGAAATGATGGGCCTCTTCAGCACCCTGCGCTGTTCGCTGAATCCTGTCTCTCAATATTTGTGCAATGTGCACCTGCTCCCAGCCATGACCAAGACCAGCATTTAGCAATGATTAAAGGCTCCGGTGATGGCATGGAGATGGCAAGTAGAACATGCCACCCTCTCAGCACAAAACCCACTGCTTACAAAACTAAAGTTACTTGTGTGCAGTGCAGTTACCATGACACCTGGCCTCAACACTGTCATATCCCCCTGGATCGAAACCGGTGTAGCCTTTTTACGGGTCATCGGAGAGGTCCAGGGAGCAATTTCCCATCTTGCCCCATAGCCCAATCCATCCCATAACTGCATTGTCCACAGAGCACAGCAGATTATGTTGCCTGGTACCCATACCCATTAAGCGGCCGGGGGATCGCTATTAAATCACATGATCGCAATGTCATCAAAGCTGTTATGAATGAATTTCATTCATAACAGCTGTGATTCCTGTATAATACTGCTGTGGTTTGCCCACAGCTAGCACATGGCACCTGGGCCGAGCACATCTCCCTGTACCATGTGATTAGCTGTAGCCAATCCCAGCATGTTAACAATAAGTCCAGCTGTTATGAGTATAACCCATGCATGGTAGTTCAAATTATTGCTGTCACACTGATAATCACTGTAGCAGCAATCACAGTGTAAAAAAAAAAAAAAAAAAAAACAGAGTTTTTTATTTTATATACTCTAACCAGTCAGTATGCCTGATCACTGCCACACCAGTAATACGATGACGCTATACTGCGTGACAGTATGAATAAAAACTAAATGTGAACAAAATACTTAATTTCTTAATTAAGTAAATGGTCTTAATATCTAGCTAAACAATCTACAGTTAATCTATGTTAATCTACAGTTAATAAATGTGTTTATTTGCAAAATCAGATGGGAACTTGTGGTTTTGCCTAAAATCTGCTATCTTATCTGTGAGGACCTACATTGTCACCCACTGTGCAGTAACACTTCTGCGTTTCTCAGTAAGGCTCACTGTGAATTAGCTATTACAATGAAACTTTTCCTGTCTCTGCAACTATCAGCAATAATGGTAATTCTTCTTCTTGATGGACGTAAGTATATTGTCTACATTTATTGTTAAAATATTCTTTTGCTAATGCATAATAGAGGTTAGAGGAGAATTACTCCTTTAGAAAAAAATATATAACTATTCACCAGTTTTTGCAAAAAGTAAGCATTTATTTTTATTTTATTTGATCCTGCAGAGTATTTCACTCCAATCAGTGGGTGCAATGCTCTGACTCTTGCAAACTTTTTCTCCAGCCACGGGTCCATAACAAGGTACAGGCCTTCAGCTACAGAAGTATCAATGGACTACAAGTGAGGTGACATCATCACACTTATGCTCCACTGAGAACTACAATTCCCTCTCCCATGTGAATTAATGATGTGGCTGTGTGGGTGGAGCCATTCACAGCTGCGCAAACTTGGACCAAACAATGGTGTATGTTTGGGGATGGTTTGGTTTGTGGGTGGGGATTGTCCATGCTGACCATGTTTCGCATTGCACTATAAATATGGGTGATACATGGACTGAAAGGTGGAGTTAGCTTTTAACCTTAAAAAATATAATAACCTAACTACTGTTAATATAACAGTTATTGTCCCATTCTATATTTAAACCTGAGGGAGCAAAGGATTTTAAATCAAATATCCAGCAAGTTTCATGTCTGGACATCTGCCTGCAAAGGTTGCTAACTTGCCAGTGCTGGGAATATTTTTCAATACCTATCAATTTTAATAAGGAGGGTTCCCTTTTATGGCCATTACAGAAATGTTTAGAGAGACCCTTTATGCCATTCTTGATATTATTCAGGTGTTCCCTCATCCTAATGTTAAGTGCCCATGTAGTGCATCCTACATACTGTAAGTGGCATGGACATTTCAAAATGTAAATAACTCATTTGGTGGAACAAGAAATGAATCCCTGTATATTGGATTCTTTTAAGATGACCATTTTACACATCTTACATACATTGCCTCTCCTGTGGGGGAAACATCCTTTAAGATTCCCAAACATCTCCAAACTGGGAGGTTTTCTACCAAATTGGGAACAACAGTGTACCTTAAAGTGCGTACTTTTTTGAAAATCACCGGAGGATTATCTGGTCGATGTGGCACTCTTATTTGGTAATTCCTATGTATACACCAATGCTTTCGCAAGACCCACCTGTGCTGAGTAGAGACGGTGGTCAAAAATATGCATTCAAAAGCCTTGGTGGTTTGCAAAGTCTTTTTCATTTTTTTTTCTAAAAAGTTTTTATTGGAAGTATGCGTAACATAACAATTAGTGCATAATCATGGGCGCAGCCAATATGGTAAACAAATAGATGAACCAGTATATCCTTACAGGGAGGCATACAAATCATACATGACATAACATACTGTAGCATGTTTTGTTTGTCATTAGGCTTACGAATCATAAAGAAGCAATAGGTTTCTATTCTATCAGCTATCGGTTGTAGGTGATAAGTATGGCCAGTGTGATGATATATCTGGTAGCCAGGTTCAGATGTGGGACTCCTAGATCTGGGTATAGCAGGTTAAAAACCAGTGGGGATAAGCCAGGGTAGGGGGGGAAGGGGAAGTGGGTACCGGGGGGGGGGCAATCTTGAAAGCTTCCCTGGCTGTTGCCCTGTATTGAGGTTTTACATAAAGGGAAGGCCCGGATAGGGAAGGAGGGGAGATGAGATGAGATAGGATGGAAGGGGAAAGTAGGGCAAGGGGTTCCCCTGTTTTCTCTATTCCCTACCACAGCTCTTTAGGTCAATTCATGTTAAGGCTTGTTTATACTCGTCTGTCGAAGCAAAGTGTAGCCAGCAAGACCAACATTTACGAAACTTATGCCCTGTACACACGATCGGTTCGTCTGATGAAAACGGACCAATTTTTTTTTTTTTATCAGATATCCGATGAAGCTGGCTTTCATCAGTGTTGCCTACACACCATTGGTTAAAAATCTGATCATGTCCAATCCGGTGATGTTAAACACTACGACGTGCTGAGAAAAATGAAGTTCAATGCTTCTGAGCATGTGTCGACTTGATTCTAGACATGCGTGGATTTTTAACCAATTTCCCCACAGACGATTGTTTTTTTCTATCGTTTTTTTAACCATAAGAACAATTTAAAACAGGTTCTATTTTTTTTCACCAATGGGAAAAACTGATGGGGCCCACATCCGATTGGTTTGTCCAATGAAAACGGTCCATGGGTCAGTTTTCATCAGACGAACCGATCGTGTGTACAGGGCTTTAGAGGGTGTGTTATATGCTTGATGTATCAGTTCCTCCATTTCCATGTTTTTTTTGTATACATCTGAACCATTCAGTTGTAGACCGTGGCTGGGATGCACATCTTTGCCACGTTTGCCATAAGCATGGCTAGGTAGCGGAGGTAGACATTTTTCGGGACTGTGGAGTAGTGTAGCAAGAATTTTGCTGGCGAGAAGTCTAGCTTGTAAGTGGTTATTTGGTTGGTGAGTCGGTGGACCTCCTTCCAGAAAGGTTGTAGTTTAGGACATGTCCTCCAAATATGTAAAAGTGAGCCAATCTCTGTCCCACATCTCCAGCATTGTGGGGAGAATAAGGGGTAGATGTGGTGTAGTCTAAGGTGGGGATGAGCTTTGAGTTCAAGTCGAACCCATGTTCGACTCGAACAACGCCTGTACAGGTGGTTCACCAAATTGCGAACATTATGGGCTGTTTGAGCCAAATTCGAGTGGCACATCACGGCCCATAATTCACTGTGGCATCGCAGTGCATTGCTGGCTGATGATTGGCCAAGCATGCACTATGACCCGCATGCTTTGACCAATCACAGCACGGTAAGAACGGAGAGCCATAATTGCCCAAAGCCAGGGTGGCTTTGGCCAATTATGTCTCAGGGGGTTTAGTACAATACTGTGTGGCGGCCTTGTGTAGTGTGTTGCGCGAGTGGAGAAAGATAGACAGAGAGCGAGAGAGACAGTGTCATTTCATTTGAGTTAGATAGAGCAGGCAGATGAGTCAGTTAGCTGCAGTTAGTGTATACAGTATATATATGCATCCCAGGTGTTGTGTGTGTGTGTATATATATATATATATATATATATATATATATACTGTATTCAGTTTAGCTAGATGCGTTCCTGTTATTCTCTTCCTAATATACTGACAGGCAGGCAGGTGATTGTGGTAGCTGCAGTATTTTCAGTTAGTGTACTGTGGTGTCTTCTGCACAGTATGCACCTAAAGCTACCTGGAGACAATTGCTTGTGTTCTCATACTAATAATACAACAGGCAGGCAGCTGCAGTATTTTCAGTTAGTATACCGTGGCCTTTGCACAGTGTGCACCTAAAGCTACCTGAATACAATAGCTGGTGTTCTCATGCTAATAATACCACAGGCAGGCAGCTGCAGTATTTTCAGTTAGTGTACTGTGTAGGGATGAGCTTTGTGTTCGAGTCGAACCCATGTTCGACTTGAATATTTTATGTTCGACCGTTTGTCGAATAACGAATGTTATAGGCCGTTCGCGCCAAATTTAAATGGCGTGTCACGGCCCATAATTCACTGCGGCATTGCAGTGCATTGCTGGCTGATGATTGTCGCGACTGCCCACATGCAGCTTCTGACAGTGGAGGGCCTTCAACCTGGCTGCAGATCACTTTCTCAGCTGCTTCTGCCCCATCAAGTATGGCTTCTCTAAACTACTATGAGGAAAATAATATCATTGGCCCCAAGACGACGTCCTTTGTGTGACAAAACGTGTGTGGTGAGCGACATGCTGACATCATCACGATTTTCCACATTCCGCCTTGCACAGGCATGCTTTTTACAATTTGCCAGCTGGCTTTTGTTTGTTCTTAATGATACTTTGAGTCTGATGTTAGTACAGACCTTTTTATAATACATTATCATCTGGTTTTACCGATGGAGGTCTTTTTTTTTGCTTTCTTCCCTTGTTCATATCCATCCATTGGCATCTCCTCTGCCACTTTTCACTCGCTGGCTTTACATCAAGTCTCCAGTAACATCCGGCGTGCTAGCTGTTTCTGACACTTTGGGATGATCAGAGGACCCAAGCTATAGATTCAGGAATGTCAGGCTTGCTATCCATTTGCCGTGGTGGGAGGATCATAACAACCCAGGCTGGGTATAAGTGACAAGCCATTATAGCTGGTAAGCCTTCATTCTGGGTGGTGGTCTATTGAAGACCTGTCACAAGGTGTTGCAGCTTTTTGCTTCTTGAATACACATGAAAGAGTCATTTTTTGTTATTTTTTATTCATTGTTTATTACACCAATTTATCTAGTTGTTTTATTTCACTTGTAAACACATTTGATGATTCTTTGGAGACCCGTCACAGGGTTAGGCATGTGCATTTCGTTTCGTTCCGAATCGAAATTCGGACGAATTTTCCATTATTCGGACATTCGGATGCATACGAATTCCCGAATTGCTATATTAGCGAAAAATTTCGACCGTTTTCGGAATTCGTTCATTTTCGACCGAATTTCGAAAAAAAAAAATTGGTCGAAATCGAATTTTTTTTCGAATTCCGAATCGAATACCCGCGGACTAAATTCGATCGGAATTCGAAAAAAAAAAAAAAAAAAAATATTTTCGAATTTTATTCGGAAAAAAAAAATTCGAAAAGAGACTATTTGTTTTCTAATCTGGTTGAAATATTTTCGATTTCGACCGTTTTTTTTCGAAATTCGGTCGAAAACGAACGAATTCGAAAAACGGTCGAAATATTTTCGATTTCGACCGTATTTTTCGAAATTCGGTCGAAAACGAATGAATTCCGAAAACGAATTCAACACATGTAACGAACCTAACTTAACGAAATTTATTAAATGACGAATTGAAACGAAACGAAACGAAACAAATTTTTCACTTTTGCACATGCCTACACAGGGTGTTGCAGCATTAATTCCTCTTGAATGCACATGAAAGAGACTTTTTTGTTTTTTGTTATTTTTTTATTTTGTTGTGTTTATTATATTAATTAATATTAGTATCCAGTTGTTTATTTCACTTGAAAACACATTTGATGATTTTTTATTAGAACAGCTTATGTTATTAATTCTGTTGGTGTGTATATCACTTTTAAATTGCAGCTTGTTTTTTTTTAGATGAAATAGCGCAGTTTTTTCTTTAACAACTACTATGAGGGAAAAGCAGACAAACGTATTACCCCTGGGCCTTACGAGGATCCCAGAGAGTTTTGGGAAAAGGGGCTAAACTGGCCTGGCCATGCATCTTAGCATGGCGAGTATATGGACATTCCACTACATAAACACTGTAGGGAAATGAGAGGATCCAGAGGCTGCAGAGAGAAAGGTTCAGGTCCCACTGTGGTTTCAAGCAGGGGAGTCATTAGAGGTGGGCTAAGGAGGCTGGCGCCCCAAATGCACAGCCGAAAAGCCCCGAGTCTTGGGCATGCAGTATTTAATTATGAGCCACGAGTGCTGCCGAGCAGGGACCATTCTGTTGCCGAGCGCCGCCGAGTGACACAGCAGGTCCCGCCTTCTGGAGCCTGCAGCGCCTATGATAGACGTCCCACTGGCCCAATCAGGGACCGTGGGACGTTTGACGTCCATCATAGGCACTGCAAGCTCAGAAGGTGGGCATTACAATGCCACCCGGCGCGCCATGTCACATCCCGCTCCCTGCTCGGTTCGACGACTCTCCTTTCCTCCTGAGCCTCCTCTGCCTGCATTTGTATGACGGGCACACTGGGCTCTTCAGAGCCCACACAAGACGGCTGCCCGCCGTGCCACGCCACATCCCTGCTCCCTGCTTGGCGGCTCTCCTCTCCTCCTTGGCTCCTAAGCCTCCTCTGGCTGCATCTCTATGACAGGCACATTGGGCGTGCCGGCGCCGCACACCACAGCTGAGGTAGGTCAGTGATTGTGTATGTAGGTCAGTGATTGTGTATGTAGGTCAGTGTTAGTGTATGTAGGTCATGTCAGTGTTAGTGTATGTAGGTCATGTCAATGTATGAAGGCCAGGTCAGGTCATGTGTCAGAAACAACCCTGAAAGACATGCTAGTCCCTAAGAGCTTCCTTAAATGCTGATCTCATGGAATGTGTAACTGACACATCCATGGGTGTAGGAACCATTACAAATCTGGGGGGAACAGCATTTTTACTCGCCAGGTATATTCGTGCGTTTGGTGGCACAGTGGCTGCGTGTGATGAGCACAGTGGCGAAATGTGATGGAACAGTGACTGCATTTGGTGGCCCAGTGAGGGTGCAATTAATGGGGTTTTTTTTTTAGTCCGAGAAGGCAAGCTCAAAATAACAAACATTTTTTTAAACTGCTATTTTTTATTAAAAAAATTATGGGCACAGTGGCGACAATTGATGGTGGCCCAGTGGCTGCATTGAGCACAGTGGCGACAATTGATGGGCACAGTGGCTGCCTTTGATGGCACAGTGGCTGCATTTGATGGGCACAGTGGCTGCATGTGATGACACAGTGACTGCATTTGGTGGCACAGTGAGGCTGCAATTAATGTTTTTTTTTTTCTTTAGTCAGAGAAGGCAAGCTCAAAATAACAAACATTTTTTAAACTGCTATTTTTTATTTAAAACAATATGGTCACCTCAGGCTGAGGCTGAGTTGACCATAATTTTTTTAAATAAAAAATAGAAGTTTAAAAAAATGTTTGTTATTTTGAGCTTGCCTTCTCTGACTAAAGAAAAAAAAAAAAAACATTAATTGCAGCCTCACTGTGCCACCAAATGCAGTCACTGTGCCATCACTAAAGAAAACTAAAGAAAATAAATAAAACATTGAGATCCTCAGCTCAGTCCAACACCCACCCCCAAATACACAATACTGTCTTACTTTGTACAGTCTCTGGGCCAGATTCTCGTAGATGCGCACCTAATTATGCAGGCGTTGCGCATCTCAGATGCACTACGCCGACGTAACACGGAGTGGCAAGTACCGTATTCCCTAAGTAAATGCGCTCCAAGATGCGCCTGCGTCGCGTAAAATCATGGGCGTAATCCGGCGCAACTCCAAAGTAGGAGGGAAGTGGGCGTGTTGCATTATAATGAAGCGTGACCCCATGCAAATGCAGGCCGGGACGAACGGAGCATGCGCCGTGACATGGATGACCCGCGCCATGACGTGGTTGACCCGCGCCGTGACGTGGATGCCTTCTGCGCATGCGCAAAGCCTCCCTACGATGCGCCGGCGCAGGGTATATAATGCGCCCACACATGCGCCCGTGCAGCGCAAACGTCTCCCATTTTTTAGAGAGTGACGGCGAAAGTTTGTGCTGGACAAGATGGCAACTGCTGTTAAGGAGAGGAGGAAGAAGAATTTCTCCCCAGAGGAGAGGGCCATTGTCATACGGGCCATGGAGAAGTATGACTCGCGGCTCCATGGTGCTGACAGTGCCCGGACCAGCAAGTCCCGGAGGGATCAGATATTAATGAGGGTGGCGTGCCAGGTCAATGCCCTCTCTCATGAGGTCCGGACACCGCAGGACATTCAAAAGAAAATGAATGACCTGCGGTGTCATGTGAAGGGCAAGCTGGCTGCCATAGCTCGGCATGCCAGGGGCACTGGAGGGGGCCCACCCTGCCCTGTCCGTCTGACTGAGGAGGAGAAGGTGGTTGCCCGCTGCCTACAGACTGAGCAGGTAGAGGGAGTTGGGGGCTATGAGTCCCAGAAGCCAGCCGTGAGGACAGGTAAGTGTGTTTTCTATTCTATCTGTTGTGTACATGTATGGGGGTGGAAGGGAACATGTGCCAAGTGTGTGGGTCCACCAACATGGGCATCTTTTGTGTCATCCACAGATGTGCAGGAGGGAGCGGGGCCATCTGTTGATGCCAGGGCCCATCAGGATCCATCCCCTGAAGATCCAGTCCCTCTGGCTGCCCCCCTGGAACAGGACTTGGAGGGAAGTGGGCACACCTCAACGGAGGAGGTGGTTGAGGAGGGTGTGGTAGTCCAGGACCAGGCCCTCTATGTTGTTGTGGAGGAGGATGGTGGGTTGGCCGGACCAGCCCAGGCTATTCCTCTACCTGTAGCAAACCCCTCAGTGTCCCCCTCCAACCTCTCCAGTCTCTCTCTTCCCCCCCCCCTCATCTCCGGCCCCTCAACATCCTCCCCTTATGCCCGGTCCCCTGCCACTCCCCGCAAGGCGACGTCCAAGACCAGGGGTGTATCCCAGGTCCTGCCGGAACAGCTGGTCAGACAGCAGGACCAGCAAAATAAACACCTGGCCGAGGTCGTGGAGGAGATGAGGCGCCTGGCCGACAGCCTGGCATCCTCGGACAATATAACAGATGCCATCCAGGATGTTGCTGTTAACAGCGCAGCAACGCTGACCAGCTTGGGGGAGCTGCAGGAAAACACCTCAGAACTTGTGGGGGAGGTTCAGGCCCTGCGCCTTGCTATCGAGGCGCAGACTGCTGTGCAGACCCGCATAGCGGTTGCCCTGGAGGGCATGCAGGCAGCCAGGGAGGGACGTGGGGATGTTCCTCCTCAACCTGCTCCCCCCCCCCCATCTAGGGCTGCCCCCAGGCAAGTGAGGGGCAGGACCCGTGGCACCAGGCAGAGCCCCCGCCAGGCCCATTAATTTGAGTTTTCTTTAGTATTATGCTCTGGATAAGAGCTTATTTATTTTTTGTTATGCTCTGGATAAGAGCTTATTTATTTTTTGTTATGCTCTGGATAAGAGCTTATTTATTTTTTGTTATGCTCTGGATAAGAGCTTATTTATTTTTTGTTATGCTCTGGATAAGAGCTTATTTATTTTTTGTTATGCTCTGGATAAGAGCTTATTTATTTTTTGTTATGCTCTGGATAAGAGCTTATTTATTTTTTGTTATGCTCTGGATAAGAGCTTATTTATTTTTTGTTATGCTCTGGATAAGAGCTTATTTATTTTTTGTTATGCTCTGGATAAGAGCTTATTTATTTTTTGTTATGCTCTGGATAAGAGCTTATTTATTTTTTGTTATGCTCTGGATAAGAGCTTTTTTATTTATTTTTGGATACTGCACACGGTGCAGTGTGAATGGTGTGTGAATGTGAGAGGGTGGCACTCCTGAAAGTAAGGGGTGTCACCCTCGGCCGTGGTGGTGAAGTTAACCCCACGGCTGTATGAATGATGTGTGAAAGGTGTATGAATGGACAGCAACATCATTGGGGCCTTGACGTGGCGTTGCTGCTCCCAAGTCCTACATGCTGGACTTGGGCTAATCCAATGCGATGTGCATGTGGTGTGTGTGATCTAGGGACATCAGTGGTGTACACGCGTGCATTGTCTGTGTGCCATGCTGTATGTGTGTGTTTAAAGGTCAAAGATTCGTAACACGAGGACACTCCTGACTGCTCTTCCATCAGCTGACGGGGTCTCCTCTGGCGGGGGGGGGCTGTGTGGTTGGGGGGTCAGGTCATCACGTAGGGCAATGTGCAGGCCCTTTCGCATGGCAAAGTTGTGCAGAATACAACATGCACCAATGATCTGACCCACAAAGTTGGGGGAATACAATAGGGCCCCCCCAGACTTATCCAGGCATCGGAAACGGGACTTCAGGAGGCCAAATGTGCGCTCCACCACTCCACGGGTTTTGATGTGTGCTTCATTGTATCTTCTCTCTCCTCTGGTTTGGGGGTTCCGGAAAGGAGTCATGAGATGGGGTCCCAGTGTATATGCAGAGTCACCTGTAAGGGAAAACACAGGAGGATGGTAGTCATGCATGTGCCACTTCTGTTGTGCATCATGGGAGGGGATAGTCATGGCTGCCACCCATGTCACTCACCAACCAGCCAGCTGTCCCCATACATGTCCTGCTCAAAATCTTCTGGGATGTTGCTTTGACGGTAGATGTAGCTGTCATGGCTGGACCCGGGGTCTTTGGCACGGACGTGCCATATGAGGTATTTGGCATCGGCTATCACCTGTACGTTGATGGAATGCCAATGCTTCCGATTGCGGTATATGTGCTCTGTGGCACTGGGGGGCTGGAGTGCCACATGTGTGCAATCAATGGCCCCGATGGTGCGTGGGAATCCGTCAATTCTGTAGAAATCTGTCATTGCCTTCTGCCGCAGGTGCACAGTGGTGGGTCTGATGAACTGGTTGGACATGCGTCTGAGGATTGCGGGGACAACCTGGTGCACACATCTGCTTATGCTGGTTTGTGACATCCCAGCCACCACTCCACTTGTACGCTGGAATGATCCACTGGCCAGGAAATGGAGTGTTGCCAGGACCTTCACCAGTGGCTGCAGTGCACGTGAGCGGTATGTCTGGCTGGTGATGTCATCCTGCAGGGCTGTGGTTATTTCCAGGATGGCAGCAGGGCTGAATCTGAAGATGCGATACACCTCCTCATCACCCATGCCAAAGAGGCTCATGCGTGCTCGGTAGATCCTCTCACGTGCCCCCGTCCTCCTCCTCCTCCTTCTATGCTCCTCTTCCTCTGCATACCTTAGTATTGATAAGACCATGGCTGGCCCTGGCATCATTGGCATATGAATGTGTTGTCCAGTAAGTGTGATTGCTCAGCTAGTCCGTTACGGTGCTGCTGTAGTTGCTCTCCAGCTGACTTGCACACGGCCTTGAGCAAAGTTACCCGTGCTTTTATGAGGGGTATGTTTACTCAAGGCTTTCGAGTTATGCGCACCACGAGTAGCCAACGCCGGACGCGCGTACTTTCGGGAATACGCGCATCTCCCTCATTTGCATATTTGCATGCTAATTCAATGGGAACTGAATATTTTTGATGCGTAACTATGCGCCTACGCCGCGCTAGCTTAATGCATTTTCGCCGCCCAGACGGAAAAAAAAAAACGCGCGTATGTGGTTCTGTGTTTACCGCGCATCGATACGCAGGCGCACATTTACTATTACGCCGCGCATATACATTTACGCAGGCGTAGCGCCGCTGAGAATCTGGCCCTCTGTGTCTCTTATTGCAGTCAGACAGTTTTTACTGTAGGCAGACCAGCCAGGCCCAGGCGCAGCAGCAGGCTCCTCGTGACTTGTCTGCTTGTTCGCTGCCAAATCACTGTGAATCACTGGCGCCGACAGTCACACTCGCTCCCTCCTCCCTCTCTCACCTCTCACCTCCGGCCACCGGCGTGACGTCACACGGCGCACGTCGGAATGAACCAAATCAATCCATGGGGGGGGGGCGAGGAGACGCACAGGAGGAGGGAGCCAGCCAGCCAGGAGCACACGCGGAAGCCAGTGAGTCGGCATCAGCGGGCAACAGTTTAGCGAAGTCTGCGCTGTCACATATGGGGGGGATTTTACCGTACCCGTCCCCCCGGTTCCTACGCTCATGGACACATCAGTGTGTGTGTACTGACACCAGGCCCAGACTGGCCATAGGGCACATCGGGCATATGCCCGGTGGGCCGCGGCAGCCGGGCCACATGTCAATTTCATGCCTGATTTGTCAGCTGCTTGAGCCAGCCCTGCTCACCCGCTGCCGGCCTCTCCACGGCTGGCTCCGTGGGGAGGGCCGCATCCATGTCCTTCTGGCCGGGGTCCCCACCACCTACTCCAAAGGCTGCAGCATCTGGGCTGCTCCTTGAGTTGGTGCCGCTCAGCCGGCCTCACTACGGCCAGCTCCGCGGCCGTCCGACTGACTATTCAGCTCAGGGGGGGCCGGAAGTGAAGGGGTCAGGTGACCATGAAGGGAGGGGAGCTGCCTGGAGTGGTCCCCTTCTGCCTGACATCGGAAAGGTGCATCTGGAGCGCTGTGAGTAGAATGAGGAAAACTTTGCACTGAAATGGGGGGAACTTTGTGGGAGGGGAGTCTTGCCTTGGAGGGGAGTTGAATGTGGATCTCTGACTGTACTGGAATCTGGGGGGAGCACCCACCCCACCCTATGCATGCTGTACCCACCCTCTGCACCCTGCACCCACCTCACCCTCTGCACCCACCCCACCCTCTGCACCCACCTCACCCTCTGCACCCTGCACCCACCTCAGTCTCTGCACCCACCTCACCCTCTGCACCCACCTCACCCTCTGCACCTACCCCACCCTCGGCACCTAACCTCACCCTCTGCACCCTGCACCCACCCTCTGCACCCACCTCACCCTCTGCACCCACCTCAGTCTCTGCACCCACCTGACCCTCTGCACCCTGCACCCACCCTACCCCACCCTCTGCACCCACCTCACCTGGCTACTTTCAGAGCCGGTGCTGCTGTAAATTTAGAGGGAGTTCAGAGAGTTAATTGGCTCTGATCATGTTTATTTGTTTAAAGTTTAAGGCTTCTGTTCCAGCTTGGCTGTGCTGTCTGTGCATACTGTCGTTGTTTGGGGAAGTTGGTCCCACCCCAGACTGACAGGTGGCAGCAGTAGGGTCAAGTGCAGTTGGATATTTTTCCCCAGCAGCCAATCAGGAAGGTTGATCGCCTCACTGTGCATGCTGGGCAGGGGTATTTAAAGGGCAGACGCCATTGGCCAGGGTTCGTCTTGGAATCTGGGGGGGGAGCACCCACCTCACCCTCTTGGGCAGTCGTCCCACCACCCTGTGTGTGGCTCTCCTGGCCGGGGTGTGTGTGTTCAGGACCACGTTGGCCCGGAGCGCAACTAATCTACCTTGTAGGCCCAGTGTGTAGACTGGGTCTGCGATCTGACAATTCATCCTGGGCTGTCCGTTCCGTGGGAGGAAGCCAATGGAGAACCTGTCTGGGGGATACCTAGCACGAGGCTGGTGTCCCAGGAGAGGACTACCTGCTCATCAAA
The DNA here is from genome assembly GCA_029574335.1 of Rana kukunoris. Lineage (NCBI taxonomy): Eukaryota > Metazoa > Chordata > Amphibia > Anura > Ranidae > Rana > Rana kukunoris. The sequence goes on from CM056049.1 coordinate 78,355,226, forward strand.
GGACATTTCATTATTGAGAGACTGGACGATGATCCGGGTGCTGAATCCAGTTAAGAAGGATTTTGGACTGAGGCTCCACCTTTAGGAGGGTCTGTGGCAGGGACTGCATCCTAAAGTGATTAGAGTGACACTCTGGCTGCTAGGCTGGTGAGAGGGGCCTATCCAGATGCACTATACCCACTCTGGCTAGAGTTACAGTTACCAGTTACACCTGAATCTGTCATCTTCTATTCTTCTATCCCTTCACCCTTCTACAATTTACCAGTTTTTACCCTGTTGGGAAATAAAAGCACAGAACAGACACCTGCCATTTGGACATTGACTTTATTGCAGCTCTCATCCAGTACCCTAGACGGCGGAGATACCGAGGTAACGTGCCACCCAAAACAAACCAGCAGCTCCTTCGGGGGTAGTGCTACATTTGCAAAATCAGATGGGAACTTGCGGTTTTGGCTAACATATCTGTTATCTGATCTGTGAGAACCTATGTTGTCACCCACTTTGCAGTAAATGAACAATGAAACTTTTTCTGTCTCTGCAACTATCAACAATGGGCCAGATTCACGTATTCCAGAGCATCTTTGCTCTGGAGTAACGCTTCTGATTTGCGTTGCGCTGCCGAATTTTTAGGAGCAAGTGCTGTCATTCACGAAGCACTTGCTCCTAAAGTTGCGGCAGCGCATCGCAAATGAGCCGGCGGAATTCAAATGTCGCGGGTACGGGGCGTGTAGTATGCTAACTACGCGCGATCCCGCCGCCGACGTACTGCGCATGCGTCGAGTGTCAAAACATCCCCGTGCGCATGCTCCAAAATCTGTGAATGAACGTCAATGACGTCACATTCCCATTCATGACCGTTTTACGCAAGCGACGTTTTTTTTTTTTTCCCGACGCGATGACGACGCCTATACCTAACATAGGATACTCCAACCCCATGTAGGTATATCTATGCGCCGCGTATCCCGTCCGGAAACGTCGTAACGTCACTGCGTCGCGCCGGATTTCGATCGTGAATTGCCGATTTCCGCTCATTAACATATTTTTTGAGCGTAAATCGGCGGGAACGCCCCCGGCGCCATTTTTAAGTTGAAGTAACGATGCGATGGCGAAACTCAGTTACGCTCATCGCATCGGAACTTCAACCCGGCGTTTCTTGTTTTCTGGTTACAGAAAACAGAAACGCCGGCTCAAAGCCACTGTTACGCTGGCGGATCACTCGATCCGCCAGCGTAACCTTTCATGAATCTGGCCCAATATTGGTAATTCTTCTTTTTGATGGACGTAAGTATATTGTCTATGTAGCACCCTGGTCCTAAACAGGGCTGCTAATAAATCTAGGTGTGGTCGGTGTTAACTAGCCTGGATAATTGGTAGGTTGATACACTGATTCCTGTCCTGAGCTTGGTGTAGTCTCTCTCTTCTGTCAATAAGTGGCATTGTATGATGGATTACCATAAATTCAGGTAATAAATATTTAGGTCGTCTTAATCAGCAGGAGTTTCTTTAACCACTGTGGGCGAGATTCAGGTAGATATGCGCATCTTTGTCCTGGTGTAACGTAGCGCATATACGTTCCACCGATGCAAACTAGTGAGGCAAATACAGTATTCACCAAGCACTTGCTCCTAAGTTTGCGCCGGTGTAACTTAAATGTGAAGGCGCAAGTAGGTGTAAGTGGAAGTGGGTGTGACCTTATGCAAATGATGGTCTAAGCCTGGATCTGATACTCACGCCCGGCCTATCATCCACAGAGCATGCTCAGTGACCTCGGTGTCTGATCGCTTCCCTGTGAGCATGCTCACAACTACCCCGGCCCAACTTCCTGAGATATGACGCCCCAACGACTTATGCAGAGCCTAAAAATAAGCCCAGACATGCTCCCGTCCGGTGCAAATTTGCCTCTGGGCCCTTTAGTAATATATATATATATATATATATATATAAATAAAAAAAAACATTTATAAAAAAAAAAGGGGGTTTGACACATGGGGCCCTGGGGACCTCTGAGCCCTTTAATAAAAATATATCTATATATAAAAATAAAAAAAATAAAGAAAATAATATAAAAAAATGTAAAACATTTGTATACAAAAGGGTTGGTATCGGGGGGGCCCTGGGGACCTTTGGGCCCTATAATAATAATAATAATATTTTATATATATATATACAGAGCTTTTTTTCTCAGAAAATAGGTGCAGGAACTCAACCACGACCCTGTTCAGATTTTACAAACAGTAGAAGGGTCTTAAAGGGGCATTAAATACCAGAATTGGATTACATACAGAATGCAGAGTTCAGGGGGTTACACACAGAGGGCCAGATTCTCATAGAATTCCGGCGGCGTAGCGTAAGCCAGTTACACTACGCCGCCGCTGCTTGCTGGAGCAAGTGCTTGATTCTCTATGCACTTGCTCCCGAGGTTTCGCTTACGTCGCGTAAATCGCGCAGCGTAAACCCGCGCAATTCAAATGGGGCGGCTTGTATTTAAATTAAGCGCGCCCCCGCGTCGAACGAACTGCGCATGCGCCGGCCGGGGGAAAAGCCCAGTGCGCATGCTCCAAAGGACGTCACATTTTCTCAATGTAAACGACGTAATCGCAGCGTACGCCAGCCCCATTGAGAATCGACGTACGCAAACGACGTAAACGACGCACAACACGACGCGGTCCCGAGGCCATACTTAACATGGCATCCGACGGGACACGACGGCATCCGACGGGACCTCGTAAGGTTACTCCACATAGAAGCTGGGGTAACCTTACGCGGACGAAAACGACGTAGGCGACGACGGGGCGGCGTAAAAGCGATAGAGAATCGGCGTACTACTTCATTTGCATATGCAAATGAAAAAACAACGTAAAGGCCACCTAGTGGCCGGAGTTGTCATTACATCTACGATCCGAAAGTGTAATTGTATTACGCTTGTCGGATGTAGAAGCGTATCTATGCAAAAGTGATGCTCAGCATCACACGCATAGATACGAGCCAAAAAAAAAGGCGATACGACGGGGTATCTGAGATACTCCGTCGTAACGCCTCTGAGAATCTGGCCCAGAGAGTACAGAGCTGTCACTTGTAAACACAGAAACCAGACTTCTGTGTTTACAAGTGATTGTGGTGAGTGGGCACCAAAGGGTCTGAGCCAGAGGTGGTGGAACTGAGTTCCCCCAAGTTCCCCCTGAAAAAAAGCCCTGTATATATATATATATATATATATATATATATATATATATATACGAACTTAGCAAGCTGAGCAACCCCTCTTGCAGGACAACACATCTGTCTGCCAACATGCCAGGGGCAGCCAAGGTCATAGCCAGGGCTGCCACCAGGGGGGTACAGGCAGTGCACCTATAAGGGACCGGGGGGTCCCCCTTTTTTATTTATTTTAAATTAAAAAAAAAAATTAAATATTTTTTTTTATTTTTTTTATTAAAGGAATAAAAAAAATATATATATAAAAAAAATGTATATAAAAAAGGGGAGGTTCTCATCTGGGGCTCTGCGGATCTCCAGACCTCTAAAAAAAATGGCCCTGTAATAAAAAAATAAAAGAATAATATTTGAAAAAAATGTTTTAATTAAAAAAAAAAAAAAAAAAGGGGACCCCCGGGCCCCTTACAGGTGTACTGCCTGTACCCCCCCTGATGGCAGCCCTGGCTATGACCACGGCTGCCCCTGGCATGTTGGCAGACAGATGTGTGGTGTCCTGCAAGTGGGGTTGCTCAGCTTGCTAAGTTTGTCGGTAACGGCAGGGCCGCCATCAGGGGGGTACAGGCATTACACCTGTAAGGGGCCCGGGGGTCCCCAGGGGCCCGGATGGGAACCCCCTCTTTATTTATTTATTTTTTATAAAAATATATATTTTTTTTAATATATTTTTATTTCAGTTTTTATTAAAGGGCCAATTTTTTTTCTTTTATTTTTTTTAGAGGTCTGGAGGGCCCCAGATGGCAACCCCCCTTTTTTATATAAAAAATATATATTTTTTATATAAAAAAATATTTTTTATATTTTTTTTATTTCTTTTCTTTTTATTTATATATATTTTTTTTATATTAATATTTTTTATTTTATTTTATTTGCTGATCTGTGCCCGTCAACTATTCGTAGGAATAACTTTACGCCGGACTTAACAATCACGCTCGGCGGACTTAGCCTGCGCCTGACCCAAATACGTTCACGAATAGGCATATCTCCCTCATTTGCATATTTGAATAGGAAATCAATGGCCGCACAAGATGCGCCCAGCGTAAATATGAGCCTAAGTTATGCCGGCACAGGAAAGTTACACCGGTCGGAGGAAGCCTATTTTCAGGCGTATCTAGTTTTGTGGGTACGGTGCAAAGATAAGCCGGCTCAACTTTACACTTACGCGGCGTATCTCAAGATATGCCGGCATAACTCTACCTGAATCTGGCCATGTGTGTGCTGGGATAGGCTTTATTTGGGAGGAGTGAGGTGATCGGCGGTTCTTCCTGCCCGGGGCCTCAGTCTGGGTGTGTGTGTGTTGAGGAGGTCCTGATTGCTAGGCCTAAAGCCTGAGGCCTATGCAGGAGTTATGCTTGCTGATAGGTTCACTTAAGTTCTATCCAGCAGTTCAGGGTACTGCAAAGGAGGAGCAGCCAAGGTTAAGCATGAAGCCTGTGGCAGAACCAAATGTGTTAGAGGCTCGGCCGGAAAGGGAACCTGATTGTTGTCGGAGGTAAAGGAGGAGCAGTTGTCACAAAGGGGTGACCACTTCTGTTCCGGGGGAAAGTTTAAGAGGGATGAAGTCCTGAAATAGGGCCAGAGCAGATGCTTCACTAGCCAGGACAGTGAAGTAATGGGAAAGCTTCATTGGAGACTCATCCAGGAAAGCAGCGGGTAGCTGTGAGTAAAGCTTTAAGGCGTACGGTGGGTAGTTGTAAGTAAAGCTTGAAGATAAAGTACAATGGTTAGCTCTTGGTGAAGCTCGGGAACCCAGCAGGTAGCTGAGAGTCTACGAAGTCTGAAAAGTCTAGTGAGAGAAGAGACGGCGAGCTGAGTTTAACCAATTAAGACCCAGACCAATATGCAGGTTAAGGACCTTGCCCCTTTTTGCGATTCGGCACTGTGTCGCATTAACTGACAACTGTGCGCTCTTTTGGTGCTAATTGATCACCTCTGTGGTTTTTATTTTTTGTGCTATAAACAAAAATATCCCCAAAAAAGATATAAAATAACGTATTTTTCCTCAGTTTATGCCGATACGTATTCTTCTACCTATTTTTGTTAAAATTGGTTTGCGCAAAATTTATAGCGTTTACAAAATAGGGGATAGTTTTATGGCATTTTTAATATATATTTTTTTACTAGTAATGGCGACGATCAGCGATTTTTTTTGTGACTGCAACATTAGGGCAGACACATTGGACACTTTAACACATTTTTGGGACCATTGTCATTTTCACAGCGAAAAGTGCTATAAAAATGTTCTGATTACTGTGAAAATGACAATGGCAGTGAAGGGGTTAACCACTAGGTGGCACTAAGGGGTTAAGTGTGCCCTAAGGGAGTGAATAGGTTTACACACACCCCTCCCCGTACTTCAGCTCCTGTGACTGATCGCAGGACACCGGCAGCGATCGGGACCCGTGGGGAACAGTCACGAAGCTTCGAATCGGGTTGCGAGCGTAGCGACACGCTCGCGACTCCGCGGCTGGGCTCTTAAAGGCAACGTACAGGATACTGTGAGACAAGCTGGAGGATTTACAGTAGAATACTGTGAGAGAAGTTGTTACCATAGGAGACAGCGGTTGCTACAAGATACAGATTGCTGCATTCCACTTAAAGGCCCTCTTTCTGTAGTGCTGTCTGCCTAGTTCTAGTTTTGTCTGTGAAGTTTGCCTTAATTGCTATTGCATTTGCCTAAGGGTGTCCTGTGCCCTAAACCCTCTTTTGCCAACGTTCTCGTTAAGAGAACTAAAACTCTCTTTGCTCATTTTTACTAAAAGTGACTGGCACCCAATCTTTTCACCTTGCACCACACCCACTATGCCTAGTAACCTGCACCCTGAGGAGGTATGTCAGTTCTCCCTGGCTCTGGGGTCACAATTAGGCCCTTGGAAGTCGGAAAGACTGCTACATCTACATTAATTGTTAAAACATTCTTCTGTTAATGAATAACAGGGGTTAAAGGAGAATTCCACCGTTTGTAAAAAAAACTATAAATGCACCCATTTTGCAAATAGCAAGTGTGCATTTATCATTTTTTCATCTGAGCCTGCAAGGCATTGCACTGTTATCAGTGGGTGCAATGCTCTGACTCCTACAAACTATGGGCCAGATTCACAAAGCACTTATGCTGGAGTATCAGGAGCTGGGCCTGTGCAATTGGAAATATGCGCCTTCATATCTATGCGTTGTATCCACAAAACGATATGCGCTAGAAATCTAGTTTTTTACGAACGGCGTAATTTCGATAGACCGGCGCATCGTGTGCGCAAAAAATGCGCTAGACACACGATTGATTTGCTCGGCAAATATGGAAATTAGGGAGTTACGGCGATCCACAAAAGTAAATTTGTGCAGAGCAGGCTACGCGCTGTGCGCATCAGCTGCACGTCCTGTCTAAAATTAGGCAATATAAAAGCTTGCTTTAAATTAGACAATCCGTCTACATGTCAGCTAAAGCAACACTGTTAGGGACGAGCTGAGCAGCCACACTTGCAGGACAACAATCTGTATGCCAACATGCCAGGGGCATCCTTGCTCATAGCTATACTACTGACTTTAGATGAGAGCAGAAGGAGGAGGGCACGGAGGAGGGAACGGGAGAGGACATACCGCACACGCATAGACATCTTTGGCATGAGTGATTCTGAGGTGTCTCGCATCTTCAGATTCACCCCTGCTGCCATCATGGAATTAACCACAACCCTGCAGGAGGACATCACCAGCCCAACACACCGCTCACATGCAGTGCAGCCACTGGTTAAGGTCCTGGCAACACTCCATTTCCTTGCCAGTGGCTCTTTTCAAAGAACAAGTAGAGTGGTGGCTGGGATGGCACAATCCTCCATGAGCAGATGTGTGCACCAGGTTATCCCTGCAATTCTCAGACGCATGGCCAACCAAATCATCAAACCCACCCAGTAGGACCTGCGGCAGAAGATCGTGAGATATTAAAGTGTTTCTACGTGAAATCCAAATTCATGTATTGCAGAAGATGAGACATTGTGGAGTACATATTGCAAGAGATACTGGAAGTGGCTTAATTTGTCCTGACTAGGTCACTAGGACAATGACCCTTCAATGCTTGGCTCCGACTAGTGAAATAAGTGGAGCTGGGCTTGTGAGAGACATTTTATTGTCCAGTGTGTAGAGGTGTTAATTGTTGTTCTGATTGCTTCATTGTAGTAATTACCCCCTGGGGGCTTCTGTCTCAACACACATAGTCAGGCTATTCAAGCTTTGGGACCAATCTCTGCTGAGACATTTTGAAGTCCTCATTTGCATGGAAGAGGACCTGAGTGAAACCACAAATGTACTTTACAATTGACCAATAGAAAAGCAGTTGTTGGGGGCGGGATGTTCCAAATTCTGTATAAAAGTGTGCTGTGTACTTTCAATAAAGAGTTCTGGTTGAACATTCATACAACTCGTTTGGTGTGTGTTCTTCATGGATCCAATCGACACATAGCTGTAGGTTGGATCCCGGAATCTTGGATGACTGGACCATCAGATGTTGCAAGCTGCAATCTGATCCGATAGAAGCAGAGGAGTGTCGGGAGAGCAGGACCTGGGCTAGAAAGGGTCTCGTCACAAAGGCAATGACAGATTTCTACAGAATTGCCAGATTCCCACGCACTGTGGGGGCCATTGATTGCACACATGTGGCACTCCGCCCCCCCCCCCCCGTGAGACAGAGCACATATACCGCAATCGTAAGCATTGGCATTCCATCAACGTACAGGTGATAGTCGATGCCAAATGCCTCATATGGCACGTCCGTGCCAAACACCCGGGATCCAGCCATGACAGCTACATATACAATCAGAGCCCCATCCCAATGGAATTCGAACAGAACATGTATGGGGACAGCTGGCTGGTTGGTGAGTGACATGGGTGGCAGGCATGACTGTCCCCCCCATGATGCAGAAATCACAAGGGGCACATGCACTACTAACATCCTCCTGTCTTTTCCCTTCCAGGTGACTCTGCATATGCACTGGGACCCCATCTCATGACTCCTATCCGGAACCTCCAAACCCCAGGAGAGGAAAGATACAATGAAGCAAACGCTAAAACCCGTGCAGTCGTGGAGCACACCTTTAGCCTCCTGAAGTCACGTTTCCGATGCCTGGATAAGTCTGGGGGTACCCTGTTGTATTCCCCCAACTTTGTATGTCAGATCATCGGTGCATGTTGCATGCTGCACAACTTCGCAGTGAGAAAGGGCCTGGGGATTGACATAAGTGATGACCTGACCCCCGAACCAGACAATCCCCCCCTAACCGAGGCTACCCCATCTTCTGAGGGAAGAGCAGCCAGGAGACAGCTCACATTAGGCATCTTTGCACGTTAAACACACACATTAATCATGGCACAATGAGAATGCATGCATACACACCACTGTGGTCCCTAGATCACACACACACCACATCCTCATCTAAATGGATTAGCACATGCCCACCATGCAGGACTTGTGAGCAGCAACGCCACGCCACCGCTCCAATTATGTCACTGTACATTCATACACCATTCACACGGACCTGGGGATCACTTCTCCCTGGTCCTGGGGATCCCTTCTCCACCACAAATGAGGGTGACACCCCTTTTCCGGCAGGATGTCACCCCCACATTCAAAAATTAGTCACAACCCAAAAAAAAAAACAAAAAAAAAATTGTCCAGCACCCAAAAAAAATGACCAGCAAAACAAAAAAAAATCTGAAAAAAAAAAAATATACCGCCGCTGGCGTGACCCATGCCTGGGGCGCCCACGGTCATGGCCCCGACTCCTCAGGACCAACTCATGGGGAGGGGGGTAATCCAGGGAAGGAGGAGCATGATAGATATTTAAAACATATTACTTATTCAAATACCTAGGGAGGGAATATAGGGGTTGTCCTGAAAGGCTCTTAGAAATACCGTCAGCGGTAAGTCTAACTATATTTTTCTCAAATCCCCTTTCAGGACAAAAAAAAGAACAATAAAAAATATTGCGCTAAAGGATATGAATAGCTAAAATTGAAAATAAATATGTGTAAATGTGAAAATAATGTTAACTTAATAACCCAAGCAGCAATCTTTAGCTACACGTGGTAGTCATGTAAATACAAGTAGAAAACATTGGAGAAAAAATTGCGCTAGTCATACCATGTGGTGAACAAAGTGTTAAAAAATAATTAAATAAATAAATAAATAATATTAAATATAAAAAAAAATATATTAAACTCTAGGGAAAGAAGGTAAAGAAAACCTTCTAGTGAGACAACCAAAATAAATTGAATCTATGACTGTGTGAAAAAAATATTAATAAAAAAAAAAAACATTCAGTCCAAAAAAATCTGTGACTTCTTAAACATAATGTCCCAATCAAAGTATCAACTCCATGGATGTATGTTGAAGGAGGGAAAAAGCCAAGATGAAAGGTATTCCACCACCAGTCAGGTTTGGATAGAATAGAAAAGATCCACCAGGAGAGGGGTAGGTAATAAACTCTTACCAGATTCCCAGCTAGTAAAGCATATAGATCCACTCGATCCCAGAAGGGAGGGGGGGGGACTGCAGCACTCCTCTGCATTCAGCTGGTCCTCGTTTTGATAGGTGTGGATCCCAAAACTCCTTTCCAGGTCCTAAGCTGGTTGCACAGCTCCAAAGGATCCAGTTGGAGACCCAGAAAAAAAGGGGGACTCAAATAGTGAAGTACCGTAGTTATCCGGGTTTTATTTAAAATTGTAAGAGTATACACTAGATGCACTTCTTAAGTCCAAAATACAAAGGCATTACATCCAGTCAAAGTAAAACAAAATATAGCAAACAAAACGAACGTGCGCCCGTGCTTACGGGGTCACTTCTGGACACGGTGATGTCAGTGCGTGGCTCCGCCCTGACTAGTTTTGATCAATACGATCGTTCTCAAAGGGCACGGGCGACGCACTGAACCATCACCTTTTGTAACCACAGAGCGGCAACCAAGCCTCGCCCTCAAGTGGTTAGAACCAATAGGGGACAACCCCCTTTGATTACAAGCACCAATGCGGTGCGGATGTAGGGCGGAAAGGCAGGGAAAAAGAAGCAGGAAATATGCTCAGTAATCGTCCCTCCCACTCTCCAACCTCAGCAGGGAAGAGGAGAAAATAAACAATCACCCGACATCCGCCCTACAGACATCAATGTAATTAAACAATATAATAAAAACATAAAAAAAACATTAACAAGCATTAAGCTGTCTGTCACTTACAAAAATAGTTGAGCCTATTCATGTATACAGCTAATACATTAAAAAGGAATAAACCTGGATTGCACATAGCACTGTTAATAGTATTCATAAACAGTGTTCATTTATTTAAAATCACAGTGGAATGAGAGTATTCTCTACAACCCTCTAGTGGGTAAAAAGAAGTATGGCCTGAGAGTGTGGAACTTGTTAAACCACACATTTCTCAGGTTATATAGAAGTGTGGAACTTGTTAAACCACACATTTCTCAGGTTATATAAAAGTGTGGAACTTGTTAAACCACACATTTCTCATGTTATATAAAAGTGTGGAACTTGTTAAACCACACATTAGTCAGGTTATATAAAAGTGTGGAACTTGTTAAACCACACATTTCTCATGTTATATAAAAGTGTGGAACTTGTTAAACCACACATTTCTCAGGTTATATAAAAGTGTGGAACTTGTTATACCACACATTTATTGCTCAGGTCATATACATCAGGAAGGAGTAAAAATACAACATAATCTATACGAATAGCGATTAATATATTTAATATAAAATTAGTAAAATTCATAAATGCACTGACGGCACCTAATGAGAATAACTTGTACCATATCTTCCTCATTTATTCCTAAACACACCGGCCAGATGGTTGTAGTCGTATCTAATCACACGACTACACCCTTAGCCTTAATCCATTTTTCATAAAATAATTTTGTTTACAATAAGTAGAAGGAGGGAGTAACTTCAAGAGTTATCTAAAAAGGCATTGACCTCTATATCAATATTTAGGCCAAAAGGTTGAAGGCACTTAACCCGATATATCCAGCTCATCTCGAGCTTAGAGATGGCTCGTTTTTTAGATCCTCCTCTCCAATGGTGCTTCAAGATATCTATGGCCACAAAAGAGGTACCACTAGGATCCCTGTTGTGTACCTCTCTATAATGGCGAGATACTGAGTGTTTTTTATATCCACTCCTAATTTTGCCAATGTGCTCATTAATTCTAATTTGGAATGACCTCATTGTACGTCCAACATATTGGAGCCCACATGGACATGTAATCAAATATACTATGTAAGTGGACGAGCAGGTGATAAACGATCTTATGTTGAATGTTTTCAATGTGCTGTTAGAAGAAAAATACATAGTTTTGCGTTCGCAAATCGCATTAATCTTACAGACAGCACATTTTTTACACTTGTAGTAACCAGTCATAGTTTGAAAAAACATCGGTTTGTTTGATGGCGGGTTGCAAACCCCAGGTGCCAGAGTATCTCTCAATGAGGGTGCACCTCTAAAGACTATTGATGGTTGTTCTGGGAGTGCTGGACCCAATATCGGATCTTCTTTGATTAAGTGCCAATGTTTGCGTACCAATTTTTTCAACATATAATGTTGATTAGAGTAACCCGTGATAAAAGGCCAGGTGAATTTATTTTGGTCACTCACTTCCTTCTTTTTGTCCAGCAATAATAGACTTCTATCTATCTTTTCTATATCTTGGGATTGTTTGAGAAGGTCATTGGCAAGGTAACCTTTATCCAAGAATCTAGAAGTTAGGATTTTTGCTTGTTCTTTATAATCCTGTATTTTACTACAGTTCCGCCTCAAGCGTAAATATTGGCTTTTGGGGACTGAATCCAGCCAGGCTCGGTGATGGCAACTATCACGAGGGATAAAAGAGTTCCGGTCAGTAGACTTAAAGTGCGTGGAGGTCATAAACTGACCCTCCTCAACACGTATCTCCAAATCTAAGAAGTTAATACACCTCTGATCGGCTTCAAATTTAAATTTAATCCCTCGGTCATTCGTATTCAATCCCTCCATGAAGGCATCCAGAGATGCCCTGGAGCCCTTCCAGAGGAGGAGGACGTCGTCTATGTACCTGGCCCATAAAATGAGCTCAGGTCTGCGATCAGCATAGACGACGTCCTCCTCCCATTTCCCCATAAAGAGGTTGGCCAGGCTGGGGGCAAATTTTGCCCCCATGGCCACACCTCTCTTCTGCAGGAAAAAATTACCGCTAAACCAGAAAAAATTATGTGTAGTAGCGAACAAGAGAAGATCCATAATAAATTTCTGTTGTACCTGGGACAAGTTGGAATCCCTTTCTATAAAATATTGGACAGAAGAGATCCCCCAATTATGGGGTATAATAGTGTAAAGCGATGTCACGTCCGCAGTGACCAACCAGAGGCCTTCCTCATAAATAATGCTATCCATTAGGTTGATGACGTGTTTACTATCTCGAAGAAACGCAGGTAATGCTTTCACAAGAGGTTGTAAGTAACCATCTATGTATTTGCCTGCCCTAGAGGAAATTGAATCGATACCACTAATGATTGGTCTCCCCGGAGGGTGGACCGGATCCTTGTGGATTTTCGGCAGGTAATAGATTACCGGAATCCTAGAGGATGCTGGTACAAGGAAGGATTTCTCCTTCTTGTTCAGCACACCCGAGGTGAAACCCTGATTAACCAATTTAACCAGAGTTTTCCTAAAAGCAGGGCGGGGGTCCCCTGGAAGTGGTGAATAGGTATCCCTATCCCCCACCAACAGTTCCAACTCTTTTAGATAATCTGCCTTATTTAGTATTACTATTCCGCCCCCTTTATCAGCGGGGCGGATAACAATACTCTTTTCTTCACATAATTGGTCAAAGCCCAATTGTGAAGCTTTGTCCAATCGGGATTTATTTATGTTAATTTTTTCTAAATCTCTTAGAAGGACGTCTCTAAAAACTTTAACATTAGGGGCGAGACCCCCAGGTGGATTAAAGAGTGAAGCATTCCAACTTCATTATTAGGTTTGGAGAGAAAAAATCTTTTGATGCTTAATTTTCTCGTATATTTATGTACATCCATATGTGTCTGGAATTTATTCAATGGCTGGGGAGGGGCAAATTTTAACCCTTTGTCCAGAATAGAAACTTCTTCTGGAGTCAGAGTGACAGCACTGAGGTTAAAAATTCCCTGCCCAGTTAAACTCTCTTTCTTTTTTGACTTTGGTTTCCGCCCCCCTCTGGTTCCTCTTTTCTTTCTGTGGATCTTTGTTGATCCTGATTTGATCTGGGAAAATCCCATTGTTGGTTATAATCCCTATTTCTCCAGGACTCCTGTTGATAGGGATAATCCATAGGTTTATCCATTCGGGGTGGATAGAAAGGGGGCATGGGTGGAGGATAATAGATCGGAGATCTACCATTCCATCCACTAGAAGAGTTTGGATACTGATATTGTTCCCGATCCTGTTGATAAGATTCCCTGTAAGGATGGTACTCCTGGAGAGGTTGGAATCTGTTACTAACCGGAATGGGGTAGTCATTACGGTACTCCGTTACAAAGGGTCTCCATGGTAACATTCTAGGGTCGCTATCTTCCCGCTGTGGAACATTAGGTTTACGGTTTTTATTTTTAGTTCTCCACCCTGGTGATTTTGGAGGAACACTTCTTGGGTGTAAATCCCTTTGTCCCGTTTTTGGTGGATAGGGGTGATGGGATCGTTGTTCTCTACCGGAAGATTTATATGATACCCTTCTCGGACTGAGAATAGGTCTACTTGGCAGGTTTGAGGATGGTCCTGAATATTGGGCACCCCCTGGGTTTTGATTCTGGGGGGGTGCTGTGTCCATCTCTCCAGAATTCTCCTCATTCTCCTGGATTTTATTCTGCCATTCAAAAACCATTCCAGTTTTATAATCCCCTACATCTCTATTGAACTTTTTCTTTTTTTTTTTTAATTTTTTGTTCAACCTCTTCCTTTTCAAGCAGTTTTTTAAGGGCTAGAGATCGCTCCTTATACTCTTCACTACTATTTAAGGGTGAAAGGCGTTCTTTAATGGATTTAATTTCAATATCCAGCCGGGTAAGTTTACACTTCTTGCGTTGAGCCAGAAATTGCAGAAACTTAACTCCAGCCTCATTGAAATACAAATACCATTCTGCCAGTTCTGATTCCCCCTTCTGGGGGCTTACGTCCCATCTCAAGCTTCTGGGAACCATGGAATCAATTACATATTGATCTAAAAATGCAATATCCCATTGGGTGTGTACTTCTGCCACCATAAGGTTTTTTAACCTCATAAATAAGCCACCCAGGTCGCTATCGGGTGCATTATTGACTTCAAACACCCCATCTTTGACCATGGTGCGTGTAGATCTATATTCAAAAACATCCATAGTAAATAAATATAAATAAAAATTAAATTCAAAAAGTGAAAAAGAACCGATAAAAATTCCCAAAGCAGCAAATATAGATATACCAAAAAACAGATTAAAGAACAATAAAAAATATTGCGCTAAAGGATATGAATAGCTAAAATTGAAAATAAATATGTGTAAATGTGAAAATAATGTTAACTTAATAACCCAAGCAGCAATCTTTTTTATGTTTTTTTTTATGTTTTTATTATATTGTTTAATTACATTGATGTCTGTAGGGCGGATGTCGGGTGATTGTTTATTTTCTCCTCTTCCCTGCTGAGGTTGGAGAGTGGGAGGGACGATTACTGAGCATATTTCCTGCTTCTTTTTCCCTGCCTTTCCGCCCTACATCCGCACCGCATTGGTGCTTGTAATCAAAGGGGGTTGTCCCCTATTGGTTCTAACCACTTGAGGGCGAGGCTTGGTTGCCGCTCTGTGGTTACAAAAGGTGATGGTTCAGTGCGTCGCCCGTGCCCTTTGAGAACGATCGTATTGATCGAAACTAGTCAGGGCGGAGCCACGCACTGACATCACCGTGTCCAGAAGTGACCCCGTAAGCACGGGCGCACGTTCGTTTTGTTTGCTATATTTTGTTTTACTTTGACTGGATGTAATGCCTTTGTATTTTGGACTTATGAAGTGCATCTAGTGTATACTCTTACAATTTTAAATAAAACCCGGATAACTACGGTACTTCACTATTTGAGTCCCCCTTTTTTTCTGGGTCTCCAACTGGATCCTTTGGAGCTGTGCAACCAGCTTAGGACCTGGAAAGGAGTTTTGGGATCCACACCTATCAAAACAAGGACCAGCTGAATGCAGAGGAGTGCTGCAGTCCCCCCCCTCCCTTCTGGGATCGAGTGGATCTATATGCTTTACTAGCTGGGAATCTGGTAAGAGTTTATTACCTACCCCTCTCCTGGTGGATCTTTTCTATTCTATCCAAACCTGACTGGTGGTGGAATCCCTTTCATCTTGGCTTTTTCCCTCCTTCAACATACATCCATGGAGTTGATACTTTGATTGGGACATTATGTTTAAGAAGTCACAGATTTTTTTGGACTGAATGTTTTTTTTTTTTTTTTATTAATATTTTTTTCACACAGTCATAAATTCAATTTATTTTGGTTGTCTCACTAGAAGGTTTTCTTTACCTTCTTTCCCTAGAGTTTAATATATTTCTTATATTTAATATTATTTATTTATTTATTTAATTATTTTTAAACACTTTGTTCACCACATGGTATGACTAGCGCAATTTTTTCTCCAATGTTTTCTACTTGTATTTACATGACTACCACGTGTAGCTAAAGATTGCTGCTTGGGTTATTAAGTTAACATTATTTTCACATTTACACATATTTATTTTCAATTTTAGCTATTCATATCTTTTAGCGCAATATTTTTTATTGTTCTTTAATCTGTTTTTTGGTATATCTATATTTGCTGCTTTGGGAATTTTTATCGGTTCTTTTTCACTTTTTGAATTTAATTTTTATTTATATTTATTTACTATGGATGTTTTTGAATATAGATCTACACGCACCATGGTCAAAGATGGGGTGTTTGAAGTCAATAATGCACCTGATAGCGACCTGGGTGGCTTATTTATGAGGTTAAAAAACCTTATGGTGGCAGAAGTACACACCCAATGGGATATTGCATTTTTAGATCAATATGTAATTGATTCCATGGTTCCCAGAAGCTTGAGATGGGACGTAAGCCCCCAGAAGGGGGAATCAGAACTGGCAGAATGGTATTTGTATTTCAATGAGGCTGGAGTTAAGTTTCTGCAATTTCTGGCTCAACGCAAGAAGTGTAAACTTACCCGGCTGGATATTGAAATTAAATCCATTAAAGAACGCCTTTCACCCTTAAATAGTAGTGAAGAGTATAAGGAGCGATTTCTAGCCCTTAAAAAACTGCTTGAAAAGGAAGAGGTTGAACAAAAAATTAAAAAAAAAGAAAAAGTTCAATAGAGATGTAGGGGATTATAAAACTGGAATGGTTTTTGAATGGCAGAATAAAATACAGGAGAATGAGGAGAATTCTGGAGAGATGGACACAGCACCCCCCCAGAATCAAAACCCAGGGGGTGCCCAATATTCAGGACCATCCTCAAACCTGCCAAGTAGACCTATTCTCAGTCCGAGAAGGGTATCATATAAATCTCCCGGTAGAGAACAACGATCCCATCACCCCTATCCACCAAAAACGGGACAAAGGGATTTACACCCAAGAAGTGTTCCTCCAAAATCACCAGGGTGGAGAACTAAAAATAAAAACCGTAAACCTAATGTTCCACAACGGGAAGATAGCGACCCTAGAATGTTACCATGGAGACCCTTTGTAACGGAGTACCGTAATGACTACCCCATTCCGGTTAGTAACAGATTCCAACCTCTCCAGGAGTACCATCCTTACAGGGAATCTTATCAACAGGATCGGGAACAATATCAGTATCCAAACTCTTCTAGTGGATGGAATGGTAGATCTCCGATCTATTATCCTCCACCCATGCCCCCTTTCTATCCACCCCGAATGGATAAACCTATGGATTATCCCTATCAACAGGAGTCCTGGAGAAATAGGGATTATAACCAACAATGGGATTTTCCCAGATCAAATCAGGATCAACAAAGATCCACAGAAAGAAAAGAGGAACCAGAGGGGGGCGGAAACCAAAGTCAAAAAAGAAAGAGAGTTTAACTGGGCAGGGAATTTTTAACCTCAGTGCTGTCACTCTGACTCCAGAAGAAGTTTCTATTCTGGACAAAGGGTTAAAATTTGCCCCTCCCCAGCCATTGAATAAATTCCAGACACATATGGATGTACATAAATATACGAGAAAATTAAGCATCAAAAGATTTTTTCTCTCCAAACCTAATAATGAAGTTGGAATTTCGGATTCAGTTATCCAACATTCTAACCTCTCTAATGCTTCACTCTTTAATCCACCTGGGGGTCTCGCCCCTAATGTTAAAGTTTTTAGAGACGTCCTTCTAAGAGATTTAGAAAAAATTAACATAAATAAATCCCGATTGGACAAAGCTTCACAATTGGGCTTTGACCAATTATGTGAAGAAAAGAGTATTGTTATCCGCCCCGCTGATAAAGGGGGCGGAATAGTAATACTAAATAAGGCAGATTATCTAAAAGAGTTGGAACTGTTGGTGGGGGATAGGGATACCTATTCACCACTTCCAGGGGACCCCCGCCCTGCTTTTAGGAAAACTCTGGTTAAATTGGTTAATCAGGGTTTCACCTCGGCTGTGCTGAACAAGAAGGAGAAATCCTTCCTTGTACCAGCATCCTCTAGGATTCCGGTAATCTATTACCTGCCGAAAATCCACAAGGATCCGGTCCACCCTCCGGGGAGACCAATCATTAGTGGTATCGATTCAATTTCCTCTAGGGCAGGCAAATACATAGATGGTTACTTACAACCTCTTGTGAAAGCATTACCTGCGTTTCTTCGAGATAGTAAACACGTCATCAACCTAATGGATAGCATTATTTATGAGGAAGGCCTCTGGTTGGTCACTGCGGACGTGACATCGCTTTACACTATTATACCCCATAATTGGGGGATCTCTTCTGTCCAATATTTTATAGAAAGGGATTCCAACTTGTCCCAGGTACAACAGAAATTTATTATGGATCTTCTCTTGTTCGCTACTACACATAATTTTTTCTGGTTTAGCGGTAATTTTTTCCTGCAGAAGAGAGGTGTGGCCATGGGGGCAAAATTTGCCCCCAGCCTGGCCAACCTCTTTATGGGGAAATGGGAGGAGGACGTCGTCTATGCTGATCGCAGACCTGAGCTCATTTTATGGGCCAGGTACATAGACGACGTCCTCCTCCTCTGGAAGGGCTCCAGGGCATCTCTGGATGCCTTCATGGAGGGATTGAATACGAATGACTGAGGGATTAAATTTAAATTTGAAGCCGATCAGAGGTGTATTAACTTCTTAGATTTGGAGATACGTGTTGAGGAGGGTCAGTTTATGACCTCCACGCACTTCAAGTCTACTGACCGGAACTCTTTTATCCCTCGTGATAGTTGCCATCACCGAGCCTGGCTGGATTCAGTCCCCAAAAGCCAATATTTACGCTTGAGGCGGAACTGTAGTAAAATACAGGATTATAAAGAACAAGCAAAAATCCTAACTTCTAGATTCTTGGATAAAGGTTACCTTGCCAATGACCTTCTCAAACAATCCCAAGATATAGAAAAGATAGATAGAAGTCTATTATTGCTGGACAAAAAGAAGGAAGTGAGTGACCAAAATAAATTCACCTGGCCTTTTATCACGGGTTACTCTAATCAACATTATATGTTGAAAAAATTGGTACGCAAACATTGGCACTTAATCAAAGAAGATCCGATATTGGGTCCAGCACTCCCAGAACAACCATCAATAGTCTTTAGAGGTGCACCCTCATTGAGAGATACTCTGGCACCTGGGGTTTGCAACCCGCCATCAAACAAACCGATGTTTTTTCAAACTATGACTGGTTACTACAAGTGTAAAAAATGTGCTGTCTGTAAGATTAATGCGATTTGCGAACGCAAAACTATGTATTTTTCTTCTAACAGCACATTGAAAACATTCAACATAAGATCGTTTATCACCTGCTCGTCCACTTACATAGTATATTTGATTACATGTCCATGTGGGCTCCAATATGTTGGACGTACAATGAGGTCATTCCAAATTAGAATTAATGAGCACATTGGCAAAATTAGGAGTGGATATAAAAAACACTCAGTATCTCGCCATTATAGAGAGGTACACAACAGGGATCCTAGTGGTACCTCTTTTGTGGCCATAGATATCTTGAAGCACCATTGGAGAGGAGGATCTAAAAAACGAGCCATCTCTAAGCTCGAGATGAGCTGGATATATCGGGTTAAGTGCCTTCAACCTTTTGGCCTAAATATTGATATAGAGGTCAATGCCTTTTTAGATAACTCTTGAAGTTACTCCCTCCTTCTACTTATTGTAAACAAAATTATTTTATGAAAAATGGATTAAGGCTAAGGGTGTAGTCGTGTGATTAGATACGACTACAACCATCTGGCCGGTGTGTTTAGGAATAAATGAGGAAGATATGGTACAAGTTATTCCCATTAGGTGCCGTCAGTGCATTTATGAATTTTACTAATTTTATATTAAATATATTAATCGCTATTCGTATAGATTATGTTGTATTTTTACTCCTTCCTGATGTATATGACCTGAGCAATAAATGTGTGGTATAACAAGTTCCACACTTTTATATAACCTGAGAAATGTGTGGTTTAACAAGTTCCACACTTTTATATAACATGAGAAATGTGTGGTTTAACAAGTTCCACACTTTTATATAACCTGACTAATGTGTGGTTTAACAAGTTCCACACTTTTATATAACATGAGAAATGTGTGGTTTAACAAGTTCCACACTTTTATATAACCTGAGAAATGTGTGGTTTAACAAGTTCCACACTTCTATATAACCTGAGAAATGTGTGGTTTAACAAGTTCCACACTCTCAGGCCATACTTCTTTTTACCCACTAGAGGGTTGTAGAGAATACTCTCATTCCACTGTGATTTTAAATAAATGAACACTGTTTATGAATACTATTAACACTGCTATGTGCAATCCAGGTTTATTCCTTTTTAATGTATTAGCTGTATACATGAATAGGCTCAACTATTTTTGTAAGTGACAGACAGCTTAATGCTTGTTAATGTTTTTTTTATGTTTTTATTATATTGTTTAATTACATTGATGTCTGTAGGGCGGATGTCGGGTGATTGTTTATTTTCTCCTCTTCCCTGCTGAGGTTGGAGAGTGGGAGGGACGATTACTGAGCATATTTCCTGCTTCTTTTTCCCTGCCTTTCCGCCCTACATCCGCACCGCATTGGTGCTTGTAATCAAAGGGGGTTGTCCCCTATTGGTTCTAACCACTTGAGGGCGAGGCTTGGTTGCCGCTCTGTGGTTACAAAAGGTAATGGTTCAGTGCGTCGCCCGTGCCCTTTGAGAACGATCGTATTGATCAAAACTAGTCAGGGCGGAGCCACGCACTGACATCACCGTGTCCAGAAGTGACCCCGTAAGCACGGGCGCACGTTCGTTTTGTTTGCTATATTTTGTTTTACTTTGACTGGATGTAATGCCTTTGTATTTTGGACTTATGAAGTGCATCTAGTGTATACTCTTACAATTTTAAATAAAACCCGGATAACTACGGTACTTCACTATTTGAGTCCCCCTTTTTTTCTGGGTCTCCAACTGGATCCTTTGGAGCTGTGCAACCAGCTTAGGACCTGGAAAGGAGTAACTTACCCTAGGGTGGGACTACTGCTTGCAGTACCTTCCTGCCGAAGGCTTGCTCTGCAGCAGACAGTAAGTCTAGCCTGTAATGCCGAAGAAAGATAGAATAGCTGGACCATGTAGCCGCCTTACAGATTTGGTCAGGCGTAGCACCGACCCTTTCGGCCCAGGAAACTGCCGTAGATCTTGTTGAATGGGCAGCAACACCTGTAGGAGGCACTTTTCCCTTGGCTTGATAACTTTCTGCAATAGCCTGTTTAAGCCATCTGCCTAATGTGCTCTTGGAAGCCTTTGCCCCGAGAATACAATGAACAGGGCATTTGATTTCCTAAATTCTTTGGTGACAGAGAGGTCCTGAAGCAAACATCTTCTTACGTCAAGAGTATGGAAGGCTTCTTCCCCTGCATTAGAGGGAACTGAAGAGAATGTAGGGAGGATTATTTCCTGAGACCTGTGGAAGGTTGAAGAGACCTTTGGTAAAAAGGCTGGATCTGTTCGGAGGATTACTCTACCTGGAAAGATTCTCAAAAAAGGCTCAGTGACAGCTAACACTTGGAGCTCGCTGACCCTTCTTGCCGTAGTGATGGCCACCAAAAAAAATGTTTTAAGAACTAAACTTTTCAAAGAAATGTCCTCTATGGGCTCAAACGGAGATCCCGTGAGACCCTGTAACACAATGGATAAATCCCAACTGGGAAAGGTTTTGAGGGCTACCGGCCTACTTCGAACCAGTGCCTTAAAAAATCTTGAAATTAAACTTTCTTTAGATAAGGGTTTTTCTAGGTAAACTGAAAGTGCCGCTACTTGCGTTTCAAGGGTGCTGACTGCTAACCCTTTTTCCATTCCAGCATGGAGAAATTCTAAAACAGAAATGACATTATTAACCTGAAAATTCTTGGATGAACACCACAAATTAAATTTTTTCCAAACTTTTAGGTAAATTGCCCTGGTTACCCCTTTTCTGCTATCCAGTAAAGTCTTTACCACCTTATCAGAAAGCCACTTTGCCCTTAAGAGATCTTATTCAGATACCAGGCTGTTAAGTGTAGACGTTCCACTTCCGGATGGTTCACAGGACCTTGTGACAGAAGGTCTTTCCTGAGAGGTAGCTTCCACGGTGGTTTTGTGGCTAAATTTTGAAGTAATGCGAACCAAGGTCTTTTCGGCCAATAGGGAGTGATTAAGATCAGACTGGTCCTCTCCTCCCTGAACTTTCTTAGGACTAGTGGTATTAAGGCAAAGGGGGGGAAGGCGTAGCACAGTTGGTAATGCCACTGCTGGGCCAGTGCGTCTATGGCCAATGCCTGATCTTCTTTGTGAAGGGAGAAGAATCTCCGAAGTTTCGCATTCTGCTGGCTGGCAAACAAGTCTATCTGCGGTTGTCCCCATTCCTGAGTGATGGCTGTGAAAACTTCTTGATTTAAGCTCCACTCTGCTTCCACTATGCACCTTCTGCTTAGTAAGTCCGCTAATAGGTTCTGAGACCCTTTTAGATGGACCGCTGACAGGGACGCCATGTTTAGCTCTGCCCAAGATAGAAGTTGGTTGGCTAGCTGCATGAGGTCCCTGCTCCTGGTCCCCCTCTGCTTGAGGACATAGGCCACTGCTGTGGTATTGTCCGAAAGAACTTGGATGTGGCGGCCCTTCACTATCTGTTGAAAGGCCAGGAGTCCCAGGAATATGGCCTTCAACTCCCTCCAGTTCAAGGATTTCCTGGCTTCTGGTTTTGACCAGGTGCCTTGAGCAGTCTGCCCGTCTAGATGGGCTCCCCAGCCCCAGGAACTTGCGTCCGTTATTAGGCGTTTTTCTACTGGAAACACCCAAGGAAGACCTCTTGTCAAATTGTCTGAGTTCCTCCACCACCAGAGTGCTCTTTTTACTTTTGATGTCAATCTGAAGTGTTTTTCTAGAGATTCTCAGTGTGACCAGGATTGAAGAATGTTCAATTGAAGGGGACGAGAATGTAGCCTTGCCCATTGGACTGCCGGGATTGAGGCTGTTAGCAGACCCTGTACTGCCATGGCTGACCTGACTGATACCCCGAGGTTTGTCTGAACTTGTGCTACTGCGACTAAAACCTTCTCTATTTTTTCCTGGGGTAAAAAGACTTTCTGAAGGACTGAGTTTATGGTATAGCCCAGAAACGTTGTCTCTTGAGATGGAACTAGATTTGATTTCTCCAGGTTTAGTAACCAGCCTAGACTTCTGAGATGAACCTGCGAGACCTGAAGATTCTTCGCAACTTGATCCCGGGAGTCTGCAAAGAAAAGCAGGTCATCCAGGTATGGAACGACTGCAATCCCTTTCAGCTTCAGGGGTTCCAATGCCTCCGCCAGGATCTTTGTAAAGATCCTGGGGGAGGAGGAAAGACCGAAAGGAAGGGTCCTGAACTGAAGATACCAAACGGTGGGTCCTAGGTTCACTGCCAGGCGGAGAAACTGTTGGGATGCTAGGGCAATCGGAACATGCAGGTAGGCATCCCTGAAGTCTAGGGATGCCATGAAGCAGGCAGGGGTCAGCAGTTTCGTTATGGAGTAGATGGTGTCCATACGAAAATGTTTGTATCTGATCGATTTGTTCAGAATTTTCAGGTTCAAAATCAGGCGGAATTTGCCTGAGGGTTTCTTTACCAGAAAAATGTGGGAATAGAAACCTTGACCCTCTTGTTGTTTTGGGACTTGGACTATCACTTCCTGTTTTATCAGATCGTGCAATAGGGTCATCATTGCGGAAGATTTTTCTTTGTCCCGGGGGAGGGCTGTGACATAGAATCTTCTCGGGGGACATTCTGAAAACTCCAGACTGTACCCTTCTGTGATGATTCTTTCCACAAAAGGACTTATGGGCATCTGAGTCCACTGTGGGAGAAAAGCAGCTAGCCTTCCTCCTACTGGAGTCAGATTGTCACTTACTTTTGGTATTTTGGTCTGAGGGGGGGTTTGAAGAGGATACTCCCTCTACCTCTACCTCTTTGAGCACCCCAACGCTTTTTATTTTCTTCCTTATTTTTATAGGGCTGCTGAAAAGGACGAAAATTATTTTTTGGGTTCTGACCCTTTTTAGGGGGGAACGCTTTCTTTTTGTCTGCAGTTCTGTCCAGCACCTTCTCTAGGTCCTGACCAAACAGAAGATCCCCTGAGAATGGCAACCCACATAGCTTGACTTTAGAGGGTGTATCTCCTGACCAGGTTTTTAACCAAACCGCACGCCTGGCTGAGTTTACCAAGGCTGCTGACCTTGCCGCCATTTTAATAGATTAGGCAGATGCATCTGCCATATATTTGACCGCTTTCAAAATTAAGGGGAAGGACTCCAAGAGGTCCTTTCTTGGAGTACCTGCCTCAACATGACTTTTTAGTTTTTCAACCCAACAATCAAGATTGCGGGCGACCACTGTGGCGGCCATTGCCGGTTTTAAACTAGTTGAAGTGGAGTCCCAGGCCTTCTTTAATAGGGAATCAGCCTTCTTGTCCATGGCGTCTCTCAGAACCCCCATATCCTCAAAGGCTGGTTCTGTATGACGTGACACCTGTGAAAAGGCAGCATCAACCTTCGGTTTTTTATTCCACACCTCTGTGTCACTGTCTTCAAAAGGAAACCTTCTTTTCATGGTTTTGGAAAAGAAGGGGGCCCACTTGGGGTCTTTCCATTCCTTTTAAATTGTGTTCGAAAGGACTTTATGGACTGGGAAAACTCTGTGTTTGGACTCATCCAGACCTTGATACATCTTATCATGTATGGAGAGTTGAACTTTCTCCTCCTGGATTCCCAGGGTAGTGTATATTGCTTTAAGTATATCCTCAACCTCTTCTAAGGATAATTTAAATTTAGAGCTTCTTCTACTATCCTCTTCCTCTTCCTCCTCCTCATCCGAATCCCTGATGAAGGGGAGAGTGCTAGTCCCTTCGTCCCCCGAGTCCCCTTCTGTTTGCCTAGGCACGGAGACTTTGGGGCTAGGTGGTGGTTGTTGAGGCTCCCCTTGGTTTATGGGGCCTTGTAGGAGAAGATCCTTCACTGAACCTAATGAACTTGCCAGTTCCTGTACTGAGGAGAATAAATCCTTGTACTGCTGTGAGGTTTCTTCTTCTACCAGATTTTTGATGCAGGACCTGCACATAGCCTTTTGCCAAGAGTCCCTCAAGGGATTTTTGAAAGATGGACATTTTCTGGGTGTATCTAAGTACCTAGATTTGCTAACAGATTTTTCCTGAAATGAGAAGACGAGAAAGATACCCATTGTATTACTTCCTTCATCCCCCTCTTTTTTTTTTTTAACACCCTAAGTGAAATAAACCAACACCAAGAAAGGGACACAACAAAGTGCAAGCCTAAAATACCACCACCTGTTACGGTTATTCAGACTAAGACCGTTCACACTTAGGCCTCGTACACACGATCGGACATATCCGATGAAAACGGTCCGCGGACCATTTCCATCGGATATGTCCGATCGGGAGTTTGATCCGATGGCGTGTACACACCATCGGATCAAATTCCCCACCGCCGGACGGCGCAGTGACGTGGCGGTGACGCGGCGGTGACGTTGACGCCGCCACGTCACCGCTACGTCACCGCACCAGGAAGTAAAACACGCCAAATCCATTCGGCGGCGGCGCGGCGGCGGTGGGGGACGACATGTCTGCTGGTAAGTGTACTAACCAGCAGACATGTCGGGCGGACAGATTCCCACCGGATAGATTTCAAAGCATGCTTTGAAATCTGTCGGGTGGACAAATCTGTCCGCTAGCCCATACACACGAGCGGAGATGTCTGCTGAAACGGACCGTTTTCAGCGGACATATCCCCTCGTGTGTACGAGGCCTTAGTCTGGAAACCACAGGCTCCCTCAGGGAGGAACAATACAAAAACCAAAACCAGACCCACTAAGGTAAGAACAAGGCACCGCTGTACCTGACTTACCTGGGCCTGACCGGTGCTTGCAGTGCCTGTCTCCGCTGCCGCTGCCTGTCTCTCTTCCATCGTGTAGAGTGCAGCAAAAGGAAAATACGCAGTTTTCAAATATTCCCGGCCTCACGCGTCATCAACGTGGGCCGGAAGAGAAGCACCGGTCATGTGACCCGTCCCTCAGACCTGCGTTCCAGGCGCCGGGAACCTGACGGCGCCACGCCCCCCAGGAAGTAGCGTCTCCGTGCGCGACGCACTCGCCGGCCGGGACCCAGAGCTGACATGCCGCCAAAGAATCGCAGACTCTGGGCACAAAGATACTACCTCCCGGGGAGCCAGAAAACCTCCACTGAGCAGGAACGCCTGGGGACTCCTGGGCACGCTCCCTCCCCGTAGAGGTGGGCCAGGATGGTCGCAGCACACCCAGCTGAAGCTAGAAGGTAAGCCTACCCCCTCCACCCTGGAGAGAGTACAGCCCCCGGGTTCCTCACGATGCTTCCACCATGGCGGAGGAAACACAATAACCGAGGCCATGGTGGAAGAGGAGGGATTTTAAAGATCACATGTGTTTCCTAAAAAGAGGCGGAGCTGCGCTCTCTCCAGGGTTGTCCTGAAAGGCGATTTGAGAAAAAAAAATTCGAGTCGTTTGCGTAAAACGTCCGTGAATGGGGATTGACGTCATTGACGTTCACTGACAGAATTTGGAGCATGCGCACTGACAGTCGACACATGCGCAGTACGTTCGCCGCGGGATCGCGCCTAGTTTAAATAATACACACCCCCTACCCACCCAATTTGAATTCCGCCGACTCATTTTTGCTACGCCGCCTCAACTTTAGGAGCAAGTGCTATGTGAATAACAGTACTTGCTCCTAAAGTTTCGTCGGAGTAACGTAAATGAGAAACGTTACTCCAACATAAAGATTCGCCCATCTACCTGAATCTGGCCCATAGTGTATCCATTCAATCACAGATTGCATTTACAATTCAAGTAGGAAAAGTTACGCATAGATTTGGCATAGATCCGACTGGCGTAAGTCACTTACACCATCGAATCTAAGTTGCAATGTTACGCTGGCCGCTAGGTGGCGTTCCTGTTGATTTCTGCAACGAATATGCAAATGAGCCTGATACGCCGATTCCCGAACGTATTTGCGCCCCGTCGTCCTAGTTTACATAGTTTGCGTAAGCGTAAGGATACCCCTGCTATATGAAGGGTAACCTTGCGTAGGTCCGGCGTACGCCATGTTAAGTATGGACGTCGGGACAGCGTTGTGCTTTTCCGTCGTTTACCTTGTTTACGTAACTCGTCGAGAATAGGGCTTTGCGTTAATTACGTCAAAATCAATGTATTTGCGGCGTACTATGGAGCATGCGCAGTGGGCTACGTTTACGGCCGGCGCATGCTCAGTTCGTTTGGCGCAGGGGCGCGCTTAATTTAAATACAACACGCCCACCTCCTTCCTACTTTGAATTACGCGGCCTTACGCTGGCCCATTTACGCTACGCCGCCGCAAATTACGGAGCAAGTGCTTTGAGAATACAGCACTTGCCCGTAAAAGCCCGTAAAAAAACAGAGATGTACGAGAATCTGGCCCACTGAGTTCATTTTAGGGCACACAAACTAAATGTGTTACCAAATTTTTGGTAAAGTATTAAAGCTGCGCCAAATAACTAGATACCCAATAGGTATGTAGAGCGTTAAAATTGTATGCACTCAAGAAATTTAGGAAAAACTTTGGTACCCTAAATTTTCCAATCACAATTCTTTAAAAGCCTCTATAGGTCATCAGTTTATAGTTGACTGTGAATAATAGTGCTAGAGTCATTTGTATCATCCT
This sequence comes from Rana kukunoris, assembly GCA_029574335.1. NCBI lineage: Eukaryota > Metazoa > Chordata > Amphibia > Anura > Ranidae > Rana > Rana kukunoris. The sequence goes on from CM056049.1 coordinate 78,382,913, forward strand.
CAAGAGCACATATGTAACATGTGTAGCACAATCAACATTTTTTTGTTTTTATTGGTATGTGTGTTAATAGGGGGGGGGGCCCTCAAAAACTTTTACGGGGGAGAGATTTATATGATTAGATGTAACATTTTTTTTTTCCATTAAACTTTATTTGTTATTACATGGGGACAAAAAGCATCCATTGGCTCCTAATAAGCTGCTGCTGAAAGTGAGAGCCAAACCCAGAAGTGATCTATTACATGTTGCCACTGGATTCTTACTAGGTAGGGGAGATTAGCGAACATCCATTCTCTGGTCTCCCTCCCCTCTACCCAGCAGCACATGCCATGCCCGTCCTGGGTATACAGGTGGACAGCAGAGCCTGGGAAGCTTAGTGGGTTGGGGAGCAGCATTGGAAGGGGCAAGCATACTGGGGATTATATTGCTTCCACATAATAACACCCTCTTCCTCCAGCTGCTGCCGACATATACCATAGAGCAGGGGTGCCCAACCAGTGGCCCGGGGGCCACATGTGGCCCGCGGAGGCCTCTGATGTGGCAAAGCAAGCTACTGCAGAAGGAGTAGAGCCACAAGCATGATGCCAATGATCTGTGCAGCCTTAGGCAGATTTCACATGATTGGTTTAACCCACACAATCTATTTTTTTTAATGGAGCGGCAGATGTAAACCGACATGTGTCCATTTTCACCCACCTACCTCCTATCCACTAAAAAAAAAAAAAGAAAAGAAATGGATCTGTCCCCTTCCATCTGGTTGGATCGGATAGGAGGGCCCACAGAGTAGAGTTGGCTGCGTCCGCTCTGTATATACAGAGCAGACACGGATCTGTCTTCTATGCGCTCCATCTATTGTGGCCCGCAATCAGTTACCAAGTCGCTTATGTGGCCCTCGCTCTTCAACAGGTTGAATAATAAATAAGCCCCTCCCTCCAGCATCCACATTAAGGGCCAGATTCACAGAGCGATTACGCCTGCGCAACTGCTGTTGCGCGTGCGTAAGTCTGAATGTGCGCGTGCGTATAGTTGGACGCGATTCACAAAACAATATACGCCAGAAATCTACGTTTTTTGGTCCGGCGTAATTGAATAGACATTCGCTTCCCTTCGCGCAAAACTGCGCTAACACACCATTATTTGCTGTCAAATTGTAATGAGGGAGTACGGGGATTCACAAAAAAACGCGTTGCTGCGCAGGCTACGCGATGTGCGCAACTGCAAAATTTCTGCAAAGTTAGAGGACCTAAAAGCTGGTCTAAATTTTGAAAAAAAGTCAATTGTCAGATAAAGCAACACTGTTATGAGGAGCTCAGCAGTACACGTGTTGCCCAACAATCTGTATGCCAACTGCCAGGGGCATCGTCCGCATGCTATACTACTGACTTTAGAGAACAAAGAAGATGAGGGCACGGAGGATGGCACTAAGGAGGGCCGGGAGATGTTTTTTTATTTTTTTATTTGCTTATATAAAATTTACAATTTAAATTAATCTAATACAATATTCTTATCTGATACAAGCCCCTCACTCTTCACTTGATATATCACACGCGTGTGTGATATATCAAGTGAAGAGTGAGGGGCTTGTATCAGATAAGAATATTGTATTAGAAGAATTTAAATTAATTTAAATTGTAATTAATTTAAATTGTAAATTTTATATAAGCAAATGAGACCTCATTCATAGACATCTTTGGCTGAGTGATTCTGAGGTTCTCGCATCTTCAGATTCACCCTCATGCCATCATGGAATTACCACAACCTTGCAGGAGGACATCAGCAGCCCAACACATGGCACCACCCATGACACCCATACAGCTACATATACAATCAGAGCCCCATCCCCACAGATTTCAAACAGAACATGTATGGGGACAGCTGGCTGGTTGGTGAGTGAATGGGATCAGCATGACTTCCCCTCCCGTGATGCACACCTCACAAGTGGCACATCATGACTAAATCCTCCTGTCTTTTCCCTTACAGTGACTTGCATATGCCTGGTACCCCATCTCATGCCCCACTATGCCAGCTCACATTTCATCTTTGACGTTAAACACACACATTAATCTGGCAACCATTGGTCCCTGCACACACACCCCACATCCTCATCACATTGGATTGGCACCAGTCCACCATGAGGACTTGTGAGCTGCAAGCCATGCCACGGCTCCATATGTCATTGTAATTCATACACCATTCACACAGACCTGGGGATCATTCTCCACCACAAATAGGGTGACACCCCTTTTCCCGCAGGAATATCACCCCCAATTCCAAAATCATACACAAACAGAACAAAAAAATTAAATAAATGACGAGCAAAAATAAAAAATGCCAGCAAAAATATAATTTAAACAAAATAACAACAAAGAAAACACATAAAAGACAAAAATCACTTGCAAAACAGTCCTCAATATCTCAAAGACACGTCACAAACAAACAAAAGCACCTTGCTTATAGAAAGGGATACAAAGGGATGTATTTTTGCAAAGGAAGTGCATTTGTGTCTGTCTATTTATGCTTTGCGTAGTTCATAAAGTCTATTTCCAATTTCACTGATTGGCCGCTCCCGAGTGGAGCATGCGCAAACGGGTGACATGTTTCCTTCACGCGCGCATGCCGAGTGCATTTGCATGGGGTCACGGCTCATTTCAATGCACGCCCACGTCCTCCCAATTTGATTACTCCTCCTTACGTCCCACGTTTGCGCAGTTGGTAAAAGCTAGGAATCGCGGGATGCATGTATAACAATGGCAAGCAGGCCCAAATTTGGAAGGGGACAGGGGCCCAGATTCAGAGAGAATTGGATTCTCGTAGCGTATCAGAAATACACTACGCCGCCGTTTTTTTACCTGGCTCTACGTGGAATCCAGGTAGATTTTGTCCAGTAAACGACGGCGGCGTAGTGTATTTCTCCCGTCGCAATCCATCTACGCGAGTAGGGGGCGTGAAGGATTTTAAATAGGCGCGTTCCCACGGCGATCGAACTGCGCATGCTTCCCCCGTCGCAAATTTCCCGCCGTGCATTGCGCGAAATCACGTCGTTACGTCATTCGTTGTTTGAGTAGCGTCGTTTACGGACATTTCTATTCCCGAACGAGTTACGTAAAAAAAAAAAATTAAATTTGACGCGGGAACGACGGCCATACTTAACATGGGCTACGCACCGTTAGACCAGCAAAAAGCTGGTCTAACAGTACGTAAAAAAACCCAGACGTAAGCGATTGCGAAGACCGCTCGTATCTTCGTGGATCGCCGTAAAAACACATTTGCATATCCCGACGCAGCGGCCGCAAAAATATCGCAGCGTAGATCCGAAGGCTTACGAAGACGTAAGCCTCTTGGATCGAAGCCCGAAGCCGCCGTATCATGGTTTGAGGATTCAAACTAGTGATACGGCGTGCAAAATTTGAAATTACTCCTGTCTAACACCAGTTAGACAGGCGTAATTGCTTTATGAATCTGGGCCAGGGTTTCTATTTTTTCAGCTAGTAATTGAATGTACCGACTTACTTAATCTGTTTGTAAATTTACCTACATCTTTTTTGTCACATTTGCTTATGTTATCTGAATTCACATTTTAGGAGCTTGTATGAAAATTATTAAGGGAAAAGAGGCAAAACCTCATTCACGACCTTACATGGTGCACATACAACAGTGGCCAGAGCTCTGTGGAGGAATCCTGATTAAACCTCACTGGGTGTTAACTGCAGCACACTGCAACATGTAAGTACTCAACTTTTCCAATGTCTCATGCCATGTACACAGGGCCGCCATAAGGGGGGGACAGGCAGTACACCTGTAAACATTTTTTTTAGGGGTCCGGAGGTGCCCAGGCCCCAGATGATAACCCCCCCTCTTTTTTGCTTTATTTTTTATAAAAATATATATTTTTTAATACTTTATTTATTTTATTTTTTATTAAAGGGACAATTTTTTTCTTTTATTTTTTTAGCAGTCCGGAGGTACTCAGGGGCCTAGAGGCCCCCAGGGCCCCGGGTGGCAACCCCCCATTTTTTCATTTATTTAAAAAAAATATATATATTTAATATATTTTTTTATTATTATTAAAGGGCCAATGTTTTTTTTTTAGGGGTCTGGAGGTCCCCAGGGGCTCGGAGATCCCCAGGGCTCCAGATGACAACCCCCCTTTGTTTATAAAAAATATTTTTTTTTATATATTTTTTTTATTACTTTTATTTTTTATATACATATAAATATACATACATTTATTATTATTATTAAAAGGCCCAGAGGTCCCCAGGGCCCCAGACGAGAACCTTTTTTCTTATAAAAATGTTTTACATTTATATATATATATATGTATATATATATCTCTCTCTCTCTATATATATATATATATATATATATATATATATATAGATAGATATATATATAGATATATTTTTAGTAAAAGGCTCAGAGGTCCCCAGGGCCCCTATGTTATTTTTGTTTATATATTTTTTTTATTAAAGGGCCCAGAGGTCCCCAGGCAACCCCCTTGTTTTTTTTTTGTAAATGTTTATTTCTTTTATATATATATTTATATATATATTTCTTTTTTATTAAAGGCCCCAGAGGTTTATTTTTTATTAAAGGGTCCAGAGGTCCCCAGGGCCCCCAGATGGCTACCACCCCCCCCCCCAGTTCTCTGCTCCAGGGGGTCCATGCCTGAAGCTGTGTAAGGGGCCCCATAATTCCTGATGGCGGCCCTGCATGTACACACGATCGGTTCATCCGATGAAAACGGAACGATCTATTTTTTCATCAGATATCCGATCAAGCTGACTTTTATCAGTCTTGCCTACACACCATCCCTTAAAAATCTGATTGTGTCAGAACGTGCTGATGTAAAACACAACGACGTGCTGAGAAAAATGAAGTTCAATGCTTCCGAGCATGCGTCGACTTGATTCTGAGCATGCGTTGATTTTTAACCGGTGGATTTCCCCACAGACAATCGTTTTTTTCTATCTTCATTTTTTAACCATCAGAAAATTTTAAAACAAGTTCTATTTTTTTTCACCGATGGGAAAAAAAAAAACGATGGGGCCCACACACGGTCGGTTTGTCCTATGAAAAAGGTCCATCGGACCTTTTTCATCAGACGAACCGATCGTGTGTACAGGGCATCAGAGTATTTTATTTTATAATAGCTTGATTTGCACATTTATAACATTTAACTAAGAGATGGTGGTCTGACTAACAACCATTATGCCGTGTACACACGGTCGTTTTTTGCGATGAAAAAAAAACGACGTTTTTAAAACGTCATTTAAATTGATCGTGTGTGGGCAAAACTTTGTTTTTTGTCTTAAAAAAAACGACCAAAAAAAATTTCCAACATGCTTGAATTTTTTGTGTCGTTTTTCAAAACGTCGTTTTTTGTTTCACAAAAAGTCACCGTGTGTAGCAAAAACGTTGTTTAAAACGACGTTTTTCAACCCGCGCATGCCCAGAAGCTAGTTATGAAGCGAGCTTCAATGGAAAAGAGTGGTGAACGTAACCTCGCTTTTTGTGAAAAAAACGATGGTGTGTATGCAACATCGTCTTTGAAAAGTGACGTTTCAAAAACGTTGTTTTTTACTTCACAGAAAACGTCGTTTTTTTTCATCACAAAAAATGATCGTGTGTACGCGGCATAAGTGCCTGCCCCAACGGCTGCCGTGTAATCTCACCACCACACCACCCATCTAAACTTGACGTCGCCGTCATCTTGCTACACCCCACACTCCTCCACAGTAATGATACAGTGAGAAGGCGACAGGCGGACATGTTGTTACACCCACCAGAATTTTTCAACTTACACTTATTTTTAAGAGTAAACTGAGTTCATATAATGAAATACAGTACTTAGAACTCTGTCTGACTGTTTATATGTTGATTTTAAAAGCAGCGGCAAGCCTGCTGATCTCACAGGTTTGCTAATCTGACAGAACACTGCTGCATTTTAAATTCAACATCTAAACAGTCAGACGGAGTTCTAAGTTCTAAGTACTGTATTTAATTATATAAACTCAGTTTACTGTTAAAAATGTAGCGGACAGCTGTTTTCTTCGCTGACCCTGCTCTATATTTAGAGTTAGTTACCTCTGATCTATTTGTTTTCAAAGTTTGACCTCTGTTCCAGCCGTGGCTGTACTGCAGGTGACCACTATTGTTGTCTGGGGTGTCAGTTCCACCCGAGGCCAAGGTTGGCAGCAGTCAGATCCAGGTGTGTTGGGTATTCTTTTTCAGTGCCCAATCAGTGGGGGTATTTAAGGAGTATTTAAGGGACAGACCTCACGGGTTCTGGGTCGTCGTCGTCCACCCTGGGCAGTCGTCCCACCACCCCTGTGTGTGGCCCTCTTGCCCGGGGGTGCGTGTTCAGATTTTCCAGGCTCCGGGACCACGTTGATCTGGAGTTGTGTCTTGCCGAGCAGGCCCAATGTCCAGACTGGGTTTGCATTGACAAAGTGGTCCTGCGCTATCTATCCTAGAGGAAGGAAGCCACCAAATGAAGTACCTGTCTGGAATGAGATCCGGGTGCTTAATCCTAAAGAGAGAGGATTCTGGACCGAACGTATCTCCACCTTTGGGAAGGTCAGTGGCAGAGACTGTACCAAGGTTCCGTGTAGCACCCTGGCTGCTAGGACTAGTGAGAGAGGCCTATCAAGGGGCACAATACCCACTCTGGCTAGAGTGGCGATGAGAGTTCATGTCTGGAAGCAGGAGTGCTTCCGATCAAGTTCTTGACCTGAACCCACTACCTATACCCTATTTCACCTCTTCAATCTCTTGTTTGTTCTTTTACCACGTTTGGTAAATAAAGCAAAAGGAACGCAAAGTGTGGACATTGACTTTGTTTCAGCTCTCAACCAGTACCCTAGACAGTTGGAGAAATAGAGGTAACATGCCACCCAAATCAAACCAGCAGCTCCTTCGGGGGTAGTGATACAAAAATAAGTGTAAATATATAAATTACGGTGGGTGTAATAACATGTCCGCCTGTCGCCTTCGCACTGTATCATTACTGTGGAGGAGTGCGGTGTGGAGCAAGATGGCGGCGACGAAACGTCACTTCCATTTCAAATTCTGAAGGGTCGCTTGATCTGACGAAACACCTGCATGCCTGAGCTAAGGGCAGATGCATTTCAGGAAGGAAATGCTACATGAATCATCTGCCTTTACTCAATTGCTGTGACTAGAAATGCTAGGGGTGTTATTTAAAGTGATTTCTCATCAAAATAGAGTATGGAGACATGAATGGATGGGTGAGTTTGCTTTAAATATGAAAAATGAATTAAATAGAAATTTTGGTTTGTGGTGCTCAGATGCAGTGTAGTTCAGCTTTAATATCATTTTATAATTGTATTTATTTTTTTGAAAAACATGTTTTTCATCCTTTGTTAAATAATTGAAAACCTTTATAAATATGTTTTTTTTTTTCCACACAGCAATCTTGAAGCAAACATTACACTTGGTGCCCATTCAATTTCCGCAGAAGAAGAAGAAAAGCAATTTCGAAAAACGGATAGAGTGATTACACATGAGCTTTATAAGGATGGATCATTTAACTATGATGTTGCTCTTCTGCAGGTAAAAGTCATTTAGCATTCTTCTGGTGATTAATTGGTCGATACAATGTTATCAAAAACAGTAATGATGGGATTTGGCACAAACAATAGCTTTTTAATTCTTAGAAAATAAAGAAGGCCAAAGAAAATGGGAATACTGCCCTAAGAGATGTGTTCTAAGGGTCCTTTCACGCGGCGATCTGCCCGGCGGACTCCGCTTTGCTTAGCAAGGGATCAATTCGTTGATCCCTACTGAGCCAGCAAATGACAGGTCCATCTCTGCTCATTGTGCAGAGACAGACCTGTCAGATCCCAATTTTCCTCTATAGGGAGATTGGATGAAAACGGATCTGCCTGCCTGTTTTCCTCCTATCCCATCCAATCCTCGAGACGGATGGAAAATAGGGTCACCATCCATCTGGATTTCACAGTCAGGATTGACTCTGTCATAGGAGTTAATGGAGCATCCGACTAGGTCTGCCTGAAAAACTGTCAGGTGGGCGCTTGATCAGAAAGCCGGTGTAAGGCCCCTTTCTCACTACTGTGACTTCAAAGTCGCACGATTTTACTGCGATTTTGCGGCCGCGATTTTGCCACGATTTGTACACAGTGGCATCAAAATCGGACCAAAGTAGTGCAGGGACTACTTTGAAGTCCTACTAATATGAATGGTTGTCATTGGAAATCATGGGAAACAACTTGTCATGATACTTTGCCATCACAAATCGTGGGACAAGTCGTATAAGTGTGAAAGGGGCCTCTAGCAAAAAAAAACTGATTGGTGGGTGGCGGCAATTTTAATAACAGCAGACCAAGCACGAAGGGTGCTCGGACACATGGAGGTGATAAGCCGGCTGATTTGTGCTTTGGGCTGTGGTCGGCAGCGGAGAGGCTGCCTGTGGATGGGGCACGTATTTTGAACGACTTGGCCGAGTGATCTGGTACTTAAGGAGTCCGAGGTAGAGAGCATTTGCATAGTCCAGTCTGGAGTTCACAATTGTTCCCACCACGACTGCTACGTCTTCTTTGGGAATAAATGGAATAAGTCTACTGACCCTATTTGTGCGTCCATTGTCATGTAGGTGTCAAAGATGACCCCGAGACTTTTGACTTTGGAGCTAGGGGTGATGATCTGGCCCAGAATGGGTGGGGGAGTCCAGGTTGTTGCCAGGTGACTCTTTGACTGGCATGAAACAGAAGAAGTTCTGTTTTGGAATTGTTGAGTTTAAGATAACTCTTAGTCATCCAGTTTTCTATCAAAGAGAGACAATTCTCTAGACTGAGATGATGATCCTTTTTATTGCAGATGCGAAAATACAGTTGCGTGTCATCTGCGTATGAGTGATAAAGTAGTTGTTGACTACTGATGATTTCAAAAAGCGGGCGAAGATAGATGTTAAATAGCACCGGTGACAGGGGTGATTCTTGAGGGACTCCGCATGATACCGTGCGTTTTTCAGAAGTGAAAGGTCCCAGTTTCACTGTTTGAGATCGGTTTTCCAAAAAGGAGTAAAACCATGGTAAATCACCTTCTGCGACTCTGGCTACCTCAGCCAGCCGAGTCAGTAACAGTTTGTGATCTACCGTGTCAAAGGCTGCGCTTAGGTCCAGCAGAACCAGGAGACAAGATTCTCCTTCATCTGCGGCCTCCAGAGCGTCGTCCCATATTTTGAGCAATGCTGTTTCCGTCCCGTGTCCGGGACGGAACGGAAGCCCGATTGGAATGGATCAAGTAGATTATGGGTATCTAGATGCTGTTGCAGCTGTTGTACCACTACTTTCTCCATTACCTTGGAGAAAACATTTAGCATTGTTATGGGCCAGCGGTGAGTTGGGTCCTTGGGGTCCAGGGTAGGTTTCTTCAAGATGGGCTGAATTGTGCCCTCTTTCAGCAGGGAGGGCACTATGCCTTCCTTAAATGACTGGTTTATAAGCTGCGTGATGGGAGGTGCCAGGATATCGGACATTGTAGATAACGATTTAAAACCTTCAGGAATTAAATGAAAAAAAAAATCTAATGCGCTACTGTGAGTAACAATGGTGAAAAAGCTGGATGGCAACTAAAAATCTAAGGCAGCTCAATCTATAGTGTCCACAAAACACAAGAGGTAAAGGAAATTAATAAAATAGGTGATGAGCGCTTCAAATGGTGTTGCGTGAGTATTACCAAGGCACACAATACATAAATATATGAAAAAAGGGATCAAATAAAATCAACAATCACTAGATAGCTGAATGTGATAGCAACACTTCTGTGTCCAAATGGTGCATGCAATAAATCAAAATCCCTTGTGTCAAGATATATAATTGAGCAAAAAAACAAAAAAACAAGCAGTGAAGTCCTAAATGCCAATGAAGGTATGCTGGGCTGTGGACAATTGTACCGGGCAGTCTATGGCAGATGTCTACTGGTAGATTGAATGATTATGTGGTGAACAGACTTCACTTTACATGTTGATAAATGCTGGACATCCTCAACTGGTGTTGTAGTTCCCTTACCTTCAGGGTCCTATATGTGAGCATATAGTAGGGTCTGTCCAGGTATAGAGATCTTGGGCCAGATTCTCAGCGGCGCTACGCCTGCGTAAATGTATATGCGCGGCGTAATAGTAAATGTGCGCCTGCGTATCGATGCGCGGTAAACACAGAACCACATACGCGCGTTTTTTTTTTCCGTCTGGGCGGCGAAAATGCATTAAGCTAGCGCGGCGTAGGCGCATAGTTACGCATCAAAAATATTCAGTTCCCATTGAATTAGCATGCAAATATGCAAATGAGGGAGATGCGCGTATTCCCGAAAGTACGCGCGTCCGGCGTTGGCTACTCGTGGTGCGCGTAACTCGAAAGCCTTGAGTAAACATACCCCTCATAAAAGCACGGGTAACTTTGCTCAAGGCCGTGTGCAAGTCAGCTGGAGAGCAACTACAGCAGCACCGTAACGGACTAGCTGAGCAATCACACTTACTGGACAAGACATTCATATGCCAATGATGCCAGGGCCAGCCATGGTCTTATCAATACTAAGGTATGCAGAGGAAGAGGAGCATAGAAGGAGGAGGAGGAGGACGGGGGCACGTGAGAGGATCTACCGAGCGCGCATGAGCCTCTTTGGCATGGGTGATGAGGAGGTGTATCGCATCTTCAGATTCAGCCCTGCTGCCATCCTGGAAATAACCACAGCCCTGCAGGATGACATCACCAGCCAGACATACCGCTCACGTGCACTGCAGCCACTGGTGAAGGTCCTGGCAACACTCCATTTCCTGGCCAGTGGTTCATTCCAGCGTACAAGTGGAGTGGTGGCTGGGATGTCACAAACCAGCATAAGCAGATGTGTGCACCAGGTTGTCCCCGCAATCCTCAGACGCATGTCCAACCAGTTCATCAGACCCACCACTGTGCACCTGCGGCAGAAGGCAATGACAGATTTCTACAGAATTGACGGATTCCCACGCACCATCGGGGCCATTGATTGCACACATGTGGCACTCCAGCCCCCCAGTGCCACAGAGCACATATACCGCAATCGGAAGCATTGGCATTCCATCAACGTACAGGTGATAGCCGATGCCAAATACCTCATATGGCACGTCCGTGCCAAAGACCCCGGGTCCAGCCATGACAGCTACATCTACCGTCAAAGCAACATCCCCGAAGATTTTGAGCAGGACATGTATGGGGACAGCTGGCTGGTTGGTGAGTGACATGGGTGGCAGCCATGACTATCCCCTCCCATGATGCACAACAGAAGTGGCACATGCATGACTACCATCCTCCTGTGTTTTCCCTTACAGGTGACTCTGCATATACACTGGGACCCCATCTCATGACTCCTTTCCGGAACCCCCAAACCAGAGGAGAGAGAAGATACAATGAAGCACACATCAAAACCCGTGGAGTGGTGGAGCGCACATTTGGCCTCCTGAAGTCCCGTTTCCGATGCCTGGATAAGTCTGGGGGGGCCCTATTGTATTCCCCCAACTTTGTGGGTCAGATCATTGGTGCATGTTGTATTCTGCACAACTTTGCCATGCGAAAGGGCCTGCATATTGCCCTACGTGATGACCTGACCCCCCAACCACACAGCCCCCCCCCGCCAGAGGAGACCCCGTCAGCTGATGGAAGAGCAGTCAGGAGTGTCCTCGTGTTACGAATCTTTGACCTTTAAACACACACATACAGCATGGCACACAGACAATGCACGCGTGTACACCACTGATGTCCCTAGATCACACACACCACATGCACATCGCATTGGATTAGCCCAAGTCCAGCATGTAGGACTTGGGAGCAGCAACGCCACGTCAAGGCCCCAATGATGTTGCTGTCCATTCATACACCTTTCACACATCATTCATACAGCCGTGGGGTTAACTTCACCACCACGGCCGAGGGTGACACCCCTTACTTTCAGGAGTGCCACCCTCTCACATTCACACACCATTCACACTGCACCGTGTGCAGTATCCAAAAATAAATAAAAAAAGCTCTTATCCAGAGCATAACAAAAAATAAATAAGCTCTTATCCAGAGCATAACAAAAAATAAATAAGCTCTTATCCAGAGCATAACAAAAAATAAATAAGCTCTTATCCAGAGCATAACAAAAAATAAATAAGCTCTTATCCAGAGCATAATACTAAAGAAAACTCAAATTAATGGGCCTGGCGGGGGCTCTGCCTGGTGCCACGGGTCCTGCCCCTCACTTGCCTGGGGGCAGCCCTAGATGGGGGGGGGGAGCAGGTTGAGGAGGAACATCCCCACGTCCCTCCCTGGCTGCCTGCATGCCCTCCAGGGCAACCGCTATGCGGGTCTGCACAGCAGTCTGCGCCTCGATAGCAAGGCGCAGGGCCTGAACCTCCCCCACAAGTTCTGAGGTGTTTTCCTGCAGCTCCCCCAAGCTGGTCAGCGTTGCTGCGCTGTTAACAGCAACATCCTGGATGGCATCTGTTATATTGTCCGAGGATGCCAGGCTGTCGGCCAGGCGCCTCATCTCCTCCACGACCTCGGCCAGGTGTTTATTTTGCTGGTCCTGCTGTCTGACCAGCTGTTCCGGCAGGACCTGGGATACACCCCTGGTCTTGGACGTCGCCTTGCGGGGAGTGGCAGGGGACCGGGCATAAGGGGAGGATGTTGAGGGGCCGGAGATGAGGGGGGGGGAAAGAGAGAGACTGGAGAGGTTGGAGGGGGACACTGAGGGGTTTGCTACAGGTAGAGGAATAGCCTGGGCTGGTCCGGCCAACCCACCATCCTCCTCCACAACAACATAGAGGGCCTGGTCCTGGACTACCACACCCTCCTCAACCACCTCCTCCGTTGAGGTGTGCCCACTTCCCTCCAAGTCCTGTTCCAGGGGGCAGCCAGAGGGGCTGGATCTTCAGGGGATGGATCCTGATGGGCCCTGGCATCAACAGATGGCCCCGCTCCCTCCTGCACATCTGTGGATGACACAAAAGATGCCCATGTTGGTGGACCCACACACTTGGCACATGTTCCCTTCCACCCCCATACATGTACACAACAGATAGAATAGAAAACACACTTACCTGTCCTCACGGCTGGCTTCTGGGACTCATAGCCCCCAACTCCCTCTACCTGCTCAGTCTGTAGGCAGCGGGCAACCACCTTCTCCTCCTCAGTCAGGCGGACAGGGCAGGGTGGGCCCCCTCCAGTGCCCCTGGCATGCCGAGCTATGGCAGCCAGCTTGCCCTTCACATGACGCCGCAGGTCATTCATTTTCTTTTGAATGTCCTGCGGTGTCCGGACCTCATGAGAGAGGGCATTGACCTGGCACGCCACCCTCATTAATATCTGATCCCTCCGGGACTTGCTGGTCCGGGCACTGTCAGCACCATGGAGCCGCGAGTCATACTTCTCCATGGCCCGTATGACAATGGCCCTCTCCTCTGGGGAGAAATTCTTCTTCCTCCTCTCCTTAACAGCAGTTGCCATCTTGTCCAGCACAAACTTTCGCCGTCACTCTCTAAAAAATGGGAGACGTTTGCGCTGCACGGGCGCATGTGTGGGCGCATTATATACCCTGCGCCGGCGCATCGTAGGGAGGCTTTGCGCATGCGCAGAAGGCATTCACGTCACGGCGCGGGTCAACCACGTCATGGCGCGGGTCATCCATGTCACGGCGCATGCTCCGTTCGTCCCGGCCTGCATTTGCATGGGGTCACGCTTCATTATAATGCAACACGCCCACTTCCCTCCTACTTTGGAGTTGCGCCGGATTACGCCCATGATTTTACGCGACGCAGGCGCATCTTGGAGCGCATTTACTTAGGGAATACGGTACTTGCCACTCCATGTTACGTCGGCGTAGTGCATCTGAGATGCGCAACGCCTGCATAATTAGCCGCGCATCTACGAGAATCTGGCCCCTTGCTGTTCCGGACGGGTTCCCACTGTTCCCACTGTTCTTCTGAATCTCAAAACCAGATGACAAAAGTCTTTCACTATTTCATATATCTTCAGCCAATGGAGTCCTGGACTGAACTTGTATGAGATGATCTGAAGTCCTTCTTACACCCCCAACTCGCACAAGGTTTTAGATCTTCAGCTTTACCAGAATCTCATCAGAAGGCGTGACGTCACCAGGACCTTGCCAGCTGCACACCTCCCACAGGGCTCCGCTGATTGCAAAGCACAACCTGTCCACCTTCTCCCTAACTGGATTCGCCTGCCAATCAAAGTCAGAACTTGACATAAAACACTAACAGACAGTTATGCCGCGCACACACGATCACTTTATGTGATGAAAAAAAACGACGTTTTTTAAAAACGTCATTTTAAATGACTGTGTGTGGGGGGGAAAACATTGTTTTATGTCTTGTGAAAAACGACAAAAAAAATTGAAGCATGCTTCAATTTGTTGTGTCGTTTTTCAAAACGTAATTTTTTGCTTCACAAAAAATTACCGTGTGTAGCAAAAAACGTTGTTTAAAACGACGTTTTTCAACCCGCGCATGCCCAGAAGCTAGTTATATAGCGAGCTTCAATGGAAAAGAGTGGTGAACGTAACCTCACTTTGCTAGAGCATTGTGAAAAAACGATGGTGTGTAGGCAACATCGTCTTTGAAAATTGAAATTTCAAAAACATTGTTTTTTTACTTCACAGAAAACGTTGTTTTTTTTCCCATCGCATAAAGTGATCGTGTGTACGCGGCATAAGAATTTATCTATACACCTCACTTGCTAAGCGATTTTCCAACAGGAAATTGAGATAGGGTGAAAACGGTGTAGAGTGAAACCATAAATCTGATTGGACCGTGGTTACTACTATGGATAAAGGTATTTAGAAGGGGGGAAGATTGTACGAAAACAGAAAAATAGGCTTATATAAAGGGCATAGACAGCTTTTTGCCTGGACTGTTTTCGTGAGATGTAAGTGGCACTACTAGTATTGAAGTTGCTTGGGTCTCCTGAGTCTATTTTTCCTTTTAATTTCTTCCTCTTTTTTTTTTGGTTGAGAAGGGGGAGGGGAAGGAGAGAAAATGATGAGTATATATATATAAATATAGTGTGGTAGAAAATCTGTCACTAACTGACACAGGGGGGAACTGACCAACTGCCACTGACATCAATAGTGACATTAATACAGTGATCAGTAATAGTATTATACACTGTCATTGTACTAATGACACTGGCTGGGAAGGGGTTAGTATCTAGGGCGATTAAAGGGTTAATTGTGTGCCAAGCTATATGTAAAGTGTGCTGTGTGTAAAGTGTGCTGCTTTTACTACTTGATCTCTAGGTAAAGCATCTACGCTCTCTCTCTACAAAACTCTGTGTTGATTGTCAACACAGAGCTCTGGGCTGTAGTTGTAAAAGCCGATCAGCAGATCCCAGCCTGAAAAACGCCCCAGTGTGAAAGGGGTCTTACATCATCTGTCTTCTGTATATGTACATGCTGGATTTTTATGTATTGTTAATTTTTGTACAACTGTTTGAGAGCAATAAACATAGTTTTAAAAATGTGTGTATATATATATATATATATATTGTGTGTATATATATATATATATATATATATATATATATATATACATTTTTTTTCTAAATAACCATTGACAATGCTTGGAAAGGGAAATAGGAGGGCACAGGAGAGCTGTCAGTCTCACTTTCAGACCTTTCTGGAGCTGATAGCTTGAGTGCCCCGCCATGTAAGTTTTACCTAAAAGCCTGCAAGGAGGGAGGGGGCTGTTCTATAGAATTTACATGGGTATAACATAGGTAGGGTTTAATGTATTTTTTATGCGCATACAGGTGATTATTTATATATATATATATATTTTTTTTTTTATTCAGTTATCCAAAGACGCAGAACTTACACCTGCTGTGAAATCTCTACCACTGCCTGAAAGCTGTGATGAGCCATTTGAAGGAACTGTTTGTGAAGTGGCAGGATGGGGTGTGACAAGAAATAGACATAAACCCTCAGATAAACTCATGGAGGCAAATGTTACCATAATGGACAAAACAGCATGCTATAAGTATTGGAAAGACAAAATAACTGAAGATATTTTTATTTGTACCAATCAAAATGGAACAGAACCTTGCGGGGTATGTATAAGGCAACTCTAAACCAGGCATCAATAGCCATTCATAAAACTGGTAATGTAAGTTAAGTTAACACAAAATGACAGTTAAAAATAAAAAGATAAAAATGAATAGCCCATTAAAAATTCAAGTTCATTTTTTATGATACATTATACAGCTTCACTCCGTAGATTTCCCCCTCAGTACATTTTTGCATCTACTAGATGTCTTCAGTCTGATGGCGAGCACCAGTCAGCCCACTTTGCTGAGCCCAGGTTGGCCTGGACCCACCCCAGCCTTTGAATTGTGTAACTCTCTTGTCAGTACATGAACTGACTGGATATTGGCTTCCTGTACTGCTACTCCCTCCGACCCTGTACAGGGAATGCGAGAGACTGACACCGGGTCATTCAAATACTTACTGCTTACATTTAAAATAATACAAATAATGGGGTCTTAGGCCCCTTTCAGACGTTTTTTCATTCATCCGTTTGCAGATGAAAAAGGGACATATATTGGTCCCTATGTGATTGTGGGTGTCAGCAGTTAAACATCCGCTGACAACTGTAATCACCCGCCCCCGCAAAGATCCGATTTTGCAGACGGAAGGAAACCCTATTTTATCTTCCGTCTGCAGTGCGGATCGGATAAACACGGACATACGGTCCGTGTTCATCCGCTCCCCCATTGGGGAGAGTGGAGAAAAAACAGGGCGATCCCTGAACAGTGTGCGGAGACCGCCCTGTCATCCAACGGCTCAGCAGGGATTTACAGAGCGATCCCCGCTGAGCTTAAGGACACACGGAGGCGGCTCATTACTGATCCGCCCCGTGTGAAAGGGCCCTTAATGGTTCCAGAGCTGCATTCATTTGTGTCTTTTATACTATATTTATCGGGGTATTGCACGCACCCGCGTATAGCGCGCGCCCCCAACCTAGAAGGAAAATTTCAGAAAAAAAAAATACTTAGAGTTTAAATGCCCCTCGTCAGTGTCTTGTCCGGCGTCCATCGGCGTCCTTCTGCAGCATCGGTGGTGTCCTCTCCGCTTCTCCTGCGCTGTCTCTGAGCCGATCCCCGCTTCCCGCGCTGTGTTTGAACGATGCCGCAGCTGCATTCGAAAAAAGGCTAGGAGGCGGCACCCGGCGTGACCGCGAGGGGAGCTGAGCCTGGCCGAATGTACCGAGTGTACTGCGCTCGGTATATGTCAGTGGCGGCTTCAAACACAGCGCGGGAAGCGGGGATTGGCATATATTGCGCACCCACGATTTTCCCCTGATTTTAAGGGGAAAAAAGTGCGCGGTATACGCCGATAAATACCGTATATATCCAGAGTTCAGTTTTAACCTTGCTTGTTTTTCAGACTTGGTGTTTACAAGATTAAAACATATTTTTTTGCTAGCAAATTACTTAAAACCCCCAAACATTATATATATTTATTTTTCTAACACCCTCGAGAATAAAATGGCGGTCATTGCAATACCTTTCGTCACACCGTATTTGCGAAGTGGTCTTACAAGCGCACTTTTTTTGGAAAAAATGTACTTATTTGGATTAAAAAATAAGACAACAGTAAAGTTAGCCCAATTTTTTTTTATATTGTGAAAGACAATGTTATGCCGAGTAAAATGATATCCAACATGTCAAGCTTCAAAATTGTGCCAGCTCGTGGAATGGCGTTAAACTTTTACTCTTAAAAATCTCCATAGGCGACGTTTAAAAAACTCTATAGGTTGCATCTTTTGCGTTACAGAGGAGGTCTAGGGCTAGAATTATTGCTCTCACTCTAACAATTGAGCTGATACCTCACTTATGTGGTTTGAACACTGTTTTCATATGCGGGCACTACTCACGTATGCGTTCACTTCTGCGCGCGAGCTCGTCGGGACGAGGCACTTTAAAACTTTTTTTTTATTCATTTTTATACAAAAAATAAATAAAAAATGGGTCACTTTTATTCCTATTACAAGGAATGTAAACATCCCTTGTAATAGAAAAAAGCATGACAGGTCCTCTTAAATATGAGATCTGGGGTCAAAAATACCTCAGATCTCATATTTAGACTAAAATGCAAAAAACAAAAAATAAAAAAAATTGTCATTTGAAAAAATTACAACAAGAAAATATGCCTTTAAGAAGCATGGGCGGAAGTGACATTTTGATGTCGCTTCTGCCCTGCTATGCTATGGAGACGGGTGGGGGCCATTCCGCCCGCTCACAGGAAAGATGGATATTCCAGTTGTGGCAGCGGCTGCTGCCGATACCGAGATGTCCATCTTTAAAAAAATGACGTATATATACAGTGAGCGGTCAATCTGGAATGATAATAAAGTTACATAATCAACAAAATGTCATTTAAATCAGAATATCCTGCATTCCTCAACAGCCTGATAAAAACGTTAGCTAAACCCAAGAATTTAAATATACCATACTGCAGCTTAATGGTCTTCAGACGTTTGCTTGACAAAATCACATATTTTGCTGCTTAACCGCTTGCCGACCCAATACTGTATATAAATACGGTGGCAAGGTGGCTCTCCTGTGCAAAATCACATACCTGTATGTGATTTTGTACTTCTGGGTCTGGGTTGCGTGTGATTGGACACAGCGGAAGCCAATCAGCAGGTCCAGCGGACGCGATGTTCTCCGGAACCCATGATAACTCCCGAGAGAGTTATACCTTGTAAACAAGGTAGAGCACTGTTCTATGAAAAGGGGTGGTAGTGATCCTGTGTTTCTGCTAAGCAGGAACACTGATCTCTGCCTTCAAACAGGACAAGCACATCCCCCACAGGTTTTTTTTTTCTTTCTTTCCAATCAATACGTGTTTGGGTTGTAAGTTGTTTTTGTAGTTTGTAAATAAAATAAATAAATACATGATTTGATAAAAAAAAAGTAATTCAGTGCTGTATTGCAAAAAATGGCCTGGTCATGAAGGGACGTAAACCTTCCGGAGAGCAAGTGGTTAAACAGCAGACCTATTAAAGGCCTTTAAAAAAATTAAATAAGCAAAGCTAATCTTAAAGCGGAGCTGCACCGAAAAGGGAGAGCTCCACTCGTTTACACCCACCACCCCCCCCCCCACATTTGGCACTTTTTTGGGGGAATGGACCTACTTTCGGCTCCCCCTCCTTTCCCTGTCACCCGTCACCCCGTCACCTTTCCCTGTCACATGTCACCGGTCCCAGAAGACTACGGGACAATTCGCAAGGCACAGTGTGACTCACACATGCGCAGTAGGAAACATGCTGTGAAGCCACAAGGCTCTACTTCCTGTTTCCCTTACTAGAGATGCCGGTGCCTGCACCCAAAGCCAATTAAAGAATCAGATCGAGTGAGGATACCGCTGGATCCTTGGACAGGTAAGTGTCCTTAGAGTAAAAGTATTTGTACAGTAGCTACTGAATTTTTTATTTTTTTTGAAGGAGCCTGGAGCTCCTCTTTAGCTTGTTACTTCTGGAGGAAAATATATTTAACCTCCACATGCAGAAAGGTTTCTTCACAGTAAAGCCCCGTACACACGGCCGAGGTTCTCGGCAGAAACCAGCAAGAACCTCGCTGGGAGCCGCATTCTGCCGAGAACCTCGGCCGTGTGTACGCTCTCGGCGAGCCCCGCCCGTCGGGAAACCCGTCGAGCAAATAGAGAACAGGTTCTCTATTTGCTCGACGGCCCGTTGGGATGAATGGCTGGTTGCCATTCCCAACGGGCGGGTCGCCGATTCTGACGGCCAGCAGAATGTGTTCCGCTCGTCGAGGTTCTCTACCGTGTGTACGGGGCCTTAAGAGCTGTGAAAATGTGGAATAGACTCCCTCAAGAGCTAGTTCTGGCCAGCTTAGTAGATAATTAATAGATAATTAATGTAGCATGTCCGCAGTCTCTGATTGTCTCCTGTAGCATGTCCGCAGTCTCAGATTGTCTTCTGTAGCATGTCCGCAATCCTTGATTGTCTCCTGTAGTATGTCCGTAGTCTCTAATTGTCTCTTGTAGCATGTCTACAGTCTCAGATTGTCTCCTGTAGCATGTCCGCAGTCTCTGATTGTTTCCTGTAGCATGTCTACAGTCTCAGATTGTCTCCTGTAGCATGTCCACAGTCTCTGATTGTCTCCTGTAGCATGTCCGCAGTCTCTGATTGTTTCCTGTAGTACATCAGCAGTCTCTGATTGTCTCTTGTAGCATGTACGCGATCTCCAGTTGTCTCCTGTAGCATGTCCACAGTCTTTGATTGTCTCCTGTAGCATGTCTGCAGTCTCTGATGGTCTTCTGTAGCATGTCCGCAGTCCTCGATTGTCTCCTGTAGCATGTCCGCAGTCTCTGATTGTCTCCTGTAGCATGTCCGCAGTCTCTGATTGTTTCCTGTAGCATGTCTACAGTCTCAGATTGTCTCCTGTAGCATGTCCACAGTCTGTGATTGTCTCCTGTAGCATGTCCGCAGTCTCTGATTGTTTCCTGTAGTACATCAGCAGTCTCTGATTGTCTCTTGTAGCATGTACGCGATCTCCAGTTGTCTTTTGTAGCATGTCCACAGTCTTTGATTGTCTCCTGTAGCATGTCTGCAGTCTCTGATGGTCTTCTGTAGCATGTCCGCAGTCCTCGATTGTCTCCTGTAGCATGTCCGCAGTCTCTGATTGTCTCCTGTAGCATGTCCGCAGTCTCTGATTGTTTCCTGTAGCATGTCTACAGTCTCAGATTGTCTCCTGTAGCATGTCCACAGTCTGTGATTGTCTCCTGTAGCATGTCCGCAGTCTCTGATTGTTTCCTGTAGTACATCAGCAGTCTCTGATTGTCTCTTGTAGCATGTACGCGATCTCCAGTTGTCTTTTGTAGCATGTCCACAGTCTTTGATTGTCTCCTGTAGCATGTCTGCAGTCTCTGATGGTCTTCTGTAGCATGTCCGCAGTCCTCGATTGTCTCCTGTAGCATGTCCGCAGTCTCTGATTGTCTCCTGTAGCATGTCCGCAGTCCCCTATTGTCTCCTGTAGCATGTCCGCAGTCCCCTATTGTCTCCTGTAGCATGTCCGCAGTCTCTGAATTTGTCTCCTGTAGTACATCTGCAGTCTCAAATTGTCTCCTGTAGCATGTCCACAGTCTCTGTTCAATTCCTGCAGTGTGTCCACAGTCTTTGACCCTCTCCAGTAGTATGTTTGCAGTCGCTGACCCTCTCCTGTAGTATGTATGCACTCTATGACCCTCTCCTGTAGTATGTGTATTAATGTGCCGCTTTACTTCCTCAATTATTTGGGATTGCTCCACTGCTCAGTGAGTGGTAATGATGTGCATTAACCTGTAGCAACCAATCAGTGAACAGTAGTGATCCACTGTAATCTCTAGCAGCCAATCAGTAAGTGGTAATGATGTGCTGTAACCCCTAGCAACCAATCAGTAAGTGGTAATGATGTACTGTAACGCCTAAGAACCAATCAGTGAGAGCTATAATGTGCAGTAACTTCTAGCAACCAATCAGCAAACATAAATTTTGTGTTGTAATGTGTTGTAACTCTAGCAACCAACCAGTGTAATGCCGAGTGTACACGATCACTTTTCGACATGAAAAAAAAATGACGCTTTTCAGCATGTAGAAAAAACAAAGTTTTTCCAACTTCATTATTAAAAACGATGTTGCCCACACACCATTGTTTTAAAAAAATGATGAGCAAACACGTACGAGGGCACTCTAAAGGGGAAGTTCCATTCACGCTCCCGTCTCATAACTTGCTTCTGAGCATGCGCGGGTTTAAAATGTCATTTTAGCCCACACACGATCATTTTTTACAACCCAAAAAACGATGTTAAAAAATGCAGCATGCTTGAATTTTTTTTTTTTGCTTGTTTTTCAGAAGATGAAAAACGATGTGAAGCCCACATACGATCATTTTAAATGACAATTTTAAAAAACATAGTTTTTTTTCATGCCAAAAAGT
The DNA here is from genome assembly GCA_029574335.1 of Rana kukunoris. NCBI lineage: Eukaryota > Metazoa > Chordata > Amphibia > Anura > Ranidae > Rana > Rana kukunoris. The sequence goes on from CM056049.1 coordinate 78,404,923, forward strand.
GATTGTGTGTACGCAGCATAAGGATAGGCTGTAACCTCTGGCAACCAATTGCAATGGCTGCGTTATCTGCTGCAGTAAGCTGATTTTCAGTCTACCTGCTATTTTTCATATGCCTCAGAATTGAGGGGGCGGGGGGGGGGGTTTGGAAAGAAAATGTTTGCCCAAGGCCCAATCGATATTAAAAATGGCCTTGTGTATAGTCACCTTATTTTATATCTATATTTTTTTTTTTTTGACAGGGAGACTCTGGTGGACCACTGATCTGCAACGGAGTGCTGCGGGGTGTCGTATCTTTTGGCAACATTAGATGTGGTGATCCTGAAAGTCCAGCTGTCTTTACTGATTTGAATAGCAAGATTGTTTGCTGGATATATAAACAACTGAGTGGCTTGCCGTAAAGAAAACAATGCTATCTTTAGTTAATATTTGATAGAATTCATATGCAAGCTTACCTTTGCATTTCAATTAGAAGCCAGCTTTGTTTTTCTAAAACTCCCACAAATTCTACTATTGGCTTTGTGAAATGAATGGAACAGTTTAAAATTTGGGTGGGAGAACTTGTGACAAAATAACAAAAAAACAAAAGGCACAAGGAGACAATAGTGAAACAATGGGGTGTACCCAAATCTCCCACTAGGGGGAATCTCTCCCCTTTCATACCCTAGTGGGAGATTGGGGTACACCACATTCAGGGGCGGGCTGACAACTCATGGGGCCCCCGGGCAATAGGAGATTATGGGGCCCCCGGGCAATAGGAGATTATGGGGCCCCCGGGCAATAGGAGATTATGGGGCCCCCGGGCAATAGGAGATTATGGGGCCCCCGGGCAATAGGAGATTATGGGCCCCCAGGCAATAGGAGATTATGGGGCACCCGGGCAATAGGAGATTATGGGCCCCCAGGCAATAGATTATGGGGCCACACAGTACTGTATACACACATACAGTATGCATAGAAAGTATACACACAGTATACATACATACAGAATACACATACAGACACTGAGGGCCAGATCCACAAAACTTTTGCGGCGGCGTATCTCCAGATACGCTGCCGTAATTTCAAATCTGCGCTGGCGTATCTTGTGTGCAATTATACGCTTCCGCATCGAATATGCAAATGACCTAGATATGCCGATCCATGAACGTAGTTGCGCCCAGCGTATCAATATACGCAGTTTACGTAAGGCATACGACCAGCGTAACTTTACCCCTCATAAAGCAGGGGTAAGTCATATTAACGTATGGACGTCGGAACAATGTCGTATTTTACGTGGTTTGTGTAAGTCGTATTACGTTCACGCCGGAGGCATTTTTCTACGTATCATAGGAATTCGATCGGACATAAGTCGGATCATGCGCACTGGGTTACGTCCTTGGACGGCGCATGCGCCATTCATACGGACATGCATATACATGGGGTCAAGCCTCATTATAATACTACACGCCCACGACCCGCCTACTTCAAAATACGCAGGCTTACGCCGGCCCATTTATGCTACGCCGCCGTAACTTAGGACGCAAGTGCTTTGTGAATACGGCACTTGCCTCTCTAAGTTGCGGCGGCGTAGCGTAAAGAAGATCCACTGATGTCTGTGGATCTGGCCCTGAGAAGGTACTGGAGAGGTGGGGCAACTATAATCTTGGGATTTTTGAACCAAAAGGATGTTGGTAAGGGACTTTTCAGAGACAGATGTAAAAAAAACACAGATTTTGACATACTGTTCCTGGTTTTACTGAAGCTGGCAACCCTGATGGGGCCCCCTAGTGGCATGGGGCCCTCGGGCAGTGCCCGAGTGCTCAAATGGTCAGTCCACCCCTGACCACATTGTTTCACCAATGCACCAGTACTCTGTCCAGAATTATCGCCCCCTGTTCATGCGATTGACTTAGTCATTTTCACAGAAATTTAAACTTCTTCAATTAATTTTGCCATGTATTTAAAGAGTAAATTCACTTTTGTTGAGAAAAAAACAGTCCCCTCTGGGTGATCAATGTACATTGCAAGGATTTCCATCCATTTCTGCTGTGAAGAAAAACACTTTGTTGTCTGCAGAGTGAATCTGAATGAGAGATGTTTTTTTTATTAATCAGCGGATGCACTTGCAGTGTTCTCAAGAAGAGTTTTGAGCCAATCACACATTACATTTCTGGGTGTTCCATTCACCAATAATAGTCATATTGCATTGTATTGTACAGAAAATTACAGCACTGCGGATTGAAAAAGAAAGATCATTTTTAACAGCATTCAATTACAACATGTGTAGCAATTGTATATAATGTATTAACCCTTTATCTAAACTGGTAAAACTTTTTTCTCCACTTTAAAGTGGTTGTAAGCCTTAGGTGATATACAGAGATGAAACAAGTTCTCCTATTGAAGTTCTACCTGTTTATCTGTGGCTATCTCTCCTCTACAGCCTCCTAAAACACACAGATGAAAATACTATTTCTCAGCAGTAGAAGGCGGGAGGCGGTAATCTGACATCACAAACACTGCAAGCTAGAGCACAGAGCTCAGTGAAACTTGAAACCTGTGTGAGGGAATGGACACACCCTCTCCAGGCGTCTCAAACTGGCGGCCCTCCAGCTGTTGCAAAACTACAAGTCCCATGAGGCATTGCAAGAATGACAGTTACCAGCATGACTCCCACAGGCAGAGGCATGATGGGACTTGTAGTTTTACAACAGCTGGAGGGCCACCAGTTTGAGACCCTTGCGTCTAAACCCTGTCAAAGGGAAACATACACAGCTGAAGCTATAAGTCACCTCCCGTGTGTCGGAGGGGGGCAGGACGTCACCCATTGGACTCAGCATAGAGTATTATCAATTATTTATGCAGATAGCAGAGGAATCAGAGAATAAGAGAGAAATTACACCTAGTGCTTTGGATATATTTTTCATGTTAGAGGTTTTACGCCCGTTCGCTGAATATTTAGAACATTATGGGGCATTCGCGGGGAAATTTGACCGCCTGCTAGGGCGTCAATGCATTGCAAAATCACAGTGTATTGACGGCTGCTGTCCATTACCAGGCCCTTCAGGTCTGGCATGGATATTAAGGGGAACCCTGCACCTAAATATTCCCCTTAAAGTCCATACCAGGCCCTTCAGGTCTGGTTTGGATTTTAAGGGGAGCCCCATGCCAAAATTTGAAAATCCATACCAGGCTCTTCAGGTCTGGTATGGATTTTAAGGGGAACCCTGTGCCAAAGTAAAAAAAATGATGTGGTGTCCTCCCCAGAATCCATACCAGACCCAACCCTTGCCTGGTAGTTGTGGGGATCTGCGAGCTTATCGGAATCTGGAAGCCCCCTTTAACAAGGGGACGCCCAGATTCCTGCCCCCCTATGTGAATGGGTATTGGGTACATTGTACCCTGGCCGTTTTTAAAACTTTTTTTGCATTGATATATTTCTCCGGGGGAGGACCCAGGTCCCCATTCACTTTGTATGGCAATAACTTGCATATAAGCCTTTATAATTAGCACTTTTGATTTTGCGTGTTCACACACATTTTTTTTGTCTGTTCGCATGTTCTGCTGCGAACCGAACTGGGGTGTTCGGCTCATCCCTATTTACAATCACTTTTTAAAGGGCAACTCCACTTTTAGCAAATAAAAAGAAAATGTAATCTCGCATATACAATTACTACTCAAGTCAAATTGTAGTTGAAAGTTATTAACAATTACCTTTCCTTTTGAATCTGCAGCTCTGTAATTTTCGGTAAAATGCAATGCAGTATATCTACCTGGTGGTGTTCTGTACACAGAATGGGCCGGATTCACGTAGAGCGGCGTATATTTATGCCGGCGTAGCGCATCATCTTAAGCTACGCTGGCACAACGTAGAGAAGCGTAGCGTATAGTTGTCGGCGTAAGCCGACGTAAGTCAAAGTAGGTAGAAGTGGGCTGGAAGTGGGCGTGATATATTTAAATGAAGCTTGACCCCATGCAAATGATGGCCACAGCTTCAAAAAACGAACTGCGCATGCGTCGTCTCTTGGACGCATCCCAGTGCGCATGCTCACAGTTACGTCGAAATAGCTGCCTTACGATACGTCGAACACTGCCTATGACGTGAATGTAACCTACGCACAGCCCTATTCACATAGTACTACGTAAACGGAGTATGCGACGTAAAATTTGATGGTGTCATTCCCTGGCCCATACCTTTTCATTACCTGCGCCTGCTATATGAGGGGTAACTTTACGCCGGACGTAAGCCTTACGCAAATCGCGTATATGAATTGGCCGGGCGTATCTACGTTTGTGAATCGGCGTATCTTACTCATTTGCATATTTAAAATGGGAACGCCGAATGCGTCCAATATAACTATGCGCCCACAATACGGCGGCGTAGGCAAGTTATGTCGGGCGGCTGAAGCCTTGCTTTTCGACGTATCTAGCTTTGTGAATCGGCGCAGAGATGCGACGGCGCACATTTGTACTTACGACGCCGTATCTTTTGATACACTGACGTAAATCCGTTGTGAATCCGGCCCAATGTGTTCAGAGCACCCCCCCCCCCCATATGTCATTTCCTGTTTGTGTGATTGGCTCACTAATTTTCCCAGAAGTCTACACTAATATAACTAATATAAGTCAGGTTTCAGGCATCTCCTGCAACAAAAAATTCATATTCATAAAAATTCATATTTGGTAAGATACTCCCAATAGAAAATCACGCTTAAGGTAGGGTGACCACGTGTCCCGGATTGCCCGGGACAGTCCCGCATTTTGCTGGTCTGTCCCGGGCACATTCATTCCAGGACAATACATATCCCGGAATTAAACTGACACAGCCCCCCCCCCCCCGGGCCGATTTGATGCCCCCAAAACAGGCCGCCACATCACCGCTTTACTCACTGACAGTACTTGTCCTGGCTGGGAATGTCTGGAGGAGCACAATCCCTACCCCCTGCTTGTGATTGGAGAAATCATAAATCCTGCCTCTTGTGTCCAATCACCGCGCTGTGATTCATTACAGCACAAACTGATTTTTGGGAAGGAGGGCTGTCCCTGAATGGTAGTTTGGAAATGTGGTCATCCTAGCTTAAGGGAATGCAGACCATGCAATTTTCCTCATTAGAGACCTGCAGGTACAGCAGCTGATTAGTTATTATGAAACCACCCCTATTAGATTAATTTACCACATGGACACAGACAAACATACAGGGATTTCTTCAGAATAACAAAAGGTAGGAATCTGAAACAATGTCTGTTAAAATCCTTGTAATGTACATAGATAACCCAGAGGGGAATTCCTTTTCTCAACAAAAGTACAATTGCTTTAAGCTAAAAAGCATAGAATTTAGTACTACTTTAAATCCTTGTGACATGATAAAAACAGTGCAACCTCTTATCTTGTATATGTTTAGCATAGCATAATTAGTTATCCTAGAAATGATAAAATGTCACACTTCTGTAATTCCTTTGCATCCTGTGTAATCATATACAGATTATCTTCACTTTATGCTTTCCAGCAGCTTTGCCTATTCTGGAACTGGGCAACAATAAATCTTTTGGACTTTTCACTTACTTGTACTGACTTTTTTTTGTTAACCACTTGACCACTGGGCACTTAAACCCCCTTCCTAACTAGACCAATTTTCAGCTTTCGGTGCTCTCACAATTTGAATGACAATTACTCAGTCATACAACATTGTACCCATTTGAAATTTTTGTCCTTTTTTTCACACAAATAGAGTTTTCTTTTGGTGGTATTTGATCACCTCTGGGTTTTTTATTTTTTGCGCTATAAAAGAAAAACGACTGAAAATTCTGTAAAAAAAAAACAAAAAACTTGTTTCTGTCATATTAGCAGGTTATTTCTCACACACAGCATATGCATACCACAAATTACACCCCAAAACACATTCTGCTGTTCCTCCCGAGTATGGCGATACCCCATGTGTGAGACTTTTACACAGCGTGGCCACACACAGAGGCCCAACATGCAGGGAGCGCCATCAGGCGTTCTGGAACACACCCAGACCAATTCTGACATTTCTCTCCTACATGGAAAAATCATAATTTATTTGCTAGAAAATTAAATAGAACCTCAAAACATTATATGTGCTTTTTTAGCAAAGACCCTAGAGAATACAATGGCGGCCGTTACAACTTTTTATCTCGCACGGTATTTTCGCAGAAATTTATTGAACGCATGTTTTTTTTAAAAAACTGTTTTGTGCTTAAAACAAAACAAAACAGTAAAGTTAGCCCAATTTTTTTTCATAATGTGAAAGATGAAGTTACGCCGAGTAAATAGATACCCAACATGTCACACTTCAAAATTGCACACACTCGTGGAATGGCGTAGAACTTCGCTACTTAAAAATCCCCATAGGCGGTATTGCAGAGTATTGGGGTATTGCAAAGTATCATGCAGGGTATTGGGGTATTGCAGAGTATTGGGGTATTGCCGAGTACTGGGGTATTGCCGAGTATTGGGGTATTGCAGAGTACTGGGGTATTGCCGAGTATTGGGGTATTGCCGAGTATTGGGGTATTGTTGAGTACTGGGGTATTGCTGAGTACTGGGGTATTGTCGAGTATTGGGGTATTGTCGAGTATTGGGGTATTGCCGAGTATTGGGGTATTGCCGAGTATTGGGGTATTGCCGAGTACTGGGGTATTGCCGAGTATTGGGGTATTGCCGAGTACTGGGGTATTGCCGAGTATTGGGGTATTGTTGAGTATTGGGGTATTGTTGAGTATTGGGGTATTGTTGGGTACTGGGGTATTGTTGGGTACTGGGGGATTGCTGGGTACTGGGGATTGCAGGGTACTGGGGTACTGCAGAGCTGGGATGGATTGAGGGATGGCTGGATCTGTGACTGCAGAGAGGAGACGCAGGAGAGAGAGGAACCGGCGTCATCAAATGACGCCGATTTGTTTACAAGTGATTCGACGGCGCGATCACGTGGTAAACCGGCGCTATCAGCGGCAATTTACCGTGATCCGTGATGCGCCAGGTCTTCTAGACCCGGCGAGCACGGACACTTCCGCGAGTGCGTCCCAGGGGACGCGCAATCGCGGAAGTGCACGACGACGTCCCAGGGAATATCGTGGTGAATATTCGCTATTGCGAATATTCGTATTTTTTCAAATTTATTTTTAAAACTGATCACATCCTAGTGATCTCCATCGATGTCTAAAAGCATTGCTGGTATGATTAGAGACCCTGGGCCGAGTAGCTGAGGCGATCCTTTTATGTTGCCGAATATTCGTAATGCGAATATTCGCGAATACTTTCTCTGCCCTTCTGTGTTTTGTGTATAAAAAAAAATAAAATAAAATTAGCTTTAGTTTAGTCATATAAGTTTGTGTAAGTAGAGTTAGTGTTTAGTGCATATTAGTTTAGTAATCCAGGAAATGATCTCCGTTTTCGCGTGTTGACGAGAATTTCGCAATCAATTTCGCATTCGCATTAGCAAAATTTTGCAAAAATTTTTTTTGAATTAAAAAAATATCACGAATATTCGATATTAACGAATATTTCGCGAATATTCTTCTATAAATTTCGCAAAAACGAATATGGCGTATTCCGCTCATCACTACTGAACACCAGGTGGCATTGCTGAATGTCAATAATATTATGTGATGGGCATACAGCAAAGCCTAATTGGCTCAGAACAATGTACCCCCAACACATTAGTTACGCACGGAAGACTTCAAACCGGCAAGGTCCGGCGGCTGCCGGCCCTTCAACCCAGGATCCCCTCTGCGTATGCGCTGCTGCAATCACTGGCGCATTGCGAGGGGAATATCTCCTAAACCGCAAAGGTTTAGGAGATATTCTTTATACTTAAAGGTTAGCCTTATTATAGGCTTACCTGTTTGTAAAATAAAAAAAAAACGGCAACCACTTTAAGTGAAGATATGAAGTTTCAGTTAAGTGTAAATGCAGCTGTGTGTGGATATTTATTTATTCTGAATATTTAGGCCTCTGGCCTGAGGTATGACACAATATGGCAGAGAATTTCTCAAAACGACAGGTGGATGACCACTGATATAACTAAAGGGGTCAATTGCAACCCGGCCCCATGCTCCAGGGGGCCTGTGCAGCTCCCCTGTCACATTTGGTTCTACACCCAGATGGGACAGCATGGGTGGCATACAGAGGAACCAATGCCCTTCATTTTCTTCCTGCAGCCACTGGAACCTTAAAGTAAAGGCAAACATTTGTTTTCTATTTCGGATGAAGTACGGGAGGGTTATAACCTAAGATGCGATGAGTTTGCCCCCCCCCCCCCAAAGCTCTACTGGCTGCTTCGGGGATGTAAATATGTAATTTACCGGCCCTTTCCTTTTCTGAATGAACACAGTGAGCTATCAGTACTGACCACTCACTGTGCTCATTTTTAACTGAAGCCCACAAGCTTCAAGCTACGCTTGTGTGGGTGACTCCCCAAGCCAAGAAGAAGTCAAGGGAATTGTACAGTTTGGCACCAATACCTGCCCAATCACAACACTGAATTGGATCTATTTATTATTCATTCAGGTTGTATTTGTAATTAAATCTCCATGCACTGCCAGAAACTTGTATGAATTTACAATAAGACCCCTTTCACACTGTGGGGTTTTTCAGGCAGTTTAGTGCTAAAAACTCCTGCCGTGCAGTCTCAGTGTGAAAGACCGAGTCCTTTCACACTGAGGCGATGCGCTGGCGGGATCGCTCCAAAAGTCCTGCCAGCAGCATCTTTCGTGCGGTGAGAGTAGCGATGTGTTTATCGCTCCTCCACTGCTCCTTCCTATTGAAAACAATGAGACACCGCGGCTATACCGCCGGCAATGCGCCTATTAACCGTTTTTCGGCCGCTAGCGGAGGTTAAAACCGCACCTCCTGCCCCAGTGTGAAAGGGGCCCAAGTGAAATTTACAATTCGTGTCTATGAAAACACAAAGCCATCAAAAGCAGGTCAAATGAAGATCAACCTCACCTGCAATAAATTCTGACTGATCTCAAATGCATCTCACACTAATGTCAAAAGTATGCTGCAATTTGTGATTAAAGCCCATTGACAAGGGTCCTATGGGGAAAAGATCTGATTTAAAATCTGAATAGTGGTTGAGCAAATAATCTCTTGGTGTGAGGGTCTATCATAGGGGTGCCCAACCTCTTGAAGAGCGAGGGCCACTTAAGTGACTTGGTAACCCATCGTGGGCCACAATGAGCGGAACTGGTAGATGAGCAGACACGGACACAGCTCACTCTACTCTATGGGCCCTCCCATATGATCAGACAGAAAGGGACAGAGCTTGAGTTGGAGGTAGGTGGGTGTAAATGAACACAAGTCTGTTTACATCTGCTGCTCCATGGAGGTGAATGGAGAGTCCGATTGGGTCAGACCAATTGTGTGAACGGGTTTTCACAATGATGCACTGTGGTTTACCCACACTGTAGGTGCAGCGCAGTGCACCTGCATATTTCCTGCAGGGTTACTTGCACTTTGCCATAGACCTCTATTATATCCTCCATCAGTTTGAAAGCAGCCCAGTGACCTCTGCAGAACAGGTTTGCCCATATATACACTGTGATTAGTAACAAACTTACCTTTAATAACATTCTCCCATTTAGGCTGTTGCTGTCCCAGGAGTGCATTTGGTATCAATCTGATTGTGACAGGAGCCAGTGCTATACAGGAAGCATCGGCCTATGCGGCTCTGCAGCCGCTTGTTTCCTCTACTGCTGGCTCCATTCACAACACTGATGCTCTGGGATGGCCGGTTGGCAACCCACGATCTGGGCTTGCCATCCCAGAGCAGGAGGTTGCGGGCCACATCAGAGGGCTCCGTGGGCCACATGTGGCCCCAGGGCCACATGTTGGGCACCCCTGGTCTAACATATAGGTTCAAAAACATTCTAATATAAGGGATTTAGTGCTTTCATATTATTTGAAATAAAACATGGTATAGGTTGAAATTCTTCCTTATGCACTTCCTGCTCCTTTTCATTGCTAGCTGACCACCATATTCTATATCTGCCATCGATCTAAGATTGGAGTGATTAGTGGGACATACAGTATATCGCCAAAAATAATGTTCTTGCTTACTGCATATCTGTAAATGTTCTGTAAGTTCCTCACTACTGATACAATCTCTTCTCCATCTTTAGTCAACATCACAGTTGAAGTGTAAACACAAATTGTGTAAAAACCACACGACACCGGGCACAATTCATGAGAAATAGAAAAACAAAAATAACTCTGCGCTGGTGAAGATTTTAACACATTTGGTGTAGGCCACCATACTGAGAAAATGAACTGCATCTGAGCATCACAAACTGAAAATGCTGTTTAATACATTTTTAACCACTTGCTTACTGGACACATATACCCCCTTCCTGTCCAGGCGAAATTTCAGCTTTCAGCACTGCGTCGCTTTAAATTAAAATTGCACGGTCGTGCGGCGTGGCTCCCAAACAAAATTGACATCCTTTTTTTCCCCACAAATAGAGCTTTCTTTTGGTGGTATTTGATGACCTCTGTTTTTTTTTTTGCGCTATAAACAAAAAAAGAGCGACGATTTTTTCTCAGTTTAGGCCGATATGTATTCTACATATTTTTGGTAAAAAAAAAAAAGAATCGCAATAAGCGTATAGTGATTGGTTTACGCAAAAGTTATAGTGGCTACAAAATAGGGGATAGAATTCGGACATTTTTTATTATTATTTTTTTTTTTTACTAGTAATACGGCGATCTGCGAATTTTGTCAGGACTGCGATATTGCGGCGGACACATCGGACACTTTTGACACATTTTTGGTACCATTCACAATAATACAGCAAACAGTGCTATAAAAATGCATTGATTACTGTATAAATTTGACTGGCAGTGAAGGGCTTAACACTCGGAGGCGAGGGAGAGGTTAAATGTGTATCCTGGGTGTGTTCTAACTGTGTGTGGTGGGGGACTGATTGGGGAGGTGACCGATGCTGTGTCCCTATGTACAAGGGACACAGCATCTGTCTCCTCTCCCTGACAGGACGTGAAGCTCTGTGTTACACAGAGCTCCACGTCCCTGCTCTAAAACTGACATTCACGGGTACCTAACGGACATCGCGACCGCCAGGCACGTGCATCGGCATTTCGGGGACGCGTCACGTGCGTGCCCCCCAGTGGCCGGAGGAAGTGAGGACGTCAAAAGACATCCTCCTGGATTTCTAGAGCCACCTTGAGGCCTTCATTTGACTATGGCCTGGGGCTCAAGTAGTTAATATTCAAAGCAAACTCACCTATCCATCCATGTCTCCATGCTTTATTCTGTTGATAAACCACTTGACCTAATTCAAAAACACCCCCTAGCAGTTCTAGTCGTGGCCATCTTGAGTAATGGCAGATAGTTCATGTAGCATTGTACTTCCTGGACCCCATCCACCCTTAGGTCAGACATGCAGACAGGAGGGTATGCTTAGCTGAGAAACCCTTGCTTCTCTCCTCCAGAACAAAGGAAAAAATAGCCATTAAAGTGGTTGTAAACCTTCTCTGACAACTTTTACCTACAGGTAAGCCTAGATTAAGGCTTACCTGTAGGTGTTTGCAATATCTCCTAAACCTACACGTTTTAGGAGATATTTGCCAAAAAGAATGCATCGATGTCTACGATGCAGGCGCGCTGTAGACAATGGCGCACTGGTCTTGAATGAGATCTGCCGATCCCGCACGCACACGCGGGAGTGACGTCATCGCCACTCCAGCCAGTCACAGCGCCTGAGCGGCGGAACCCAGAAGGCACTCGGAGACATGGCGGCAGCAGAGGAGGGGAACGAGGAGCGATTCGGGGGCTTCGATCTCAGGTAAGTCATTCATAATGAGCTAGTATGCTATGAAAAACAAGTACATTTAAATATACTATGGCATATATTTAATAATGTGTATAGTATAAGAATTAAAAATAGTTAATGTTGATCGAGAGAGTTTAGTTAGGCTTTAACATCAATGTTAATTTAGAAAATTATTAAATATATTTTTTTTTATTGGCTTTAAACACCAAAACATATAAGCATATACAGAAAAAATTATAATACAGACATTCTAGGATGAAAAATATTCCTCTGTTACAGAGAAAAGTTTAAATAAAATAGGGGGGGGGGGTTGTTTAGACAACATTTCCACACAGTGGCCCAGATTCACAGAGCGATTACGCCTGTCTAACTGGTGTTAGACAGGAGTAATTTCAAATTTCGCGCGCCGTATCACTAGTTTGAATCCTCAAACCATGATACGGCGGCTTCGGGCTTCAATCCGAGAGGCTTACGTCTTCGTAAGCCTTCGGATCTACGATGCAATCTTTTTGTGGCCGCTGGGAGGAGTTTGCGTCGTTTTCTGCGTCGGGATATGCAAATGAGTTTTTACGGCGATCCACGAAGATACGAGCCGCCTTCGCAATCGCTTACGTAATTTTTTTGCTACGTACTGTTAGACCAGCTATTTGCTGGTCTAACGGTGCGTAGCCCATGTTAAGTATGGCCGTCGTTCCCGCGTCAAATTAAATTTTTTTTTTTTTTTTACGTAACTCGTTCGGGAATAGGAATGTCCGTAAACGACGCTACTCAAAAAAAATATGACGTAACAACGTGATTTCGCGCAATGCACGGCGGGAAATTTCAGAACGGAGCATGCGCAGTACGATCGCCGCGGGAACGCGCCTAATTTAAATCCTTCACGCCCCTACTCGCGTAGATGGATTGCGCCGGGAGAAATACACTACGCCGCCGTAGTTTACAGGACAAAATCTACCGGGATTCCACGTAGAGCCAGGTAAAAAACGGCGGCGTAGAGTATTTCTGATACTCTACGATAATCTAATTCTATGTGAATCTACCCCAGTGTCTTTTTCCATTTTTATACTGAAATGAGGATGTAATGTAATCTTAAAATTAGCTATCTACACGGAGTGCTTCACTTGCTGTACAGATACAGTCTCATTTATGTCTGTTCCACAATATTACATTTCACACATGGTTGGTGCTTTAAAGCTTAAAGGGGTTGTAAAGGTTCATTTTTTATTTTCTAAATAGGTTCCTTTAAGCTAGTGCATTGTTGGTTCACTTACCTTTTCCTTCCATTTCCCTTCTAAATGTTTTTTTCTTTGTTTGAATTTCTCACTTCCTGTTTCTCCTCAGTAAGCTTCCCACCATGATCCGAGCGGTGGTTAGTCAGTAAGAACAGCTTACTGAGGAGGGAAATTCATACAAAGAAAAAAACATTGAGAAGGGAAATCGAAAGAAAAGGTAAGTAAACCAACAATGCACTAGCTTAACCGCTTGCCAACCAGCCGCCGCAGTTATACGGCGGCAGGTCGGCTCTCCTGGGCGAGAGCCCGTAGCTCTACGTCGGTACTTTCGACGGCCACTAGGGGGCGCGTGCGTGCCGCCGGCGGCCCGTGTGCACGCCCCCCGCTCGCCCCCGAGTCCTGTGCGCGTGCCCGGCGGGCACGATCACCGCCGGGCACACACGATCGCTCGTTACAGAGCGGGGAACAGGAGATATGTGTGTAAACACATACCTCTCGTTCCTGTCAGTGGGGGAAACGCTGATTTTCTGTTCATACAATGTATGAACAGAAGATCAGTGATTCCCCCTAGTGAGGCCACCCCCCTATACAGTTACAACACACCCAGGAACATACTTAACCCCTTCCCCGCCCCCTAGTGTTAACCCCTTCACTGCCAATGGCATTTTTATAGTAATCCAATGCATTTTTATAGTATTGGTCGCTATAAAAATGCCAATGGTCCCAAATATGTGTCAAAAGTGTCCGAAGTGTCCGCCATAAGGTCGCAGTACTGAAAAAAAACGCTGATCGCCGCCATTACTAGTAAAAAATAAATAAATAATCAAAATGCCATAAAACTACCCCCTATTTTGTAAACACTATAAATTTTGCGCAAACCAACCGATAAACGCTTATTGCGATTTTTTTACCAAAAATAGGTAGAAGAATACGTATCGGCCTAAACTGAGGAAAAAAAATGTTATATATATTTTTGGGGTATATTTATTATAGCAAAAAGTAAAAAATATTTAATTTCTTTCAAAATTGTCACTCTATTTTTGTTTATTACGCAAACAATAAAAACCGCAGAGGTGATCAAATACCACCAAAAGAAAGCTCTATTAGTGGGAAAAAAAGGACGCCAATTTTGTTTGAGAGCCACGTCGCACGACCGCGCAATTTTCAGTTAAAGCGACGCAGTGCCGAATCGCAAAAAGTGCTCTGGTCGTTGGGCAGCAATATGGTCCGGGGCTGAAGTGGTTAAAGGAAACTATTTAGAAAATAAAAAACAAACCTTTAGAGCTCCTTTAAGTTTCTTCAGTGATAATAAAATATGACTTTGAGTGGTGTGCTACTAATATATATATATATATATATATATATATATATATATATATATATATATATATATTAGGGTTGTACCGATACCGATACCAGTATCGGTATCGGGACGGATACTGAGTATTTGCGGGAGTACTTGTACTCCCGCAAATACCCCCGATACCTAAATAGAATACTCCCCCCCCCCCCCGCCAATGCCGCCGCATCGCGCCGCTGCATGGGTTAAACGGCGTGTGGGAACATCACAGCTTTCATTTGAATAGCTGTAGTGTTCCCGCGCCGTATAGACACTCCCCCTTGCTCGGGATTGGATGGGTGATTGTGATCTGTCCAATCCCGTGCAAGGGGGAGTGTCTATATGCGCGGGCAAAACAGCTATTCAAATGAATGCTGTGATGTTCTCCGTGCGGCGGCGGCTTTCACCGGCAAGGTATGTGGGGACATGGCTGAAGGGACATGGCTGCATATGTGGGGGACATGGATGGAGGGACATGGCTGCATATGTGGGGGACATGGATGGAGGGACATGGCTGCATATGTGGGGGACATGGCTGGAGGGACATGGCTGCATATGTGGGGGACATGGCTGCATATGTGGGGGACATGGCTGGAGGGACATGGCTGCATATGTGGGGGACATGGATGGAGGGACATGGCTGCATATGTGGGGGACATGGCTGGAGGGACATGGCTGCATATGTGGGGGACATGGCTGCATATGTGGGGGACATGGCTGGAGAGACATGGCTGCATATGTGGGGGACATGGCTGCATATGTGGGGGACATGGCTGCATATGTGGGGGACATGGCTGCATTTGGGGACACATTTAAAAAAGGTATCGGTATTCGGTATCGGCGACTACTTGAAAAAAAGTACTTGTACTCGGTCCTAAAAGAGTGATATCGGGACGACCCTAATATATATGTAGTACAACACTCATATTTTATTATTACTGAAGAAATTGTGAGTGTACAGCTTGTATAACAGTGTAAATTTGCTGTCCCCTCAAAATAACTCAACACACAGCCATTAATGTCTAAACCGCTGGCAACAAAAGTGAGTACACCCCTTGGGCCAAATTAGAGATTTTACTTCACCGGTGTTATGTGACTTGTTAGTGTTACAAGGTTTCAAGTGTGAATGGGGAGCAGGTGTGTTAAATTAGGTGTTATCACTCTCACTCTCTCATACTGGTCAGTGAAAGTTCAACATGGCACCTCATGGTAAAGAACTCTCTGGGGATCTGAAAAAAGAATTGTTGCTCTACATAAAGATGTCCTAGGCTATATGAAGATTGCCAAGACCCTGAAACTGCAGCACAGTGGCTAAGACCATGCAGCGGTTTAACAGGACAGGTTTCACTCATTACAGGCCTCGCCATGGTCGATCAAAGTTGAGCACGCATGCTCAGCGTAATAGGTTATTATGTAGGGATAATAAAAAGCCTCCATAGGGTAATTCCGTAAACTATTTAATAAATGTAAATGTAGCAAAGTCCAGGGGCCCCTGAAGCCCAATGGTGACCTCCAAAGTTAAAGGGGTTGTTAAGGAAAAAAATATTTTCCCTAAATAGCTTCCTTTACCTATAGTGCAGTCCTCCTTCACTTACCTCATCCTTCAATTTTGCTTTTAAATGTCCTTATTTCTTCTTAAAAACCCTCACTTCCTATTCTGTCTGTAACTCCACACCGTAATGCAAGGCTTTCTCCCTGGTGTGGAGAAAGCCTCTTGAGGGGCGAGCAGGAGTGTTAGGACGCCCACTAACACACAGCTCCTTTCTCTATCTGCAAAGTAAAGAGCGTCCTGATTGCCTGCTCGCCCCCTCCCCCCTCAAGAGGCTTTCTCCACACCAGGGAGAAAGCCTTGCATTACTGTGTGGAGTTACAGACAGAAGAACAGGAACTGAGGATTTCTCAGAAGAAATAAGGACATTTAAAAGCAAAATGGAAGGATGAGGAAAGTGAAGGAGGACTGCACTAAGGTAAAGGAAGCTATTTAGGGATTTTTTTTCCCATTTACAACCCCTTTAACCACTTAAGACCCGGACCTTTAGTCAGCTAAAGGACCCAGCCAGGTTTTGCGATTTGGCACTGCATCGCTTTAACAGACAGTTGCGCGGTCGTGCGACATGGCTCCCAAACAAAATTGGCGTCCTTTTTTTCCCACAAATAGAGCTTTCTTTTGGTGGTATTTGATCACCTCTGCGGTTTTTATTGTTTGCGTAATAAACAAACATAGAGTGACAATTTTGAAAAAAATGCAATATTTTTAACTTTTTGCTATAATAAATATAGCCCTGCCCTGCTGAAGAAGTAGTTTTACGCAACGCGTCCGGGGACAGGAATCACCTTTACAGTCGCTCGTTCATGGTCTGAACCTCATCCTGATGTGATCTTTGTCTGGTCCTATGGTTTTCCTTGATGCCCATGATTTTCTCACCAAATGTGAGTAAGCTGTGTGCTATATGCTGCAATAAATCCTTTATCTTATGGAAGCTCTTAGATGTTTGTTTTTCTTCCCTTCATTTTCGTTTTGATATATACATCATGACTGATGCGTGAGGACCTATTACAACATCTCTTCCCTGGGCTACCTGGTGGATTCTATGCGCAGTTTGACCATCTGGTGAAACAGTGGTCTAAGTTGGAGGTAATAGTAGAATACCCTTGTGGTGGTGGGATCACTTTACACCTTTACCAACATTTTTTCACCTGGTGGATTCTGATAAATCAGACCAATTGGAATATTGGACTAATCGCACTTAATATTATATGGACATTTGTCAAGATATTTATGCATATATGATTTATTGTTGTTTTTTTATCACCCTTCATTTTTTTCCTGTTAACACAGGTCCTTTTGATTAATAGTGCAAGAGAAGTACTATTAATACACATATTATATTTATTGTTTGCGCTGCACTGTTTTCTATGTTGTATATAATAAATATACCCCAAAAATATATATAAAATTTTTTTTCCTCAGTTTAGGCCGATACGTATTCTTCTACCTATTTTTGGTAAAAAAAATCGCAATAAGCGTTTATCGGTTGGTTTGCGCAAAATTTATAGTGTTTACAAAATAGGGGATAGTTTTATTGCATTTTTATAAATTTTTATCTTTTTACTAATTATGGCGGCGATCAGCGATTTTTTTCGTGACTGCGACATTATGGCGGACACTTCGGACAATTTTGACACATTTTTGGGACAATTGTCATTTTCACAGCAAATAATGCATTTAAAATGCATTATTTATTGTGAAAATTACATTTGCAGTTTGGGAGTTAACCACAAGGGGGTGCTGAAGGAGTTATGTGTGACCTAATGTGTAGTTACAACTGTAGGGGGGTGTGGCTGTAGGTGTGACGTCATTGATTGTGTATCCCTATAAACGGGATCACTCGATCGATGACGCCGCCACAGTAAAGAACGGGGAAACCGTGTTTACACACGGCTCTCCCCGTTCTTCAGCTCCGGGGACCAATCGCAGGACTATAGCGGCGATCGGGTCAGCGAATCCCGCGATCCCAGTCCCGGAGCTTCGGACCGGGTCGCAGGAGCGCACCGCGGGCGTGTGCCTGCGACCCGCGGCTGGGTACTTGCACAGCACGTACCTGTACGTGCATGTGCCCAGTCGTGCCATTCTGCCGACTTATATATGTGCAGGAGGCGGTCCTTAAGTGGTTAATAACAGCTGACATCCTTCTGTGTAGAATGGGTTGCAAGGCATGGTGGGTGTAATGCAAGATGAACAGATGGGCGCCAGACACTTTTAGAATGCAAAAAAAGATTTATTAAAAAAAGAGAGAAAGCGGCGCCTTCTAAGCGTAGCAAGCGAGTGTTTATTCAAATAGGAACAAGTAAAAAGTGATGTACTCACAAACGGAGCTACGTGACAGACATCAAAGATAAAAGTTCATCCGTTATGGTCCCAGGGAAGACTGTGGTCACTCGGTGTCCGAAGGTCTGGATACAGCTGGTTCCCTTGCCTCAGTTGGCAGCGTCGGTGGGGGCCGAACGCCCTTGGAACACTCGAACAGATCTCTGCTTACCCCACAGTCACTCACTGTGGTTCTTCACTCAATGAGCTTCCAGTCTCTCTCACTGAACTACAGATCCAATAGCCACTGGATCTCCTGAGCTCTGCCAATGTTAGCACTATGTATCTTCCTCAAGCGCCCACCCCCCCGCTTCCGTGCTGGGTCCCTGGCTTGGCACTCACTGATACTCCACAAGTGTCACCTCTGCTGTCCTGCTGGATCCCTGACTTGGCACTTACTGAAGTTTTCCTATTTCTTCCCCCGTTTCCCAGTTGGCCAGAAGTCTGCTCTTGTACTGGCCTCAGCTTACTTACAGTGGTCTCCGGTAACAAGGTGGATGGTCTCTTAGTGGCAACAGCTTCCCTTCTACCTCCGACCAAGACTGGTTCCCCCGGCCGGCGGAACCGTTACTTCTGGTAACAAGTAGACGTAAACGCATATAGCTGCCATAACCACAATATATTGTTAAACGGTGGACAGTCCTCTTTCCAATAGTAGTGGTTTCCATGGCAGATTCGCCGAAAGATCACTTTTATCGCGGGCCCCCTCCGCCACTTACCGAAGCCTTCGTTAGCAACGGAGACGATAGTGGCCCCCTCCCCTCAGTAACATAGAACCCAGTGAGGGAAAGATGGCCCCCACTTGGCTCCATAACATTTGATGATGGAAACAACATCGAGTGTCACTTCCACCCAATGGTCTAAAAGGGGAATTTTTTTTGCATTTTAGTGTAAATGTCACCCCAGATCTCACATTAAAGAGGTCCTGTCATGCTTTTTCCATTACGAGGGATGTTTACATTCCTTGTAATAGGAATAAAAGTGACCCATTTTTTTAAAAAAAAGGACAGTGTAAAAAAATAAAAATAAACTAAAAATAGTAAAAGAAATAAAAAAAAAATAATAATTCAAGCGGGCCATCCTGCCATTATAAAACCTCTATTATAACAGCTGTGAACCTGTAGTCTTCTATGGGCTGCTTGTGGTTGATGGATGAGCTGCCCATAGAGGTTTATGAATCAGGCGGCGTACACACGGCTGAGGTTCTCGGCAGAAACCAGCGAGAACCTCGCTGGGAGCCGCATTCTGCCGAGAACCTCGGCCGTGTGTATGCTCTCGGCGAGCCCCGCCCGTCGGGAAACCCGTCGAGTAAATAGAGAGTAGGTTCTCTATTTGCTCGACGGCCCGTCGGGATGAATGGCTGGTCGCCTTTCCCGACGGGCGGGTCACAGATTCTGACGGCCGGCCGAGAACCCCGACGGGCGGAACGATGTGTTCTGCCCGTCGAGGTTCTCTGCCGTGTGTACGCCGCATCAGATTAGTGCAGGTGTAGCACTGTGCCAAAAGGCTAATGCCCTGCACACACGATCGGTTTGTCTGATGAAAAAGAACCGATGGATTTTTTCATCAGATATCCGATGAAGCTGACTTTCAGTCTTGCCTACACACTATAGGTTAAAAATCCGATTGTGTCTAACGCAGTGACGTAAAACACAACGACGTGCTGAGAAAAAGGAAGTTCAATGCTTCCAAGCATGTGTGGACTTGATTCTGAGCATGCGTGGATTTTTGATCGATGGATTTCCCCACAGATGATCGTTTTTTCTATCGTTTTTTTTAACCATACAACATTTTTAAAAAAGGTTCTATTTTTTTTCATTGGGACGAACCGATCGTGTGTACAGGGCATCAGAGAAAAGAGGAATCCAACAATGTGGTAGATCTATAGCTCCTCATGGAATGGCCTGCTTTTTTTAAAGTATACCTAGATGTTGCGCAGTGTTAGTCCCTATTTTTAAAAAAATGCACTCAGTCCAAACCGATGAAAACGGACTGAAGTTTCAGTTTCATCGGTTCACAGACTGATGGTCTGATGGTCTGATGTGCGTACACACCATCAGTTCAAAAACCGATTGTATCAGAACACGGTGATGTAAAACACGACGACGTGCAGAAAAAAATGAAGTTCAATGCTTCCGAGCATGCATCGACTTAATTCTGAGCATGCACGGGTTTTGAACCGATGCTTTTGCATATTAACCATCGGTTTTGACCGATCGGTAGGCGTCCATCGATCTGATATTAAAGCAAGTTCTAAATTTTTAGACTGATGAAACTGAACTTCAGTCAGTTTTCATCGGTTTGGACTGATCGTGTGTACAGGGCTGGATTCACATCTATGCATTTTTAGTGCTTTTTGCATTTTGCAGATTTGTACTACAGTCAATTTACCATGGTTTCCTATGGAACAAGTTCTGAAGTGAAAATCTGCAAAGTGCAAAAGGCACTAAAAATGCATAGGTGTAAATCCAGCCTAAAAGTGGACAGAGTAGGAGATAGTCGAACAGATCGGGGTAGGGAATTCCATAGGGTGGGAGGGGCTCTAGAGAAGTTGTGGAGGCAAGCATGGGAGGATGTGACAAGGGAACTAGAGAGCAGGAGTTCTTTGGAGGAACAAAGAGAATAATTTGGTTAGTATATGTAGTAAGAGGAAACTGCAAACAAAGTGGTGTCTGCCCACAGTGTATATAACGACAATGAAAACTCCAGTTGCTATCTTTGCTGTTTAGAAACACCAAAAAGAAGATGCTTTGTTGGATTTCTGCATGTTTGTTAGCTTCCCTACTGCTTCCAAATGGTAAGTTTGACCTATGCGTTACTAACATTTTTTTTTATTAGGAAGATTATAAAATAAAATAACATCATTGAATATATTGGGAATAGTTAAAGTTAACAACAAAAAACATTTAGAAATAAAAAGAAGAAAGTAAGGGAAAAAATAAGAAAGTAGCAGAAGAGGTGGATTAAAGCGGAGTTCCACCCAAAAATGGAACTTCCCCTTAATCCACTCCCC
Organism: Rana kukunoris; assembly: GCA_029574335.1. NCBI lineage: Eukaryota > Metazoa > Chordata > Amphibia > Anura > Ranidae > Rana > Rana kukunoris. The sequence continues at coordinate 78,426,162 of CM056049.1, forward strand.
TCCCCCTTACATGCCACATTTGGCATGTAATTTTTTTTTGGGGGGGGGGGGAGTGGGGGCTTTAGTAGGAGTGGGACTTCCTGTCCCACTTCCTGCTTCCGCCGAGGGGCTGGTAAGGCGATTAGGCTCAATCCCCTTTATAGCAGTCCCTCCCGTAGGCGATTGTCTAGGACACTGACAGGTCCTAGACGATCGCCTGTCCTATCAGCGGCGGGACGCTCATGGGCAGTGGGTGCCTGGCTGTGAAGCCGAAGGCTGTCACGGCTGGATGCCCACAGTCGAAATGAAGACGCCAGCCGGGGAGGGGGGAGAGGAGCGGAGCCCCGGTCGGCGCGTCGCTAGAATGTGGAGAAGGTAAGTGTCTGTTTATTAAAAGCCAGCAGCTACACTTTTTTGTAGCTGCTGACTTTTAATAAACATTACATTTGGGTGGAACACCCCTTTAAGATATGCAGGATTTTATATGAATGGTGGATAAATCGGGTAAAGAATTCTCAATATTAAGTGTGTTGGTAAAGTCAAGAGATGGAGACCAGATTTGTGAAAAGTTAGAATGGTTATCAAGTAGGATAGATGTTAATTTTTCATGAACCATGGTGCCCATAATTCTCTTACATTCAGGGATGGAGTTCTCCATGCTTTAGCAATAGTTTGTGGTTTGGCCAAAAAAATAAAAGATCAATTTTCTCTCAGGTGTTCTAAAGCTCAGATGTGGTTTATGTACTATGGTATACTTCCCAACTTTTTGAGCTGGAAACGAGAGACACCTATTAGAAAAGCATGTCAGCATATGACACACTTCTGCCATGCCCCCTTAGAGGAAACTTATAAAAATAAATATTAGTTAAACCTACAAAGGACTTTATTCTACCACTACTATTCCTTTGTACTGGCTTTTGAAATTTACAAATGCAGCAATTTAGACATTGGATGAAAGGTTTAGCACTGGGCAACTCTTTTTGACAGATAAAAAGTGCATTTTATATACAACTATATAGATCAGACCAAAATGAGGGAAAATGAGAAGGGAAGAGGGACAGAGGGACATTGTTCCAAATCAGGGACTGTCCCTCGAAATCAGGAACAGTTGGCAGCTATGGTAAGGGTAAGTTAGACGTATGAAAGAGAAATTAGTACAGACCAGACTCATAAGTGTAGCAAATAATGTTTGTATTTTGTAAAACACCACCTAAATTTGAGGATATTTACTATAGCAAAAAAAGTAAAAAAAATACTGAGGGAAAAAAACATAAATTGCAGCCTCACTGTGCCTATAAATTGCAGCCACTGTGCCCGTCAAATGCAGCCACTGTGCCCATCATATGCAGCCACTGTGCCCCATCAAATACAGCCACTGTGCCCCATCAAATACAGCCACTGTGTCCCATCAATTGCAGCCACTGTGTCCCATCAAATGCAGCAATTTTGTCCCATCAAATGCAGCCACTGTGTCCCATCAAATGCAGCCACTGTACCATACATTTCAGCCTCTGTGCCCATCAAATGCAGCCAATGTGCCCCATCAAATCCAGCCACTGTGCCCATCAAATCCAGCCACGGTGCCCCATCAAATGCAGCCACGGTGCCCCATCAAATGCAGCCACGGTGCCCCATCAAATGCAGCCACGGTGCCCCATCAAATGCAGCCAGTGTGCCCCATCAAATGTAGCCACTGTTCCCCGTCAAATTCAGCCACTGTGCCCCATCAAATGCAGCCACTGTGCCCCATTGAATGCAGCAACTGTGCCCATCAAATGCAATATCAAATCTGCAAGTAACTATAAGTAGTCTATGCTCGCGAGCTCCCCATAGTGGGCAATTTATTTAAGTACCGTTGCTGATAATCTCAATTAGGCCTGGCCCAGATAACTCCAGAATGTTCCTCAGTGGTGAAGTCTATTGTAGATGCGTTAGTGCACTTATTTGTAATCCAAAGGGTTCTCTAATCAATGAAATAATGTAGAACAATATAGAACAGTAACTTCAATTGTGCAAAGTATCTGTGCACTCCTTCCTGGGAATTTACTTCCATCAGCAGTCACTTTATAACTAAATTAGGCTTGAGGCCTATACACACGTAACTGTATTGAACTAAACTAGTGCTGTGACACACTTATTGCTTCTCCCGGTATTATTGTCTATTAATCTCACAATATCAATCCCCAAAGCAGTGTGGAACTTAAGCCTATTTGTAACTCAGTTCAGCTTAATGAAGTTTTCTCCGAGGAACTACAAGTTCCAACAACACTGTGGTAGTACGTCTAAGTGTCAGGCCTCGTACACACGATCAAATCTGTCCGCTGGAAACGGTCTGCTGGACCGTTTCAGCAGACAGATTTGATCGTGTGTACGGCCGAGCCGACGGATTTGGCCACCCGACAGATTTCAAAGCATGCTTTGAAATCTATCGGGTGGGAATCAGTCCGCCCGACATGTCTGCTGGTTAGTACACTTACCAGCAGACATGTTGTCCCGCACCGCTGCCGAATGGATTCGGCGCATGCGCGGAAGTGTTTTACTTCCTGGTGCGGTGACGTGGCGGCGTCAACGTCACCGCCACGTCACCGACACGTCAGCGCGCCGTCTGCTGGCGGGGATTTTGGTTTGCTCGTGTGTACACGCGAGCAAACCAAAATCCCAGCAGACAGATTTGTTCAAATCTGTCGGACAGAGGCCTAAGGCCTCGTACACACGATCAAATCTGTCCGCTGGAAACGGTCCGCTGGACAGTTTCAGCAGACAGATTCGATCGTGTGTACGGCCGAGCCGACGGATTTGGCCACCTGACAGATTTCAAAGCATGCTTTGAAATCTATCGGGTGGGAATCCGTCCGCCCGATATGTCTGCTGGTTAGTACACTTACCAGCAGACATGTCGTCCACCGCCGCCGCACCGCCACCAAATGGATTCGGCGCATGCGCGGAAGTGTTTTACTTCCTGGTGCGGTGACGTGGCGGCGTCACCGCCACGTCACCGACACGTCAGCGCGCTCTCTGCTGGCGGGGATTTTGGTTTGCTCGTGTGTACACGCGAGCAAACCAAAATCCCAGCTGACAGATTTGTTCAAATCTGTCGGACGGACAGATTTGAACAAATCTGTCTGCTCGTGTGTACAAGGCCTAAGAGTGTATCAAGCAACTGTGGGCGGCTGCCCTGCTCATCACACTGGGCCTGGAAAAACTGGAAACCTCTGCTCCGGCTGTCCCTGGAACCTGCTTTCATTCAGCACAAGCACGCCGCTTAGGCTCACATGATCATGGCTGGAACACGCAGATGTCTCTGGATCCTTCTTGATCCTGTCCCTCTGTCTCTTCAGCTCAGGGATTGACACGGGATTGCTGAATGTTCTTCCCCACAGTTTTTTCGGCCCCGATCTCTGGACCGCCTCCTCACAGCTCCCTGTAGGCAGGCCACACATCCAGAAGAGACCCAAGATGGCCACCACAGGGTCTTTTATCTCCTACCCAGCATGCACTTCAGCCCTGAGGGTTCATGGGTAGGTTATTTTCATAATATCTCACCATGTTCTTGAAAAATGAAAATAAATTAAGTCCATTTCACGTCTTTGCCACTAAATGGTGCCAAATACCAATTTATAACATTAGTCATGGATTAACACTAGTTTATCATTTAAGAAGCAAACATGCCTTATTGATTGATATACTGCATGCATAAAGTATTTTTTCAGTTTTATAGAATCTTCGCTGAGACTGATCTGCTCCTTCTCCGTTAGTTTGTCCCCCTACTCACAATGGGTTCCCAAAATATGGTCCGGTTTGTAGCATTTTTTGCGCAACTGATCATGCTATCTGTTCTCCTTACGGATAGGGCTCCCTATGTGAGTTTTGGACGATTTTGTCCACATTATATTTTTTCTTGGTCAGCTGGTGCCTGTCACCCTGACCCCCTATGCTATAGAAAATGTTTTTCCAAGTTATCTTATATTAGAAGGTCAACCATAGTGAATCCAGAGTCAATTTTGATATATTTTATAACAGCCTACACAAGTGACAATTTGCACGGTATCATAAAAAAGAATAATTCGATCTCTCTCAAAGATCATATATGGATCAGTATGTTATCTTTGACGATGATGGTGGTGATTCAGTATCTTTTTGTACATGTGCTGTGCCCTGGGCCTCGTGAGCTTACTCCATCACCGATAGCTACTACAGTTACCCATTACCTGTTCAATGGGACTTAGGGTGGTGTCTCACAATGCTCAGGGCATTAACTCCCCTCAAAAAAGAAGAAAGGCTTTCCGTCACTACAAGAGGTTGGGTGCTGACATTGTCATGTTGCAGGAAACTCATTTTGCAACAGATAAACATCCCAGATTTTTCGACAAATGTTATAGCCAATTCTATTGCACAACGTTTAACACTAAATCCAGGGGTGTAGCAATTTTTGTAAGAAATCCGGTAGTATTCGACATCCACAGTATTTTTAAAGACCCAGACAGTCGATATTTGATCTTAAAAGGTACAATAAAGGGACGCTCACTTACCATTGCTTCAGTATATGCCCCTAATGATGCACAAACAAGCTTCTTTTCAAAATTCTTTGATACCTTAGACAGATTTCACTCCACACATTTAATTGTAGGGGGTGATTTTAACCTAGCTGCACATTCAGCATTAGATAGAAGCAGAGTGGTTTCATCCTCTAAAGCATTCCCTAAATCTTTAAATAGATCATTATACAACCACCAACTGGTAGACACATGGAGAGCTCACAATGTAGGTACTAAAGCTTACACATTCTACTCCCACCCACACGATAGCTATGCACGGCTGGATTACATTTTTTGTACCCCAATCTTATTGGCCAACTCCTCAAAAGCAGAGATCCATCCATGTCCCTGGTCAGACCACCATATAGTTTCCTTCAACACCTCACATATAGATTAGCTGCAGTTATTTCCCCCTTAATAAATCCAGATCAAACAGGATTCATCACGAACAGACAAATAACGGATAACATAAGACTGACTACAAACATTATTCAAGACTCCAACTTACACTCTAAACCCACACTCTTACTCAGTCTCGACATCCACAAATCCTTCGACAGCATCAGCTGGTCATACTTAGACACATTACTCCCTAGATACGGCATAAATAGCGAATTCTTACATGGATTTAATGCCCTTTATCATGACCCCCAAACACGTATTAAACTTCCCGTCAATAATTCTGACTTTTTCCCTCTGTGCAGGGGCACCAGGCAGTGTTGCCCATTCTCCCCACTCCTTTTTGCCTTGGCAATTGAACCCCTTGCCTGCACGATCAGAAACAATATAGATATCAAGGGTTACACTAAAGGGTCCAAGGAATACAAACTAAGCCTCTACGCAGATGACGTCCTTCTCTTTTTAACAAATCCCCTTATCTCTTTACCAAATCTGACCAAGACACTAGACACCTTTCATGATCTGTCTGGCTTAAGTGTAAACCTATCCAAATGCTCAGCCTTACCCATCAACATTCCACCAACCTTAATTACAACACTTAAAAACTATTTTCCATTCACTTGGTGTACGGATTTATTTAGATACTTGGGGATACGTATCACCCCCTTATACAAACCACTATTCCATGCAAATTACCCACCATTATTTAATAACATCAAAAATACAATAAAACTATGGTCTTCATACCAAATATCTTTTTCGGGAAGAATAGTGGCCATGAAAATGGTCTTACTTCCCAAACTTTTGTTCCTCTTTAGAGCCCTTCCTCTTACATTGCCCAAAAACAAGTTAGATTCACTCCAAAGGGAAATTAATAAATTCATTTGGCAAAACAAAAAAACAAGACTTAGCTACTCCCTAATGTTTAGGCCCCAACTGAAAGGAGGGCTAAGTATCCCAAATTTATGGCTGTATTATCTGTCAGCCAGACTTACTCAAATTGTACAGTGGTATGCCCCAGCCTCTCAAATACCATGGCTCCAGTTCCAAGAGCAATCAGTCCCCCCTTACTACCTACATCTTGGCATCCTTCCTAGGAGACCCTCATTTCACCTTCTTAGATAATCGCCAAAACTCATTGTCAATATGGAAACTACACAATCTAACAAATCTAAAATCACTCACCCATAACAATACATTTTACTCTTTCACAGAACTACAAACGAAATATGACCTTGCACACACAGAATATGAAAATTATGAAAAGATAAAGCTCTTTTACTCTTTTACCACTCACTCACTCTAAAATATCCCTTTCTCACTATTCGAACAGATTTGTATTTCCTCCCCTCGTGACAAAGGTTTAATATCCAAATTCTATAAAAATCTAAACGAGTTCAACATGCCTGAAAAAACACACCCCATGCTACAATGAGAATCAGACTTAAACGTTTCATTCTCCCCCGAACAATGGGATACCATATTCGAAAATCTACACAGATGTACCAAAACTACCACCATCAGAGAATCTGCCACTAAACTGCTTTACAGATGGTATCTCACCCCGCCAAACTTAATTTATTTTACCCATCAACTTCTCCGCTCTGTTTCAGGGGTTGTCCTACACACGGGACACTATTACATATATTTTGGGAATGCTCCCACCTTAAACCCATCTGGCACAATGCAAGTCTTATGATTGATCGAATCTCAGGCAGAAAGATCCCATTAACACCTCAAATGTGCCTTCTATTTACCCCCATACAAGAGATACCAATAGCAAGTTCCAGATTAATCCACACTCTTCTTAGCTCTATTCACTGGGCCATAGCTTTTAATTGGCGTTCAACCATAGTACCATGGCCTCAAATACGTAACTGTATGGAAAATATCAAATTATCAGAAAGAATACATCACACGCTATATGACACTATGCATATATTCCCAAAAAAATGGTCTTTGTGGGAAACCTCGCTACTGACATAATATCCATTACAGGTATTTAGCACATGCACCATTTTTTTTTCTTTTTCCACGGAGATCGTATAGATCTATAAATCAAATGTATGCATTTTCTCATGTGATATATCTTTACTTGTATACAATGTATAATGTAAATGACTCTCTCACTTGTTCATTTTTTACCACTGTTAAATGCTTATACTATGACCTTATCCATTAAAAAAAATCGTTTGTAAACAAAAAAAAAAAAGAAGCAAACATGCCCTCACTACATACCAAAAATATGTAGAAGAATAGATATTGGCCTAAACTGAGGAAGAAAGCTGTTTTTAAAAAAAAAAATTGGGATATTTATTATAGCAAAAAGTCAAAAAAATATTGTTTATGAAAAAATATATTGTCGCTCTTTTTTTGTTTATAACGCAAAAAAATAAAAATGCAGAGGTAATCAATTACCACCAAAAGAAAGCTCTATTTGTGGGGAAAAAAGTATGTCAATTTTGTTTGGGTACAGTGTCACAAGACCATGCAAATGTCACTTAAAACAATGCAGCGCCAGATCGCAAAAAGTGGCCTGGTCATTAAGCAGACAAATCTTCCGGTCTTTAAATGGTTAAAACTGCTAGCTACTGTAACATGTTGTTGGATCCCAGCAATAAAGATAAAAATAATTGAAAAAAACGGCGTGAGTTCCCTCCCAGTCCCTTACTAGGCCCGTTGGGCCTGGTATAAATATAAAGGGGATCCCCATGCCAAAATGAAAAAAAAATGTCGTGGGGGTCCCCTCCAAATCCATACCAGGCCCTTCAGGTCTGGTATGGATTTTAAGGGGAACACTGCCCCAAGATGAAAAACAATTTGAGCACACAACTTGGTAAGCTGCAGGAAAAGGGGGATGAGAGAGAGCCCCCCTCCTGAACCATACCAGGCCATATGCCCCCCCAAAACACCTTGTTCCCATGTTGTTGGGGACAAGGGCTCTTACCCACAACCCTTGCCCGGCGGTCGTGAGGGTCTGCAGGTGGGGGGGCTTATCGGAATCTGGAAGCCCCCAGATCTCGGCCCGCCCTATGTGAATGGGTATCGGGTACATTGTACCCCTACTCATTCACCCAAAAAAGTTCAATAAAGTAAAAAGGACATGAGACAGTTTTGGAAAAGTCCTTTATTGAAAACAAAAGTGTTTCGGGATGTCCATTCATCTTCAATTACAGCATCGAACATCCCATGGGAGGCGTACCCGCGACTGCTGTGTTTTTGCTTTGACAGCTGTTATATAGGCAAGGGCGGGCCACCCCCTTCTAACATCATGTGACGTTAGAGGGGGCGGGGTCACCAGTTTGCGTCACCTCAACTATATAACAGCTTACTTACCTAGGCCCGATGCTTCCAGTGACAGGGTGAACACACCAGCTCCAGTTGGTGTCTCGGGTCCTCATTTGATTAATTGTCAATCAAATCCAATGATGCGAGGGTAAACGCATCTTCCTTGGGGCTCTCGATGCAGGGATGAGCCAGGAGCGCTGTCAGGGGACCTTAGGTGGTGCAGAGAAGGTAAGTATGACATGTTTGTTATTTTATTAAAAAAATTTACTGGCCACCAAGTAGACCAAATGTTACTGGCCACCAAGTAGACCAAATGTTACTGGCCACCAAGTAGACCAAATGTTACTGGCCACCAAGTAGACCAAATGTTACTGGCCACCAAGTAGACCAAATGTTACTGGCCACCAAGTAGACCAAATGTTACTGGCCACCAAGTAGACGATAGATAGATAGATAGATAGATAGATAGATAGATAGATAGATAGATAGATAGATAGATAGATAGATAGATAGATAGATAGATAGATAGATAGATAGATAGATAGATTGATTTTAAGGTGACCATGTTTCTGACAGATTTATTTACAATGCTTTTGATTGTTTTTTGTTTTCCTCATAATGTGTTCCTATTATTGTACAGGTGAGTGCAGTCACATCATTGGAGGACGGGAAGCTGCTCCTCACTCTAGACCATATATGGCTCTACTGGATACAAATGGAGAGCAATGTGCTGGAACATTAATAAAAGCTGACTGGGTGTTAACTGCAGCTCACTGTGAAGTGTAAGTAAATATCAGATGCTCTGTGCTTATTAAAACTTGTATAATTGTTTCTTAAATTTGAACCCTAGAAAACAAAAAGTATCCCTTGCATCCCTTCTCTCCCCTCCACTCTGGCAGTGGACTGGGCTGTCCCTCGACATCCTCATGTCCCTGCATGGAACCTGATGAAGTCCAAGCAAGCACCTTAGAGCACTGGAGTGCAGGAGAGAAGCTGCAGGAACTGGTCTAGCATCAGGGAGGAGCCTGCGGAAGCAAGATATTCTACCTGGGAATTAGGTTATGGTTGTTATATGTATTTTAACATTTTATATAATAAATGTGAATCAATTTAAGCATTTGCAGTGCTGCTAGTTGTAAGCTGCAAGGTGTGTAATGTAGTCCAACCGATTCTCTGCCAGACAGTACAACAGGTTGGTGACTGTTATCTTCTGCAGTTTTTCTATGCCATTATGTACTAGTATGGACAGCATATTAGCACATGGAAGGCTTATCAATCGACTCCCCCAAGTGATGCAGTGTCGGGGCTCTTGTTGGACGCGGGTACCTCCATCTCCACTCTCCGGGATGCTTGATTAGTTATATTTACACTTTAAATAGTGCTTTTTTTAGTCTACCTGTTGAACGTTAAATTGCTTGAAGGAAGCCAAACATTCTCTCCAAATTCCAAATGCATGTGACTAGACATGAAAGAAAGAATTCAACAACAATTTAGAGAAGGAAAACTCTAAATGTTCTCACTATACGTAACTGAAATTCATAAAAAGCACAAATAAACTGAAATAAAAAAAAACCAATTCAGTGCTTTTTAAAAATACTAAAAAGTTTTATACCCCTAAAACATGTGTGTGCATTTCCTTCATATGGATATAGATTAACTGATGAGCAAAGTGTTGCACATTTTGTGGACTGTGGTGTGTGAAAATAACATCTTATTAAAGCTACAAATTGTGCAATAAAAGTAAACTTTTCGGATTTTCGTTCTTATTTTTAGAGCTGAAATAACAAATTTCGATCATAACAAATGACCCGAAAAATGTCAAAAACTAATGAAACAAAAAGGAAAACAAATTTTTCTGCAGTACACATGTCTACAGTAGTGCTCTATTGCCTTTTTCTACTTGTTTAATTTGTTTGTCTTTCTTTTTGTTTCATTCGTTTTGTTTTTTACATTTTTCGGGTCATTTGTTATAATCGAAATGAGTTATTTCAGCTCTGAAATTAAGAACGAAAATCCGAAAATTCTAAATAATAACTAACTAATAATAACCAACTATTAAATTATAGGTATTGGAATTTCCCTTAAAAATGTTGCTGTTAGTGAAAGCAACGAATACAACTTTTTAGTTAGCAATTATCTGAACGAATGCAGCATCTAAAGAAATGGAACTTAACAAAGGAATAATAATTATAGCACTACCCCCGAAGGAGCTGCTGGTTTAGATTTGGGCCTGCCATTACCTTACTGTTCCGTGAACTTGTCTCAGGGGGTTCTCCTTGAAGAAGTGGTTAACCACTTAAGACCTTTAGGCAGGTAAAGAACCTGGCCAGTTTTTGCGATTCGGCACTGCATCGCTTTAACTGAAAATTGCGCAGTTGTGCGACGTGGTTTCCAAACAAAATTGGCCTCCTTTTTTTCCCACAAATAGAGCTTTCCTTTAGTGGTATTTGATCACCTCTGTGGTTTAAATTTTTTGCGCTATAAACAAAAATAGACCGTCAATTTTGAAAAAAATGCAATATTTTTTACTTTGTGTTATAATAAATATCCCCCAAAAACATATAATTTTTTTTCCCTCAGTTTAGGCCGATACGTATTCTTCTACATATTTTTGGTAAAAAAATCGTAATAAGCGTTTATCAAAATTTATAGCGTTTACAAAATAGTTTTATTGCGATTTTATAAAAAAATATGTTTTACTACTAATGGTGGCGATCAGCGATTTTTTACGTGACTGCGACAATCTGGCGGACACTTCGGACAATTTTGACACATTTTTGGGACCATTGTCATTTTCACAGCAAAAAATGCATTAAAAATGCATTGTTTACTGTGAAAATAACAATTGCATTTTTAGAGTTAACCACAAGGGGGCGCTGAAGGGGTTAAGTGCGACCTCATCTGTGTTTCTAACTGTAGGGGTGCGTGGCTGTAGGTGTGACGTCATTTATTGTGTTTCCCTATATTAGGGAACACACGATTAATGACGGCGCCACAGTAAAGAAGGGGGAAGCCGTGTTTACACACAGCTCTCCCCGTTCTTCAGCTCCGGAGACCGATCACGGGACTCCAGTGGCGATCAGGTCCCTCATTTGGTTCATTCAATTTCTAAATGGCTACATTTATACATTTGAAACGCCAGTATAAAAGTATTAAATAAATGGTAAATGGTAAAAAAAAAAGCATTTGTCGGTTTATTTAATCTTTTTTATATAATTCTCCTTAAATAGGGTGTGGCAGGGGGTGTGTCCTATACCAAAATACTTTTACCTCATTCCTTTCACAAAAAGTTGGGAGGTATGTGTGCTGTGATGTCTGGTGGAGTGTGGATAGCAATACTGCACCTCATTTTAAATATGTCCCTTAGGTGCTGATTTGAAAACATCTAATACATGTGTGTTTTAGAAAAGAAGCATTTTGTAGTCGTTTTTCATGAAGATGTGTGTACATGGTTAAAAATTGGTAAGTTTGGCAGATGGACTTTATAGGCATAACACGGTTGAGTAGATAAAAAAAATCTATGTTTTATTAAAAGTAGGGTTGTCCCGATACCACTTTTTTAGGACCGAGTACAAGTACCGATACTTTTTTTTCAAGTAGTCGCCTATACCGAACACCAAAACTTTTTTTTAAATGTGTCCCCAAACGCAGCCATGTCCCCCACATATGCAGCCATGTCCCCTACATATGCAGCCATGTCCCTCCAGCCATGTCCCCCACATATGCAGCCATGTCCCTCCAGCCATGTCCCTCACATATGCAGCCATGTCCCCCACATATGCAGCCATGTCCCTCCAGCCATGTCCCCCACATATGTAGCCATGTCCCCCACATATGCAGCCATGTCCCTTCAGCCATGTCACTCCAGCCATGCCCCCCCCCCTATACAAAACCTGCCGAAAGCCGCCGCCGCTGCACGGAGATCACAGCATTCATTTGAATAGCTGTTTTGCCCGCGTGTATAGACACTCCCCCTTGCTCGGGATTGGACAGATCACGATCACCCATCCAATCCCGAGCAAGGGGGAGTGTCTATACGCAGCGGGAACACTACAGCTATTTAAATGAAAGCTGTGATGTTCCCGCACGCCGTTTAACCCATGCGGGTACAAGTACTCCTGCAAATACTCGGTATCGGTCCCGATACCGATACTGGTATCGGTATCGGGACAACCCTAATTAAAAGGATATACAATACAAAATAAAAAATAAAGAATTACATTAACAATTCATAAAAACATAAACCTTAGAATGTAGGTAACACACCACCTAGAAAAAACATATATAAAAAAATTATAGTATACTGAAGACAAGGAAACAAGGTCACTTCCTGTGATAAAGTATACTAATGAGGACCTCCTCATTAGTATACTTTATCACAGGAAGTGACCTTGTTTCCTTGTCTTCAGTATACTATAATTTTTTTATATATGTTTTTTCTAGGTGGTGTGTTACCTACATTCTAAGGTTTATGTTTTTATGAATTGTTAATGTAATTCTTTATTTTTTATTTTGTATTGTATATCCTTTTAATTAGGGTTGTCCCGATAAGTCGCTATGAGCTTGCCACATCTTACCACTGGGATGTTTGCCCATTCCTTCATGCAAAACTGCTCCAGCTCCTTCAAGTTGGATGGTTTGTGCTTGTGAACAGCAATCTTTAAGTCTGACCACAGATTTTCTATTGGTTTGAGGTCTGAGCTTTGACTAGGCCATTCCAATAGATGGCCTAGTCATGTTTCCCCTTAAACCACTCCAGTGTTGCTTTAGCAGTGTGTTTGGGTTCATTGTCCTGCTGGAATGACCTCCATCCTAGCCTAAAATTACACACAGAGTGGTAGAGGTTTGGCTTAAGAATATCCCTGTATTTAGGCACCATCTATCTTTCCCTCAACTCTGATCAGTTTCCCAGTCCCGACTGCTGAAAATGGTGTTCTTTGGGTGATGTGATTTGTTGGGTTTGTGCCAGATATAGCATTTTCTTTGATGGCCAAAAAGTTACATTTTTGTCTCATCAGACCAGAGCACCTTTCTCTATACATTTTGGTAGTCTCCCACATGCCTTTTCAGAAACTCAAAATGTGCCATTTTGTTTTTTGCTGAAAGTAATGGCTTTCTTCTGGCCACAAAGCCCAAATCTTTGGAGCATACGGCTTATTGTCGTTCTATGAACAGATATTCCAGTCTCTGCTGTGGAACTCTGCAGCTCCTCCAGGGTTAACTTGGGTCTCTGTGCCGCCTCTTTGATTAATTCCCTCCTTTCCCAGTCCGTGAGTTTTGGTGTGCGGCTGTCTCTTGGCAGGAGGGACAGGTTATTATCAAGAGCGGTGTGTCGCATACTGCTTAACTGATAAACCATGTTTAGTCAGAGTGAATCTTACATTGTATATGTATATATGTATTGTCTGTATACAGTGCCTTGCAAAAGTATTCAACCCCCCCTGGCTTTTTACCTATTGTGTTAAATTAAAGCCTTTAGTTCAATGTTTTTTTAATATGAATTATATGTGATGGATCAGAACATAACAGTCTAAGTTGGTGAAGTAAAATTGGAAAAATATATACTGTACATAAAACTATTTTTCAGAGATAATTTTTTTTATAAGTGGCATATATTCACCCCCTTTTTTTATGAAGCCCATAAGCTCTGGTGCAACCAATTACCTTCAGAAGTCACATAATTAGTGAAATGATTTCCACCTGTGTGCAAGTGTCACATGATCTGTCATTACATATACACACCTTTTTGAAAGGCCCCAGAGGCTTCAACAGCTAAGCAGGAGGGACCACTAACCAAACACTGTCATGAAGACCAATGAACTCTCTAAACAAGTAAGGGACAATGTTTTTGAAAAGTACAAGCCATGGTTAGGTTATAAAAAAATATCCAAATCTTTGATGATCCCTAGGAGCACCATCAAATCTATCATAATCAAATGGAAAGAACATGGCACAACAGCAAACCTGCCAAGAGACAGCCGCACACCAAAACTCACGGACTGGGAAAGGAGGGAATTCATCAAAGAGGCGGCACAGAGACCCAAGTTAACCCTGGAGGAGCTGCAGAGTTCCACAGCAGAGACTGGAATATCTGTTCATAGAACGACAATAAGCCGTATGCTCCAAAGATTTGGGCTTTGTGGCCAGAAGAAAGCCATTACTTTCAGCAAAAAACAAAATGGCACATTTTGAGTTTCTGAAAAGGCATGTGGGAGACTACCAAAATGTATAGAGAAAGGTGCTCTGGTCTGATGAGACAAAAATGTAACTTTTTGGCCATCAAAGAAAATGCTATATCTGGCACAAACCCAACAAATCACATCACCCTAAGAACACCATTTTCAGCAGTCGGGACTGGGAAACTGATCAGAGTTGAGGGAAAGATAGATGGTGCCTAAATACAGGGATATTCTTGAGTCAAACCTCTACCACTCTGTGTGTAATTTGAGGCTAGGATGGAGGTCATTCCAGCAGGACAATGAACACAAACACACTGCTAAAGCAACACTGGAGTGGTTTAAGGGGAAACATGACTAGGCCATCTATTGGAATGGCCTAGTCAAAGCTCAGACCTCAAACCAATAGAAAATCTGTGGTCAGACTTAAAGATTGCTGTTCACAAGCACAAACCATCCAACTTGAAGGAGCTGGAGCAGTTTTGCATGAAGGAATGGGCAAACATCCCAGTGGTAAGATGTGACAAGCTCATAGCGACTTATCCATAGCAACTTGGAGCTGTGATAGCCGCAAAAGGTGGCTTGACAAAGTGTTGACTTTAGGGGGGTGAATAGTTATGCACATTGATTTTTTCTGTTATTTTGTCCTATTTGTTGTTTGCTTCACAATAAAAAAACACATCTTCAAAGTTGTGGGCATGTTCTGTAAATTAAATGATGCAAATCCTCAAACAATCCATGTTAATTGCAGGTTGTGAGGCAACAAAGCACAAAAAATGGCAAGGGGGTGAATACTTTTGCAAGGCACTGTATGCAGTAAAGCATGCTTGTAGGGATGAGTCCGATATTCGAGTCGGAAGCAAGTTTGACTCGAAAATCATGTGTTCGCTGAATAGCGAACAATTTGTGGTGTTCGTGGCAAATTCGAAAGCTGCGAAACACCATTTAATAGTCTATGGGAGAAATCAAAAGTGCTAACTTTAAAGATTTATATGCATGGTATTGTCTAAAATGGCCGTTTTTTTTTGGGAGCAGTGAAAGTGAAAGTGAAATTTCGTATCTGGGGGGGTGTATATAGTATGCCTGTAAAGTGGCAAATGTTTCCCATGTTTAGAACAGTCCATGCAGCAAAATGCCATTTCTTTTTTTTTTTTTTTTAAATAGTGTTTATTTAAAAGGTTTTATAAAAGACAGAACAAGGTTATTACAGAAAAGTATTATATAGAAACAGTACATAAACTTAATACACAATACTGAGCCAAGGTAAATATACCAGCCAGATAACCATTCGTAATCATAAAGGAACAACTAGACAAGTTGGATACAACCTTACATAAGGAAGGACAAGAGAATCGCAGAGGCAGCTGTCAATAACACCTTGAGACCTTGGCAAGGGAATATGTAATTCGAGGAGAGTGGAAGAAAACAAAGCGGGAGGGAGAGGAAGGGAAGGGATGAAAGGAGATGAAAGAATAGGGGTAAGGGCATGATGGGGAGGGAGACAGGGGGGAATACAATCTGATCTCACATGGAAGCCTGTGATGCTTAGCAGTATAAGGTACATATAGTTATCATAAACATAACAAAACAGAACAGGTAATTGTTATATACAATTCCGACCAAAGGAGGGACAGGGATCTCAAGGCCCAACCTTGTACCATAGGGTCCAAATGGACCAATTGGAGTCAAATTTCACTCTATTACCTCGTCTTTCCGCTAGCAAAGATTCATGAACATAGTTAGATTGAACAATTTTTAGGACCTCTGAGACATTAGGGGCTTTGTCTTCCTTCCAATGTCGAGTTATCAAGGATCTAGCAGCCAGGAGAATGTGCTTCACCACTACTCTAAAGTTAGGCGGGAAAATTTCAATCCCCAAATGTAATAATCGCCAGACTAGGGCTGGGGCGCGTCAACATACCAGTGATCCTAGAAATCTGTGAAAAGATCGAGTTCCAGAAGCTAGTGAGCAATATGCCATTTCTAAAGGAAAAAAAGTATTTTAAAACTGCTTGTGGCTATAATGAATTGTTGGGTCCTGCAATACAGATAAAAGTCATTGAAAAAAACAGCATGGGTTCCCCCCTCAGTCCATTACCAGGCCCTTTTGGTCTGGTGTGAATGTTAATGGGAACCCTAAACCAAAATTGAAAAAAATAATTGTGTAGGGGTCCCCCCAAATTCAATACCAGGCCCTTCAGGTCTGGTATGGATATTAAGGGGAACATGGCACCAATTTTTTTTATGGTGTAGGGGTCCTCCTCAAAATCCATACCAGACCCTTATCCAAGCATGCAACCTGGCAGGACACAGGAATAGAAGGGGGACAAGAGAACCTTACCCCCCGAAACTGTACCGGGCCACATGCCCTCAACATGGGGGGGGTGCTTCGGAGTCACCCCCAAAGCAACCTTTCCCCATATTGATGGGGACAAGGGCCTCATCCCCGCAACTCTTGCCCAGTGGTTGCGGGGGTCTTATCAGAATCTGGAAGCCCCTTTGAACAAGGGGACCCCCAGATCCCATCCCCTCTATGTGAATTGGTAACGGGCTACATTGTACCCCTACCATTTCACCAAAAAAGAGTGTAAAGAAAATAATAAAACACAAGAGCCAGATGGGAAAAAGTCCTTTATTAAAAAATAAAAAAGTCCAGCGATGTAATCCATTCTTGACCCGACAATACCAATAAACGGTGATGTCATGGCGGAAGTGTATGGGTGACCCTGTCCCATCTGATGCCACGGGGAAATGCAACGGGGCCGCCCGGTGAGTATACGGGTGACCGCGCCCCTGCATCATTCGACGGGAACCTCCTATGGAGGAAGTAGCACCCTTTTTTTTTTGTTTTCCGTATAGTCGGGTCGAGAATGGACTACATCGCTGGACTTTTTTTATTTTCTAATAAAGGACTTGTCCCGAGCTGACTCTAGACTTTTTTGTAATGAAATGGTAGGGGTACAATGTACCCGTTACCAATTCACATAGGGATCCAGCGATAGGATCTGGGGGTCCCCTTGTTACATAGTTAGTCAGGTTGAAAAGAGACACAAGTCCATGCAGTTCAACCATAAAAAAATAAAATAAAATATTAGCCCCCCGCCTGCAGACCCCCACAAACTACCGGGCAAGGGTTGTGGGGATGAAGCCCTTGTCCCCATCAACATGGAGTCACCCCCAAAGCAGGCCACATGCTGAGGGCATGTGACCTGGTATGGTTCAGGAGGGAGGGCGCTCTCTTTGCCCCCCCCCCTCTTTTCCTGCGGCCTGCTAGGTTGCATGCTTGAATAAGGGTCTGTTATGGATTTTTGGGGGGACCCCATTCCATTTTTTTTTTTGCCTGGGGTTTCCCTTAAAATCCATACCAGACCTAAAGGGCCCCTACCCCAAAATAAAAAAAATGGCGCAGGGATATCCTGAAGGGCCTGGTATGGAATTTGGGGGGAACCTCACACATTTTTTTAAAAAATTTGGTTAAAAAACATTCATACGAGACC
The DNA here is from genome assembly GCA_029574335.1 of Rana kukunoris. Lineage (NCBI taxonomy): Eukaryota > Metazoa > Chordata > Amphibia > Anura > Ranidae > Rana > Rana kukunoris. Next base: position 78,444,036 of record CM056049.1, read on the forward strand.
CAAAGGGCCTGCTAATGGACTGAGGGGAGGGGGGAAAACCCAATGCTGTTTTTTTCAGTCTGGACCCGACAATTCATTATAGCTGCAAGCACTTTTAAATGACTTTTTTCCTTTAGAAAATTCATTTTGCTGCAGAGACTGTTCTAAACACGGAAAAATGCATCACTTTACAGGCATACTATAGACACCCCCCAGGTACGAAATTGAAAGGAATATTTCACTTTTATTGTTTCACCTTCAGCATTAATAAAATCACTGCTCCCGAAAAAACTGCAGTTTTTAAAACTTTTTTTGCATTGATACATGTCCCCATGTTCGTGTCTTATAGACTTTAATGGTGTTCACGTGTTCGAACACATTTTTTGCCTGTTCACAAGTTCTGGTGCAAACCGAATAGGGGGGTGTTCGGCTCATCCTTACATGCTTCTTATACTCACTGTGGAACCGTAGGGATTAATCCTCTGCATTGTGTAAAAAGGCTATTTGATCCTGTCTTTTCTGATCCTCCCCATCTTCCACTGACTCCAGAACAGGTCCGGATAAGACAGAGCCTTTGGCGTCAGGCTGCAAATGCTAAGTTTGGTGTGTATTGCTAGAGAGGTTTTTTGTGTTCTTGGGAGAGTGCATGTGATCAGAACAGGGCCAATATTCAGGTTTAGCCTTTTGTAAGGCTAATAGGCAAGCTATCATCAAACAAAAGGCATGGTAAGACATGCACTGCCTTTAGGGACATGCATCAATGCTAAAACAAAAAACACACAGAATTGTCAGTTCCAACACACACTGACCACATGGCTGCTGTGAGCTCAACTGAATGTTGCAAATCCTGGGAATTCACCCAAAACCTTACCCATAGACTTTTCCAACTGTGGCTAATCTTATAGAAGAAGTACAGGGAAATCTCATGCATTTAAATCTGCACTCCTGTGACCCGTTTTCAGCTGATGTCACAGAGGTGGTCTAGGCTGGGGATAGATCACAACCATATGGCTGGGATCCACCCAGAAACCTGGATAGGCACCTGGCTCAGCCTCTCAGCAAGAGCCTGAGCCATCCACTCCCACTCCCTACTCCAGTGAGTGCAGGGGGGCAGGGCACAGTCACCAGCTCTCTGTTCATGGAGTCCTGAGCATTGAGCAACCAGTGGTTTTTGGTTACTCAGTTCTCAGTCTTAGAGCTGGCAGGGAACCAATGCTGCAGCCACCTAGGTAAGTATGATTTTTTTTAGGCAGGGTTCACATTGATGCGGCCGTAGGCTTTCCTGTACACGATTCAGCAGTGAATCCGGTCTAAAAAAAAAAATTCCTCAATTTGAACCTAAAACGGAGCTAAATACGCACAGGACCCTTTTCCAGTGCAGACCGCAGCCGCCTTGGAGCTGTGTGAAGCAGCTCCATTGAGAGACGGTCATGCTCTCCTGTCATGCAAATTGGAGTGGGAATGAGTCAATGGCATCAGTTTGATATCAGTTTAGGACACTTCTAAAATCTTTCAAGATTTATGGACAGGTGATTTTGACCTGCTTCAATTGGGTGCATAGTAGAATGCAAAACCTACTGAAGAAAACAAATGCAAGTTGACTCTTAAGCTGGCCATACACTATATCATTTTCTCATTCAATTTTCTTTAGATTTACCTTTATCTATGTATGTAGTGCAAGGGCCTGCCTGTCTGCATACAAATTAAAAGTGTTTAGGTTTGACCTCATGATTTATGGTTTTGGTAAAGCTAAAGGAAAGTCGCACAAGAAAATTGTATAATGTTAACGTCTTAGGGCCAGATTCAGGTAGAGTTAGGCTGGAGTATCTGTGATACTCCAGCCTAACTGTCACTTTAAGCCGGCGTTTCTGTTTTCTGTAACCAGAAAACAAGAAACGCTGGGTTGGAGTTCCGATGCGATCAGCGCAATTAAATTTCGCCATCGCATCGCAACTTTAATTTAAAAATGGCGCCGGGGGCGTTGCCGCTGATTTACGCTGAAAAAATATGTTAATCAGCGGGAATCGGCAATTCACGATCGTATTCGGGCGCGACGCAGTGACTTTCCGAAGTTTCCGGAAGCGATACGCGGCGTAAAGATAAAGCAGCCCCCTAGTGGAGTATCCTATGTTAAGTATAGGCGTCGTCATCGCGTGGGAAAAAATAAAATCGTGTCGCTTGCGTAAAACTTTCATGAATGGGGATGTGACGTCATTGATGTTCACTGACAGAATTTGGAGCATGCGCACTGGGCTGCATTGACACTCGACGCATGCGCAGTACGTTCGCCGCGGGATCGCGCTTAATAATACACGCCCCGTACCCGCCCAATTTGAATTCCGCCGGCACATTTGTGATGCGCTGCCGCAACTTTAGGAGCAAGTGCTTCATGAATAACAGCACTTGCTCCTAAAATTTCGCCAGAGTAACGTAAATGAGAAGCGTTTCTCCAGAGCAAAGATGCTCAAATCTACCTGAATCTGGCCCTTAATGTTTTTATGCAACCAAAACTTTTTAATTAGGTTTGGATAGAGTGTGTAAGGATTAGCATCTCAGAACAGAACAAAATCCACATGAGTTCTAATCCTTAACCAATCTTCCCTATCTATCCAAAACTAGAAACATTTTTGATTTGATATAAATTGTTTTCAGTCTTTGTGATCTTATCATAAAAGTAATGGTTATGGGTTGACAACTGTCTCTGTTTGCACCCTGTCACATGTACCTCTAGTTGAGACCACAGGCAGCCATGCTAACACACATTGCATAGGCACGGCCCTATATTGTCACTATAAGTATGGTCATCTAGAACAATGAGATGCAGCTAATGGTAGGTCAGGTGTATGGAGACATTAAGTTGCTGAAAAAGGATGAGATCAGCGGAGCTGAAATGCAAAGAAAATGAATGAAAAACAATATTTTATGTGATAATTACTAATTATTTAGGGTTTGTATTTACATTAATAGTAGAAAAAAAAATTGTTTCGCTCATATTACATTTTTAGCAATTCTTCAACTACAATCAAACTGGGTGTCCACTCAATAAAAGCAAAAGATAAATATATACAGAAGTTCAAGCTCCTAAGAAGCATAAGGCACAACTATAATGAGACAACAATGGATAATGACATTGAGCTTGTACAGGTAAGTACATCAAGTAAATAACAAAAATCAAAGTATGTATTTCACACCATGAAAAGAAAAACAAATATATTGCAATTTGCCAGTTCTTAGATGTGGTGGCTGCATTATGTTTTTTTTTTTTTCATTAGGCTTGCGTCTTTTAAGGCTCCATTCACATTTCCGCATTCTGAATTGCAGGCGGAGTTGTCGCTATTACACCCAGGATTCAACAATAGCGCGATTTTATCATGATTCGACAATAGCGGTAAAACCATGCAAACAAAATCACAGGACGCCTGTCACCCAAAAGAAGCTTTGGTACTTTTTGTTGGGAAAAGTCCTTGGTCACCTGAGGTCTAATGGACAGGGACCGCTGACATCCTTCTGTGTAGAGTGGGTTTCAAGGCATGGTGGGTGTAATGCAGGATAAAATGGTGGGCACCGACACTTTTTGAATGCAAATAGATTTTTCTTTATCGTACATCACGGGACACAGAGCGCATAGTCATTACATATGGGTTATATGGGTACCTTCAGGTGTGGACACTGGTGTAATCAACTTCACAGGAAGTTCCTCCCTATATAACCCCCTCCCACTGAGAGTGCTTTAGTTTTTTTGCCAGTGTCTTAGGTGTTGGTCACGTCTAGCTGTCCCTCGGAGGTCTCGGGACCCAGGATAGCTAGCCGGATCCGTCCGAAGTGCTTCAGAGCCAAGGTGTACGGTACCCGGGCCCTGCTGGAGTGGGGTTTTGCCTATAATGCCTCTCCTTGGAGGGCTGGATTCTGGGCTCCAGTGCCTTAGTCTCTTCCAAGAACTAAACGCTACTGATGCCAGGATGCTATATAGGTCCAGGGGTGTGGGTTCCTTAACACAGGACCCCGGTCCCTGAAGGTCCAAGACAATACCCACGGAGATGGGGGAAGATTGGGCCTCTTGCATTTTGCAATACCCTGCGGCGTGGAGCAGGTAAGAGGGAACCTGCGGGACTTGGTTCGACAGTAGGTATCCCCCTGGGGGTTCTGGGTTGGCTAACAGTATGCTTGTGCATCAGCCACTATCTCCACTATGTCTGTTGAGGCAGGATGGGATACTAATGTTTACCCAGATAACATGTAGATATATGTATACTTGTGTAAGTTATATATTTGCTACTCACCCCAGGTCTGCCTGTTAACACTGATACTGCAACCCCACATGTTTTAAGAGGAAATTGCTGGTAAAAACTCCTGTTTCTTAGGAAGCCCATGGGGACAGCTTCCTCGCTATGTGTGCACTACAATAAGATTAGTGCTTACCTGGTGTCTGTTGGCGCTGCCTAAACGCTGGTCCATGTTGTTTTCCTCTGCTCTGCTTCCTCCATGAGGTTTCAACGTGGTGCGCGCGATTGTGCGCCGGCCTTTTATAGCGTCGGCGTGCGTCGGGGGGGCGGGCCAGCAGCGTCAGGGTCTGTTTAAAGGGAAAAACTTTTTCTCTGGCTGGTCTTTCCCTCCTGGAGGCAGAGGAAGAAAGGATACAGAGCGTGCAGCTGGGTCTTTTGGCCACACAGGGACACCTAGTGGTGGTTTTGTGGATCTTCAGGTCTAGGACTTAGGTCCACTATTGACCAGAAAAAAAAAAAAAAAAAGGAAGTTTTTTGCTTAAAGGGACTCAGCCTTAGATCCAGCAGTATCTGAGTCTACCTTGGACTCCGGCTAACGGGCATTGGTGTGTCAATACTCACAGTTTCCTCAGTATTGCCACCTCCCAGGCGGGTAAAAAAAAAAAAAAAAAAAAAATTTTGAAAAAAAAAAAAAAAAAAGAAAAAGAAAAAGAGAGAAATTAGTTCTTTTTCATTTTCTTCATACCTGCCCTCATTTTGGTTACTCCTAGCTGCAACAGTCAGGTGTTGGCTATAGGGGTGACCCAAGGTTGTACAATGGCTCCAAAGGGATCTGGACCAGCCAAGGCTGCTAAAGGTGCCAAAAAACAAAAGGGGTCTCCATCGGGGTCAGAGGATTTGGGCCAGGCTTCTACGGCCCCACCCTCGCCAGTTAGGACACCGAGTGGCATAGTACAAGAGCCATTGGGGGTGCTGGGGGCAGAGGCGGCCCCCGATCCACCCATTCCCGTTTACGTGACGGAAGAAATGCTAGCAGCCACCATGAGTGGGCTAGAGAAAAGGTTAACTGCGTTGTTTTCCCGTCCTTGCCCAAGTAGCAAGCGGGCTAGATCCCCCTCACCCAGTGTGGGGTTTTCAGATGCGGAGGTCTCCTCTTCAGAGGAACGGGACCCACAAGGGGATCAGGCAGACCCAAGTCCCGACGGTTCAGACAGGGAAAATTCCACTATAGATGAATATTTTTCGGCCTCTCAAGCGGAGAGCCTGTGGATCCAGTCTTTGACAGATATGGTTCGCACTGCCTTTAAACTTCCAGTGCCAGAACTAGTAGCCCCGGAGGCATCCTCATTGGGTTCTTTAAAGGCTCCATTAACTTGTGCGTCTTTTCCAATGCACCCCCTTCTGCGGAACGTGATTTACCAGGATTGGGCTCGACCTGATAGAATCTTTGTCCCTCCTAAAAGATTCTCTATTCTCTACCCTATGGAAGAGGAATATGTAAAGAAATGGGCACTCCCTACAGTGGACGCGGCCATTTCCTGCGTGAATAAATCCCTGACTTGTCCGGTTGAAAATGTCCATATGTTCAAGGATCCGGTCGACAAAAAATTCGAGACCCTACTGAAAGCAGCTTTCACCTCAGTAGGTGCCATGGTTCAGCCAGCAGTAGCAGCCATTGGTGTTTGTCAGGCCCTGAAGGATCAGGCAAAACATATATTAAAGGACATGCCGGCTCAGCATACTCATGAATTAGCAGAATTCCCTAGGGCTCTCTGCTTTGCAATAGATGCTATTAAGGACTCCATCCAACAGGCATCTCGTTCATCTCTACTGATGGTTCACATGCGTCGTCTTTTGTGGCTAAAGAACTGGTCAGCAGAGGCACCCTGCAAAAAGCTTTTAGCAGGGTTTCCCTTTCATGGGGGAAGACTATTCGGTGAAGACCTAGATAAATACGAGCTGTGGTGGCTCAACGTGATTGGCACTGCGCTGACAAGCCATTCACCTCTGCAGCCAAGGGTTCGGATCCCGGTCTCGGCTACATGTGAATTGAGTTTGGTGGTCTCAGCCCGGCTCCCGGTGGGTGTGCTATGCAAGGTACGCCTGTGCTTAGTACGCCCACCCCCTCCCCCCCACAAAAACCACCACACTTGCACGCACACAAAATTGGTTTAAAACACATGCACTTTGGCCATGCGGTCTCTTAAAATAAAGAGAGGCGAAGGACCTACAGGGCTGGCTGGGTGGGCTAGGCCCCCTCACTCCCTCATAGGGGGAGTCCCTCTGCCCCATTGGGGTCCCGTTGGGCCCCAGTTGGGCTCCCAAGAGGAGCAGGTAGGGCGGGGTGAGTGGGAGGCCCCCCTTCACACCCGCCATTGCCACCAGGGGCATGGAGAAGGATGGCGATTGCCTCCGGGGGGAGGGTCTGCCTACTCCCAACTCCTGCAGTCCGGCTCCTCTCTCTCGAGTTCACGCACAAAAATACACAAAAAAAAAAAAAAAAGACCTAGATAAATATATCCACACCATATCAAGTGGAAAAAGTACTTCCTTACCGGTCAAGAAAAGACCGCGTGGGCCCACGTTTAAACGACAGGCCATTGCAGGCTCGGCCCCTTCGACTTCCCGTCAGTATCGACGGCCTCCCGGGCGTTCAGCAGTTGATAGCCGCCCACAGGGACAAGCCGCGGCAAACAAGAGGCCCTGGTCTCGCAAGCCGGCTAAACCAGTCATCAAGTCAAAGTCATGAAGGGGCGCCCCCACTCTCTTGGGTGGGGGGAAGACTTCAGTTTTCTCCGAAGTCTGGAAGGCCAGAATTCCCGACCCTTGGGTTCGGTCCGTAGTAGCCTCAGGCTACAAACTAGAGTTTCGAGAAATCCACCCTCCTCATTTTCAGGGGTCAAGTCTTCCAAGCGACCCATTAAAGAGGGCCTCTCTCGTAAAGGCGTTGGATCGCCTCTTGCTCCAAGGAGTAATTGTAGAAGTACCAACCCAAGAAAGGGGTCTGGGATTCTACTCCAACCTTTTTGTTATACCAAAACCCAATGGCGACGTCAGGCCTATATTAGACCTCAAACGCCTAAATCGCTTTCTAAGGATTCAGACCTTTCGTATGGACTCCATACGTTCAGTGACAGCCAGCCTGCACCAGGGCGACTTCCTAGCATCTATAGACATAAAGGATGCATATCTGCATGGGCCGATTTACCCAGCACATCACAAGTTTCTTCGTTGTACGATAAATCAAAGTCATTACCAGTTCGTAGCCCTCCCTTTCGGGTTGGCAACAGCTCCACGGGTATTCACAAAGGTGTTAGCCCCGGTGCTAGCCGTCCTAAGGACAGAAGGCATCTTGGTCCTGGCATACCTGGACGATCTCCTGGTTATCGACAGATCAGCTTCCAACCTCAATCATGCAGTAGTCCGCACAGTGCGGCATCTAGAAGAGTTCGGGTGGATTGTGAACCAAGAAAAATCAAGGTTACAACCCACAAGACAGTTGGAATATCTAGGCTTTCGGTTAGATACAGAATGCCAGAGGGTATTTTTACCTCAAGAGAAGATCAGGTCGTTGATTCAAACGATTCAAATAGTCTTAGGCAAAAAGAAGCCGACTATTCGCCTATGCATGCGACTGCTGGGAAAGATGGTGGCCGCCTTCGAAGCAGCGCCCTATGCCCAGATCCATACCAGAATTCTGCAGGCAGCTATTCTCTCTGCTTGGAACAAGTCCATACAGGCATTAGACCGTCCATTAGTTCTTTCCCCAGGAGTCAGGCGCAGCCTGTACTGGTGGCTGATCCCTCAAAAATTATCAAAAGGGAAAACCTTTTGCCCCATCTCGTGGAAAATAGTAACCACAGATGCCAGCCTAACAGGTTGGGGGGCAATCTTAGGAAAACGGACCCAGCAGGGACAGTGGTCAGAGGCAGAAAGTCTGCTTCCCATCAATGTCCTAGAGATCAGAGCTGCTCGGTTGGCCCTGGTCGCCTGGACTCTCCCCCTGCAGGGTCTGCCAGTAAGGATACAGTCCGACAATGCCACGGCGGTGACATACATAAACCACCAGGGGGGCACAAGGAGCCTAGCGGCTCAAAGGGAAGTAAACCTGATTTTTTCATGGGCCGAAGCCCATGTACCCTGCATCTCAGCAGTGTTCATCCCAGGGATAGACAATTCTCAAGCAGATTTTTTGAGTCGTCAACAGTTACTCCTGGGAGAGTGGTCTCTTCACCCCCAGGTATTCCAAGAGATTTGCCAAAGATTCGGGGTTCCCGATGTGGGCATCATGGCAACAAGATTCAACAAGAAATTGGACAAATTCGTATCCCGAGCCAGGGACCCCTCGGCCTACGGGACCGATGCGTTGGTTTGCCCCTGGCACCAGTTTTCTCTCCTGTATGCGTTCCCTCCACTACAGATGATTCCCCGCCTTCTACGAAGGATCAGGGTGGAGCGCAGGCCGGTGATCCTGGTGGCCCCAGCCTGGCCCAGAAGGGCTTGGTACGCACTCATCGTGAGGATGTCAGTAGGGGCACCGTGGCCACTCCCCCTGCACCCAGATCTGCTGTCTCAGGGCCCGATCTACCACCCTGCTTCACAGCAGCTAAATTTGATGGCTTGGCGGCTGAATCCCTAATTCTTAAGGGCAGAGGCCTCTCAGCCCAAGTCATATCTACGCTAATTCAAGCTAGAAAACCAGTTTCTAGAAATATCTATTACAGAGTCTGGAAGTCCTATGTGGAGTGGTGCGAGTCTCAAGGAGGGCATCCTCGCAAGTTTTTTATTGACAGGATCTTGCGATTCCTACAGGTTGGCGTTGACAAGGGGTTAGCTCTTAGTACTCTAAAGGGGCAGGTGTCTGCCTTAGCGATATGGTTTCAAAGGCCTTTGGCCACGCATTCGCTTGTAAAAACCTTCTTGCAGGGGGTCTTGCATGTAAATCCCCCTATTAGAGCTCCCCTCTGCCCCTGGAATTTAAATCTGGTCTTGTCAGCTTTACAAAGACAGCCGTTTGAACCTCTGAAAGAAATCCCTCTTGTGCTGCTAACCCGAAAGTTGGTTTTCTTGGTGGCTATGGCTTCGGCCAGAAGAGTCTCCGAGCTGGCAGCCTTGTCTTGCAGGGAACCGTACCTGATTCTGCATAAGGACAGAGTGGTTCTGCGGCCTCAGCCTTCTTTCCTTCCTAAGGTCATATTTCCACAACTTGAATCAGGACCTAGTCCTACCATCCTTCTTTCCTACTCCCCAATCCAGAGAGGAAAGACTGCTTCATACTTTGGACGTGGTCCGAGCCATGAGGGTCTATCTTAAGGCTACAGAAAAGATTCGGAAAACAGATGTGCTTTTCGTTCTCCCGGATGGCCCCAAGAAGGGTCAGCCGGCTGCCAAGTCTTCCTTGGCTAGGTGGATTAAGCAGCTGATTTTTCAGGCCTACGGTCTGAAGCGCGTTCCACCTCCCTTATCAGTTAAAGCCCATTCTACGAGGGCCATGAGTGCCTCCTGGGCGGCACACCATCAGATCTCTATGGCACAGGTGTGCAAAGCGGCAACCTGGTCTTCCGTACATACGTTTACTAAATTTTATAAGTTGGACGTCGCAAAGGCTACGGACGCAGCATTTGGGCAGGCGGTCCTACGGGCAGCAGTATAGAATCCTCTGGCCCGGTTCACGCCCCCTTGTTTTTCTGTTAGTGGAGCTATTTTTTACCTCCTGATATATTGTCTGTTTGGCTATTTTTTGGCCTTACGGTCTCCCTCCCTTCATGGAGCATTGCTTTGGGACATCCCATATGTAATGACTATGCGCTCTGTGTCCCGTGATGTACGATAAAGAAAAAAGGATTTTTAATAACAGCTTACCTGTAAAATCCTTTTCTTGAAGTACATCACGGGACACAGAGCTCCCACCCCTCTTTTTGGGGAACATTGTGTAACCTCAGAGAAATTGCTTGCTACAAAACTAAAGCACTCTCAGTGGGAGGGGGTTATATAGGGAGGAACTTCCTGTGAAGTTGATTACACCAGTGTCCACACCTGAAGGTACCCATATAACCCATATGTAATGACTATGCGCTCTGTGTCCCGTGATGTACTTCAAGAAAAGGATTTTACAGGTAAGCTGTTATTAAAAATCCTTTTATTGTTTCTTAAACAGAATTGTGGGAGAGAGTGTTAAGGCCAGGACACCCTTAAGAATGAAAACTTGTCAGACTTCTATAGGCAGACAGCTATATAGGTGAAGTCTTCCAGCCAGACACCATTTCTGTATAGGTAGGACCGCTGTTTCCTATGGCAACAATCTTTTAGCAGTTACTAACAGTAGTTGTACTCAACTATTGTCAACACAAACTTCACAATCACTCACTATGGATCTTTACTCAACAAACTCCCAGTCTTTTACTAGACCTTGGATCCAATTGCCACTCAATCCCTTGAGCTCTTCCCTTTTTAGTATTTAGTATGTTCATCAAGCGTCACCCCCATTTCCCGACTAGGTCCCTGTTTGGCACTCTCACATACTCTTTAAGTTTCACCCCAGCTGACCTGCTAGGTCCCTGGCTTGGTACCCACTGATGCTCCGCAAGCGTCACCTCTGCTGTCCCACCGAGTCCCTGGCTTGGCACTTGCTGAAGTTTTCCCACTTCTTCACCGCCCCTGGCTGGTGAGAAATCTGCTCTGGTATTGTCTTCAGCCTACTCACAGTGGTCTCCGGTAACAAGGTGGATAGTCCCTTAGTGTCGACAGCTTCACCTCTACCTCTGACCACAGCTGGTTCTCCAGCTGGCGGAACCGTTACTTTTGATTTGACTATAAACCCACAGTCCCAACCCTGCACTGCTTCTCCTGCTTCTGGATAGGCCCTCAGATAGCCTTGCAGCCAGAAGTCCCCGGGATAGGCCTCAGGCTTCCGGCCTAGCAGCCCGGGCAGTATGACACACGTCCACCCAGACAGCTGTCCAGGTAGCAGAGAACCCCTGAGCACCTGACTCTACCCAAATAAATAAGCTCTCCCAGCAGGCCGAGGGACCAAAGAAAATCCCTGCCCATAGGCTGAGACACCACATCTATTCATAATCTGTCCTTGCTATGCCCTTCTATCAAATGTCACCAGCTACAATGCCACCCAATGACAGAAGAGAAAAGTTCAGCAATTACAGTATTAGGGGAAAATCAATTGATCTCCTAACAATTGGCCAAGGCAACTATCGCCTGGCAATTAAATGTGATAGAAGCCCTGCCTATCATGGGACAGAGTATACAGCCCCAGCATCACGGGACAGAGTATACAACCCCAGCATCCTGGGACAGAGTATACAGCCCCAGCATCACGGGACAGAGTTTACAACCTTAGCATCATGGGACAGAGTATACAACCCCAGCATCATGGGACAGAGTATACAACCCCAGCATCACGGGACAGAGTATACTGAAAGAGACTAATTGATCCACCACAATCCCCCCTTAAAATGACTATTTTATCAATACTGTCCATACAATCTAAATGCACCCCCCTTGTTCACTAGGGCCATACGTTTTACAAAGTAATTTGTGAAGTGTCCTCTATGTGTTTTGTAGTTAACGAACCTCTGTTGACCATAGCAAACATAATTAAACCAATCTACATTCCCATTACTAAATTAAATTTCATAAAAGCATCTGTTTCACCTAATTGCTATATTTTCCTTCATAAGCATTTTAATTTTGCAGAAGAACATTAATTTTATATTGGGCTCTTTCCTAAAGAAACCTATTCGTGGGAGCTGTGGTGGCTCAACATGATTGGCACTGCGCTGACAAGCCAGTCACCTCTGCAGCCAAGGGTTCGGATCTCGGTCTCGGCTACATGTGAATTGAGTTTGGTGGTCTCAGCCCAGCTCCTGGTGGGTGTGCTATGCAAGGTACGCCTGTGCTTAGTACGCCCCCCCCCCCCCACAAAAAACACCACACTTGCACGCACACGAAATTGGTTTAACACGCACACACTTTGGCCATGAAAGAAAAAAAGAAAGAAAGAAATCTCTATATCAAACAAAACCTCAAATACTTTTTTGCCTTCAAACATCTCAATGGACTCTCTCCTAGGTTTCCTAACCCAAGGAGAGAAGAAGAGCCGGAGGGCCGCAGAGCACAGAAGCCAGTATGGGCAGCGGGTAGGAGGGGACACCAACTGCGTTCAGGACGGGGAAAGACCATGAGCAGAGAAGAGCATCCGGGCAGGCCCATGCTTCCACCAGCCGGGAATACATTTGGGCAGAACATAAGGGGAAGGAAGGGACAAGAACCATAGTAACAGGCCCTGGGCATCACATTACGACACTCAAACTGGCAAAAATCCCTTTATGTATCAGAGCATAAATCGCATACCACCATCAGACAATCTAACCAATAAAATGATAAAAATCTGTATAGGCAGATTACCATGTAACCGCTAAATTAAGCCCAGCGGAAGCATTGGGAGTTGCTACAATCCCACCCTATACATCAACATAACCAGACGGTGAGGACATGAGAAAGTTAAGACTCAACATTACATTTATCTAACACAGAAACAGTAATATATGTAGATACACAAATGGTCTGCGGTATCCCAAAAACCTCAAACTTCTGTGAATCAAAAAGATACACCAGCAATCGTCGAGATCTTAAACAGATAAATTCTGATAAATACATCTCCATATATATATATATATATATATACATATATATATACATATTTATATATATATATATATATATATATATATATATAGTAAGGAACAGCAATAAGCCGTGTCTCAACAAAAGTAATTGCTTGACCCCGTGTTCACAAAAGAAGGGGGGATAAGGCAGTGAAAGGGTTAACAGAACAGTGCAGATAGATAGATAGAGAGAGGGAAAGGGAATTAGTTAAGAAGAGTGGAATCAGAGGAAAGGGGGAGGGAATGTTTTCAGCAAAGGGAAGAGAGTAGGTAAGTATGCTAGAATTCTATCCATGAAAAAGAGAGATAATTGCTTTCCAGCAAAGAGTGAACTCAGCCGAAAGAGGAAGGGGGGGAAGAGGGGGGTTTTGGCAGCACTGCCAAGGAATGTGATTAGAAGGGAGAGGGACAGAAAGGCGGAGCTGAGAGCCCACAGTTAATAGTAGACACAATGTATCAAACTCACAATTAGTATAACATTAAACAATACACCATCTAGAACATAGCCATTTCATTGAGTGTGTCTGCAAAACGATAACCCCTAGCCCCAATACTAGCTAACAAAAAGAAGATTTGGTATATGTACCACAAGTATACGCATAGCAAATCCCATACAGATTACTGCGTTTTTTCCCCCCAGTCAACTCTCTTAGCCGACTGAAACACCCCGTCTCGGAGAACCCCCAATGTAGTTAACCAAGCCACCACCAATAAACACCCTGCCCCCCAGTCAACTCTCTTAGCCGACTGAAACACCCCGTCAATAAACACATTGCCCCCCAGTCAACTCTCTTATATGACTGAAACACCCCGTCTCGGAGTACCCCCAATGTAGCTAACCAAGCCACCACCAATAAACACCCTGCCCCCCAGTCAACTCTCTTAGCCGATTGTAACTCCCCGTCAATAAACACATTGCCCCCCAGTCAACTCTCTTAGCCAACTGAAACACCCCATCAATAAACACATTGCCCCCAGTCAACTCTCTTACATGACTGAAACACCCTGTCTCGGAGTACCCCCAATGTAGCTAACCAAGCCACCACCAATAAACACCCTGCCCCCCAGTCAACTCTTATTCTCACTACAGCACGACTGACTTATTCCACTCACCTACCTACAGACACGACACACTAACCAAACTGAAATGGACCACTATGCTCAGTTAACAGAAAGTATGATTAAACAGAACACTAGATAAAAACTACACAAAACAACAACAACAAAAAAATTACAGTGGAGCAGGACAAGCCGACGGTTCGGATTTTTGTTAAAAAAAATATTTTGGACAAGAATGAAATCCGTCTTTGCAAAGGCTAGGAATATGCAGACAAGCTGAAGGTGTCTACATTGAAAGCAACACAAGACAAGGAGTTAAAAAGAAAAACTTCACTCACCGTGTTTTGGGGTTCATGACTCCCCAGCCAATGTTAGACGATCCCTCAATTCTCAGGCAGCTCCTTGTGGATTGGCACATTCCCGCCTAGAGTCCAAAAATCACACGTTGGGGCCAACTGAAAGAGACAAATGAATTTCCTGACACAAGACAGGATAACCTGTACTACTTCACTGTAACAAGAATGGACAGAAACTGGTTTTCCTTGGTTGCCAAAAGTAGGAGAGAGACTGAATTTCAGCCGCGCGTCTAATTTTATTGCCAGATGACATCACAGAACATATGCATGCTGATTGGTTCACATTATACAGTCACACCCATTCTACCCTCCCAATCACCCACTGACCCACCCCTCATACGCCCACTTGTGAGCACATGTAAAAACCCTTTGTTCAATGCTCAATCACAGGGGTTTCCCACTGAAGTCCACAGGAGGAACATTCCTTTCCCGATGGGATAGCTAGAAGGAGGAGCTGTCTAGGAGCAAGTGGCAGGGAATGGAAGTCCATATTTGAAAACAGCCCTTCTTGTTAAAAGATTCAAACAGTCCCTCAGTTATCCAAAAGGCAAGGATTTCCTTTCAAAGTCACGCAAACTCCAAGTAAAGAGTGAAGGGGAGGGGTGACTTCCTCTTGCAAGACCATATCTGTTCTTTGGAATGAGGAGCCTAGGAGTGAGTGGGGGGGGGGGGGGGGGGAATAGCAGCTCTTTCTGTTGTCTCTTTTTTCCAATGTTAAATTGTAACTTTAAAAAACATCATCTGATATATAATTCTCAAGGAAAATATACACTATTAGATATAAAAGATATAAAAAGATATAAAAAGAAATTAAAAGAATATAAAAAAAGAGAAAACATTTCTGTGGTTCTAATAACAAAAATTAGCTTAACTCATCAAATAGGAATTTTACCCTAATCCATCACAATACAACCCCAGCATCATAGCACAGAGTATACAACCCCAGCATCACGGGACAGAATATACAACCCCAGCATCACTGGACAGAGTGTACAACCCCAGCATCACGGCACAGAGTATACAACCCCAGCATCACGGGACAGAGTATACAACCCCAGCATCACAGGACAGAGTATACAGCCCCAGCATCACAGGACAGAGTATGCATCCCGAGCATCACAGGACAGAGTACATACCTCCCATGGTTAAACAAAACCAATCCCCCTACCACCACCCCTCTCCCCATCATTACACAAGACCCCTTCCTCATAACTACCCCCCACTGTTACATATGCTAACCCCATAATTAAACACAGAGAGGTTATTTGTTAGAGATGCAGGGAGGGGGGTGTTTAGGGTGGAGAAGCAAGGAGGGGGGTGTTTAGGGTGGAGAGGCAAGGAGGGGGGTGTTTAGGGTGGAGATGCAGTCGGGGGTGTTTAGGGTGGAGATGCAGTCGGGGGTGTTTAGGGTGGTGCTCTCTGGTACACTGTCTGCCAACTCTGTGTCCATCCATCTGCTGCCACTGTGATCCAATCCCTGCCTCATATTAAAGGGTCCCGGTTAGTTGTAGACACATCTCCAGAGCCTGCACTAAAGTCACAGTGTCAGTGAGCCTGCTGGGAAACTGGAAATGAGGTGGCATTGCCGAAAAAGCACCGCCCATTCACCCTCTGGTCATGGCCAATAAAAAAGGCAGGACAAAAGCCAGGGACAAATCAGTGGCGAGTGGGAGTGTGTGCGGGCGCACAACTTGCACCCTGCACACACTCTAAACATGGGCAAATCAGCTTCCCAGCTTGCAATCAGCTGATTGCAAGCTGGGAAGCTTCCCATAGACTGCCGGACACTCTTAAAGTGACCTTTTTTGGGGGGGGGGCGGTCCCGGGGCACCCTCTATGGATGGGCTGCCACTCCCTGTTGTTTAACACAAGAACAGGTCCAATATAATTTAAAGGAGATTAATCCCTAACTCATTGGAGCTAGTTAAAACCCACCGCACTCCTTTTAAATTTGCCTTCTCCATTTACTCTTCTGTATTTCACCAAAATAGTGACATTTTGGCAAAATGTCCCAATTTTGTTCAGCTCTAAATATGATTTATGTTTGCTTCTTATGCTCATTTTCCATGCAGATGAGACCTCAGAACTCAAAGCTGGGTTCACACTAGTCCAAATTGGATGCGGTTTCCCCGTATCCAATTTGCATAACAGGAGATTGTGACTGGGCTTCTATGGAGCCAGTTCACACATCTCCGTGGCAGCTGTGGAGCGGCTTGCACAGGAGTTGTGTGTGTCTTTGGCTCTGCTTCAGGGCCGATTTCACAGAAAAATTCAGCCCTGATTTGTCCCTGAAACGAAGAACAGGGATGCACCGGACTCCTGCTGCGAGCCGCATTGGCATCAGTGGGAACCCAGCATAATTATCTGAATAAAAAAATTAATGTGGCTTTTCAAATTTCTTTCAGCTGTCTTCCAAAGTAAAACTAAACAAAGCTGTGAAGATTCTGCGATTACCAAAAAAATATAATGATGTCAAAGATGGGATTGTGTGTGACACAGCAGGATGGGGTTCAACCAAAAAAGATACTCAGCAGCTGTCAGACAAGCTGATGGAAGTCAGCCTTACAGCAATAAGCAGAAAGAAATGTGCTGCAATGTGGCAACCTTACCCAATCACTCCAAACATGATGTGCACTCTTGATGCAAGTGGAAAGGAAGATGCATGCTTTGTAAGTATGGAATAGGTATTGTCATTACATTTTCCAAGTAGGGATGAAGTTCAAGTTCAGGGCAATGTAGGTTTCATCCTAAACTCTAGCATTTTGAGATTTAATTAAATGGCCTGTTTGTTGACCATGCATGGCTGCATCAAACCTCCAGCTGTGCAGGAAGTCATTCATTAGTAGAACTAGTACTACCTCCATCAACGAACAACAGCTTCCTGCTCAGCACAGTAAATTCCAATACACACAAAATAAAAAATACACACAAATCCGAGACAGGGGAGGCGTCACCGTGAGCGCTTCTCTCTTCCCCTTATAAATTAGCGAGTTACCAGCAAGTTAGTGGGCATGATCTGAGCAAGGAGGCCATGCCTCTGAAACACATTGTCATGGTAGCTGTACGATGTCTATACTCAGTCTATTCCCTCCTGTATTCTGTTTGTGTGTGTTTGTGTGTTCTTAAAGAGCGGTGCTGGCTGGACCGGGTGCATGTGCATTAGGATCTGCATGTTGAGCATGTTGGTGGATAGCCATGGATGTGCTGCCAGGATCTGGGCAGCTAGGTTGAAGCTATGTTGAACGTCCACGGCTCCCCCTTCCTCTTTCAGGATCTTGAGGTGGTCATAAGAGTGCGGCCACAGTGGAATCCTTATGCTGTATCGATCTTCACACAATGTGAGTTTGACCACTGTAGTGTTTTTAACTTTGCCATATTAAAGCCGAGTTACACTAGGGCGGCTTTGCTCTCTTTTCTTTTGTGTTTTACTGTAGATTCTGCAAATACACCAGCAATGGGCCAAAACATAGCAAACCAGTGTGAACCCACTTAAAAAGCACAAAGTACCAAGTACTACCATAGGGTGATAACACAATTCTAAACTCTTTGGCTGCAGTAAAAACAGCTACGGCTAGAGGAAATAACTAAAAAAAGATGGGGAGGGGGAGAGAAGGGAGGTGAGAGTCCAGTCACCATGCTCACACTTGGATGGTCCCTTGAGGCTCATCACTCAGATATCGTGTTCACCTTGTATCTGCCGGCTGCTCTGTTCATAATTTACCACCCACACGGCTCCTTCACTGTACAGACTTCACACAGTGTGTAGGAACACAGAGGCAGAGGGGTGGGAAAAGGCAGAGCAGATCCAGCATTTCTCATCTCCCATTTTTGCAGGGGGAACTGTGCACTGTGACCAGGGCCGCCATCAGGGGGGTACAGGCATTACACCTGTAAGGGGTCCGATGGTCCCCAGGGGCAGGAGAGAGGGGGGCCCTGCCTAAAGCTGTGTAAGGGGCCCCAAAATTTGTGCCCTGACTGTGACACTATAATAACCACACTGGACCAACACAGGTGCAGCCAGCCACCCCTACATTTACAAACAGATGTCCCACGGATGTTTATAGACAGGAGAAATGGGGCTTCCACTGTTGGCTGGACGGGACGATTTTGAAGTAGGGAGCTAGAGCTGCAGCTCCAATAACCCTCTACGTTCAAGGCCATATTTGGCCATATTTGGTCAGTGATGTCAGCCAGCATCACTAAATCTTTTGTTTGCATTCGGCTACTGGCTGGGGAATCTCCTGGATAGAAGTGAATGGGGCGAGGGATGTGGGGATAAGTGCTTTGCTTGGGATCCTCCCTGAAATGGTTTAGGAAGAGAGCACATTGCTTGCTGAACCCCCCCTCCCCTTTCCTGCCCATCAAGTCTGGATGCTTGAATAAAGGTCTGGTATGGATTTGGGGTTCCCTATGCTGTTCGTTTTTTAATATGGGTTCCCCCTTACAATCCATACCGGACCCTTATCCTGGATAGATCTTGAAAGGAATCTCATGTTGGATGTTTACAACCAGAATACAGTGCCTGGGAACTTATATATTAACCAGCAATTGAAATGGCTTTTTGTTTTAGTTTGTAAATGTAAAGGTCCCGGAAATACAGATAAAAGTCATTGAAAGTCAATGAAAGATAAAAAAAAAAAAAATGTGTGGGGGTCCCCCCCGAATTCCATTACCAGGCCGTTCAGGTCTAGTATGGATATTAAGGAGAACACTGTGCCAAATGTAAAAAAAAATGGCGTGGGGTTCCCCCCAAAAATCAATACAATACAACCTGGCAGGCCGAAGGAAAAGAGGGGGGACAAGAGATGGCCCCCTTCCTGAACTGTACCAGGCCACATGCCCTCAACATGGGCAGGATGTCCCAATGTTGATGGAGACAAGGGCCTCATCCCCACAACTCTTGCCGGTGGTTGTGGGGGTCTGTGGGCGGAGGGCTTATAGGACTCTGGAAGCCCACTTTAACAAAGGGGACCCCCAGATCCCGCCCCACTTATGTGAATTGGTAACGACGCTGAAGTTTTTATTTTTTAATTAAAGGACTTGTCCCAACTTTGTGTGTGTTTTTTTAAAACATTTAGACACTTTTTTTGTGAAATGGTAGGGGTACAATGTACCCTGTTACCAATTCACATAGGGGGGGGTCTGGAGTTCCCATTTGTTAAAGTGGGCTTCCAGAGTCTGTTAAGCCCCCCCGCCCGCAGACCCCCATAACCACCAGGCAAGGGTTGTGGGAATAAGGCCCTTGTCCCCATCAATATGGTGACATCCTCCCCATGTTGAGGGCATGTGGCCTGGTTTGGTTCAGGAGGGGGGGGTCTCTCGTCCCCCCTCTTTTCCTTCAGTCTGCCAGGTTGCGTGCTTGAATAAGGGTCTGGTATGGATTTTTGGGGGGAACCCTACGCCATTTTTTTTATTTGGTGCAGGGTTCCCATTAATATCCATACCAGACCTGAAGGGCCTGGTAATGGAACTTAGGTGGACCCCCACACATTTTTTTTCAATTACTTTTAACTTTGATCTGTATCGCCAGGACCTGACAATTCATTATAGCCGCGAGTAGTTTTAAATTACTTTTTTTTCTTTAGAAATGTCATTTTGTGCAAAGACTGTTATAAACAGGGGAAACATGTGCTACTTTACAGGCATACTATAGACACCACTCAGGTACGAAATTTAAAGGAATATTTCACTTTCGGGTCCTCAATGGACAGATTGATAGCAGCAGGAGTCATTGGCCAGTTGCTGTCAATCAAATCCAGTGACACGGTGGGGGCAGTAGTACTCCCGCACAAGTGCCCCCATGAAAAGTGGGTCTCTTTGGGAGCACTCGATGATGAGGAGGAGCCAGGGGGACCACAGAAAAGGAGGATCAGGGCCGCTCTGTGCGAAAGCCTTGCACAGAGCAGGTAAGTATGACATGTTTGCTATTTTATTTTTTTAAACTAAACTTTACAATCACTTTAAAAATGGGCTTCATTCATTCCAAACTCAGATACATTTGTTTCATCATTAATGCCAAGCAACCAACAATAACATGACAATGAATATGTTGGGTTATAAAGGTTAACAAAACATACTAAGCTCAAACCATTTTCATTTTAATACAGACAGTGTCAAAAAGTGTAAATGAGACATCTAACAATTTATCCTTACAGTAGGGAAAAGTCTTGCCTGATCTCATCATTTACATTTCATGGATTGCTCTTGCCTGGAATAGTCATTCCACTGATATTTGCCATGGATGAATTCTCATATCTAGAGTTCCAAATATAATTTGCAGTAAATAAAGGTAAAAATCTAAAATAGATGTAACAGTTCAGTCACTTAAGCTGGTCATACACGGAACACAATTTGGCCCAGCAGCAGTCAGAATACAATATCTCGGTAGTGGGGATTCCTCCATACACCTCATTTGTGTGAATGGAGGAATCTGATCATTTTTTTCCATTCAGCCCACTGGCTGAATAAAAAAACACTGTGTATGGCCAGATTTAAACTCAGAGATTGATTAAGGCAGATTGGGTCTCTAGACAAGGAAGCGGCCTTGCCCCACCCCCTTCCATATCCCTTTGATTGACAGTGATAAGGTTTGCAATAGGCACTAAGTGCTTACAAGTGTATTGTCTCTTGTGAAGTGGCAGTAGGTTTGCCACCTTTTCTTCAAACCAAACCCAAACACTTTAGTGGCACTGGGCACATTTGTTTTCTGTAGTATACACTACAGGATTATAAAAGACCAAGGACACCTTTAGATGCCCCAACTATGTGCGCTATGGCAAACACTGGGTGTGGCCAAACTACTCTTGCTGACATCATTGTCCGGCCCCCCCAGTGATGCTGCACCTATAGCTCCCAACTGTCTCTGATTTCGAAGGACTGTCCCTGACTTGGAACAAAGTCCCTCTATCCCACTTTTTGGTCTGATCTACATAGTTGTATATAAAATGCACTTTTTATCTTTCAAAAGGTGTTTCCCAGTGCTAAACCTTTCATCCAGTTTCTAAATTGCTGCATTTGTAAATTTAAAAAGCCAATATAAAGGAATAGTAGTAGTAAAAAAAAAACATATGTGTGGATTTAACCAACAGTTTTCTGTGTAATTCTATTTTAAGAGGGCGTGGCAGGGGCATGGCATGGGGTGTGTCCTATGTCTACATACTTTTGCTAATAGGCGTCCCTCATTCCCATCTCCAAAAAGTTGGGAAGTATGCAAACCTGCCCCCAGACAACCGTAGCTCCCGACAGAAACAGATTTGTGTGTGACTAGCCCACATCCCAGTTTTAATAAAGTGTCCGGGTTTCAGGCAGACTGAAACCTGGACACACGATTCCAAACCTGAACTGTCTGGGTGAATCCTGAACAGCAACAGATTTGTGTGTGACTAGCACACAGCCCAGTCAAAACCTTAAGGCCTTGTACACACAAGGTAATATATCCGATGGGAACGGTCCGACGGATGCATGCTTTGAAATTTTTCCGCCGGAGGAATCCGGCCAGAACGGTCCATTTGCCCCTACACACGAGCGGATTTTTCGGCTGAAATGGTCCGTCGGACCATGTTCAGCGGATTTATTCCCTCGTGTGTACAAGGCCTAACTGTCTGGGTGGATAAATCCTGGACAGGTGGCAACCCTAAGTGTCAGGCAAGTTCACAGCTTTGATCAACAGTGCTATCTACCTGGTTTACTGCAGGAACATGAAGATTGTAGCTGGGCCCCTGCACATCCTCCAGGCTCTAAGCTCCTGCCTAAGTTGCCTTGTGGATGATCCGGGTCTCAGTAGCCACTGGTCATCGTGTCTTCCTAGTCTAGTAGTTTTTGCTTATATTATCTTGTTTTATATATTTCAGGGTGATTCTGGAGGACCTTTAATATGCAAGAAGATGTTTCGGGGAATTGTTTCTTTTGGTCCAAAACCATGTGCGAACCCTGAACTACCAGGTGTCTACACATTCCTCACCAAAGACTATATCAAATGGATTAAAAAGGAAATAAATAGGAAGACAAATACTACTTACTAGCCCCTGTGCTTTTGTATTTAAAAATACTGCTAGTTCCTCTTCCATGAACTCCGTCCCCATAGCTGATTTTTCCTATCTGCTTACTATAATATATTACCCCTTTTTCAATACTTTCTATTTTCAAAATTCTCAAAATTTCTTAATTTGAAATAGGGATTTCTAGCATTCAGAGTTCCTAATTATTACATATTAGCAAACAGCAGATGCATAATTCTTTCTATCATCCTGATCCCACCACACACTCAAGATGACTCTTTATAGTACTATGAACACAAATTATAGTTATTTTTGTTGTTTGATGTGTTGGTTATTTTATATGACTCTGACTTGGTTTGTTTATAATTTGTGGAATGGTGACATTTTATTGACATTACATTGTATCTCTGTCTCTTTTCAGTGATTTTTCATTTACAATTACTGCTAGTGATATTAGATGTATCCGGGTGTAACTAAAACAGTTGGTGAGAAATATGTCCATTTAATCAAAGCAACCAATTCTCATGCTGGCTTGACAATAAAGTTTTACCTTATAATCATGCTCTTTTTTTATTATTATTGTTTTCCTAATAACCTGCCTATTTACTAAGTTAAAAAAACAACTTGTGAAAAAGTATGTCTCTGTGAGGCATTAACAGCGCTATATGATTTTACATCAATTGAACTCAAAAGTTCAAACTCTGCTTGTATGAGGTGCAAACATCAACCAGGGGACACATCAGCTAGAGACGGAGCGGAGACGCTAGGCTATTTGAGTGAGCAGTAACTTTGTAAACCGTTGAGCACACTACTGTTTTATTTTTGTAAGCATAACTTTTAAGCGGGGGTATTTTTATACAATAAAGACAGAATGTCCTCTCCCTCTATGTTTATTTTTATATGACCGCTCATGCCGCACATACGCACCTAATCCCATCCACATCCATTGGGAGGAGAAAAACATTGCTGCTGAGCTGATCTGAATGTCATGGAAGGGAGATTTAAAACACCTGAAGGCATTTAACAGTGAAGGAAATCCTGGTTTTGTTTTTTTTGCACAATCAACTTCAAGACCTTTTCACCCTAAGGAATGTTATAGACTGTGGGCCAGATTCAGGTAGATGAGAGTATCTTTCCTCTGGAGTAACGCTTCTCATTTACGTTACTCTGAAGACCCTTTCAGCGCAAGTCCTGTGATTCACATAGCAGTTGCGCGTAAACTTGCGCCAGAGTAACGATAATGCGCTGGCGTAACCCGACGCAAGTGGAAGTGGGTGTGATCATATGTAAATGATGGGCGGAGCCCAGCGCAGAGGCTTACGTTCAGCGCATCATCCACGGAGCATGCGCAGTGAGTGCGGCTCCACTCGCCCCCTTGTGCGCATGCTCACAACTTCCGTCGGCACCACTTCCTGGGAAACGTCAGCGCAATGCGTTCCGCTGGGCGCTTAAAAGCGCTGGCGGAAACGCCATTCCGGCGCAAAAGTAGTTCCATTTCCCCCCACCCCAGGGAAGATACTTTTGCCCTGTAATGGCTGCTCCCGCTACCCCCAAAGAGAGGAGGAACCTAAACTATAATGCCCAGGAGGTCTCTGTGATAATCTCGGCTATGGAGACATTTAATGATTTCCTCCATGGGAAAAAAAGCAGGAAGACCAGCCGGGAAAGGAAGCAGGGTATCCTGGACACCATTGCTGCCAGGGTCAATGTGCTGGGGTACTCCACCCGGAGTGCAGGCGACATTCAGAAAAAAATCAATGACCTGCGGCGCAAGGTGAGGGGCAAGGTGTCCACCATTAGGAGCCATGAGAGGGGCACAGGTGGTGGTCCCCATGTCCTGTCACCCTGACCGCGGAGGAGGAGGTGGTCGCCCGCTGCCTGGACAGGGAGCAGTTGGAGGGGGTCCCTGGCTATGACTCCGTAGAGGAAGGCTCCAGGACAGGTAAGTGATTTTTACCCCCTTTTTGGTGTGTTGCATGTGGGGGGGGTGGGGGGTGGGTACATGTGCCAAGTGTGTGGGACCACCAACATGTGTCTGCTTTGTGTCATCCACAGATGACGGTGCTGGGCCATCATCTCGTGCCGGCCAGTCCACCCCAACCCCCCAACGGGATGCTGATGACGAGGCCCTGGGTGCTGGAGACACCGAGGTGGAGGAGGAGAGTACCCACACCACTTCAGCAGAGGTGGTTGTGGAGGAGCCTGTCCCTGAACAGGACTTTATTTTAATGTTGGAGGAGTCCTCCTCCTCTGCAGGGCCCTCTGTGATCCCCTCCCCCATCCTAGGTAGCCCCTCAAGGGCGACTCCATCCCCACGGGGACAACCTTCTTCTGCCCCCAGGAAGGCCACCCGGAAGACCAGGGGGGTGTGTGATCTGGTCGAGGACCAGGTGCTGTTGGACCACGCCAAGCAGACCCAGCAGATGGGGGAGATTGCTGGCCACCTGGACCGGGTCGCTGACAGCCTGGGCTCCATGTCGCAGCTGCCCAGTGGTGTTCAGAACATTGTTACCAGCCTGGGGGAGGTGCAGGCTGATGTCCGGCACCTGACAGCAGCTGTACATGCCAACACTGCTGCCATTCGGGAAGAGGGGAGGCAGCGGCAGCGTGACCAGCGGCACAATATCACCCGCCAGTTGAGGATGCAGGCCCAGACGAACCTCTTTCTGAGCCGGATTGCAGTGGCCTTGGAGGGCATGCAGCCAACAGCTGGCCGGAGTGGCCCATCCGGGGAACAGCCTCCTCAAGATGCCCCCACACCCCCACCACCACCCACTCCCTCCAGGCAGATGAGGAGCCCGAGAGTGCCCCCAAGGAGGAGCCCCCGTCATCCCAGATGAGGGTTTTTTTTTATTTGGTTTATATTTGTGCTTTTTTTAGTACTCAGGTTATGAGTTTTTTGTTATTTTTATACTCAGGTTATGAGTTTATATTTTATTTTCATGCTCAGGTGATGAGATTTTTTATTTCTTTTGAACTGCACACGGTCAGGAGTGCAGGGGACAGTGTGAATGGTGTGTGAATGTGAGGGGGTGGCACTCCTGACAGTAAGGGGTGTCACCCTCGGCCGTGGTGGTGAAGTTAACCCCACGGCTGAATGAATGACGTGTGAAAGGTGTGTGAATGGACAGTGACATCATTGGGGCCTTGACGCTGGCGTTGCTGCTCCCAACTCCTACATGCTGGACTTGGGCTAATACAATGCGATGTGCATGTGGTGTGTGTGATCTAGGGACATCAGTGGTGTACACACGTGCACTGTCTGTGTTATTAATGTTTTGGTTTAGTGTCCAAAGATGCCTACGGCGAGGACCCTCCTGACTGCTCTTCCATCAGCAGACTGGGTGTCCTCTGGCAGGTGGGGACTGTGTGGGTCGGGGGTCAGGTCATCACGTATGTCAATCTGCAGGCCTTTTCTCATGGCAAAGTTGTGCAGAATACAACATGCAGCGATGATATGACACACGAAGGTAGGGGAATACAATAGGGTCCCCCCGGACTTATCCAGGCAGCGGAAACGGGACTTCAGGAGCCCAAATGTTTGCTCCACCACTCCACGGGTTTTGATGTGTGCTTCATTGTATTTTCTCTCTCCTCTGGTTTGGGGGTTCCGGAAAGGAGTCATTAGATGGGGTCCCAGTGCATATGCAGAGTCACCTGTAAGGTAAAAGACAGGAGGATGTTAGTCATGCATGTGCGACTTCTGTTGTGCATCACGGGAGGGGATAGTCATGCCTGACTCCCTTGTCACTCACCAACCAGCCAGCTGTCCCCATACATGTTCTGTTCGAATTCTGTAGGGATGGGGCTCTGACGGTATATGAAGCTGTCATGGCTGGACCCGGGGTGTTTGGCACGGACGTGCCATATGAGGCGCTGGGCATCGGCTATCACCTGTACGTTGATGGAATGCCAATGCTTCCGATTGCGGTATATGTGCTCTGTGGCACTGGGGGGCTGAAGGGCCACATGTGTGCAATCAATGGCCCCGATGGTGCGTGGGAATCTGGCAATGTTGTAGAAATCTGTCATTGCCTTCAGCCGCAGGTCCTCAGTGGTGGGTCTGATGAACTGGTTGGACATGCGTCTGAGGATTGCAGGGACAACCTGGTGCACACATCTGCTTATGGAGGACTGTGACATCCCAGCCACCACTCCACTTGTACGCTGGAATGATCCACTGGCAAGGAAATGAAGTGTTGCCAGTACCTTCACCAGTGGCTGCACTGCTTGTGAGCGGTGTGTCTTGCTGGTGATGTCATCCTGCAGGGTTGTGGTTAGTTCAAGTATTACATCTGGGCTGAATCTGAAGAGGCGATACACCTCCTCATCCCCCATGCCAAAGAGGTTCATACGAGTGTGGTATATCCTCTCACGTGCCCGCCTCCTCCGTAGCGAGGGACCCAGTACTAGTCTTAGGACCACAATTGCCCCTGGCATGTTGGCACACAGAGGTGTTGTCCTTGCAAGTGTTGTTGTTCAGCTAGCTCCTATCGTCGGTAACGCTGCTGTAGCTGCTCTCCTGCTGACCTGTGACCGTCTGGAGTAAAGATAAAGCAGCCTTTTGTAGAAATAACTTTGCGCCGGACGGACCAGATACGCGCGGCGCATTCAGCCAGCGTATGGTGCTAATCCGTTCGTGAATTGGGAAAAATACCTCATTTGCATATTTGCAGGGGAAATCAATGGGCGCGACTGATGCGCCCAGCGAAAATAAGCGCTGACGATACTCTGGCGTCGGAACGTTCCCCCGGTCGCAAATGACCCGTTATTGGGCGCATCTAGTTTGGTGGGTACGGGCACATAGAAACGACGGCGCATCATCACAGTTACGCGGCGCATATCGAAATACTCCAGCGCAAGTGTTCCTGAATCTGGCCCATCGTCTTGTTAAAACACCCACATGTTATCACCAGTGGAATATTATGGTATATATATGTTTCACTAACTTGTATTTCATGTGTAATAGCAGTTTGTAATATTGTTCTTATTATTTGAGGATAGCTATCATTTTAAGGATTAGATGCCCTGGTTGATGTTTGCACCTCATACAAGCAGAGTTTGAACTTTTGAGTTCAATTGATGTAAAATCATATAGCGCTGTTAATGCCTCACAGAGACATACTTTTTCACATATTCTTTTCTTTTATAATAGCTGCTTTTTCTGCATATATATTCTTTTAACCTATTAAATTAGAAGACCTGTCCATTGAGCGCTAGGATCAGTTTCTCAGGATATATTCTGGTACTTTTCTTTAAAAAAAAAACTTGTACAGCTAAACAATATAGCAAGCTTACCATGCCGCAGGGAGAAGGGGCTCAGGTAAGTAATTAGGTGGGGGTGCTACACACAGAAGTTTTTTTTTTTATCTTAATACATAGAATAATGAAGTTAATAAACCTTCTGCCTTTACAACTCTTTTAAAGGGTTACTAAAGGAAAAAAAAATAGTTTTCTTTAAAATAACAAACATGTTATACTTACCTCCACTGTGCAGTTCGTTTTGCACAGAGTGGCCCCGATCCATGTCTTCTGGGGTCCCCCGGCGGCTGTCTCTGATCCTCCCCGCAAGAATGCTTGCATTGTGATGAGTCCTCGCGGGCGCGCTCCTGTGATACACCGAGCGGCCATAGCCGCTCACTGTATCACTCGGCCCTGCCCCTTGGCGTGCCACGTCACTGAATGTGATTGACAGCAGCGCCAGCCAATGGCTGCGCTGCTCTCAATCCATACGCTCTAGCCAATCAGTGGCCAGGCAGAGCAGCGAAGAAGATCTCGGGACCGAGCGCAGGATTTTCGACGGGTCAGGTAAGTAAAACAGGGGCTGGGGGGGGGGACGCATCATCAGATGTTTTTTCACCTTTCACCCTGGTAATGGCTCCCGCGGGAGTGGGCGTTCCTATTCAGAGACTAAGTGATTGACGTGATGACAAAAGCTTCCCCCCGGCGCATAATGCGCGTCAGCAGTTTCCGAAAGAAGCTGAACGTCGGTGCGCAGGGGCCGTATAGCGCCGTATAGAGCCGACTCGCAGTTCGGCTTCTTTCGGAAACTGGTGACACGCATAATGTGCCGGGGGGAAGCTTTTGTCATCACGTCAATCATTTAGTCTCTGAATAGGAACGCCCACTCCCGCAGGAGCCACTACCTGGAAGCCGGGGGGGGGGATAGCTATACGAGGGTATGTACAGCGGAAAAAAAAAACCAGCATACTGTACATGTTTTAGGGTGAACCTCCGCTTTAAGGTGAAAAACAAACTTCCTTTACAACTCCTTTAAGATGCCTGTTACTAAATGTATTTAGCATGCACTTATACACATTTTTATTTTTTATAGACATGACTTTTTGGTTTATTAAGCAAATCCAGGGAGTATCATTCAAGCGTTAGCGTGGATCCTTGCTCTTTTGCAATGGACCAAAATTGCACCAAATTTGGCTAGTATAGTGCACCGCAGCACAGGTGGGTTGCAAAAGTACATTGGGGTACCATTCATAATTAATGGCACTGCAGCGCACCACCACATTTAGCATACATTACATAGTTACATAGTTACATAGTTAGTCAGGTTGAAAAAAGACACAAGTCCATCCAGTTCAACCATAAAAAAAATAAAAAATAAAACAAAGTAAAACACAGTACATCCTCCCATACACCCAACTCCATACCCACAGTTGATCCAGAGGAAGGCAAAAAAACCCAGCAGAGCAATGATCCAATTTGCTACCGGAGGGGAAAAAATTCCTTCCTGATCCCCCGAAAGGCAATCGGATTTACCCCGGATCAACTTTACCTACAAAACTTAGTACTCAGTTATATTATGTGCATTTAGGAAAGAATCCAGGCCTCTCTTAAAGCAATCTACTGAGCTGGCCAGAACCACCTCTGGAGGGAGTCTGTTCCACATTTTCACAGCTCTTACTGTGAAGAAACCTTTCCGTATTTGGAGGTGAAATCTCTTTTCCTCCAGACGTAAAGAGTGCCCCCTTGTCCTCAGTGTTGACCTTAAAGTGAATAACTCAACACCAAGTTCACTATATGGACCTCTTATGTATTTGTACATGTTGATCATATCCCCCCTTATTCTCCTCTTCTCAAGAGTGAATAAATTCAGTTCCTCTAATCTTTCCTCATAGCTGAGCTCCTCCATGCCTCTTATCAGTTTGGTTGCCCTTCTCTGCACTTTCTCCAGTTCTCCGATATCCTTTTTGAGAACTGGTGCCCAAAACTGGACTGCATATTCCAGATGAGGTCTTACTAATGATTTGTACAGGGGCAAAATGATATCTCTATCTCTGGAGTCCATACCTCTCTTAATACAAGAAAGGACTTTGCTCGCTTTGGAAACCGCAGCTTGGCATTGCATGCCATTATTGAGCTTATGATCAACTAAAACACCCAGATCCTTCTCCACTACAGATCCCCCCAGTTGTACTCCCCCTAGCATGTATGATGCATGAATATTCTTAGCCCCCAAGTGCATAACTTTACATTTATCAACATTAAACCTCATCTGCCACTTAGTCGCCTAATTAGACAGAGCATTGAGGTCGGCTTGTAAATTGGAGACATCCTGCAAGGACGTTATTCCACTGCATAGCTTGGTGTCATCTGCAAAAACAGAAATGTTACTTTGGATCTCAGACCCAATATCATTTATAAATATATTGAAAAGTAAGGGACCCAACACTGAACCTTGGGGTACACCGCTGATAACCTTGGACCATTCAGAGTAAGAATCATTAACCACAACTCTCTGAATTCTGTCTTTCAGCCAGTTTTCTATCCATTTACAAACTGATATATCTAATCCTGTAGACCTTACCTTACACATGAGCCGTGTGTGGGGAACTGTATCGAACGCTTTTGCAAAATCCAAGTATACCACGTCCACTGCCACGCCTCTGTCCAGGGTTTTACTTACCTCTTCATAAAAGGAAATCAGGTTTGTCTGACAACTTCTGTCCTTCATGAATCCATGCTGTCTGCTGCTTAAATAGTTTGTTTCCAGCAAGAACTCATCCATGTGGTCTTTTATTAAACGTTCCAGTATCTTTCCAACTATAGAAGTTAAACTAACAGGTCTATAGTTACTAGGTAAAGACTTTGTTCCCTTTTTAAATATGGGCACCAGATTGGCTTTATGCCAATCCAGTGGTACTATTCCTGTCATTAATGAGTCCCTAAATATTAGATACAGTGGCTTTGAAATTTCAGAGCTCAATTCTTTTAGGATCCGTGGGTGGATGCCATCTGGTCCAGGTGCTTTATCCACCTTTATTCTGTCTAAATATTTCTGGACCATATCACTTTTGAGCCATTGTGGATTTGGGGCTGTGTCACTCCCACCCCCTATATCGACATGAGCTCCCCCATTCTCCATTGTATACACAGAGCTGAAGAAAGCATTTAATAAATTTGCCTTCTCTATGTCCTCAGTCACCCACTCTAGATTATTTTGTAAAGGGCCTACATGCTCAGACTTGACCTTTTTACTATTAATATATTTAAAGTATTTTTGGGGGTTTGTCCTACTATCTTTTGCAATCTGTCGTTCATTTTGAATTTTTGCATCCTTGATTTCCTTTTTACATATTCTATTATATTCTTTGTAACATTTAAACGACACTAGTGTTCCTTCATTTTTATATTTTTTAAAAGCTATTTTCTTATTGTTTATAGCTTTTTTAACTTTAACCGTGAGCCACATAGGTTTTATCTGTAGCCTTTTAAACTTATTGCCCATGGGAATATACTTTGCAGTGAGGTTCCAAAGAGTCTTTTTGAAGAATTCCCATTTCTGTTCTGTGTTCATCGGTGCCAATATTCCCTCCCAGTCCAAGCCCTGGAGAGCAGTCCTCATGCTTTGAAAATTTGCTCTCTTGAAATTAAGTGTTTTTATCTTTCCTGTATGCATTTCTTGCTTATAGTTTACATTAAACGAAATCATGTTATGATCACTGCTACCCAGGTGTTCCTTTATCTGAACATTAGTAATGAGCTCTGCATGGTTTGAGATTACCAGGTCCAACAGAGCATCATTCCTAGTTGGGGCCTCAATAAACTGGACCATAATATTGTCCTGCAATAGGTTTTTAAATTTTTGTCCTTTAACTGTCCCAGAAATTCCATTATTCCAGTCAATTTCTGGGTAGTTAAAATCCCCCATTATTATCACCGTCCCTGCCCTTGCAGCCCTTTCCATCTGTGCAAGGAGCTGAGTCTCCACCTCCTCATTAACATTGGGTGGTCTATAACAAACTCCAATGATTAGCTTTGAACTACGCACATCTGTATGCAGTTCCACCCATAATGCTTCAACTTCATCACACTCTCCATCAACCAGGTCCTCTTTCACGCTTGCTTTGAGGTCACTTCTCACATAGAGACAGACCCCTCCACCTTTCCATTTTACCCTGTCTTTCCGAAAGAGAGCATAGCCAGGAATATTAATAGCCCAGTCATGTGAGGATTGAAGCCAAGTTTCAGCAATACCGATTACATCATAGCTCTCCTCATGCACCAGAGCTTCCAACTCACCTGTTTTGCTTGGAAGGCTTCTGGCATTGGTGAACAAACACTTAAATGTATTGTTACATTTTTCGCTGGCGTTTTTCATATGATTCATATAATTTTTAGTAGTGCAAATGGCACTATAATTTCCAATGGCTGTTTGCAACATGGGAACTTTCTTGTCACCTGCCATAACCCCACCTCCATCTATCCCCATTCCACTCTCCATTAATGTCTGACCCCTAACTGACCTGTGTGCCCGATGTAATTCACGTTCACCCTCCCCCCTCAAGTCTAGTTTAAATACTCCTCCAGCATTCCCCTAAACCTCTCCCCCAGCACAGCAGACCCCCTTCCATTCAAGTGCAAACCATCTTTAGCATATAGGTTGCACCCCAATGAAAAGTCATCCCAGTGCTCTAGAAACCCAAATCCCTCCTTCCTACACCAGGTCTTTAGCCATGCATTCAGCTCTCTAATCTCCCCCTGCCTTTCCTGTGTTGCGCATGGCACAGGCAATATTTCAGAGAATATCACCTTGGAGGTCCTTCCCTTCATCTTGCAGCCTAGTTCTTTAAATTGATTCTTAAGGAGCCTCCACCTTCCATGTATACTGTCATTGGTTCCAACATGGACCAAGACAGCTGGGTCATGCCCAGCCCCTCCCAGTAATTTATCCACCCGGTCCACCACATGCCGAACCCTGGCACCAGGGAGACAGCAAACCATTCGGTAGAGGCGATCCTGGCGACAAATTATTCTATCAGTCCTTCTGATTATAGAATCCCCTATTACCACCAACTGTCTAGGCCTACCTGCACTCCCCTCACCACTTCTACTAGATGGGTTGCTCTCCCGGCTGTTAGGGGTAGCAGTAACATCTAGGGCTGCCACCTCTGTGTTAGCCACCTCCACATCTTCACTAGTGTTGCTCACGAATATTCGCATTGCGAATATTCGCTACGAATATTGCATATTCGAGTATTCGCGAATAACGCGAATATCGCGGCGAATATTCGCTATTTCGAATATTCGAATGTTTTAAAAAATTTTTTAGAACAGATCACATCCTAGAGATCCCCATCGACGTCTAAAAGCATTGCTGGTATGATTAGAGACCTTGGGCCGAGTAGCTGCAGCGCTCATTTTATATTGCCGAAAAATCGCAATGCGATTATTCGGCAAATAGCGATATCGCGCGATTATTTTATATTGTAATATATCACGAATATTCTGAGCCAATCAGAGTACTCCATTCCGCATTTCTCGAAATTTCGAAATTATTTTGTATTGTAATATATCACGAATATTCTGAGCCAATCAGAGTGCTCCATTCCGCATTTCTCGAATATTCGCAATTATTGTGTATTGTAATATATCACGAATATTCTGAGCCAATCAGAGTGCTCCTTCCGCATTTCTCGAATATTCGCAATTATTGTGTATTGTAATATATCACGAATATTCTGAGCCAATCAGAGTGCTCCTTCCGCATTTGCCGAATATTCGCAATTATTGTGTATTGTAATATATCACAAATATTCTGAGCCAATCAGAGTGCTCCTTCCGCATTTGCCGAATATTCGCAATTATTGTGTATTGTAATATATCACGAATATTCTGAGCCAATCAGAGTGCTCCTTCCGCATTTGCCGAATATTCGCAATTATTTTATATTGTAATATATCACGAATATTCTGTGCCAATCAGAGTGCTCCATTCCGCATTTCTCGAATATTCACAATTATTTTATATTGTAATATATCACGAATATTCTGTGCCAATCAGAGTGCTCCATTCCGCATTTCTCGAATATTCGCATTCGCAATTCGCAATTCGCAATCGCATTCGCATTCGCGATAGCGAAAATTCGCAATCATTTCATTTCGAAAATATATCACGAATATTCGTATTTAGCGAATATCTGTCGAATATTCGACTATATATTCGAGATATATCGCGAATTCGAATATGGCATATTCTGCTCAACACTAATCTTCACCCAACTTGGCAAATTTGTTTTGATGCACAAACACAGGATTGGCCTTCCTTGTCTGCAAGCCCCTTCCACTCCCTCTAACTACATTAACCCATCTTCCTATCTGATAATCCTGACTTGCCCCTCCACCCTCCACATTAACCCTACTGACCACCTGCTCAGCGAGCAGAGGACCCCTTTCAAGGTTGTCCTTTCTGCCCAGTGTTGCAACTTGTTCCTCCAGATCTCTAATGCGAGCTTCCAGAAGGGCAAACTGCTCACATCTGTCACAGCGGTATCCATCCTGGAGCTGTTGCACCAATTTTGTATACATGTGACACACTGTGCACTGAGCAAAACCTTCAACCCTGCTAGCACACATTTCCCAGTTACAATATAATTACTTGTAGGAAGTTTAAGATGTTACTTACAGTTTAGAAGACTCCTGTCTTAACTTCTGTTTTCAACTCCTGTTTTTTAACTCTTCCCACTTCTGTTTAGAAAATCACTTAAGCCAGCAACATGAACTGGGAGCCAGCTCCTTATGGGAGTTTTGACTGAGACTTTTATACTCACCTCTTCACCTCTTCACCTGTTTACAATTAAACACTCCCCACTTAGCAGAGAGAAATAAAAACCTGTTTAAAAAGTGTCAGAGAAAAAAATGACACTTGCAAGCAGAAACAGTTAAAAGCAAACTCCTGTTTTTTAACTCTTCCCACTTGTGTTTAAAAATCACACTTCTGTTTAGAAAATCACTTAAGCCAGCAACATGAACTGGGAGCCAGCTCCTTATGGGAGTTTTGACTGAGACTTTTATACTCACCTCTTCAACTGTTTACAATTAAACACTCCCCACTTAGCAGAGAGAAATAAAAACCTGTTTAAAAAGTGTCAGAGAAAAAAATGACACTTGCAAGCAGAAACAGTTAAAAGCAAACTCCTGTTTTTTAACTCTTTCCACTTGTGTTTAAAAATCACACTTCTGTTTAGAAAATCACTTAAGCCAGCAACATGAACTGGGAGCCAGCTCCTTATGGGAGTTTTGACTGAGACTTTTATACTCACCTCTTCACCTCTTCACCTGTTTACAATTAAACACTCCCCACTTAGCAGAGAGAAATAAAAACCTGTTTAAAAAGTGTCAGAGAAAAAAATGACACTTGCAAGCAGAAACAGTTAAAAGCAAACTCCTGTTTTTTAACTCTTCCCACTTGTGTTTAAAAATCACACTTCTGTTTAGAAAATCACTTAAGCCAGCAACATGAACTGGGAGCCACACAGTGCATTAATGTATATGTGAATAAGATGTAACAAGCAGGTCCTTTATACCCTTTTACACTGTTTATGATGTTATACTGTATAAATTTACTGTAAACCCTACTGTAAAATACTTTGCAGAAAAGGTATAAAGATAATATCAATAACCCAAATTCTGTTCCTCAATTTTTCTAAAGAAATTATTTTTAGTGTACACTTTACACGTTATTAGTGATTCAACCATGATAATTGTGAAATAGTTACCGTTGCAAGATGTGTATCAAAAAGACAGATTGCTGAGATAAGATTTGTAGTTGCAATGTACAGATCTGTGGGGTATTTATAAGTATCACTGGGTAAAGTCTCTGTATTATGTACAGTTCAATCATATGCAAGAGTGGAACTTCCAGCATGAACCAGCCAATAACAGCACACCTCTGCTATCCTATTATACAGAAAAAACTGCGCTTGTCAAAATGGATAGTCAATTAGTAACAATGTAACAGTCACTAAGGGTAAAAATGGGGAGGCAGCAGCTCTTGTGCCGAGACACTAGAGAAAATACAACAGGAAAAACAGAGGTTTAGAGCTGCGCTTTAACACCCGGACTCAGTGTAGTCAAAGAGTCCATATATCAATCATGTAGAAATAGCACAATCCTTCAGCCAGAAAAAAAAAAATAATAATAAATATTAGCTCCAAAAGTCTCTGCTGGTCTTAGTTCAGGATGGACATGTAGTAATCACCACTGTGCTATGACTCAAACTTGGCTCTTCAATGTGGCCCACCACCAGAAGTCTAAGCAGCTTACCAGAGGAACAACTGTTACCAGCAGTCGGCTATGACCCAGCCGCGGCCTTTGAGGGAGACCGAACGAATCCCAAATCCTAGGCAGTGCCTACACCTGGGCTCCACTCCGCAACTCCACCAGTTAGATCATATATGTAAAATGATGATAAAGGCAGACATAGCGTAATCCCGCAGGGACTTTTATTAAAAATCATAAAAAAACAGAATACTCACATTTGCGATGAGTTAAACAGGCATGTAAAACTTAATGTTGCCGGCCGGCAAACAAATTAGAAAAACCCTCCTCCAAAGCGTGATGACGTCACCGCACGTCTTCCCAGACGCGTTTCGTCATAGGACGTTGTCAATGACCCTTCTGCTATCCTATTACTGTAATTAGTGGTGCGTTTTTGTAGACAAAGTTAAATAGAACTGGCAAAATTTCCGACTGGAGCGCATCACAGTTGAAGACATTTATTTAAATTAATTAAAAATGTTTTACTTGTGTTCACCTTGGGACCTTACTCCCAACTAAATTGTTACACTTGAGAACTTTTCTATACGCTATTTGTGTGTTTTGCTGATCTGCATATAAAACATATGCCAATAGCATAGCCACTAACAAAAAAAAAAAAGATCCAGGTTCACGTATTTTTAATGTGCATCCAAGAAGGGACATGAGGGTGAATGGCAGTGGCACTGCAGTCTGTGAGTGTATTGGCAGCCTGACAGTCCGTTGTGCACTCACAGGCTGCAACATCGGTTCTCTCTGTTTTCACACTGAGAGCTGAGAGAACCGATCTTTACTTTCACCTTCCATTGTGATCCATTGACACAGTAATCACATGGTAAAACCCCAGGTAATTATCCGGACACAGCAGTATTGTGATCTGCTGTATCCGAGTGACATGCGGTTTGGCAGGGCTCCCGGGGGCACACTTTCTTTGTCGTGCAGGAGCAGCCGATGTGGGGTGAGGTATGGGTACGTTATTATAAAGTAAGTAATAGGAGTGGGTGTGGCGCTGCTAATTAGGTTAAATAAATATTCTGCAAATAGGTGACAAAAGGTAAATATTGCCATATGCCATGTAAATGTGCGAAAACTGCAATATATATTCAAATGAAAAACTACTCGGGTCAAATACAATACATTAAAGTACCTCACCCAAGCATGGCCCCCCTGGGTTAACACCTGCAAGGCCATCACCAGGGCGGGCCATCACCAGGGCGGTGTTTCACTTCATCTGGGACTCCAAAATGAACAGCGTGAAGTGGGTGGTTCAAGGAACCTCTCAAGGGTGGTAAGGTAAGGTGACCAGATTTTTAAAATGAAATCCGGGGACGTATTTTTTGTTTACTAGTAATGGCAATGATCAGCGACTCTCTGCCCATTGCCGCCCGCCTCACAGCCTCTCAAGTCTTACTCTTCGTGCCCCGGCTACTACTGGGTGGGAAGCGGAGGAAGAATACTCCCCCAGGGAAGGCAAGGAGATAAGCAGGTGGCTGGCCAAGATTTGTGCAAAGGCAGAAGAACATGTGAGCGAAGCTAAATGGGCATGTGCCCGAAACTGAAGAAATATTCCCTCCACTCCGACCAGCACATGATCATCAGAAAGGGGCACATATAATGGGAAAAATACAACCCCCCTATGCTAGTAAGCACGGCGGAGCGGGGGGGTGTAATTCTAATTTTCTTATTTTAATTCTGCACTGACTGTCTTTGAAATTGCCCCTACCCCCTATTAAATCCAATCTGGGGACAAAACCAGGGACAGACTTGATCCAGGGACAGTGTCCTCAATCAGGGGACTGTCCCTTGAAACTGGGGATGTCTGGTCACCCTACGGTAAGGGTGGGCCTGATATCGCTACTCTACTGGGGGTGTTCTTTGATTGTAACTGCATCTGCAGGACTTTGCTAGACAGAACTTTGAGGTCCCTTGGATGGGACAAACGGGACATCCACTACAACTGGGACACTCCTTGGTATTACTTGGATACTTTAAGTTTATCAGGAAACTGGGGCTGCATGGGGTTAAGCCCGACTTGTGGAAGCCAAAAACTATCTACAAGTTGATTAGAGCATCAGGGCATTGTTGAGACTGTTCCAGGCCGCCCTTCAGCCACTTGCAAAGTGGTCTGGAGAAATGTTTCTTTAAAAAGACTCACCAACAGGCACAACGATCTGGCATGGATGGCAATCAAAGGGGGGATTGCCGCTCAGGACGTTCATGCATCCCTTTTTGGATCATCCAGGAGGAAAGAGCTTTGCATGTTTTCTGGGAGTGCCCCTTTGCACAGGGCCTGTTGAGGGCCTTGGAACATGAACTAAAAGACTTTATTCTGCTACATATTTTTGTTTAAAAAAAACAATAACCATATATTGATTGGTTTGGATTGGTTTGCACATAAGTTATAGCGTCTACAAAATAGGGGATAGATTCATGGCATTTTTATAATTTTTTTTGTAGTAATGGCGGCAATCAGTGATTTTTAGTGGGACTGCAACATTGGGGCGGACAGATTGGACACCTAACTGACATTTTGGACACTTTTTTGGAGAACCAGTGACATTATTACAGTGATCAATGCTAAACATATGCACTGTTATTGTACTAATGAAACTAACAGGGAAGGGGTTAACACAGGGACGATCAAGGGGTTAACTGCATTACCTGGGTGTGTTTACTAACTGTATGGGATTGCATTGCAAAAAGACAATGGCAGATGCCCGTTCTGTCTCTGCTGGGTATCGATAGAGGGCGGCCGCTGATTGGCTCCCCCCACTGGCCAGTCGGCACATGCACGCTCAATGAAGCTAGTGCACGTATTGCACAGCCGAGCCACCTTGCCGTAGTATAGCTGCAATTAATGAAATTAGATATTAATAAATTTTTCATCCTTCTGCTAGGGTCATGCTGTCTTTTGCAGGCACTTTCTATCTACACATATTCCAGTGGTCCAGTGGTGGCTACTTAGTATTTCTCACACAGGTTTCCTGATGGTGAAAATAGCAGTGTTCCCAACCCCCCAAAATTTACTGACAGGATGACAAAATTTACAAACTGCACACATTTTTTACTGGCACTGCAAAAAAGTACCTAAAATGGCAGTTTTCAGTGCTAATCAGTGAAAATATCAATATTTAAACTTTAAACATGTAGCTAGTAACATGCTTAATTTAAACAAAAAAAAAAAAACATATTTCTCCATTTACACGAAGGTCAGATTAATATAACCCAATATAGAGATCCCCCTTACATCAGAGTCTGCAAGAATCCCCCTTACAGTGCAAGGGAACTCTAACGTAGAGGGAAATGCTGCAGACCATGATTTAAAGAGGGAACTCTAATGTAAGGGGGGGGCTCTGGTCACCAGAGACCACCTTACATCAGAGTCCACTGCATTCCCCTTTAC
This sequence comes from Rana kukunoris, assembly GCA_029574335.1. Taxonomy (NCBI): domain Eukaryota; kingdom Metazoa; phylum Chordata; class Amphibia; order Anura; family Ranidae; genus Rana; species Rana kukunoris. Next base: position 78,483,284 of record CM056049.1, read on the forward strand.
ATTAATCAGAGCTCCCGCTTACATCAGGGTCTGCAGCATTGCCCTTTACATCAGAGTTCCCCTTTACAGCAGGGTCTGCCACAGAGTTCCCCCTAAGGGAGAATCCTGCAGAATCTGATGTAAAGGGGAATGCCAGGAACTCTCATGTTGGGGTGACCAGAGACCACCATCCGCAGAGTGAATACACTAAGGTAAGGGGGAGGGGGGTTACCAATACAAGGGAGAACCTTTATCAACGCCTCCTTACATTATTGTATTCACTCCCCCCTTACATCAGTGACTTCAGACTGGCCTGGCGGCGCTGTCACTGACCTCCTCTCAGGTGCACTGTGCAGGGCTCAGTCAGACTGCTCCAGGTTGTTGGATTTGGTGTTATCATATAATCTCCTCTCCACAGTCAACACACATCTGACTCCTCCTGGAATTCCTATCCCAGTGGCACTCCCACTCTTGCTTCCACTCCAGATTCCCGCTCACAGTCTTCAGACATGATAAAAGACAAGAGATGGTCAGAGACTGCAGACATGACACAGGAGATGGTCAGTGACTGCAGACATCATGAGATGAGATCGTGAGGTGTGCTGTCCTTTAACCACTTCAGACCTGCGCTATTGACAGAATACGTCAACAGCGCGGACCTGAGGCGCCAAGTGGACGTCTTTGGACGTGTTTTAACTGCATTACCCGCGCACGCCAAAATAAAGCTCTATTTGTGGGGGAAAAAGGACGTCAATTTTGTTTGGGAGCCACGTCGCACGACCACGCAAATGTCAATTTCGCCTGGGAACGAAGGGGGTTTATGTGCCCAGTAAGCAAGTGGTTAATACACTACCTTGTTAGGTGCCTATTATTATTATTATTATTATACAATATTTATATAGCAGCAACAGTTTGCACAGTGCTTTACAACATGGGGCAGACAATACAGTTACAATATAATTCAATAAAGGAGGAATCAGAGGGCCCTGCTCATCAGAGCTTAAAATCTAAAAGGGAGGGTCAAGTGATACAAAGGGGGATGAAACTGTGGGGAATGAAGCTGATGGAGAAAATAAAAGTAAAGTTGTTAGGTGGAGGCAATATAGGTTTTTTAGGGATCGCCTAAAAGTGGACAGAGTAGGAGATACTTGGACAGATCGAGGTAGGGAATTCCATAGGGTGGGAGAGGCTCTAGGGAAGTTGTGGAGGCGAGCATAGGAGGAGGTGACAAGGGAACTAGAGAGCAGGAGGTCTTGGGAGGAGCGAAAATAATAAATTTGGTTAGTATATGTAGTAAAAGGAAACTGCAAACAAAGTGGTGTCTGCCCACAGTGTATATAACTATGAGGAAAACTCCAGTTGCTATCTTTGCTGTTTAGAAACACCAAAAAGAAGATGCTTTGTTGGATTTCTGCATGTTTGTTAGCTTCCCTACTGCTTCCAAATGGTAAGTTTGACCTATGAGTTACAATATCTTTTTTTTATTAGGAAATTAGGATAGAATAGATAAAAAAGGTAATAGAGATATGTTATATAAAATAACATCAATGAATATACAATTAAATATATTTAGGAACAGAAAAGGGGGTGTAAGTTTTTTTTTTTTTTTTGTTTTTGTTTTTTAAATAAACATATCATACTTACCTCCACTGTGCAGTTCGTTTTGCACAGAGTTGCCCCGATCCTCGTCTTCTGGGGTCCCACGGCAGCTGCCTCGGCTCCTCCTCGCAAGAGTTAATCCCCTTCATGGGAAGCGCTCTCCCAAGGGGGCTAGCTTGCGGGCGCGCTCCCGTGATACAGCCGGCGGCTATATGAATGGTGGATGTATCATTTTAGAGAGAAAGTAAAGAATTCTCAAAATAAGTGTGTTGATAAAGTCAAGCGATGGAGACCAGATTTGTGAAAAGTTAGAATGGTTATCAAGTAGGATAGATGTTCATTTTTCATGAACCATGGTGCCCATAATTCTCTTACATTCAGGGATGGAGTTCTCTGGGCTTTAGCAATAGTTTGTCGTGTGGGCTAAAAAATAAAAGATGTGGTTTATGTAGTAAGGGTAAGTTACCTATGAAAGAGAAATTAGTACAGACCAGACTCATGTTTGCTTTGTAAGTTTAGCAAATAATGTTTCTATTTTGTAAAACATGCACCTAAATTTGAGGTTATTTTTTTATGACACATGTGGCGTTCTACATGTGACAAGTTATCTATTATTACCAAATGCCACTTGTCTGATTTCTAAATATTTAATGCATTTAATACGTTGCTATATAAGCAACTCACTGGCAATTTTCTCAATCTCTGCTTTTCTACCACAGAGGTGACGATAGCAGGGAGATAAGTGACATCAATTATTATCACCCAAAACATTTATAATCTAATATATTATTATTATTTTTTAGGTACTTATATAGAGCCGTCAATTTACACAGGGCTTTACATATACAATGTACATTCACATCAGTCCCTACCCTCAAGAAGCTTACAATCTAAGGTCCCTAAACTCACATTCATATACTAGGGCCAATTTTAGGCAGAAGCCAATTAACCTACCAGCATATCTTTGGAGTGTCGGAGGAAACCCACGCAGACACAGGGAGAACATGCAAACTCCAGCCAGGTAGTGTCGTGGTCGGGATTCGAACCAGCGACACTACCTGCCTGGAGTTTGCATGTTCTCCCTGTGCCTGCGTGGGTTTCCTCTGGGTACTCCGGTTTCCTCCCACACTCCAAAGATATGCTGTAGGTTAATATATCAAAATGAATCACAATATTCATCTAAATTATAAGGATAAACTTAGATTGAAATCCAGGGTTGTAAAGAACTTTGTTGGTGTATCCATTTAACCTATTCACACCCACGCTATAGCTGAATGACGGCTACAACGTGGGCCTTCATTGCCGGGAGGGCATCAATAGACGTCCTCGAATGGCACTCGTGGCGCGTTTTATGATCAGTAAGTCAGTAAGACTCGGCTGATCACAGATCAGAGTAATGGGTTTATCCCGGGCCCCTTACCACATGATCAGCTGTCACCCAATGACAGCTGATCACGTGATGTAAACAGAAGATCGGCTTCTGTGAAAGTGACATCAGTCCCGAAGAGGAAGAGCCACAGCCACCTCATCTGTGCCCACCAGTGCATATCAATGCACATCAGTGTATATCAGTGCCACAAATCAGTGCCCGCCAGTGGTACCAAGCAGTGCCTCTTCAGTTCCACCTTTCAGTGTCACCTACCAGTGCCCATCAGTGCCCATTACTGTCACTCATCAGTGCCACCTAGGAATGCCCTTCAATGCCACCTATCAATGCCCATCAGTGCCATCTATCAGTGTCCATCAGTGTCACCTTACCAGTGCCCATCAGTGCAGGCTCATCAGTGTACATCAATGAAGGAGAAATAGTAGCTGTTTGCAAATTTCTATAACAAACTATACAATTTTTTTTATTAATTTGCGTTTTTTTTTTTGTTAAAAACTAAAAACAAACAGCAGTGATAAAATACCACCAAAAGAAAGATCTATTTGAGGGGATTTTTTTTTAAATAAATCATATGGGTACAGTATTGTATGACTGCGCAATTGTCATTTTTAAATGTGAGAGCACTGAAAGCTGAAAATTGGTCTGGGCAGGGAAGGGGTTTAAGTGCCCAGTAAGCAAGTGGTTAATCTCTTTCCCCTTTTATACAAATTCCCAATCTCCACCTCATTTTAATTTAGGGAAATAATCAATGGCTATATATAATACTTTAACAGGAGAAAAGCCGCATGGCCATTATCAAGTGTCTCAATAATGGTATTTAAATTATTTTATCACAAACTGCATATTTACTGTATTTATCGGCGTATAACAGGCACAGGCGTATAACACGCACCCTAACTTTCCACAGCCCCCCTGCACAGTTTACACTTTATTTTCAGGGTAAAAACGTGAGTGTTATACGCCAATAAATACAGTATGTCTTGCAATGTGGCCTTAAAGTGACATTAATCCCAAAACCAAAAATGTAAAACTGTATATACCGTATGTCGCTTTTTAGACCTCCATTATTGATTTTAGTTTATGTATCCATAAATGGAATCTGTAGTCACTGTATTGCATATTCAATTTTACATTTCCACCATAAATTTAGCTCACTATGGAATCACTCCAGGGACAACGCATTCTTATGCCATGTGGCAATGTGTCATCTATGAAGTGACCCCACTGCAGGCAATATTCTTGAAATAATTATTGAGAATAAATATATTTTTTTACTTTTTGCTATAATAAATATCCCCCAAAAATATATATATAAAAAATGTTTTTCCTCAGTTTAGGCCGATAAGTATTCTTCTACCTATTTTTGGTAAAAAAAAAATCGCAATAAGCGTTTATCGATTGGTTTGCGCAAAATTTTCAGCGTTTATAAAGTAGGGGATAGTTTTTTTGCACTTTAATAATTTTTTTTTTTTTTACTACTAATGGCGGCGATCAGCGATTTTTTTCGTGACTGCGACATTATGGCGGACACTTCAGACAAGTATGAGACATTTTTGGGACCATTGTCATTTTCACAGCAAAAAATGCATTTAACCACTTAAGGACCGCCTCCTGCACATATACGTCAGCAGAATGGCACGGCTGGGCACATGTACGTAGTTGTGGTTAACTCCCAAACTACAAATGTCATTTTCACAACAAACAATGCAATTTAAATGCATTTTTTGCTGTGAAAATGACAATTGTCCCAAAAATGTCTCAAAATTTTCCGAAGTGTCCGCCATAATGTCGCAGTCACGAAAAAAATTGCTGATCGCCGCCATTAGTAGTAAAAAAAATAAATAATAAAAATGCAATAAAACGATCCCCTATTTTGTAAATGCCATACATTTTGCGCAAACCAACCGATAAACGTTTATTGCGATTTTTTTACCAAAAATAGGTAGAAAAATACATATCGGCCTAAACTGAGGAAAAAAAATGTATATATTTTTGGGGGATATTTATTATAGCAAAAAGTAAAAAATATTGAATTTTTTCAAAATTGTCGCTCTATTTTTGTTTATTTTTGTTTATTGATTAAAAAAAAAAAAAACGCAGAGGTGATCGAATACCACCAAAAGAAAGCTCTATTTGTGGGGAATAAAGGATGCCAATTTTGTTTGGGAGCCACGTTGCATGACTGCACAATTGTCAGTTAAAGCAACGCAGTGCCGAATCACAAAAAGGGGCAAGGTCCTTTAGCAGTATTTTGGTCCGGGTCTTAAGTGGTTAAAATGCATTGTTTACTGTAAAAATGGCAATTGCAGTTTGGGAGTTAACCACAAAGGGGGCACTGAAGGGGTTATGTATGACCTCATCTGTGTTTCTAACTGTCCCTACAGTTAGAAGGGGGTGTGGCTTTAGGTGTGACGGCATCGATTGTGTATCCCTATAAAAGGGATCACATGATCGATCACGGCGCCACAGTGAAGAACAGGGAAACTGTGTTTACACACAGCTCTCCATTCTTCAGCTCCGGGGACTGATCACGGGACTCCAGCGGCGATCGGGTCCGCGGGTCCCGCAGTCCCAGTCACGGAGCTTCGGACTGGGTCGCGACGCGCGCCCGCGACCCACGGCTGGGCACTTATAGAGGACGTACCTGTATGTGCATGTGCCCAGCCGTGCCATTCTGCCGACGTAAATGTGCAGGAGACGGTCCTTAAGTGGTTAACCACTTAATGCCCGCCACACGACTATGTACGTCCACAGAATGGCACGTACAGGCAGATGGGCGTACATGTACGTCCCTGCCTTCTAGCGGGTCGGGGGTCCGATCGGGACCCCCTCCGCTGCGTGCGGCGGGCAGGTTACGTTCGGGAGCGATCCGGGACGAGGGGGCAGCTGTTGTTTTCTGTCCGCCCCCTCGTGATCGCTCCCAGCCAATCCCCTGAGCCTCCGCCGTGTCACTTCCTCTGCCTGTGTAATGTAAACACTGGCAGAGGAAGTGATGTGAGCTCTCCTCTCGGCGGTATTTTCAATCCGCCGAGAGGAGAGAAGACTCACAGTAAGTCGCACCAACACTACACTGACACCACACACATAGGCACATTTAACCCCTTCCGATTACCCCCCCAGCCCCCTGTCACACTGTCACTGATTGCAGTGATCATATATTTACTGATCACTGCATTTAGTGTCAGTGTGACAGTTAGTGTGACAGGCAGTTAGTGTTAGGTCCAGGGTAGCCCCGTACCCCCCCTAATAAGGTTTTAACCCCTTGATCACCGCCCTAGTTAACCCTTTCACCCCTATTGCCAGCGTCACTAAGCGATCGTTTTTCTGATCGCTGTATTAGTGTCGCTGTTGCCGCTAGGTAGCTAATTTTTTTTTTATTGTGATTTTTTTTACTAAAGACATGTGGCTGAATACATTTTGGCCTAAATGTTTGACTAATATTTTGTTTATTTGATTTTTCTTATAACAAAAATTTTGTCAAAGATTTTTTTTCAAAAATGTCGCTCTATTTTTGTTTATAGCGCAAAAAATAAAAATCGCAGAGGCAATCAAATACCACCAAAAGAAAGCTCTATTTGTGGGAAGAAAAGGACGCAAATTTTGTTTGGGAGCCACGACGCACGGGCGCGCAATTGTCTGTTAAAGCGAGGCAGTGCCGATTTGTAAAAATGCCTCTGGGCATTTAGCAGCATATTGGTCCGGGGCTAAAGTGGTTAACTGCTTGCGGACCGCCGCATGTACATTTACGTCGGCAGAATGGCACCGACAGGGACATCAACGTATATATATGTTGGTGCCTAGACGTGGGTCGGGGGTCAGATCGGGACCCCCCCCCCCGGTACATGCGGCGGTCCGGTTACCTGGCCAAGCGATCCGTGCTGAGGAGGCGGTGGTTCGTTTTTGTCCGCCCCCTCCGGATCGCTCCCAGCCAACCCGCGTGCTCCCCCGGCGTGTCACAGGAGGAGGAAGTGATGTGATCTCTCCACTCGGCGGTATTTTCAACCGCCGCTGAGGAGAAATCACATCTCACAGTAAGTCTGCACAACACTACGCTGACACCAGTACACAAAGGCAGACTTAACCCCTTGCGATCACACCCCCTCCCCCCTGTCACAGTGTCACTGAATGCAGTGATCATATGTATGATCACTGCAGTTAGTGTCAGTGTGACAGGCAGTTAGTGTTAGGTCCAGGATACCCCCCCTAATAAAGTTTTAACCCCTTGATCACTGCCCTAGTTAACCCTTTCACTCCCTATTGCCAGCGTCACTAAGCAATCATTTTTCTGATCGCCGTATTAGTGTCGCTGTTCCCGCTAAGTAGCTATTTTTTTTTTATTGCGATTTTTTTTTAGTAAAGACATGTGAAGACTAAAATTTAGTTTTTTTTGATTTTTCTTATAACAAAAAGTAAAAAACATTGATTTTTTTCAAAAATGTCGCTCTATTTTTGTTAATAGCGGAAAAAAAAATCGCAGAGGCGATCAAATACCACCAAAAGAAAGCTCTATTTGTGGGAAGGAAAGGACGCACATTTTGTTTGGGAGCCACGTCGCACGACCGCGCAATTGTCAGTTAAAGCGACGCAGTGCCAAATCACAAAAATGGGCCTGGTCCTTTACCTGCATTTTGGACGGGTCTTAAGTGGTTAAAAACACATTTCAAAAAAAGTTTTGAATTGATTTACATTTTAATGAGTGAAATAAGTATTTGATCCCATATGAATTATTTCTGGCTCCCAGGTGTCTTCTATACAGGTAACGAGCTGAGACGAGGAACGCTCTTTTAAACCTCAGCTTGTTACCTGTATAAAATACACCAGTCCACAGAAGCAATCAATCAGTCAGATTCCAATCTCTCCACCATGGCCAAGACCAAAGAGCTGTCCAAGGATGTCAGGGGCAAGTTTGTAGACCTACACAAGGCTGGAATGGGCTACAAGACCATCGCCAAGCAGCTTGGCGAGAGGGTGGCAACAGTTGGTGCGATTATTCACAAATGGAAGAAGCACAAAATAACTGTCAGTCTCCCTCAGTCTGGAGCTCTATCCAAGATATGACCTCACAGAGTTTCATTGATCATGAGAACGGTGAGGAATCAGCCCAGAACTATACTGCAGAACTTTGTCAATGATCTCAAGGCAGATGGGACCATAGTCACCAAAAAACAATTGGTAACACACTATGCTGTGAAAGACTGAAATCCTGCAGCACCCACAAAGGTCCCCTTGCTCTAGAAAGCACATATACAGGCCAGCCTGAAGTTTGCTAATGAACATCTGAATGATTCAGATGAGAACTAGGCAGGGCCGATCCTAGGGTCACAGGCGCCTGGGTGCAGAAATATTTCTGGCGCCCCCACAAAAGGGGGCGTGGTCATCTTACCAACTCCTCCCTTTACAAATGTTTCTATGGCAATGACTCAAACACAGAGATGCTCCTCTAAGAAGTATTTGTTGCCCTGGGATCCTCCCATGATCTTTTAACAATAAAATACTGGAAGAGCGTACACTAATGAGACCTGGAGGGGAACCTCTCTGATACTGTTAGAAAGTGCCCCAAAACATAGTACAGGAGATGGTCAGAGACTGTAGACATGATACAAGAGATGGTCAGAGACTGCAATCATAGTACAGGAGAGGATCAGAGAGTGTAGACATATTACAGGAGACAGTCAGGGACTGGAGAAATAATACAGGAGACAGTCAGAGACTGCAGATATAATACAGGAGATGGTCAGAGACTGCAGTTCCTATTGGCATAAGTAGATAATGGCCGATCGGCTCTCACCTGACCCAGCGATACAGCAACAACGGTTCCTCTGATCAGGAGTCAGCTCACTCTGAATTGCCCATGGATACTCCGTTGGGTAGAGCCCAGATCTGTATTCTGGCAATGACTCCATTCCTTTCTCCGCCAGGGATGGCACTAGGCTGTGTGGCTTTCCCTCTGGTGGCGCATGGCAGCAGGGTTCTCTCTCTGATGGTGTTCTCTCAGCACTGTCCTCTCCCTCTGGAGTCCTTGGTGCACTTCCCTGAAAGCTTTCCTGGGGTTCTGGCTCTCTCTCTCCCATTCAGCTGAACATACCGTGTGGGCTGCAGCTTCTTTGTTACAGTGGGGTTGCCAGTCCTCAAACTACAAGTCCCACAATCCTCTTCTCTGCTCCTTTTTCTATTCTATTCCTTCCCTGGCCAATATAAAGACGGGAAAAAAACATAAAGGGTGGCTGTGCTGGCAAGCGCCGCTCACTAGTACAGCATTGCGCGCAAAGAGAAGGAGGCGAGGGAGTGGAAGGAGGAATGAAGAGCCCGCAGCTGCAGTGGCATCACTAGGGTTGTTGTCACCCGTTGAGGTAAAACATTGCGTCACCCCCTTCCTCCACCTATAGTTGCCCCTCAGTACAGACCCCCTCCACTAAGTATAGACCCCCTACGTCAGTGCAGACTCCTAACTAAGTATAAACCCCCTCCCTCAGTACAGACCCCCCAGGACAAACCACCCCCCATTAGTACAGACCCCCCAGGACAAACTATCCCCCTCAATTAGTACAGACCCCCTTCATTAGTACAGACTCTCCTCTATTAGTACAGGCCCCCTAGGACAAACCAAGCCCTCCATTAGTACAGACCCCCAGGACAAAACACCCCCCCATTAGTACAGACCCACTTCCAGTATTAAAGACCACCCCAGAACAACCCCCCACCATCAGTACAGACCTCTAGGACAAACCAATCCCCCTCCTTTAGTACAAACTCCCCATTAGTACAGACTCCCCCAGGACAAACCCCCCCCCCCATTAGTACAGACTCCCCCAGGACAAACCCCCCCATTAGTATAGACTCCCCCAGGACAAACCCCCCCATTAGTATAGACTCCCCCAGGACAACCCCACCTCCATTAGTACAGACCTCCCTCAGGACAAACCACCCCCCCAGTAGTGCAGAACCCCCCTCCATTAGTACAGACCCCCAGGACAAACCACCCCTCCATTAGTACAGACCCAACCAGGACAGACTCCTCATTAGAACAGACCCCAGAACAAACCCCCCATTAGTGCAGACCCCCCCAGAACAAATCCCCCATTATTACAGACCCCCAGGACAAACACCCCTATTAGTACCGACCCCCCAGGATAACCCCCCATTAGTGCATACCCCCAGGACAAGCCCCCCCATTAGTGCAGCCCCCCAGAACAAACCCCCCCATTAGTACAGACCCCCCAGGACAAACCCCCCTTAGTACCGACCCCCCAGGATAAACCCCCCCATTAGTGCATATCCTCAGGACAAGCCCCCCATTAGTACAGATTCCCCCCATTAGTACAGATCCCCCTCAGGAAGAGTGACCCCCCAGGACAAACCCCCCATTAGTACAGACTCCCCCATTAGTACAGACCCCTCCAGGACAAACCACCCCATTAGTGCAGACCCACCTAGTTCAAACCCCCCCATTAGTACAGACCCCCAGGACAAACCCCCCAATTAGTATAGACCCCCCAGGACAACCCCCCCTCATTAGTGCAGACCCCAGGGGCAAACCCCCCCATTAGTACAGACTCCCCGGACAACCCCCCCTCATTAGGGCAGACCCCAGTGACAAACCCCCCATTAGTACAGACTCCCCCCAGGAAAAAAATGCCCCCTACATTACTACAGACCCCTCCCCCCAGGACAAACCCCTCCTCCATTACAGTAAATAAAAACACACGGTCCATCATGCCTGACACTGCTCCTCTCTGTGTCATAAGAGGACTCCTGTCTGCAGCGATCTGTGATCCACCCGGGTGGCAGCTGCAGAGGAGGGGACAGTGTGCAGCCACGCCGCCCGGGTGGATCACAGATCGCCGCAGACAGGAGTTTTTTTATGACACACACAGAGAGAAACAGAATATGTGTCAGGCATGATGGACCGCCCACTCAGCGACGTCACTGAGCAGCTAGCGTCTATCCACACAGAGACAGCCGCTCCGATCTCCAGACTCTTCACTCCCCTCTCTAACAGGAGGAGGAAGGGGGGACACGTACAGCGGTACAAGACAAAGTCCGACAAACACATCAGCGGTGGCGGTGGCGGGGAGAGCCGCTGGCGCCGCTCTACACAAACAAGGAGAGTGATTTGAGACAGGCACTCTGGCGCTTCAGCGCCCCACCTCTGTGGCGCCTGGGTGCACTGCACCCTTTGCACCCCGGTTAGGATCGGCCCTGGAACTAGGTGAAAGTTTTGTGGTCAGATGAGACCAAAACCAAGGACTTTGGCATTAACTCAATTGTTTGGAGGAAGATTGCTGCCTATGACCCCAAGAACACCATCCCCACTGTTAAACATGGAGGTGGAAACATTATGCTTTTGAGGTGATTTTCTGCTAATGGGACAGAACAACTTCCTCGCATTAAAGGGACGATAGACGGGGCCATGTATCGTCAAATCTTGGGTGGGAACATCATTTCCCCCGCCAGGGCATTGTAAACAGGTCATTGATGGGTATTCCAGCATAACAATGACCCAAAACACATGGCCAAGGTAACAAATGAGTGGCTCAAAAAGAAGCCGTTTTTTCACCTTAACCACTTAAGCCCCGGACCAATATGCTGCTAAATGCCCAGAGGCGTTTTTACAATTCAGCACTGCATCGCTTTAACAGAAAATTGCGCGGTCGTGCGACGTGGCTCCCAAACAAAATTTGCGTCCCTTTCTTCCCACAAATAGAGCTTTCTTTTGATGGTATTTGATTGCCTCTGCAATTTTTATTTTTTGCACTATAAACAAAAATAGAGCAACATTTTTGAAAAAAAAAAAAACAATATTTTTTACTTTTTGTTATAAGAAAAAAATCGAATAAACTAAATTTCAGTCAAACATTTAGGCCAAAATGTATTCAGCCACATGTCTTTAGTAAAAAAAAAAAAAAAAAAAAATTGCTACCTAGCGGCAACAGCGACACTAATACAGCGATCAGAAAAACGATCGCTTAGTGACGCTGGCAATAAGGGGTGAAAGGGTTAACTAGGGCGTGATCAAGGGGTTAAACCTTTATTAGGGGGGGTACGGGGCTACCCTGGACCTAACACTAACTGCCTGTCACAGTAACTGTCACACTGACACTAAATGCAGTGATCAGTAAATATATGATCACTGCAATCAGTGTGACAGGGGGCTGGGGGTGGTCGGAAGGGGTTAAGTGTGCCTATGTGTCTGGTGTCAGTGTAGTGTTGGTGCGACTTACTGTGAAGTCTTCTCTCCTCTCGTCGGATTGAAAATACCACTGAGAGGAGAGGCGACATCACTTCCTCTGCCAGTGTTTACATTACACAGGCAGAGGAAGTGACACGGCTCAGGGGATTGACTGGGAACGATCACGAGGGGGAGGACAAAAACGAACAGCCCCCCCCTCGTCCCGGATCGCTCCCGAAGGTAAGACGCCCACTGCACGTAGCATGTATGCCCATCTGCCTGTACGTGCCATTCTGTGGACGTACATAGTCGTGCGGCGGGCGTGAAACGGTTAATGCATTAAGGTAAAAAAACTTTTGTTGTACAGCGCACCCCAGAGCCCCACTTTTACTTTCCTGTGCCCAACTGTTCCAGCAACGGGGACGAGTTCACCAGCTCCAACCAGTGTCTCGGGTCCTCATTGTATAGATTGATAGCAGCAGGATCCATTGGCTCCCGCTACTGTCAATCAAATTCAATGACCAGGGGCGGGGCCAAGTCCTGCTGTCTGTGTCAATGGACGCAGTGCCCCCAGGGAAAGCGCTTCTCCATGTGGGCACTCGATGCAGGGAGGAGAAAGGAGCGCTGCTGGGGGACCCCAGAAAAGGATTGAGGCCACTTTGTGCAAAACCCTTGCATATAGGAGGTAAGTATGACATTTTTGTTATTTATTGAATTTTTTTAAACAAAGCTTTACAACCCCTTTAAGAGCCTGGAGTGGCCTAGCCAGTCTCCAGACCTTAATCACATAGAAAATACGTGAAGAAAGCTGAAGGTTTGAGTTACCAAACATCAGCCTCAAAACCTTACAGACTTGGAGAGGATCCGCAAAGAGGAGTGGGACAAAATGTCTTCTAAAATGTGTGTGTAGCACTACCCCCGTAGGCAGGCCTGGACTGGCCATAGGGCAGACCGGGCATATGCCCGGTGGGGTGCCCGCTTTGGCCCGTTGATGTCCAGGCCGTACATCGGGAGGTAAGCGGCGACCACGGCCTGGACAGGGTTAACACCTGTGCCTTCTCCGGTGGAACTACAAGTGACGTTCGCGGCTGCAGGGGCTGAGCTTTGTGTCTCTCTCACACAGCTCAGGCCCAGAGCCGACACGAACAGTTTCGCTCTCCACTAAGATGGACTGCTCCTTCCCCTTCCCGCCCCTCTACTTCTGTGTTCTGCCCCGCCCACACACTCGGAGATGAGATAGAAGGTTTACCTCTGAAGATAAATGCTGCAGCCAGCCTGTGCCTGAGCCTATATCCTGGGGGTGAGTAATATCACCCTATCTCCTGCCTCTAAGTGTGTAACATTTATTTAAGGAGTACTATGTGCTCTCTGATGCAAGAGGTGAGCTTTGATGACCAGAGACCCCCTTAAATCAGGGTTCCCCTTTACATTAGAGTCCACAGAGGTCCTCCTTACAGTAAGTGGAAATGCTGCAGACTCTAAAGGGGATCTGTGCGGACACTGATGTGAGGAGGCTCTGTGCCGATTCTGATGTGAGGGGGATTTGTGCAGATTCTGATGTGAGGGGGATCTGTGCAGACTCTGATGTGAGGGGGCTCTGCATGGACTGTGATGTAAGGGGGTATTTGGGGACTCTGATGTAAGGGGGGGTATGTGCGGACTCTGATATAAGGGGACTCTCATGTAAGGGGGGGTCTGTGCGGACTCTGATGTAAGGGACAGGAGGAGCTGGAGATCTGCACAGTGAGCAAAGAGTAAAAGTGGGCACTGTGATTACAGAGAAAGAGGGGAGTAATTGCAGGGGCACTGTAATTATTACAGTGCTGTCCCCATCATATCACAGTGTCCCTGCACATTAGAGTATGGAGGACACCGACACATTATTAAAAAACAAATCATTTGCGTAAGGCAGAGCAGCATTTGAACCCATCGCAGCTCCACATAGCTGTAAATAACAATCCTGTTTGAATGCTAAAAAAAAAAAAAATTCTAATATTTTCCAAACTTCACTTTTACAGAAAAAATGTAAAGGTCAACTAACACTGGACACTCTTCCCATCCCTCTCTGTTCCCTGCTTTACTTACCCCCCATAAAATCCACTGGAGTGATGCTGGGGTGCTGACAGCTCAGCAACCCTGGAGGTAAGTACAGTGGGGACTGACCAATACTGACCAACTTCAAGTAAATAAGGAATATAATGTTGAATCAAATGTGTAAGGCAATACTTTAGAAGGCAGTTTAGATTTAGAGCTGACCAGCACTGATGTTGTGGAGAACTTACCATGACCATTGCAATGTGCATCATTATTATTACTGGGGTAGTTCCAGAACGAGAAGGTGTGAAATAAAACAAACAATGCTAAAAAAAAAAACTGTTAGCAGCCAGTTTGTGTAGAAAAGGATCCCAGAGGGTGTGCCAGCAGAATGTGCAACAGAGAACTGCTAAGGGTAGGACATAGGGTAGTATGTGCAGGAGGGCCGTACCAAGGGAATGGCACCATGAAGTATGTGCAGGAGAGAAAGTTTAGCTTGAACTATTGAGTTCTGTAAACGATGGACTTTATTTTAGCAAAGAAGCCAAGTCTACTAATCTGGTAAACATTTCAAAAGGAGCCTACAGCTGAAAATGAACATAGAAAATATTCAGGAACAGTATTTAATATTTTTCTGACTCAAAAAGTACAAAATATTTGCTACTTTGCCTGGTTGCTGGTTTGACCTTTTCCTACCTACCACTTTCTGACCACCACTCTGTTGGTCAGTAGGGCTGACCATGTTTTAGACGGTGACCCTGTTTCTGACAGATTTATTTACAATGTTTTTGATTGTTTATTTTCCTCATAATGTGTTCCTATTATTGTACAGGTGAGTGCAGTCACATCATTGGAGGACGGGAAGCTGCTCCTCACTCTAGACCATATATGGCTCTACTGGATACAAATGGAGAGCAATGCGCTGGAACATTAATAAAAGCTGACTGGGTGTTAACTGCAGCTCACTGTGAAGTGTAAGTAAATATCAGGTGCTCTGTGCTTATTAAAACTGTTATAATTGTTTCTTAAAGTTAAACCCTGAAAAACAAAAAGGATCCCTTGCAGCCCTCTGGCAGTGGACTGGATTGTCTCTCAACATCCTCTTGTCCCTGCATGGAACCTGATGAAGTCATAGCACCTTAGATTACTGCAGCCTGTTCAGTGCCCAGCAGCTCAGCCTGTTCACTGCCGATTAATACAGCCTGTTCATGGCGCAGTAGCTCAGCCTGTTCAGTGCCCATAAATGCACCCGTTTCAGTGCCCTTATATAAATGCAGCCTGTTCAGTGCTCGGCAGCTCAGCCTGTTTAGTGCCCATAAATGCAGCCTGCTTAGTGTCCAGCAGCTCAGCCAGTTCAGTGCCCAGCAGCTCAGCCTGTTTAGCGCCCTGCAGCTCGGCCTTACCTAGAGGAGAGGATAGAAGATAGATTATACAGAGTGGGGATCTCATTTTTACCCAGCGTGGTTGCTGTCTTCAGAGGAAGCCCTGGTTCACACTGGTGCGTTTTGACATGCAATTTGGCATGCCGGCAATGGCACTGTCCTAATTGGTGCGATGCTGCATCTGCGGCATTGCACCGATTTCAAAAAGTAGTCTCTGTACTACTTTTTGCGATTTCAGCCTGCGATTTACATTGACATCTGTGCAGAAACCTGCACAGATGTCTCTGAAATCGCCGGTGAAATCGGGACTGCCATCGGGAGTGAAATCGTGCGAGTTCAGCTGAACTCACACGGCTTTACTCCCGCAGCCCAGTGTGAACCTGGGCAAAGTCCTGCATCACCAGTGTGCTGCCTATCATAGGAACTGTAGTGAGTTTAATTTGGGGGTAGTGGCGCTGCCTCTACCTCACCCCCTGTGCAAATAAGGTGGAAAGTACCCGATTTGTAGGATCCTATAAATTTGAGCTATTAGTAAGTGAACTAAATATAATGGTTAATAAGTGAACCTCCACTTGAAAAACCAGTGTAAGAATAATGAATATATCAGGCAGGTTAAAATATATCACCGAGTGAGTGCTATGATTAGTGTGTGGGTCTACAGTATGTATCCCTTACCAGGTGTATACAACCTTTCATCACACTTCCACCCACATTGACAATATTATTCCAACATTATAGCCTGTTATTAACGTGTCCAATAAGTGAAAAAAATAAAAATAATTGTTTTTGTACAAAGTGAAACCAATAAAATAATTAGGTGCAAAAATAGTCCAGTTGCAACTTCAATACTGGGCTAAATAATACACCAGGCGATAAGTCGCATTGAGGAAATCGCATGGGAGTAAACAATAGTCTCTAGTGAAAAGAGTTCAGTTGTTCCAATCAGGACTTTAAAGATGCAAAATCTTGCAGTGAGGAGAAGTGTTCCTATATCACAGGAAAGGATTCGCGGTGGTCCCGGTGCTCCCCCACAAGGGTTCCCACTCACCAGATCCAAATCCCCGTCCGGTGTAAATGGCCTATAATATAGTTCTCCTAGATTTCCAATGCTCCAGGTGTCTCCTTGTTACTCAGGATCTTCCACGGTATAGATTTTCCAGCACCGAGTAGTAATAATTCCTCAGAGAAAAGATAATTTGAATCCCATAGTGTAGTACTTAAAGCGGAGCTCCACCCAGGAAAACAACATTTTGCCATGTTGTTTAAAAAAATTAAATAAAAAAAACCTGAAAAAAATAAAAATACTCACCCGAAATAGCTGTTGCTATGCGGAAGTCCGTAATCTGCCTCTTCCACTCCGCGGTGCCTTTTCTTCTTGTCCTTCTCCTTGTGAATGGGGCGCACTGCTTTCTGGGAACTGTGTGTGTTCTCAGAGAGCAGCGCGCCCATTCACAAGCCAGCGTGAGGCTCACGCAGGCGCAGTAGGAAATGGGCAGTGAAGACGTACGGCTTCACTGCCTGTTTCCCATAGTGTGAATGGCGGCGCGGGACCCGGAGCAATCGTGGGACCGGCATCGGGGGGCCCATCAGCGCGGGCAAGTAGGACAAGGTAAGTGTCCTTATTTAAAGTCAGCAGCTATACTGTTAGTAACTGCTGACTTTTAAAAAAAAAAAATCGCGGCTGGAGCGCCGCTTTAAGCAGGGTATTTATTAGGCAAAAAATGCCAAGTACATACAATATCAAGCAGCACTGTGACCAGTGACAGCCCGAAAAAATAAATTATTTAAAACGAAAACCATAAAAATAAATTAAAATTAAAGGTTTAAAAAGCATTAGCTATATCAGATATCCTAAGGCAGTGTTGCACATTCCATCGCTTCCGGGTAAGCGCAGGGTGGAACGCAGCTGGAGCACACGCTGCAATCCCCGTGATAGGTGCTTCTTTTTTTGAACCCGGTGAGATAGTTTCATGCAACCTGACTATCTGATATAGCTAACGTTTTTTAAACCTTTAATTTTAATTTATTTTATGATTTTCGTTTTAAATAATTATTTTTTTCGGGAGATGTTGTGGAGGTTGAGGCGGCAAGATTTGGACAGTGATTGGACATAAGGCTTAAAGGAGAGTTCAAAATCCAGGACTACACCTAGGACCTTGGCATGTGGGGATGGGCTAATAGTTGTGCCATCAATTGACAGAGAGATCAGGGAAAGAGGCACAGTTCACACAGTTTCACAGGCTCACAAAGTTCCGGGCCAGCCGCGGGGCACACCGGAAATGGGTCCTGTGCATCTCTGGCTCCGTTTCAGGTGCAAATTCAGGAAAAAATTCGGACCTGATTCGCACCAGAATCGGTCTAAAGGGACACATAGGACCCCCTGCTGGGACCCACGGCCGCATCAATGTGAACCCAGCCTGAAAGAAAAAAAAATGTACCAAAGTACACCTCTTTCTAACCAATGACACAACAAAACTCTTAATTCACTCCCTGGTCATCTCTCACCTCGACTACTGCAACTCCGTTCTCATTGGCTTACCTCTGCATACTCTATCCCCCCTTCAGTCCATCATGAATGCTGCTGTCAGACATCCATCTTACAACCGCTCTGTCTCTGCTACTCCTCTCTGGCTCCCGCCAATAAATTAAATTCAAAATACTAACTACTACCTACAAAGCCATCCACAACTCTGCCCCCAGCTGCATCACTGACCTAGTCTCTTAATACCAATCTAATTGTTCTCTTCTTTAAGACCTCCTACTCTCTAGCTCTCTCATCACCTGCTCCCATGCTCATCTCCAGGACTTTTTCAGAGACTCTCCAAGCCTATGGAACTCCTTACCCCAATCTGTCCTCCTTACCCCATCTGATCATCCCCCACAACTACTACCCTTTGTTACACTTGACCCTCCCTTCTAGACTGTAAGCTCTAACAAGCAGGGCCCTCTGATCCCTCCTGTATTGAGACTGTACTGTCTTCTGCGATGTTGTAAAGCGCTGCGCAAACTGTTGGCGCTATATAAATACTGTATAATAATAATAATTGAGAGCCGGTCACTCTCCTTTCATGCAAATTGGATGCTGGGATACCTTTAATAGTGGGCCTGTGTCAATGGCAGCAGTTGACATCAGTTGACATCAGCTTAACCACTTCAGCCCCGGAAGGATTTACCCCCTTCCTGACCAGAGCACTTTTTGTGATTCGGCACTGCGTCACTTTAACTGACAATTGCGCGGTTGTGCGATGTGGCTCCCAAACAAAATTGGCGTCCTTTTTTTCCCACAAATAGAGCTCTCTTTTGGTGGTATTTGATCATTTCTGCGGTTTTTATTTTTTGCGCTATAAACAAAAATAGAGCGACTATTTTGAAAAAAATTCAATATTTTTTACATTTTGCTATAATAAATATCCCCAAAAAACATATAAAAAAACTTTTTTTTCCCCCAGTTTAGGCCGATACGTATTCTTCTACATATTTTTCGTAAAAAAAAAATCGCAATTAGCGTTCATTGATTGCTTTGCGCAAAATTTATAGCGTTTACAAAAAAGGGGGTAGTTTTATGGCATTTTTATTAATATTTATTTTTTACTAGTAATGGCGGCGATCAGCGTTTTTTTTTTCGGTACTGCGATATTATGGAGAACACATCGGACAATTTTGACACATTTTTGGGACCATTGGCATTTTTATAGCGATCAATGCTATAAAAATGCATTGGATTACTATAAAAATGCCATTGGCAGTGAAGGGGTTAACACTAGGGGGCAGGGAAGGGGTTAAGTATGTTCCTGGTGTGTTCTAACTGTATGGGGGGGGGGGTGGTGGACTCACTAGGGGAAATCACTGATCTTCTGTTCATACATTGTATGAACAGAAGATCAGCGTTTCCCCCGCTGACAGGAACGAGAGATATGTGTTTACACACACAGCTCCCGTTCCCCGCTCTGTAACGAACGAGCGAGCGTGCCCGGCAACGATCGCGCCCGCCGGACTCGGGGGGCGCGCGCTGGCACGCGCCCTCTAGCTGCCAAAAAAGATAGAGCTACGTGCTCTCGTGTAGCAGTGCCGACCTGCCGCAGTAATATGACTGTGGCTGGTCGGCAAGCAGTTAAAGTGGTTGTAAACCCAAATTTTTTTTTTTTTAATGTCACAATGTAGAGCATAGGTGGCAAACACAAGGCCCGCGGGCCGAATCCGGCCCTCCAGGCCATTTCATGTGGCCCTCGCACCTCTCCTGCAGCTCCAGCTCTCCTCTGGTCCTACTCCAGACCCTTACTTTCTGCTTTCAAGCAATGCATCCAGCTTCTTCCCAGCAGCAGCATAAAGAAAGGGGGTGCACTGTGATGTAAGGGAGAATGGGGGACTCAACTTCTGATGGTGGGGTGGCTCGTGACATCTAATGACATCTAATGTAAGGGGAGGGGATGTGCTGGACATCTAATCTTACAGATACAACCCGCCCTTTTGAGGGCAATCATAATGCTGATGCGGCCCACAATGAAATATAGTTTGACACCCCTGATGTAGAGTATAAGATTTCCTATCATCTGTGCCCAGTCTTGAACATGTTTATCATAACAAGAGGTGATCCAAAGTTCATTGTATATTACTAGGATGTGTTATGATGTTATATCACCTCATGTTATGATAAATAAAACATAAAATATGATAAACATGTCCTAGCTATATTTGTAAATAATCTCTCACTCAAAGCAAGAAGAGACAAAACTGAC
Organism: Rana kukunoris; assembly: GCA_029574335.1. Classification (NCBI taxonomy): domain Eukaryota; kingdom Metazoa; phylum Chordata; class Amphibia; order Anura; family Ranidae; genus Rana; species Rana kukunoris. The sequence continues at coordinate 78,503,570 of CM056049.1, forward strand.
TTTCTATTTAGGCAGGGTTTTATCTGGAAGGCTGTTCATTTTCACTGAACATTAAAAGAGGATTACTCAGCGCTGGATTAACTCTGTGTGGCAAGACTGGGCACAGATGATAGGAAATCTTATACTCTACATTGTGACATAAAAAAAAAAAAAAAAACGGAGTTAGGCTTACCGGTAACTCTGTTTCTAGGAGTCTTCCAGGACAGCCTCTGAGACCTTGGGCTCCTCCCTCCGGGACAGGAAACACACACCCCCATCACTTTAAAAGTACTCCTTCAGAGTTCCCTCTTCAGTTATCCAAGAAATGCCGGAAGACTATACTGTCACAATGTTAGTTCCACAATACCCGTAACTGTATCAATACCGGGTGGGAAAAAACAAAAAACTCCAGTTTTCTCTAGTCGTCTTCCAGGACAGCCTCTGAGATGATAAGCAAGAAACTTACCCCCCTTTTTTTTTCTTTTTTTTTTTAAGGTGGGGGTACTGCTTGGAGAACTTTCCTTCCGAAGGTTTGTTCTTTTTGAGAAAGCAGATCCAAGCGATAGTGCCTTGCAAATGTAGAAAAAGAAGACCAGGTTGCTGCTTTACATATGTCCTCCGCGGAGGCTCCGGCCCTCTCTGCCCAGGATGTTGCCACTGCACGGGTTGAGTGCGCCTTAACCAGGGGAGCCTGTTTTCCCTCTGAATGATAAGCTTCGCTAATCGCCATTCTTAGCCACCTTGCAATAGATGATTTTGATGCCCTACAACCCTTGCGGGCACCCGAAAAATTTACAAACAGAGAATCTGAACATCTGTACTCTTTGGTGGCTTCTGAATAAATCAAAAGGACCTCTTAACGTCTAATGAACTCAAAGATTCCCCTTCCTCCCCTTCTGCAGGGGACTGGAAGGTCGGCAGGACAATGTCCTGAGTCCTATGAAATAAGGAAGGCACTTTAGGAAGAAAACTAGGATCCGTTTTGAGGATGACCCTATCCTCTAAAATAAACAAAAAGGGTTCCCGAATGGATAGTGCCTGCAGATCACTGACCCTCCTGGCCGAAGTGATCGCTATTAACAAAACTGTCTTTAAAACAATATTTTTTAGAGAAGATTTCTCCAGGGGTTCGAATGGCAGTTTGCCAAGAGCTCCAAGGACTAGAGACAAGTCCCAGGGGGGACAGGCTTTTACTTTGACTGGTTTTGACCTTGTAAGGGCCCTGAAAAAATTCCTGACAAACAAATTTTGCTGAAGCGGAGTCTCAAGAAATAAGGTTAAAGCCGACGTTTGCACCTTCAGGATAATCCCAGATCCACCCCAGCTTGCAAAAATTCCAGCACTGCTGGTATATCGGCCTGATCCTGATCTTGCTCGGCCAGCCAAGATCTGAATCTTTTCCAGACCTTGGCGTAAATCGCCCGAGTTACCGGCTTGCGACATTCTACCAATGTCTTGATCACTTTGTCCGAGAATCGGTGCTTTTTTAGCATTTGTTCCCCAGATACCAAGCTGTAAGCTTCAAGCTTTCTACTTGTGGATGGAGGACCGGACCCAAGGAGATCAGGTCCTCTCTGTTCGGAAGAAACCAAGGCGGGTAAAGGGCCAGATTTCTCAGGCTGGTAAACCACAGCCTCTTGGGCCAAAATGGCGTGATTATGAGGCGGCGTACACACGATCGGATATATCCGATGAAAACGGTCCGCGGACCATTTCCATCGGATATGTCCGATCGGGAGTTTGATCCGATGGCGTGTACACACCATCGGATCAAATTCCCCGCCGCCGGAAGGCGCGGTGACGTGGCGGTGACGCGGCGGTGACGTTGACGCCGCCGCGTCACCGCAACGTCACCGCACCAGGAAGTAAAACACTTCCGCGCATGCGCCGAATCCATTCGGCAGCGGCGCGGCGGCGGTGGGGGCCGACATGTCTGCTGGTAAGTGTACTAACCAGCAGAGACATGTCGGGCGGACAGATCCCCACCGGATAGATTTCAAAGCATGCTTTGAAATCTGTCGGGTGGACAAATCTGTCCGCTAGCCCATACACACGAGCGGAGATGTCTGCTGAAACGGTCCATCGGACCGTTTTCAGCGGACATATCCCCTCGTGTGTACGAGGCCTAATGAGGTCCGTGGGTTCCGAGAGGAACTTCTGGAGAACCTTGGGTATCAGCCTGATCGGTGGGAACGCATATGCCAGACTGAAGTGCCATGGATTGGCCAGGGCATCTATCCCAGAGGCTTGATCCTGAAGATGGATAGAAAAGAACCTTGCTGTCTTCCTGTTTTTCCCCGAAGCAAAAAGGTCCATCTCCAGCAGTCCCCACTGCGCCATTATCTCCCTGAACACTTCCCCGTTGAGGGACCACTCGTCCTGTTTTACCGTTTGCTGGCTGAGGAAATCGGCTAGAGTATTCTGGACCCCCTTCAGGTGGACAGCGGACAATGAGGCCAGGTTTCTTTCGGCCCAACCGAACAGATTGTCTGATATGGCCTGAAGAGCGTGGCTCCTTGTGCCCCCCTGCTTGTTTATATATGCGATTGTTGTCGCATTGTCCGATCTTACTTGGAGGTGGAGCCCTACCACCCGTGACTGGAAAGCTTCTAGGGCTTTTAGTACTGCCAGGAGTTCTCTCTGGTTGGAGGATTGGCGGGCTTCTGTCTGGGACCAGGACCCCTGGGCCAAGTTCCCCTCCAGGTGGGCTCCCCAACCTGACGCACTGGCATCTGTTGTTACCACCAGGGGTGCCGACGTACTCCAAGGCAGACCCCTCACTAAGTTGGGATAAGAACGCCACCACTAAAGCATCCTTTTGACCCTGGTAGGTATGGGCATGGGGAGATCCAAATTCTCTCTCGTGCCGTCCCAGTGTCTCAGCATGAGGTTTTGTAATTGACGCTGGTGGTGCCTTGCCCAAGGAACTGCAGGGAAACAGGCCGACATTAGCCCCAGTACCCTCATGACATTTCTGACCCGAACCAACAAGTTGGTCTGGAGCAGAGCTACTGCAAGTTGCACTTTTTGGATTTTTTCTTCGGGAAGAAGAATCTTTTCTTCCGAAGAAATCCTGTATCCCCGGTACAACACCTCCTGCAAGGGGGATAACTGGGATTTTTCTAGATTCACTAGCCACCCCAGGGACTGCAGGAAACTCCGGGCCCCCTGAAGGTCCCTCTCCAACAGATGTTTGGAGGAGGCAATGAACAGGAGGTTGTCCAAGTAAGGTATAACAAGTATCCCTTTGACCCTTAGTGGGGCTAGTGCTTCTGCCAGTACCTTGGTAAATACTCTGGGGGAGGAAGACAGGCCGAATGGGAGAGCCTTGAACTGGTAGTGAATTGTCTGTGAGCCCCTCTTCACTGCTAGCCTTAGGAATTTCTGGAACTCCTGATGTATCGGGATGTGCATATAAGCATCCCTGAGATCCATGGTTGCCATAAAGCAACCTGGGAACAGGAAGTTGGTTATCGAAAAAATAGATTCCATCCTGAAGCGCTTGTACTTTATGTATCTGTTCAGTGGCCGGAGATTTAGAATAAGTCGGAATTTTCCCGAGGGCTTCTTTACAACGAACACATGTGAGTATACCCCCCGGCCTTCTTCCTCCCTGGGTACCTGTACCAGGACCTTCTGGTCCAGCAGGTCCCCTAACAATACTCCTAGAGCCTCCGTTTCTCCCGGTCTCTGGGAAGTTGGGTAACTAAAAAGATAGGGGGAGGGGGGGTGCTGAACTCCAGCCTGTACCCGCTCTTTATTATGTCCAGTACAAACGGACTTGGAGTGGATCTTTCCCACTGTGGAAGGAACTCCCCTAACCTTCCTCCCACTGGGACCCAGGCGTCACTGGGACTTGTGGGGGGGGGGGGGTTGAGGAGGATTGAATAGAATACCTCCTCTCCCGTGCCCTTTATGGCCCGACCAGTGCTTCTTGGGGCGGGCTTCCTTCTCGTTTTGTTGCCTGAAACCCCGAAAAAAACGCCTAGTTTCTGTTTTCTTCCTTTTTTCAGGAAAGGATTTCTTTTTATCCTGGGACCTTTCCAGCGCCTCCTGGAGGCCAGGCCCAAACAGGTGATCACCCGAAAAGGGGAGCCCACATAACTTGAGTTTTGAGGCTGAGTCCCCAGTCCATGTCTTGAGCCATACAGCTCGTCTGGCTGCGTTGACCAGTGCTGCTGACCTAACAGCTAGACTCACCGACTCCGCTGAGGCATCTGCTAGGAACCCCACTGCTTTAAAAAGCAGGGGAAATGACTTAAGGATTTGCCTAGATGTCCCTGCTGAGATATGCAACTGCAGCTGCGAAAGCCAACACTCAAGGTTTCTAGCCACACACGTGGCTGCAAGAGCTGGCTTAAGTCCTATCGCGGACGTGTCCCACGCTCTTTTTAGCAGCACATCACTTCTTTTATCCATGGGGTCTTTCATGACCCCATGTCGTCAAATGCCAAATCCGTCTTTTTGGACAACCTGGCCAAGGGAGCGTCCAACTTTGGAGCCTTATTCCATGGGTACTCCGCGTCAGTCTCAAACGGAAATCTCCGTTTGAGACTACCTGGGAAAAAAGGACGCCTCTCCGGCTGCTCCCATTCCAGCAAGATCGTGTCGATCAGGGACTTATGTACAGGGAATACCCGGGACTTCTGAGCACTACCCTGATACATTTGGTCGTGCTTTGAGAGTAGGACTGGTTCCTCTCGTATCTCCAAAGTGTCATAGATTGCCTTAAGCAAATCCCCCACGTCCTCCAAGGACAGTCTATACCTAGCCCCCCTGGAGGAATCTTCCATCTCAGACCCTGACTCTGAGCCTGCCTGAGAGGGGGACCCAGATCCGGGAAAACTTCCCCTATCTTCCCCTTCCCGTACTGCCTCCGTTTCTGACAGCGGCGGTGCACTACTTGCCCTGGGGAGAGAGGGAGGCTCCTGCAACCTGTCCATCATCCCTCTAAAGGATTGGAAGGTGGATGACAGTTCGCTTCTAACTGTGGAAAACAGCTTCTGACATTCTGCCATGGGATCACTGGGCATCTGGGTATCTTTAGCTAGGCTGCTGACACACTCAGGGCATACAGGTTTCTTCCAGCTGGGAACCAATTTTGCCCGCATACAGCACACTTCCTTTTGGGCGTCTGTGCAGGAGTCCTGTCCTGGGATTTGACCTAACAAGAGAGGAGACCAGGCAGGTCATTAGTCTATCACCCAGATCCATATCACCACTGTGAAGGACCTATGAGGAAGTGCCCTGCCCTCCACCAAGGTTCCCCACCCCGGGAGGGAAAAGTAAACAAGGATACCCTTCCGGCAGGAAACACAAATAACTGAAGAGGGAACTCTGAAGGAGTACTTTTAAAGTGATGGGGGTGTGTGTTTCCTGTCCCGGAGGGAGGAGCCCAAGGTCTCAGAGGCTGTCCTGGAAGACGACTAGAGAATTTTTTTTTGGGTTTACAACCACTTTAAGACACCTCTGAGATTTTTCAGAATTTACTGACAGGTGCATTTGACCGGCTTCAAATGAGTGCTGCATGTCCATAGATGTGTAGCAGAATGCAAAACCTACTTGAAGCAAACGAATGCAAGTTGATCCTTAAGCTGGCCATACACTATATACATTTTCTCATTCAATTACCTTCAACTATGTAGTGCAAGGGCCTGCCTGACTGCATACAAATTGAAAGTGTTTAGGTTTGACCTCATATTATATGGTCTTGGTAAATATAAAGGAATGTTATACAAGAAAATTGTATATTGTATCGCCATCCTTAACTGCTTGCCGATCTGCCGCCATCATTTTACTGCGGCAGGTGGGCACGCCTGGGCGAGAGCCCGTAGCTCTACGTCGGCTCTTTAAAGGCCACTAGGCGGCGCGCGCTGCCGGTGGCCCACGTGGCGCCCCGGCGGGCACGCGCGATCGCTCGGTACAGAGCGAGGAACGGGAGCTATGTGTGTAAACACAAAGCTCCCGGTCCTGTCAGCGGGGAAACGCTGATCTTCTGTTCATACAATGTATGAACAGAAGATCAGTGATTTCCCCTAGTGAGTCCACCCCATCCATACAGTTAGAACACACCCAGGAACACACTTCACCCCTTCCCCGCCCCCTAGTGTTAACCCCTTCACTGCCAATGGCATTTTTATAGTAACCCAATGCATTTTTATAGCACTGATCGCTATAAAAATGCCAATGGTCCCAAAAATGTGTCCGAAGTGTCCACCATAATATCGCAGTACCGAAAAAACGCTGATCGCCGCCATTACTAGTAAAAAAAAAAAAATATTAATAAAAATGCCATAAAACTATCCCCTATTTTGTAAACGCTATAACTTTTGCGCAAACTAATCAATAAACGCTAATTGCGATTTTTTTTACGAAAAATAGGTAGAAGAATATGTATCGGCCTAAACTGAGGGAAAAAAATTTTTTTAATATATTTTTTGGAGATATTTATTATAGCAAAATGTAAAAAATATTGCATTTTTTTCAATAATAAAATACTTTATTATTTTGATGTAACAAAAACAGTTTTCAGTCTTTTTAAATCTCAATGATCTTATCATAAAAGGTACTTGTTATGGGTCTCTGTTTGCGCCCTGTCACATGCACCTCTTATTGAGACCACAGGCAGCCATGCTAACACACATTGTGTAGGCATGGCCCTATATTGTCACTATAAATACGGTCATCTAGAACAATGAGAGGCAGCCAATGGTAGGTCAGGTGTATGGCGACAGGGCCGCCATCAGGGGGGTACAGTCAGTACAAAAGGGCCCAGAGGTCCCCAGGGCCCCGGGTGGCAACCCCCCTTTTTTTATAAAAATATTTTCTTTTTTTATTTATTTTTTTGTAAAAAAAAAATATATATATATATATATATATATATATATATATATATATATATATATATCACACACACACACATATAAATTAAAGGACCCAGAGGTCCCCTGGGTCCCGGATGGCAACCCCCCTTTTTTGTAATTACATTTTTTTATTAAAAAAAAATTTATTTTTATATCGATTAATTGACTAATTTTGATTAATTATAACACACATACAGATCCAACTACTTTTAGCTTATCTCCTTGCATGCTGATTCCCAGTGCAGCTACCAACCACTGGAAAAATGGATAGCAGGATACAAAAAGCACACAAAGGCAGCTCTCAATGGGAATAGCATTAAAACTTTTATAGTTTTCAAGTAGGTAACAAAATTAATTTTGCACTGGAGATAAAATCGATGTAGCTACATAAACTGTAAAAATGGTGCGAATAATACCAAACGGTAGCAAAAGCAGTCATAAAAACATGTAGCTAAGTATGATACTGGTATAAAAATGTGTAAAACTATACCACCTCTGAATCCAGATGAGGAGAGGGTAACATCAGTCTGTCGGCATGTAGATGTCCCGTGAAGGGAACTATCACAACTCCCAGTGGATGGCTGTAGAATCCCAGGTTGACAGGGAAGTGTAACAGCCCTTGCGTGTGGCAGATAGTAAGGTCCCGCCGGCATGCGGGTATAAAGGCACAGCAAAGGAGCCCTTCAGATGGACACGGCAAGCCCCACCGGTGTCCGGGACGATACCGGATCTCCGACGGAAATCCCTGAAGGCCCAGAAGCCGGCAGAGAGGTGAGTACCAATCAAAAGAATTTTAATCGATCAAAAAAAATTAAAGATTAATTGATTAATTAAAAGTTAATTTGCACAGCCCTAATTTTATATATATATATATATATATATATATATATATATTTATTTTTTTATTAAAGGACCCAGAGGTCCCCAGGGCCCTGGATGGCAGGGGCAGCACCCTCAGGCGGCAGCACCCTCCCCGGTTCTCTGCTCCAGGGGGCCCATGCCTGAGGCTGTGTAAGGGGTCCCATAATGGCGGCCCTGTATGGAGACAGGAAGTTGCTGAAGAAGGATGAGATCAGCGGAGCTGAAATGCAAAGAAAAAAAATATGAAAAACAATATTTTATGGAATTAACACTAAATGTTGTCCAGCTAGGGTTTGCATTTACATTAATTATAGAAACAAATATGTTTTGCTCATATTTAATTTTTAGCAATTCTTTAACTACAATCAAACTGGGTGTCCACTCAATAAAAGAAAAAGATAAATATATACAGGAGTTCAAGGTCTTGAGAAGCATAAGCCACAACTATAATAACACAACTAAGGATAATGACATCCAGCTTGTACAGGTAAGTACATCAAGTAAATAACAAAAATCAAAGTGTATTTTACCCCATGAAAAGAAAAACAAATATATTGCAATTTGCCAATTCTTAGATTTGGTGGCTGCATTATGTTTTTTTTTCCCATTACATTACATTCACATCTCTGCAATCTGAATCATGGGCGTAGTTGCCGCTATTACGCCCGCGATTCGAAATAGCTGCAAAACACAGGACGCCTGTGTTTTCCCTGTGACTTACAATGGCACCCCTATTGTGGCACGATTTTACCACGATTCGTGGGGCGACAACAGAATCACTGGACGCATGTCACCCAAAAATAAGATCTTGTACTTTTAGGAATATAACAATCTTCTGAAATTCTAATTAAAAAAAAAAAAGAATACATTTGGATTGGAATAGAATACAAAAGAAAATAATAAACAATATAATAAAAATAGCAAGAATATAATCATCTTCCAAAATTCAAATTTTAAATCATTTAAATTCAGATTCAAATGTAATCAATTTAAATTAGAATAAAAAAAAATAGAATAAAATAGAAAGATTATAAACATTTCCCAAAATTTGAATAGAACAGAATAGAAAAGAATATAATAGAAAATAAAAAGAAACAAGAAAAAAAGACAAACAATAATAGAATACAATACAATACAATTCAATAAAATAGAAAGAATATAACCATCTTCCGAAATTCTAATTTTGAATAGAATAAACTTGAATTCAAATAGAATAGAAATGAATATAATAGAATATAAAATAAAATAGATTATAATGGAAAAGAATAGTCCAGAATAGAATATAAAAAAACGCAATAGAATGTAATAAAATACTGTAGAAAGGATATAACCATCTTTCGAAATTTTGAATTTCAAATAGAATAGAAAAAAAAATTGTAGAATAGAAAACAATATAATAGAATAGAAAAAACAACAGAATAGACTAGAGTAGAATAGGATGAATATAACCATCTTCTGTCATTTAAATCTCAAATAGAATACATTTAAATTCAAATAGAATAGAAAATAAATAGAAAATAATAGACTAGAATAGAAACAAACAACAGAATAGAATGGATTAGAAAGAATATAGCCACCTTTCAGAATTCAAATTTTGATAAGAATAAATTCTAATTCAATTTAAATTCTCCAAATTTGGTCGAATTTAAATAAACTAAAATTCCAAAAATAAATTTAATTAATTAATTTAACAAAACAAATTTATGTAAATAACAAATTTTATCAAAATGAAACAAAACACATTTTTTCGTTCCGCACATGTCTAATGTTATTCTGGCTGAATTTTAAACCATTCTTGCCATCTTCATTCATTTTAAACCTGTCATTCTTCATCTCCACTACATGATGGGTTGATGCAAAAGATGGAGATAACATTGCTTATATTATCTGTTAACGACACTGCATTTTTGGGAAAATCAACATATATTTTCTGTATTTAATTAAGTAAAATGTTCTTAGCATGAAAAAGAGATATTTTGATATTTCCAGCAGGATCAAATTAAAAACTTTTTTTGTGGTATTTTCTTTTAAGTAGCCAAATGTAGAAAATCTTTTTTTCATTTTCACTTAGCCCAGTGATTTTAGCAGGATTATAACAATATAATATAAGGGGTGGCAGTTCCTGTTTGGGGCAGTCTAGTGCTACACACAGTTTCTGGCAGATCAGAGCAGAGTTCAGTCAGAGGAGAAGCAGTGCAGGCCAGAGACCTCCCGTTCAGGAGAAAGTACAGCAAATCGCGGAGTACCTCTAAAAACTATAGAATAAGTACTTCAGCGCAATTATCGAATCAATCCGTCATTCCGACGAAAAGCCTCAAGTCTACCGACACTTCAGTAAGTGCATCTATTCTTTAGCCTAGTCAAGCATAGGCCCAGTATTACTAATCCGGCCGCAAAAGCCAAGGATATATGATAAGCCAAGCCCAGGCATTGCCAGCTGTGTGGTCCTCTAGAGACTGTTTGTGGAACCTTTGCGACACTCTGTGTGAACGCTGTGAAGATTTTGACACCTGTCTTCATGCCAGTAAAGCCTTTGTTATATTGACCCCTGTTGTGGACTGTGTTATTACCATCCTAGCTAGCGGGGATACGGAGGCCCCCGGAGCTGTAGTTTCCTGGGGTATATCAAGACTACAGTGGCGTCATGTGACAGAGAGGGTTAATATCATCCGACCCTCACTAATGGTTAATACCACCAGACCCTGGGCTCCTAGCCCAAGAACCAAGTAGCTAACCATCAAGCGCATGTGTTTGGCCGTGGGGTTCACCCTCCCCGGTTATATATATATATATAAAACACACACACACACACCGTCAGGTCCATAAATATTGGGACATTGACACAATTCTAATCTTTTTGGCTCTACACACCACAATAAAAGGATTTAAAAATGAAATGAACAAGATGTGCTTTAACTGCAGACTTTCAGCTTTAAATTTGACGGTATTTACATTCAAATAAGGTGAACGGTGTAGGAATTACAACAGTTTGTATGTGTGCCTCCCACTTTTTAAGGGGCCAAAATGTATGGGACAATTGGCTGCTCAACTGTTTCATGGCCAGGTTTGTGTTATTCCCTTATTATCCCATTTACAAGGAGCAGATAAAGGGTCTAGAGTTCATTTCAAGTGTGCTATTTGCATTTGGAATCTGTTGCTGTCAACTCTCAAAATGAGATCCAAAGAGCTGTCACTATCAGTGAAGCAAGCCATCATTAGGCTGACAAAACAAACAAAAAAAAAAACCATAAGAGAGATAGCAAAAACATTAAGTGTGGCCAAATTAACTGTTTGGAACATCCTTAAAAAGAAAGAATGCACCGGTGAGCTCAGCAACACCTAAAGACTAGTGTTGAGCGGAATACGCCATATTCGATTTCGCGATATTGAAGAATATTCGTGATATTTAATCCAAAAAAAATTTTGCAAAATTTCGCTAATGCGAAAATGATTGCGAAATTCTCATAAACGGAGATCATTTCCTGTATTACTAAACTAATATGCACTAAACACTAACTCTACACTAACTCTATTTAAAAGAAAGGAGAATAAGGGGGCAAAAGAAGGGCGGAGAAGATAATCGCGCAATATTCCTTTTGCTGAATATTCAAGTTATTCTGATTGGCTCTGATGCAAAAGAAGGGCGGAGAAGATAATCGCGCAATATTCCTTTTGCCGAATATTCGAGTTATTCTGATTGGCTCTGATGCAAAAGAAGGGCGCATCAGAGCCAATCAGAATAACTTGAATATTCGGCAAAAGGAATATTGCGCGATTATCTTCTCAGCGCTTCTTTTGCATCAGAGCCAATCAGAATAACTTGAATATTCGGCAAAAGGAATATCGTGCAATATTCCTTTTGCCGAATATTCGAGTTATTCTGATTGGCTCTGATAGCGAATATTCGCCGCAATATTCGAGTCATTCGCGAATACTCGAATATGCAATATTTGTAGCGAATATTCGCAATGCGAATATTCGTGAGCAACACTACTAAAGACCTGGAAGACCACGGAAAACAACTGTGATGGATGACCGAAGAATTCTTACCCTGGGGAAGACAACACCCTTCACAACAGTGACCAGATCAAGAACACTCTCCAGGAGGTAGGTGTATGTGTGTCAACGTCAACAATCAAGAGAAGTGAATGCAAAAGGTTTACCACAAGATGTAAACCATTGCTGAGCTTTAAAAACAGAAAGGCCAGATTAGAGCTTGCCAAACAACATCTAAAAAAGCCTTCACAGTTCTGGAACAACATCCTATGGACGGATGAGACCAAGATCAACTTGTTCCAGAGTGATAAGAAGAGAAGAGTATGGAGAAGGAAAGGAACTGCTCATGATCCAAAGCATACCACCTCTTCAGTGAAGCATGGTGGTGGTAGTGTCATGGTGTGGGCATGTATGGCTGCTAATGGAACTGGTTCTCTTGTATTTATTGATGATGTGACTGCTAACAAAAGCAGCAGGATAAATTCTGAAGTGTTTCAGGCATGTGCTTATATTCAGCCAAATGCTTCAGAACTCATTGGATGGAGCTTCACAGTGCAGATGGACAATGACCCGAAGCATACTGCGAAAGCAACCAAATAGTTTTTTTAAGGGAAAGAAGTGGAATGTTATGCAATGGCCAAGTCAATCACCTGACCTGAATCCGATTGAGCATGCATTTCACTTGCTGAAGACAAACCTGAAGCGAAAATGCCCCAAGAACAAGCAGTAACTGAAGACAGTTGCAGAGCATCACCAGGGATGAAACCCAGCCTCTGCTGATGTCTATGCGTTACAGACTTCAGGCTGTAATTGACTGCAAAGGATTTTCAACCAATTATTAAAAAGTGAAAGTTTCATTTATGATTGTCAATCTGTCCCAATACTTTTGGTCCCTTAAAAAGTGTGAGGCACATATACAAACTGTTGTAATTCCTACACCGTTCACCTGATTTGGATTTAAAATACATTGTGGTGGTGTATAGAGCTAAAAAGATTAGAATTGTGTCGATGTCCCAATATTTATGGACCTGACTGTATATACATACACGGCCTGCACTGACTGAATATAGAGTCTACACTGAATATCTAGTCTACACTAAATGCAGATATATATGTTTTTTGTAGTCCGACACTAAAAGAATCACCCATCTAAGAAGGCACCTAATCCCAGATAATTATGAAGTTTCAAAATGGTGGAGGAAAGGGGATAGTTTACGGTGCGTTAATACTGGTGGTAATAATGAGAAAGAACAATGTCTTTTTTATAAAAATACAAAATAAGTTTTATTTAATACATAGGAATATACAAATAATAATAATAATAATAAAAAAAAAAAATGTATATATATATATATATTATATATATATTATTATATATATATATATATATATATATATAATATATTGTAAGCTGGGGATAGGTAGCGGGTACAAAAACTCCCTGGGATGAGCCAGCACAGATACCAAAGTCCATAGGATCAGTGAACAACAGTGGGATTTTTATTGGTGCTATACAAAGTCTATTTACAGGTGCTGTACAGTGTGCAGAAAACAAAACAAAAATAGTCAAACAAACACCTAGCCGTGTCTCGGCTCTAACTACACGATATGCAGGTCCTAACTACTAAGCTAAACAAGCCTACCGCTTGTTAGCTCAAACACACACTTTTCACCAGTTTTTTCAGCAGCCTCCTTGCTCTCACAGATTCACACTGTTTCCCAGGACAGAGCAATGGCTGTTAGCTCAGGTGAGCTTAAATTGGCCTGGGGGAGAGGGCCAACACCTGACCTGGATCAGGGATCAGAGATCCCTGAACGTGTAAGAGAGGAGCCTGGGAGAGGTCTAAACCCCGAACTGGACTTTCCCAGGCTCTCTCTGGGACGCTCTGCTACACACCCTCCCCCCTTGTTTCAACCCCAGGGTTGGAACACCTGTAGCCCAACAGGAGTGAACACGGGACAGGGCATCTACATTTCCCATCTCAACACCTGGCCTGTGTTTTACTGTAAAGGAATAATCCTGTAGAGCCAAAAACCACCCGTTTCACCCGCCTATTAGTCTCCTTCTTTTGGGCCATCCATTTTCAAGGGAGCATGGTCAGTTATTAGCTCAAACTGGCGCCCTAACAGGTAGTACCTGAGCGCGTCCACGGCCCACTTTATGGCTAAGCATTCCTTTTCAATGACTGCATACTTTTTCTCATGATCATTGAGCTTTCTGCTTAGGTAGACCACAGGGTGTTCTTCCCCGTTGTGTACCTGTGACAATACTGCCCCGATACCTACATCAGAGGCATCTGTCTGTACCAAAAAGTCTTTGGCGAAATCAGGGGAGTATAGCACTGGCTGTGCACAAAGAGCTTTTTTCAGGGCTTGGAAAGATTCTTCCGCTACTGGGGACCATTTTACCATTACAGAGTCTTTCCCTTTCGTAAGGTCGGTCAGTGGGGCAGCTAAAGTTGCAAAATTTGGATAAAATCTTCTATAATACCCTGCAATGCCAAGAAAGGCCCTGACCTGCTTCTTGTTTGCCGGACGTGGCCACTCATGGATGGCTTCTATTTTATTTACCTGGGGCTTTATGACACCACGGCCAATAGTGTAGCCCAAATACTTGGCTTCCTCTAGACCAATGGCACATTTTTTGGGATTTGCCGTAAACCCTTCTTTGAAGAGGGAATCGAGAGAACCGCTTGGACACGGGCAAGTGAGAGCCCCAGTCAGTGCTATGCACCACTATGTCATCCAGATAGGCTGCAGCATACTGTTGGTGAGGTCTTAGGATCCTGTCCATGGCCCTCTGAAATGTCGCAGGGGCATTTTGCAACCCAAAAGGCATCTTTTTATATTGAAAGGAACCCTCCGGGGTCACAAATGCAGTCTTCTCTTTGGCACTAGCAGTCAGGGGTATCTGCCAATAACCTTTTGTCAAGTCCAAAGTAGTCAGATAGCGAGCCTTGCCAAGTCGGTCTATAAGTTCATCTACTCTGGGCATTGGGTCCCCGAGGGTGTCTCCCGTAAAGCAACTCAAATGGAGAGTACCCTGTAGAGGACTGGGGAACCTCCCTGATAGCAAACATCAGGTACGGTATCAGGAAGTCCCAGTCTTTCCCATCTTTGTCAACAACCTTTTTTAACATGCCCTTTAACGTCTTATTAAAGCGTTCCACCAAGCCATCTGTTTGCGGATGATACACAGAGGTTCGCAAACTGCGTCACCTTAAATAACTTGCACAGCTCCCTCTGTTCCCTAGTTATCCGTGACATAAATGGGGTACCCTGGTCTGTAAGGATTTCTTTAGGGATGCCAACCGGACTGAACACCATAAACAGCTCTTGGCAATGTTTTTAGCAGGACGCGGCGCGTAAGGGAAATGGCCTCAGGATAACGGGGTAGCGTAATCCATAATCACGAGGATATGCTGATGACCACGGGCGGATTTGGGGAGCGGACCCACAAGGTCCATGGCAATCCTCTCGAAGGGCACTTCAATAATGGGCAAGGGCACTAAAGGACTTCGGAAGTGGGGCTGGGGGGCTGCTGACATCTGACACACCGGACAGGATTGACAATAATTTTCAATATTTTTATGTATCCAGGCCAGTAAACCTGCGCAACACTCTTTCAGTGGTTTTCTCAACCCCTAAATGGCCTCCTAGCAAGTGCCCATGGGCAAGTTCCAACACCACCCTTCTATAAGGCTTAGGGACCACTTCATCATTCTTTTTACATACACGATACAGTAAATCATCATTGCTGCTGAAATAAGGAAAACAGGGCCTATCCCCTGGTTCGACAGGTACATCATTAATCACCATTACATTTTCCCAGGCCCTGGCAAGGGTAGGGTCTTTTCTATGCTCAGTACCAAAATTTTCCTTGTGCACATTGAGGTCAGTAAACTCCAACGTAGGCTCCGAGTCGGCAGACGGCTGTCCGGCTCTACTGGTTGTGGGGACTTCCTCAGGCTCCTCCAGCTCCCCTGCCATAACCGAGAAAGGAAAACTCGGAGAGCCCTGAGATGAGTCCCCTGAACCCACAATATCGGAAGTAGCCAGGAGCTCTGGCTCTGCGACTGAGTTAGGTACTGCCACCGGGTCGGGATGATCCCACAGCTCCCAAAACTTAGGGAAGTCCCTACCAATGATGGCCTCATGCACCAAGTGGGGCACAAGTCCGACCGCATGGGACACCGTACCTAAGCCAGTTTTAAACTGAACTGTGGCTGGCTATAGGATACTCCCGGGTATCCCCATGTACACAGATCACAGCAACTTTTTTTTCATGAAAATTCACAGTTTTAACTATCTCAGCTGTAACCAAAGTAACCAGACTTCCAGAGTCCAGTAAGGCCGTAATAGGCTTATCATTAACAGTCATGTGATACATGTGTTTCCCCACATTTGGCACTGCAGCGCATGAAACAGCAGCAAACATAGACTGCCTTCTAATAGATAGATCACACTGCATTGGTTCATCAGTCAAAGGACAATTTGCTGCAACATGTCCCAGCTCTTGGCAACGAAAACACCTGATGTTTCCCCAAGTTGGTTTGCTGACAGGCAGTGGTTTCCCTTGCTTGGGACGCCAAACTTCAGTCCTGGCACCAAAGATCCTCCCCCCTATTTCCTTGCCATGCTTACCACCCACTTCCCCTGGAACAGTCTTACCGGTTGCCTGGGGAGACCGTGGCTTTGGGTGGAAAGTCCGTGCGGCTGTTGGGGTGGTGACCAGGTTCTCTGCAGCAAAGTACCTTTCGACGAGCTCCACCAAGTTATCTGCCGACTTGGGGTCCCCTTGACTCACCCACCTCTGCAGGGGAATTGGGAGTGACCTCAGGAATTGGTCCATGACCACACGATCCACTATTTGTGGCGCAGACAGGGACTCCGGCTGTAGCCATTTTCTCACCAGGTGGATTAGGTCGAACATCTGCGATCTTGGGGGCCTCTCAATTTGGAAGAACCAGCTGTGGACCCGTTGGGCTTGAACGGCCAAGGTGACACCGAGTTGCGCCAGAATTTCCTGCTTGACCTTTTCATAGTCTCCCGCTTCTGCCGACTCCAGATCATAGTAGGCCTTCTGCGATTCACCAGAAAGTAAGGGGGCGATCAGTCCTGCCCACTTGGTTTTAGGCCAACCTTCCCTCTCAGCGGTCCGTTCAAATGTTAGCAGGAAGGCCTCTGGATCATCATCCGTAGTCATTTTTGACAGAAAGCGAGCCACATGGATGGCTGAAGGCTTGTCTCTAATATCCTTGATTTCCGCAGGTGCCCACTGTGCTAGCGTTTCTGCAACTTTAGTCAGGGTTTTCCTATCCGCTTCTGCAGCAGTGGCAAGCTGTTCAAACAGCCTCTGCGATTGCTCCTGTACAGCACTAATCTGCCTCTGCGATTGCTCCTGTGCGATAGCGTTGGCTTGCTGCAGCGCAGCATTAGTTTGCTGTTGTGCAGTGTTTGCTTGCTGTTGTGCAGCATTGAATAGCACCATTTGTTTGAGGATTTCCTCCATGTTGTCACTTTAGGTACTGGCTTTTTAAATAGTAACTTACTATTGCTGCCCGCATTCTCCACCATATGTAAGCTGGGGATAGGTAGCGGGTACAAAAACTCCCTGGGATGAGCCAGCACAGATACCAAAGTCCATAGGATCAGTGAACAACAGTGGGATTTTTATTGGTGCTATACAAAGTCTATTTACAGGTGCTGTACAGTGTGCAGAAAACAAAACAAAAATAGTCAAACAAACACCTAGCCGTGTCTCGACTCTAACTACACGATATGCAGGTCCTAACTACTAAGCTAAACAAGCCTACCGCTTGTTAGCTCAAACACACACTTCTCACCAGTTTTTTCAGCAGCCTCCTTGCTCTCACAGATTCACACTGTTTCCCAGGACAGAGCAATTGCTGCTAGCTCAGGCGAGCTTAAATTGGCCTGGGGGAGAGGGCCAACACCTGACCTGGATCAGGGATCAGAGATCCCTGAACGTGTAAGAGAGGAGCCTGGGAGAGGTATAAACCCCGAACTGGACCTTCCCAGGCTCTCTCTGGGACGCTCTGCTACAATATATATATATATATATATATATTAAAATCTGGTGTTCAATTGATTACATGGATACCAATGGTCATCAAAATGCGGGATTGTAGTGGACTGGACAGGAAAATCGCATTTACCTACATGTTTCGCGGGATTCCGCATCCTCAGGGGAAAAAACGATATCCGACTTAGTTCAAAGACTAGATAGAGAACACATATATATTAGCCATAAAATAATACAGCCATGCCACAAAAGCGTAATCGTTTAACAATATAACATTATTCGCATTGCGCGATACATAGAGCAATAACATAATAGCCAATAGTCCTGAAGTTCCCCACCATAGACAGCAAAGCCATGCTTACCCACAAACATCCGCCAGAATCAAAACTAAACATCCAATCGTTTTTTTCCCCTTAGGAAGCGGAATCCCGCGAAACATGTAGGGATATGTAGGGATTTTCCTGTCAAGTCCACTACAATCCCGCTTTTTGATGACCAATGGTATCCATGTAATCAATTAAGCACCAGATTATATATATATATTCCTATGTATTAAATAAAACTTATTTTGTATTTTTATAAAAAAGACATTGGGCCAGATTCACAGAGCGATTACGCCGGCGCAACAGGAGATGCGCGGCAAAAGTCTAAATTTGCGCATGCGTTTCGATACTCCGCGTCCCCAAAACGAGATACGCAAGAAATCTACTTTTTTTTGACCAGCGTAATTTCGATAGACAGGTGCATCCGTCCGCGGAAAACTGCGCTAGACACACCATTGATTTGCTATTCAAATATGCTAATGAGGGAGTTACGGGGATCCACAAAATAACGTTGGTGCAGCGCAGGCTACGCGCTGTGCGCAACAGCTAAATGTCCTGTCTAAAATTAGACCATATAAAAGCTGGTATAAAATTAGACAATTCATCTACATGTCAGATAAAGCAACACTGTTAGTGAGGAGCTGAGCAGTCACACTTGTTGCACTGAGGAGGGCACGGAGGAGGGCACGGGAGAGTTATTTTTTTATTTTTATTGAAAACTTTTTATTTGCTTATATAAACTTTACAATCTAATCTAATACAATATTCTTATCTGATACAAGCCCCTCACTCTTCACTCTTCACGGGAGAGGATATATCACACACGCATAGACATCTATGGCATGAGTGATTCTGAGGTGTCTCGCATCTTTAGATTCACCCCTAATGCCATCATGGAATTAACCACAACCCTGCAGGAGGACATCACCAGCCCAACACATGACACTACCCATGACAGCTACATATACAATCAGAGCCCCATCCCCACAGATTTCGAACAGAACATGTATGGGGACTGCTGGCTGGTTGGTGAGTGACATGAGTGGCAGGCATGACTGTCCCCCCCCCCATGATGCACACATCACAAGGGGCACATGCACTACTAACATCCTCCTGTCTTCTCCCTTCAAGGTGACTCTGCATATGCACTGGTACCCCATCTCATGACCCCATCTCATGCCAGCTCACATTATGCATCTTTGCACGTTAAACACACACATTAATCATGGCACAATGAGAATGCATGCATGCACACCACTGTGGTCCCTAGCACACACACCCCACATTCTCATCAAATTGGATTGGCACAAGCCCACCATGCAGGACTTGTGAGCAGCAACGCCACGCCAAGGCTTCAATTATGTCACTGTACATTCATACACCATTCACACGGACCTGGGGATCACTTCTCCCTGGTCCTGGGGAACCCTTCTCCACCAAAATTGAGGGTGATACCCCTTTTCCGGCAGGAATGTCACCCCCACATTCAAACAGCATTCACAACCCCCCAAAAAAAAAATGCCCAGCAAAAAAAAAAAAATTTCCAGCAAAAAAAAAAAAAAAAGCAAAAAAAAATAAATAAAAAAACAGGCCAAAAAAAAGGGGGGAAAACAAATTAAGGCCGCTGGCGTGAGCCACGCCTGGGGCGCCCACGGCCACGGCCCCGCCTCCTCAGGGGAGACTCATGGGGGAGGGGATAATCCGGGGAAGGAGGAGCAGCCCCTGGTCTCTACCCACCTGGCGGCCTGCCCTCCAAGGCCACGACAATTCTGTTCAGGCCAGCACCTAGTGTTGCCGTGTTGGCCTGGATAGCCTGGGGGCCCTCACATCCTGCCCAACGTCTGCTGTTGTAGTCTGCAGGTCGTTTAGGCATTTTGTAAGAGCCCGGGAGTGGCAGTCCAGTTTCCCAAGCGTATCCTTTATGGAGGACAGGCTCTCCTCCACCCGCACCAAAGTCTGGCTGACCTGTCCCAGATGGCGGGTCTGAAGGGCCTGGTCCCTTCTCAGATTGGCGGGCAGGAGATCGGCCACCCCCCTGGTCTTCTGGGTCGCCTTCCTGCTTCCAGCTGATGCTTGTGGCCGGGGAGAAGGGGAGCCCCTTGGGAGGGGTGCCCTGTTGGGGGAGGAGTGGGAGGGGCTACCCCTTATGGAGGGCTGGCTGCTGCCAGCCAGAGGGGAAGAGTCCTCCAAAAACAAAAGTCCACTGCGTGACATGGACTTCTCCTCCTCCTCCTCAAACTCCTCCTCCTCCTCCTCAACCTCCTCCTCCTCCTCCTCCTCCGGCCTTGTCGGGGGGTCCTCATCAGGCTGCTGTCCTGGGGATGGTGCGGTCAGGCCAGATGGCCCAGCACCCTCCTGCACATCTGTGGATGACACAAAAAACATTCACAGGTTGGAGGATCCACACACTTGCCACATATCCCCTTCCCCCCCCCACATGCTACACACCTGATAGGGCAAAAAAACCTTACCTGGCATCACGGGCTCCTGACATGAGTCATAGCCGGGCAGGCCCTCCACCTGTTGTCTATGAAAGGTCTGGGCCACCACATGCTCCTCCGCTGTCAGCCTAACAGGGCATGGTGGGCCCCCTCCTGTGCCCCTGGCTTGGGCTAGCATTTTGGCCAGCTTCTTTTTGACCAGACGCCGGAGGTCATTGATCTTTTCAATCCCCAACCGTGTCCGGGTTCCCCCCCCCCCCTGATGCATTCACCTCGTCAGTAATGCTCTGCAAGATATAACGCCTCCTGGCCGGGGTGGTGTTGGCACTCTCCGGGCCATGGAGGTAACGCCCATATTGGGTAATGGCCCGGGCAAGAATTTGTTTCTCCCCCAAAGTAAAATTTAACTTTTTCTTTCTCTCAGTCATACTCAGACAAAAACTCTCTCCCAAACAGTCAGCAAAAATCACTCACAAAAACAAGCAGGAAAAATCAAGCAAGAAAACAAACAAACACAAAACTATCAACCAAAAAGTCTCACAAGCAGTCACCAAAAATCACTTTCAAATATCTTCTAACAAACAGTAGATCACACAGTACACAAATATCACAAAGACAAATCACAACGCAACAACAGAACAAAAGCACCTTGCTGTATAGGGAGGGATACAAAGGGATGTACTTTTGCAAAGGAAGTGCGTTTGTGTCTGTCTATTTATGCTGTCTGCGTAGTTCTCTAATTTGCCCGGGACCAATAACGTTGCACAGGCGCAAATTTCTGCGTAAAACCGACGAGAATAGGGTGATTGGGCCACTACATTGCGCCAGTCTAACGTAAAGGCGGTGCGCTACGCCGGTCCAATAATGCGCAGATGTACGTGCATCTGGCCCATTGTTCTTTCTCATTATTACCACCAGTATAAACGCAAAGTAAACTATCCCCTTTCCTCCACCATTTTGAAGCTGGGGAATAGGTAGCGGGTACAAAAGCTCCCTGGGATGAGCAGGCACAGATACCAAGTCCATAAGATAAGTGAACAACAGTGGGATGTTTATTGGTGCTATACAAAGTCTATTTACAGGTGCTGTACAGTGTGCAGAAAACAAAGCGAACAAAAATAGTTAAACAAACACCTAGCCGTGTCTCGGCTCTAACTACTAGTGTTGCTCACGAATATTCACATTGCAAATATTCGCCACGAATATTGCATATTCGAGTATTCGCGAATAACTCGAATATCGCGGCAAGTATTTGCTATTTCGAATATTCGTATTTTTTTCGCAATCAACTTCGCAATCAATTTCGCATTCGCACTAGCGAAATTTCCGAAAATTCGCATTAGCGAAATTTCGCATTGGCGAAATTTCGCAATTTTTTTTTTTTTATAAAATATAGTGAATATTCGTAAATATTGAATATTCGTGATTTTTTTTTTTTTTTTTTTTATAAAATATCACGAATATTCGATATTAACGAATATTCGCGAATATTCTTTGAAATATTCGCAAATATTCTTCTAAATCGAATATGGCGTATTCCACTCATCACTACTAACTACACGTTATATATGCAGGCCCTAACTACCAAGCTAAACAAGCCTACCGCTTGTCAGCTCAAACACAAACTTCTCACCAGTTTTCCAGCAACCTCCTTGCTCTCACAGATCCATACTATCTGTTTCCCAGGACAGAGCCAAGGCTGTCTGCTCAGGTGAGCTTGAATTGGCCTGGGGGAGAGGGCCAACACCTGAACTGGATCAGGGATCAGAGATCCCTGAATGTGTAAGAGAGGAGCCTGGGAGAGGTATAAACCCCAAACTGGACTTTCCCAGGCTCTCTCTGGGACGCTCTGCTACAATATATATATATATATAAAATGTAAGATTGGGGTGATCACATTCCAGCCGTAGGTGTGTTTTTTAGTAAGTACGCCAGTTCAGAACTGATTTTTTAAGGGCCTGTATTAAAAAGCACATATACATCAGTAGCCCTCACAGGGGGTTCCACCATGACTGTATCTTGCATACTCAAAACTTTAGCCTCCTGGCTTTCATTCTTGCCATCCGGCTGTTTCAGGCCTTTAGCCTAGGCCTTAAAGGGGTTGTAAAGGTTCGTCTTTTATTCTCTAAATAGATTCCTTTAAGCTAGTGCATAGTTGGTTCACTTACCTTTTCTTTCGATTTCCATTCTAAATGTTTTTTTTTCTTTGTCTGAATTTCTCACTTTCTATTTCTCCTCATTAAGCTTTCCACCAGGGGCGGACTGACAACTCATGGGGCCCCCGGGCAACAGGAGATCATGGGGCCCCCTGTATCCCTGCCCACACTCAAGCTACACCCACACACAACATGGGGGCACACAGCAGGGCCTAGGGGCATGGAGCGGGGCATGGGGGCAGATAGCTGGGCATGGGGCACAGAGCAGGGTGTGGGGCAGACATCAGGACATGGGGGCACAGAGCAGGGCATAGGGTAGACAGCAGGGCATGGGGGCAAAGAGCAGGGCATGGGGCAGACATCAGGGCATGGGGTCACAGAGCAGGGCATAGGGTAGACAGCAGGGCATGGGGGCAAAGAGTAGGGCATGGGGCAGACATAAGGGCACGGGGGCTCAGGACACATCACAGGGCCAAAAGGAGGGAATTGGGCACACAGTGGGACATATAGTAGTGCATTGGGCACACAGTAGGACACATCATGGGGCACACCGTAAAGCACATCATGGGGCACACAGTAGGACATATCATGGGGCACAAAGTAGGGCACATCACAGAGCACATGAGGGCACACAGAAGGGCATGGGGGCATGCACCAAGGCATGGGGCACAGAGCAGGGCAAGGGGGCACAGAGCAGAGCATGTGCAGACATCAGGGCATGGGACATATATCAGGGCATGTTGCAGAGAGCAAGGTATTGACAGATATCAGGGCATGGGACAGACCGAGAGCAGGGTATGTGGCAGAGAGAGAGCAGGGTATGGGGCAGAGAGAGAGAGAGCGCAGGGTATGGGCAGATAGCAGAGTATGGGGCAGAGAGAGAGAGCAGGGTATGGGCAGATAGCAGGGTATGGGGCAGAGAGAGAGAGTAGGGTATGAGACAGAGAGAAATAGGTAGCAGGGTATAGGGCAGAGAGAGTGCAGGCTGTGGGGCAGAGAGAGTGCAGGGTATGGGGCAGAGAGAGTGCAGGGTATGGGGAAGAGAGAGTGCAGGGTATGGGGCAGAGAGAGTGCAGGGTATGGGGCAGAGAGAGAGCAGGGTATGGAGCAGAGAGAGAGAGAGCAGGGCAAAGGGGAAAAAGAGTGCAGGGTATGGAGCAGAGAGAGTGCAGGGTATGGGGCAGAGAGAGTGCAGGGTATGGGGCAGAGAGAGAGCAGGGTATGGGCCAGAGAGAGAGCAGGGTATGGGGCATAGAGAGAGCAGGGTATGGGGCAGAGAGAGTGCAGGGTATGGGGCAGAGAGAGTGCAGTGTATGGGGCAGAGAGAGTGCAGGGTATGGGGCAGAGAGAGTGCAGTGTATGGGGCAGAGAGAGTGCAGGGTATGGGGCAGAGAGAGTGCAGGGTATGGGGCAGAGAGAGTGCAGGGTATGGGCAGAGAGAGTGCAGGGTATGGGGCAGAGAGAGTGCAGGGTATGGGGCACGGAGAGTGCAGGGTATGGGCACGGAGAGTGCAGGGTATGGGCAGAGAGAGTGCAGGGTATGGGGCAGAGAGAGTGCAGGGTATGGGGCAGAGAGAGTGCAGGGTATGGGCAGAGAGAGTGCATGGTATGGGCAGAGAGAGTGCAGGGTATAGGCAGAGAGAGTGCAGGGTATGGGGCAGAGAGAGAGCAGGGTATGGGGCAGAGAGAGTGCAGGGTATGGGGCAGAGAGAGTGCAGGGTATGGGGCAGAGAGAGTTCAGGGTATGGGCAGAGAGAGTGCAGGGTATGGGCAGAGAGAGTGCAGGGTATGGGCAGAGAGAGTGCAGGGTATGGGGCAGAGAGAGTGCAGGGTATGGGCAGAGAGAGAGTGGGCAGAGAGAGTGGTATGGGCAGAGAGAGTGCAGGGAGAGCAGGGTATGGGCAGAGAGAGAGCAGGGTATGGGCAGAGAGAGCAGCAGGGAGAGAGCAGGGTATGGGCAGAGAGAGTGCAGGGTATGGGGCAGGGTATGGGGCAGAGAGAGCAGGGTATGGGCAGAGAGAGAGCAGGGTATGGGCAGAGAGAGTGCAGGGTATGGGCAGAGAGAGTGCAGGGTATGGGGCAGAGAGAGTGCAGGGTATGGGCAGAGAGAGTGCAGGGTATGGGGGCAGAGAGAGTGCAGGGTATGGGCAGAGAGAGTGCAGGGTATGGGGCAGAGAGAGTGCAGGGTATGGGCAGAGAGAGTGCAGGGTATGGGGAGAGAGAGTGCAGGGTATGGGCAGAGAGAGTGCAGGGTATGGGCAGAGAGAGTGCAGGGTATGGGCAGAGAGAGTGCAGGGTATGGGGCAGAGAGAGTGCAGGGTATGGGCAGAGAGAGAGCAGGGTATGGGCAGAGAGAGTGCAGGGTATGGGCAGAGAGAGTGCAGGGTATGGGGCAGAGAGAGAGTGCAGGGTATGGGGCAGAGAGAGAGCAGGGTATGGGGCAGAGAGAGAGCAGGGTATGGGCAGAGAGAGTGCAGGGTATGGGGGCAGAGAGAGTGCAGGGTATGGGGCAGAGAGAGTGCAGGCAATGGGCAGAGAGAGTGCAGGGTATGGGCAGAGAGAGTGCAGATGAGAGTGCAGGGTATGGGGCAGAGAGAGTGCAGGCAATGTGCATATGGAGGAGAGAGTGCAGATGAGAGTGCAGGGTATGGGGCAGAGAGAGTGCAGGGTATGGGGCAGAGAGAGTGCAGGGTAGGGGAAGAGAGAGAGCAGGGTATGGGCAGACTCTAGGGCATACTGGGCATGGAGCAGTGTGGATGCTAGGCACTGGCAGGGATACTGTATAGGGAGGGACATAGGACAGACAGCCTTCCTTCCTAGATGCAGAGTAGCGCGGGAAGCGGCTGTAAACGTACCTCTCGTGATGTGCTCCTCCAGCCGGCCCCCCCTCACTTCTCGTCCATCCGAGGTGATGGCAAATAGAAGCACCTGGGGTGGACGGAAGGGGAGGAGGAGGGGCCGGCCGGAGGAGCGCATTACAAGAGGTTTGTTTACACTGCCGCCTTAGCAGGAAGCGCAGTGATACGGGACCCGATCTACCCATCAGCTAGTTGTGATTGACGGGTAGATCAGGGACACTGTCATGGGGCCCCCTACTGGTCACGGGCCCTCGGTCCATGCCCGAACTGCCCTATGGTCAGTCCGCCCCTGCTTTCCACCATCATCTGAGCGGTCACCGCAAACTTTTTAATATAGAATTTAATATTTCTTTCACAAAGGTTATGGTTGCTTAACACAATAACAGGTCCAGGATAATTTAAAGGAGATTTCCTAACTCATTGGAGCTAGTTAAAATCTACCTCACTCCTACAAATTTGCCTTCTCTATTTACTCTGCTGTATTTCATCAAAATGTAGACATTTTGGCAAAATTACCCAATAAAGAGGCATGGCAAGTTTTTTGAAGTTGTAATTTTTCCCCACAATTCTTTGCAAAATCAAAATTTTTTTTTTCATTTTTTTCCCCACAAAATTGTCATATTAGCAGGTTATTTCTCACACACAGCATATGCATACCACATATTCCCCCCAAAACACATTCTGCTATTACTCCTGAGTATGGTGATACTAAATGTGTGAGACTTTTACACAGCGTGGCCACATACAGAGGCCCAACATGCAGGGAGCACCTTTAGGCCCCGTACACATGGCAGAGAACCTCGACGGGCGGAACACATCGTTCCGCCCGTCGGGATGAATGGCTGGTTGCCTTTCCTGACAGGCGGGTCGCCAATTCTGACGGCCGGCAGAGAACCTCGACGGGCTCGCCGAGAGCGTACACACGGCCGAGGTTCTCGGCAGAATGCGGCTCCCAGCGAGGTTCTCGCTGGTTTCTGCCGAGAACCTCGGCCGTGTGTACGGGGCTTCAGGCGTTCTGGAGCACCCAGGCCAATTCTGACATTTCTCTCCTACATGAAAAAAATCATTGTTTATTTTCTAGAAAATTACATAGAACCCCAAAACATTTTATATATATATATATATATATATATATATATATATATATATATATATATATATATATATATATATATGTTTTTTAAAGAAAGATCCTAGAGAATACAATGACGGTTGTTGCAACTTTTTATTTTTTATTTTTATTTTTTTTATCTAAAAAAAAATTTTGAGCTTTAAAAAAAACAAGACAGTAAAGTTAGCCCAATGTTTTTGCATAATGAAAGATGAAGTTACGCCGAGTAAATAGATACCCAACATGTCACCCTTCAAAATTGCACACACTCGTGGAATGGCGCCAAACTTCGCTACTTAAAAATCTCCATAGGCGACGCTTTAAATATTTTTACTGGTTACATGTTTTTAGTTACAGAGGAGGTCTAGGGCCAAAATGATTGCTCTCGCTCTAACGTTCGCATCGATACCTCACATGTGGTTTGAACACCGTTTTTATATGTGGGCGGAACATCGCTTCTGTATGCGCGCACACAGAGACAGGGGCGCTTTAACCACTTAAGGACCGCCGCACGCCTATGTACGTCCACAACATGGCTCGTACAGGCACAAGGGCGTATATATACGTCCTCGCCTTTGTGCGGTTCGGGGGTCCGATCGGGACCCCCTCCGCGGCGTGCGACGGTCCCCCTTGCTGTGGGAGCGATCGCCGACGAGCGGGCGGATGTCCGTTTTTTTCGCCCCCCTCCGCGATCGCTCCCAGCCAATGGGAGCGCTCCCCCTTCGCGTTAGTTCCTCCTTCTGTGTTTACACAGGAGGAGGAAATGATGTCATCTCTCATCGCAGCAGTGTTTTCCACCGCTGCTGATGAGAGAAGACATCCACAGTAAGTGTGCACCAACACAACACTGAAGCGGCGTACACACGGCCGAGAACCTCGACGGGCGGAACACATCGTTCCGCCCGTCGGGGTTCCCGGCTGGCCATCAGATTCGGCGACCCGCCCGTCGGGAAAGGCAACCAGCTGTTAATCCCGATGGGCCGTCGAGCAAATAGAGAACCTGCTCTCTATTTCGGCTTAACGGCATTCCCGACGGGATGCTCGCTGAATCCGTACACACGGCCGGGGTTCTCGGCAGAATGCGGCTCCCAGCGAGGTTCTCGCTGGTTTCTGCCAAGAACCTCGGCCGTGTGTATGCCGCCTGACACACACACACATAGGCACATTAACCCCTTGTGATCACCACCCCCCCCCCACACCCTGTCACAGTGTCACTGAATGCAGTGATCTAATCACTGCATTTAGTGTCAGTGTGACAGGCAGTGTGAAAGTTAGTTAGTGTTAGGTTCAGGGTAGCCCCGTACCCCCCCTAATAAAGTTTTAACCCCTTGATCACTGCCCTAATTAACCCTTTCACTCCCTATTGCCAGCGTCACTAAGCGATCATTTTTCTGATCGCTGTATTAGTGTCGCTGTTCCCGCTAGGTAGCTTTTTTTTTTTTTTTTTTATTGCGATTTTTATTTTTTTTATTAAAGACATGTGGCTGAATTAATTTTGGCCTAAATGTTTTACAAAAATTTAGTTTATTCGATTTTTTTTATAACAAAAATTAAAAAATAGTGATTTTTTTCAAAATTGTCGCTCTATTTTAGTTTATAGCGCAAAAAATAAAAATCGCAGAGGCGATAAAATACCACCAAAAGAAAGCTCTATTTGTAGGAAGAAAAGGACGCAAATTTTGTTTGGGAGCCACGTCGCACGACCGCGCAATTGTCTGTTAAAGCGACGCAGCGCCGAATTGTAAAAACACCTTGGGTCATTTAGCAGCATATGTGTCCGGGTCTTAAGTGGTTAAAAAAAAAATATGTATTGTTCATTTAACTTTATTTATTTTAGTTTGACATGTTTTATCCCAAAAAAATGCGTTTTAACCACTTTCCACCCGCTGGCTGTCATATGACTTCCTTGACTTTGTGCGGGGTAGGGATGAGCTTCGTGTTCTAGTCGAACTCATGTTCAGGAGAGGGGGGGGCCGCACTCTGTCCCCCCCTCTTTTCTGCGGCCGGCCAGGTTAACGTGCTCGGATAAGGGTCTGGTGTGGATTTTGGGGGGAACTAGTCGAACTCGGCGTGGGGGTCCTCCCAAAATTCACACCAGACCCTCATCCGAGCATGCTGCCTGGCCGGTCAGGAAAGGGGGTGGAGACGAGCGAGCGCCCCCCCCCTCCTGAACCGCACCAGGCCGCATACCCTAAACATGGGTGGGTAGGTGCTTTGGGGAAGGGGGAGCCATGTGGGCCCCCCACCCCAAAGCACCCTGTCCCCACGCTGATGAGGACAAGGGCCTCTTCCCAACAACCCTGGCCGTTGGTTGTCGGGGTCTGCAGGTGGGGGGCTTATCGGAATCTGAGAGCCCCCTTTAATACGGGGTCCCCCAGATCCCAGCCCCCCACCCTCCGGTGCCTTCTCTGCACTCTCCGGTTCTTCTCCTGCTCTCTACCTTCAGCTAGGCTCCTCTGCTATCTTCTTCCAGCTCTTTTACTAGTGGCGGCCCGGTCTTCCCCGTCATCTTTTTCCCTCTTCTCTTGTCCCGATGTCGACTCAATGCTCTCTCCCGCTGTAATGCTGTGTGCGCGGTGCGCAACGATTTATATGGGCATGGGGCATGGTGACCCCGGTGATCCAGCCTCTTATGATGTCACAGTCCCATCATGCCCCGGGACTGTGACGTCCCGGTGACCACGCCCCATGCCTATATAAATCATTGCGCACCATGCACACGGCATTACAGCGGAACAGATCGTTCTGTCAACATCGGAAGGAGAGAAGAGG
Source organism: Rana kukunoris (assembly GCA_029574335.1). Classification (NCBI taxonomy): domain Eukaryota; kingdom Metazoa; phylum Chordata; class Amphibia; order Anura; family Ranidae; genus Rana; species Rana kukunoris. The sequence goes on from CM056049.1 coordinate 78,532,976, forward strand.
GAAGAGGATGACACAGAAGACCGAGCCACCGCTAGTAAAAGAGCTGGAAGAAGATAGCAGAGGAGCCCGGCAGAAGGCAGAAAGCACCGGAGAGCAGGAGAAGAGCCAGAGAGCGTGGAGAAGGCATCGGAGAGCAGGAAAATAGGCCGGAGAGTCGGAAGAGACCCCCAAAGTCAGAAGAAGACCCCAGAGCTGCCTAAAAAATGACTTTAAAAACCTGTGTAGTTTTTTTTTCTTTTCCTCCAGGTGAATGAATAGGGGTAGGATGTTAATAGGGCCCCCTGCCCACAGACCTCAACAACCAATGGCCAGGGTTGTCGGGAAGAGGCCCTTGTCCTCATCAACATGGGGACAGGGTGCTTTGCATGTTGAGGGCATGCGGCCTGGTACCGTTCAGGAGGGGGGGTGTTCGCTAGTCCCCATCCCCTTTTCAGACCGGCCGTGCTCTGTGCTCTGATAAGGGTCTGGTGTGGATTTTAAGGGGACCCCCACAAAAATGTTTAGGCATAGGGGTTCCCCTTTAAATCCATACCAGGCCCATGGGTCTGGTATGCTCTTGGAGGGGGAACCCATGGCATTTTTTTATTTAAAAAGATCAGATCAGCATAGCACAAGTCGCATGCCAAAGTCGGAGCATGCAAGACAGCGTTCTGACTTTGATCCGACTTCAAAGATATTCAGTGGGCTGAAATAGGATCAAATTCGGACCAAAGTAGTGCAGGGAGCATTTTCAAAGTCGGTCTGACATGTGTCGAACCAGTTAAGACGGCTCCCATAGGGAAACATTGATTTTCACACGTCATGAGCTCCAAATGTCGGAGCGTTTGTCGTACCAGTGGGAACTCGGCCTTAAGGATATGATCTTTACATGTCTGAAGTAGCTGCGAGGGATGGGGGGTTTTGGGCATTTAGAGGTGTCCAAAAAACACACACTAGGAAGCCAGGGAACCAGCTCAGTACTAGGTTGATTTATGTTTGCTTCTCATGCTCATTTTCCACTTAGATGACACCTCAGAATTGAATTACCTGAATAAAAAATGAATGTGGCTTTCCAAATCTCTTTCAGCTGTCTTGCAAAGCAAAACTAAACAAAGCTGTGAAGATTCTGCCATTACCAAAGAAATGTAATGATGTCAAAGATGGGACTGTGTGTGACACAGCAGGATGGGGTTCAACCAAAAAAGATTTTCTGCAACTGTCAGACAAGCTGATGGAAGTCAGTCTTCCAGCAATAAGCAGAAAGAAATGTGCTGCAATGTGGAAACCTTACTCAATCACCCCAAACATGATGTGCACTCTTGATGCGAGTGGAGAGAAAGATGCATGCTTTGTAAGTATGGAATAGGTGTTGTCATTTAAGATACTGTGGCACTACCCCCTCAGGAGCCGCTGGTTGTTGTTTGGGATCTACTCTCTTTGATTTTGCTTACCCCTACTTAAATAGCTCGAACCCGCTAAAGTGTCTGTCTAGAGAGAGAGTTAGAAGTTGAGCATGTGTTCTCTCACCCGACAGGGCGATCCGCCTGTGTTCCTCTCAAAAGGGGTGCGTCTAAGTCGCTGCTCCACAGCACGAGGGTCCCGGACGAGGGCGTTCCACTGTTTCAGTTGTCAGCTGGGTTGCCTCTTCGATCTCCGGGTACGCAAGATGGATATTGGAGTCTTGCTTCCTTCCTGATGGCTGGTCTCACGGTGAATTTAGACTCAGGCTTCCTGGCCTAACAGCACGGCTGTCTCTGTCAGCAGCTCCGCAGAGGAGAAAAGGCTGGTTCCGAGAGAGCGAACAGGCGCCACCCCTCTCCTTAAGTAACCTCCCCCACAAGTCTGTGCGGAGGTGTCAAATGTTCAAATCTCGCAGGGAATTGTGGGGATTGTAGTTTGTTTCTCCTCAGAGTCAATGGAGTCCATATCTCCCACTACTCGTACTCCCACAATGCCTAACTCCTTAATAGTGTTGCTCACGAATATTCGCATTGCGAATATTCGTTACGAATATTGCATATTCGAGTATTCGCGAATACATTTTTCAAATTTATTTTTAAAACAGATCACATCCTAGTGATCTCCATCGACGTCTAAAAGCATTGCTGGTATGATTAGAGACCCTGGGCCGAGTAGCTGAGGCGATCCTTTTATGTTGCCAAATATTTGCAATGCGAATATTCGTATTACAATTATTCGCGAATGCGTTCTCTGCCCTTCTGTGTTTTGTGTATAAAAAAAATTTTTTTTTTGAGAAAATATCACGAATATTCGATATTAACGAATATTCGAGAATACGTTCTCTGCCCTTCTGTGTTTTGTGTATAAAAAAAAAAAATAGCTTTAGTTTAGTCATATAAGTTTGTGTAAGTAGAGTTAGTGTTTAGTGCCTATTAGTTTAGTAATCCAGGAAATGATCTCCGTTTTCGCGTGTTGACGAGAATTTCGCAATCAATTTCGCATTCGCACTAGCGAAATTTCGCATTTTTTTTGATAAAATATCACGAATATTCGATATTAACGAATATTTGCGAATATTCTTCTACATATTCACGAACTATCGCGAAATCGAATATGGCGTATTCCGCTCATCACTACTCCTTAACGATAACTTAGTATTTGCAAACGTGGATAGAGTTCCGGCTGGGATAGCCTGTCATTAGACTCTGACAGGAGGACCCCGCTACAATACATTTTCCAAGTAGGGATGAAATACAAGTTCAGGGCAATGTAGGTTTCATCCTGAACTCTAGCTGTTTGAGATCTTTTTCTGTTTGTTGACCCTGAATGGCTGCATCAAACCTCCAGCTGTGCAGGAAGTCATTCCTTAGTAGCACTAGTACTACCTCAGTACTGTAGATTCTGAAATGCTGGTAACTGCCATATTCCTAGCAACTATTGCATAGCTCACAACATTTTGAGATGGGAATGAGGGACACCTACTACAAATGTATGTAGGTATAGGGTACGCCAACCTGCCACACCCCTTAAAGGAGAACTAACCAAAAAAAGGGTTGAATAAATCCACAAGTGTTTTTTTTACCACTACTATTCCTTTATATTGGCTTCTGAAATTTACAAATTTAGATTTTGGATTAAATGTTTAGTACTCGGAAACACTTTTTGAAAGATAACAAGTGCATATTATAAACTATATAGATCAGACCAAAATGAGAGAGAAAGAGGGACAGTGGGACATTGGTTTAAATCAGGGACAGTCCTTCAAAATCAGGGAAGGTTGGGAGCCATGCTATTTTACATCCCAACCCCATTCAGCTGAATGTAAACAGTGGGGCTGGGGATGTTGGCTGACATCTTTAAACATATATAGAGACACATGGCCATATTTGGTCAATGATGTCAGCTAACATCACCAAACTCTTTGTTTACATTCAGTTGCTGGCTGGGTAATCTCCTGGATAGAACTGAATGGGGCCATGGATGTTGGGAAAATCCTGTCCCCATCAGTGCAGGGACAGGGTGCTTTGCTTCGGGACCCCCTTGAAATGGTTTAGGAAGAGAGCACATTGCTTGCTGCCCCCCCCCCCCCTCTTCCTGGCCAGCAAGACTGGATGCTTGGATAAAGGCTTGGTATGGATTGGGGGGGGGGGGTCCCTATGCTGTTAGTTTTTTAGACGCGGTCTCTCTTACAATCTATACCAGACCCTTACAACACAAATGAAGTGTCTGGGAACTTTATATATTATCCAGCAATTGAAATGTTTTTTTTTATTTTATTTTGTAAATATCACTTTTGCTTGATTATATAATACAGGTGTGCCATTTCACAGGCAGATTTAGACCCCTTTCACACAGGCTGTCCGATCAGGTCCGCCTTTCTTTTTTGATCGGACCACCCATTGGACCCTATGGAGCGGCGGAAGTCCGCTGACATCTGCGATCAGCCCAAATCCAGACGGATGGTGGTCCTATTTACCATCTGCCTGGTGGATCAGATGAAATTGGACAGGCGGTCTATTTAAATCTGATATCCCCATAGAGGAGAGTGGGACTCTAAGGCCGCGTGCACGCGATCGGTCAAAACCGATGAAAACAGACTGAAGGTCCGTTTCATCGGTCCAAACCGATCGTGTGTGGACCTAATCGGTCAGTTATACTTCGGTCAAAAAAAAGAGAACTCGCTTTAAAATTTAACCGATGGACGTCTAACCGATAGGTCAAAACCGATCGTTAGTATGCAAAAGCATTGGTTAAAAAGCCACGCATGCTCAGAAGTCGACGCATGCTTAGAAGCATTGAACTTCATTTTTTTCAGCACGTCGTTGTGTTTTACATCACCGTGTTCTGACACGATCGTTTTTTTAACCGATGGTGTGTAGGCACATCAGACCATCAGTCATCTTCATCAGTTAACTGGTGAAAACGGTCCTTCGGACCGTTCTCATCCGATGGACCGATCGTGTGTATGCGGCCTAACAGGTCCTGTCCCTACAAAGTGAGCAGAAAACAGATCTGTGCTCTTTGTTGAGCAGCATTTAATAAAAATATGGTGTCAGCACTTAATATATAGCTGCTAGCAATTAGTATAGATATACAAAACACTGTGATAACAAAGAAAAATTGCAGCGCTCAGCACAATATCAATAAACACAAAACACCTGAAGTGTTATGATAGTGAGTCCAACATTGAAACTTTTCAAAAGAATCAAACATAGAAAAGTTCTTATGAAGAAGTATCAAGTGATATGATTCAGGTGATCTCCCTCTTCTAGTGCTTCAATCACCCAGTGTGACCTCCACCAAGGTCAGAAAAATACACTCACCAGATATAGTTGCTGGCTAATGAATAGAACAGAAAAAAAATGCATATGATAAGATCCAGGTCATCAGAGGTCATCATAAGCTCACATTTATCCCCTCTACCCTCTTCAGAGCGTATCTAAGTGTATGGATCATGACCAGAAACTTTTATTTCTTATTGGTACATGTTTTTCGGCTCAGCTCCCAAACCCCTTGTTTGATGATCCCTTCCCTATTAGCCAGTGATTAGGGGAGCATGGGCGCCGCCCCCCATCCATGCGTCCGTCCCCCTAAACTACATTCAGGGTGTGGGACCATGGATTCCAATGGGGATGGGTGTTTTTTTTTAAGCACATGATTAGAGTCAGAGGCTCTAATAGGCTTCAAAAAAGGGTGGGCTCAGGGCACAGAGCACTGCACTCCAAGCCTACCCAGTTGTGTGAGAATAGCAAATGAATATTCACTATTCTCACATTAATCCTCCTCCTAGCCAATCAGGAAGACGGTTGTGAGACCCGTCACCTAATTGGCCGAAAGGACAGGTAATCCTATTAGATGCCTAGCGGCTAGGAGGAGGAGGAGATTGGAAGCCACCATGCTGGAGGAGAGGACATAGGTGCCCACCACCTGCCACCTGGGGTAAGTGCCAGACTGGCCGCCAGACAGCGAGCGAGTGTGAAGTGCCACCAGCCGCCTGGGGGGGGTAGTTGTTTGCCCCCCCCCCAAAAAAAACACCAGCCGCCACTTATTATTAAAGTTGTAAAGTCTCAAGGTTTTTCACCTTAATGTTGTAGCAGCCCCCCAGAGCCCCCCCTTATTTTTACCTGAACTTGATCGATCCAGCGATAAGAACAAGTCCAGCAGCTCCAACTGCTGTCTCAGGTCCTCATTGGACAGATTGATAGCAGTAGGAGCCATTGGCTCCCATTGCTGTCAATCAAATCCAGTGACAAGCGAGCTGGGGTCAGGGCTGAGTCCTGCTGTCTGTGTTAATGGACGCAGCAGCAGAATTCGGGAGCGCCCGCATGAGTATCCCCATGAATGGCGGCTCCCTGTGGGGCCCCTTGATGAGAAGGAGGAGCCAGGAGTGCCGCTGGGGCAAAAGAAAGATCGGGGCCACTCTGTGCAAAAAATAAAACTTTTACAATCACTTTAGAAATGGGCTTCATTCATTCCAAACTCAGACACATTTGTTTCATCATTATTCCCAAGCAACCAACAATAACATGACAATGAATATGTTGGGTTATGAAGGCTAACAAAACATACTAAGTTAAAACCATTTTAATGTCAATACAGATGGCGTCAAAAAACGTAAATGAGGCATCTAACAATTTATCCTTGTGTAGGGAAAATGTCTCATCATTTATGCTGTGTACACACGATCGGTTCATCCGATGAGAACGGTCTGGTGGACCGTTTTCATCAGTCAACCGATGAAGCTGACTGATGGTCCGTCGCTCCTACACACCATGGGCCAGATTCTCAAAGCTGTTACGGTGGCGTATCTCCAGATACGCCGCCGTAATTTCAAATCTGCGGCGGTGTATGTTTACGCCGATTCTCAAAGGCAAATACGATAAAAAAAATAGGCTTCTTCCGCCGACGTAACTTGCCTACGCCGGCGTATAATTGTGTGCAATTATACGCTGGCCGCTAGGGGCGCTTCTGTCGATTAGCCGCGTTGAATATGCAAATGAGCTAGATACGCCGATTCACGAACGTACTTGTGCCCGGTCGTCGTATTTTACATCGTTTGGGTAAGCGTAAAGTTACCCCTGCTTTATGAGGGGGAAACTTTGCGTAGGTGAGGCGTACGCAATGTTAATTATGGATGTCGGGACAGCGTCAAATTTTCCATTGTTTGCGTAAATCGTTCGCAAATAGGGCTTTGCGTAAGTTACGTTCCAATGATTATTTGCGGCGTAATTTGGAGATTAGGATATGTCCATGGACGGCGCATGCGCAGTTCAAAAAAAGGGTCAAAAACTTTTCATTTCAATAAAACACGCCCACCTCACCCACATTTGAATTACCCGGGCTTACGCCGGGCCATTTACGCTATGCTGCCGTAACTTAGGACGCAAGGGCCTTGAGAATACGACACTTGCGTCTAAACTTGCGGCGGCGTAGCATAAATACGATACGCTACGCCCCGTTGGCATTTACGCCAATATACGAGAATCTGGCCCGTTCAGTTAAAAAAAACGATTGTGTCAGAACGCAGTGACGTAAAACACAACGACGTGCTGAAAATAATGAAGTTCAATGCTTGGAAAAGCATGCGTCGACTTGATTCTGAGCATGCGTGGATTTTTAACCGATGGTCATGCCTAATAGCGATCGGTTTTGTTCTATCGGTTAGGTATCCATCGGTTAAATTTAAAACAAGTTCCCTTTTTTAACTGATGGTTAAATAACCGATGGCGCCCACACACGATCGGTTTGGACCAATAAAAACGGTCCATCAGACCGTTCAAATCGGTTTAACCAATCGTGTGTATGCGGCATTACAGTTCATGGATTGCTCTTGCCTGGAATAGTCATTCCACTGACATTTGCCATGGATGAATTCTTATATCTAGAATTCCAAATATAATTTATAGTAAATAAAAGTAAAAATCTAAAATAAATGTAATAGTTCATTCACTTAAACTGGTCATACACCGAACAAAATTTGGCCCAGCAACAGTCAGAATACAGTATTCCGGTAGTGGAGATTCCTCCATACACCTCATTTGTGTGAATGAAGAAATCTGATCATTTTTTTCCATTCAGCCCACTGGCTGAATAAAAAACACTGTGTATGGGCAGATTTATACTCAGAGATTGATTAACCACATAAGAACCCCTTCACGCCGATATACGTCGGCAGAATGGCACGGCTGGGCACATCAACGTACCTGTACGTTGCCCTTTAAGTCCAGCCACGGGTCGTGCGTGCGTGCCGCGGGCGCCTGCACGCGACCCGGTCCGAAGCTCCGTAACTGCGGGACCCGCGCTGGGCCGTCTTTACCATAGGGCAATCAGGGGAAGCTGTCCAGGGCCCTGTCACTGTTGGGGGCCCAAAGCACAGCCACCACCGTTAAACCCCTGTGCTGCCCACAAATCAGCGCTGAAAATCATCAGCGGCACGCAGTACTGCTTTCCTTCCCAGTGTTTTAAAATGTACAGCACCCCTGGCTTCCCTTTAGACGTACACTTCTCCCTTCCTGCCACTGGGTGCTGCTTGTATATAAAAGTGAATTAGAATGTGATTTTATAGCATCCCCAGTTTGATCTTCCCGAGGCTGACTTATTCTTCATGTCCTGCTCCTCAAGGTATGTTACTGTTTGCTATATTGTAAATATAAGTTTTCTGTTGAGTGTGCCAAAAGTCTTTATAATATTTGATGATTCACTGAAGTGTTTTAAAAAGTTCCTGTATTTTACACATGGCATGGCATGGGGTCACAGCACCGTCTGTCCATTCTGTTTTAGCACCATGGGACCCCAGGCCATGCCATGTGTAAAATACAGGAACTCTTTAAATCACAGACCAGACCTGCAGTCCAGGCTGAGTAAGGCCTCAGAGCACATGGCATTACTGTCTGTATTTAACTGCTTCATGGGCTTATTTTGGGCCTGGCTGGATCACATGTATGTGTTTTGGAGGCCCACATTTGCGCAGGCACAGCAGCTCATTCATTTGAATGGGCCACCATGCCTGCGTTCCCTGCAAAGAAAAGCGCATGCCTCATGTAATAGGCTGCACACACAGCACACCTATGCCCATCAAGCAATGAAATAGAGCACTGTCTGTCCATTCTGCTGTCTGCTGTGACTTATCTGCAGTTCCTGCACTTGCTGCATTTTTAGACGTTTAGGTCACACTTTTAAAAACACAGTGCATTTGTGTGTGCAAGAACTGCAGGTAAGTAGCATGGTGCAAAAGCAGAATGGATTTCAAGGCAACTGTATTTTTAAAATGCTGAATGCACCTTTTTTCTGCAGGAAACAAAGGCATGGCAGCCCATTCAAATTAATAGGCTGCTGTGCCTGCACAAATGAGGGCCGCCAAAACACATACATGTGAACCAGCCAGGCCCAAAATAAGCTGGAGGGGGGCCCAAAAAAAATGTTTGCCCAGGGCCTAAACCATATTAAAGACGGCCCTGGACCCGCGGACCCGATCGCCGCTGAAGTCCCACGATCGGTCCCCGGAGCTGAAGAACGGGGAGAGCCGTGTGTAAACACAGCTTCTCTTTCTGTTAAAAAAAAAACACAGCTTCTCCGTTCTTCACTGTGGTGCCGTCATCGATCGTGTGATCCCTTTTTATAGGGAAACCCAATCAATGACATCACACCTACAGCCACACCCCCTACAGTTAGCAACACATATTAGGTCACACATAACCCCTCCAGCGCCCCCCTTGTGGTTAACTCCCAAACTGCGATTGTCATTTTCACAGTAAACAATGCAATTTTTTGCTGTGAAAATGACAATGGTCCCAAAAATGTGTCAAAATTGTCCAAAGTGTCCGCCATAATGTCACAGTCATGAAAAAAAAATCACTGATCGTAGTAAAAAAATTAAATAAATAATAAAAATGCAATAAAACTATCCCCTATTTTGTAAACGCTATACATTTTGTGCAAACCAATCGATAAACGCTTATTACAATTTTTTTTACCAAAAATAGGTAGAATAATACGTATCGGCCTAAACTGAGGAAAAATTATTTTTTTTATATATTTTTGGGGGATATTTATTATAGCAAAAAGTAAAAAATTAGGGCTGTGAATGATCAAAATTTTTGTGTTCGATTAATCGTTTTTTTTTTTAATCGATTAATCGACTAATTTCGATTAATTATAACGCACATACAGATCCAACTACTTTTAGCTGATCTCCTTGCAGGCTGATTCCCAGTGCAGCTGCCAACAACTGGAAAAATGAATAGCAGGATACAAAAAACACACAAAGGCAGCGCTCGATGGGAAGAGCATTAAAACTTTTATAGTCTTCAAGTAGGTAACAAAATAAATATTGCACTGGAGATAAAAATCGATGTAGCTACATAAACTGTAAAAATGGTGCGAGTAATACCAAATGGGTACCAAAAGCAGTCATAAAAACCTGTAGCTAAGTATGATACTGGTATAAAAATGTGTACAACGATACCACTGCTGAATCCAGATAAGGAGAGGTTAACATCAGTCCATCGGCATGTAGATGTCCCATGAAGGGAACTATCACAACTCCCAGTGGATGGTTGTAGAATCCCAGGTTGACAGAGGGAAGTAATAGAGGGAAGTGTAACAGCGCTTGCGTCAGGGCTGTCTTAATGAGAGGGCACACCTGGGCACTGCCCAGGGGCCCCAGCTGCATTGGGGCCCCTGCAATTTGCCCAAAGCAGCTGGTCCTTGAGCCTACGCTGCCCCGAAATTGGGGGCCCCATGATGGCACTGAGAGTGATAGGTACACAGGGGAGGCAGTCTGCCTTCTACCTACTTGATGTCTGTTTACCTGCACTGTCATTATTGTAGGGGCCCCAGAGCATTTCTTTGCCCAGGGGCCCAAGATGCTATTAAACGGCCCCTGGCTTGCGTGTGGCAGATAGTAAGGTCCCGCCGGCATGCAGATATGAAGGCACAGCAAAGGAGCCCTTCAGATGGACACGGCAAGCCCCGCCGGTGTCCATGATGTCACCGGATCTCTGACAGAACTCCCTGAAGGCCCAGAAGCCGGCAGAGAGGTGAGTACCAGTCATAAGAATTTTTTAATCGATCAAAAAGATTTTGATCGATCAAAAAAATTAAAGATTAATCGATCGATTAAAAGTTAATTTGCACAGCCCTATAAAAAATATTGAATTTTTTCCAAAATTGACGCTCTATTTTTGTATATAGCGCAAAAAATCAAAAACGCAGAGGTGATCAAATACCACCAAAAGAAAGCTCTATTTGTGGGGAAAAAAGGACGCCAATTTTGTTTGGGAGCCACGTGGCATGTCCGCGCAATGATCAGTTAAAGCGACGCAGTGCCGAATCGCAAAAACTGGCCAGGTCCTTTAGCTGCCTAAAAGTCCGGGTCTTAAGCGGTTAAGGCAGATTGGGTTACTAGAGAATGTAGCAGCTTTGCCCCACCCCCTTTCACCTTCCATATCCCCTTGATTGACAGTGATAAGCATTGGCGGCTGGTGCTCAAAATTTTTGGGGGGTGCAAACAAACTAAAAAAAAACACATCAATTGCAGCTTCACTGTGCCCATCAATTATTGCCACGGTGCCATCAAACGCAGCCACTGTGCCATCAAACACAGCCACTGTGCAGCCACTTTGCCATTGATTGTCACCACTGTGCCAGCACGCGCAGCCACTGTGTCATCAATTTTCACCACTGTGCCCATCAAACGCAGCCACTGTGCAATCACACGCAGCCACTGAGCCATCAATTGTCGCCACTGTGCCCATCAATTGTCGCCACTGTGCCCATCAATTGTCACCACTGTGCCCAAATGCCATTAGTTCGCCCCATAAAATGCTGCCAGTTTGCCCCATAAAATGCCACCAGATTGCCCCAAAATACCGCCAGATTAACCCCCGCCCGGCACTTACCTTTCTCGGGTCAGCCATCCTCCTCCACGATTCCTCAATGTCTTCTCCCGCCCTCAATGTCGCTTCAGCCAATCAGGTGACCAGTAACCAGACCCGATGAAGCTGATTGGCTGAGATGCGTGTCAGGCCGCGTACACACGGCAGAGAACCTCGTCGGGCGGAACACATTGTTCCGCCTGTCAGGGTTCTCGGCCGGCCGTCAGATTCGGCGACCCTCCTGTCGGGAAAGGGGACCAGCCATTCATCCCGACGGGCTGTCGAGCAAATAGAGAACCAGCTCTCTATTTGCTTGACGGGTTTCCCGACGGGCGGGGCTCGCCGAATCCGTACACACGGCCGAGGTTCTCGGCAGAATGCGGCTCCCAGCGAGGTTCTCGCTGGTTTCTGCCGAGAACCTCGGCCGTGTGTATGCCGCCTCAGTGTTAACCAGGGAGCGCACACACAGTGAGCCCTCTGGTTAACCATTTGGAAGCCTATTAGAGCCTACTGGATCTGATAGACACTTCCAAAACACAGCCACTGCTGTTATTTAGATGGCCGGAACTGAACAGGGGGCCAGCCACCTGAATAGTGGGTGGCAGCGGTGACAATACATAGATTCATGCAATGCATGAATCTATGTATTGTTGAGTGACAGTGCAGGAGAGAGGGGGCGGTTCTCCTGTGCCCACTATGGACGCACAACCACTTGTAATCAGGTTTGCAATTGGTACCAAGTGCTTACAATTGTATTGTCTCTTGTGAAGTGGCAGTAGGTTTGCAACCTTTTCTTCAAGCCAAACCCAAACACTTTAGTGGCATCAGGCACATTTGTTTTCTGTAGTATACAATACAGGATTATAAAAGACCAAGAACACCTTTAGGTGCCCCAAAGAGAGTAGTGACTAATATGTGCGCTATGGCAAACAACTGCCCCAAAAGTCGTATTTTTTGTTTTTCCCAAAAATCACCTTTTTTTTTGAGGGGGTGGGGGGTGTCCCTGAATGGCAGTTTGGAGATGTGGTCACCCTAGTGACTAGCCCACAGCCCAGTTGTCTGGTCACCTGTGGCCAGGTGACAGATGCACCCCGTTGGAGACAGGGGTGCGCCGCAAGGTAGTGAACCTAATAGCCAAATGCTGCAGATGTACAGGAAACATGAGCCCAAGGTTCCCCAGGGTGCGGAGTCTAAAGTCCAGCAGGTGTTCACCAGAGCCTCTAGTGGTGAGGATGGCATTTGCTGCAACTGAACCCAGGTTGCGGCCCCTGGGGTCCCCCTGGTCACGCTCCGTAGGGAGAGAGGGGAAGCAGCCACAGAGGACACAAGGGATAGTGATGGGCAATGCTGTGTCCTGGCCTAGGCCAACAAGGCCCAGTCCTAGGGCAGCACTTTGCAGGGGGGCAGCATGGACAGTGTCCTCGCCGGCTTAAGCTACACTGTTAGGCAAATTAGTTTAGCTCCCCCATAAATCGGCCGCGCTGCTTCCAGTATGTGGGCAGTTGTCATTCTGCAACTGTGGGGGGGGGGGCGGGGGTCGCTTCTAATTTGTTACCATCCCTGTCCCATTGCAGAGATTTCCCTTCACTTCATGTCCCATAGCCAAACAGGAAGTGAGAGGAAATCTATGCAAATTAAAGAAATCCATTGCCCCCCCCCCAGGCCATTAGAATTAGTGTCAGGGTGGGTCTTAAACCACAAGGGATGTGGCCTTGACAGGAAGGGGTGGGTCATATTTAAATTAGGGGGTGCACGAGTTTAGTCAGGCCTAGGGCAGCACAAAACCAAAATACACCCCTGGTGATGGGTAAGCGAGGTCGGGGCAACAGGCAGACGATGGTAACCAAGGGACAGGCCAAAGGTCAGGGTCACAGGCAAACAGGAATAGTCAGAGATGAGCCAAATTCGGTACACAGAAAGGTAAACGTAGCAGACGGCAGATAGGAACTCAAGCTAACAAACAAAGTTGAACAGCAAAGCAGACCTTCAGTGCAACAGTTAATATAGACTTCCTGGGAGGAGAGATGATAAAAGGCAGCCAGAAAGAGAGTCAGGCCTCTAATGGACACATGAGGAGAAGGTAAGCTGCCAGACATCATTGCATGTCCATGACACCAGTCTTAATAATGCATACGGGTCTCAGGCAGACTGAAACCTAGACGCATGATTCCAAACCTGAACTGTCCGGGTAAAACCTGGACAGGTGGCAACCTTAAGTGTCAGGCAAGTACACAGCTTTGATCAACATGCTAGCTCCCTGGTTTACTGCAGGAGCACGAAGGTTGTAGCTGCGTCCCTGCACATCCACCAGGCTCTATGCTCCTGCTTAAGTTGCATGGTGGATGATCTGGCCCTGCGTAGACACCGGTCAACGTGTCTTCCTAGTCTAGTAGTTTTTGTTTATATTATTTTGCTTTATATATTTCAGGGTGATTCTGGAGGACCTTTAATATGCAAGAAGATGTTTCGGGGAATTGTTTTCTTTTGGTCCAGATCGATGTGCGAACCCTAAAATACCAGGTGTCTACACATTCCTCACCAAAGACTATATCAAATGGATTAAAAAGGAAATAAATAGGAAAACAAATACTACTTACTAGCCCTTGTGCTCTTATATCTAAAAATACTGCTAGTTCCTCTTCCCTGAACTCCGTCCCCATAGCTGATTTTCCCCTCTGCTATAATATAATACCCATTTTCCAATATTTTCTGTTCCCTAAATCTCCTTAATTTGGAATAGGGATTTCTAGCATTCAGAGTTCCTAATTATTACATATTAGCAAACAGCAGATGCATAATTCTTTCTATCATCCTGATCCCACCACACACTCAAGATGACTCTTTATACTATGAACACAAATTATAGTTATTTTTGTTGTTTCATCTGTTGGTTATTTTATATGACTCTGTACTTGGCTTGTTTGTAATTTGTGGAATGTTGACATTTTATTGCCTTTACATTATATCTCTGCCTCTTTTTAGAGCTTTTTCATTTACAATTACTGCTAGTGATATTAGATGTATCCGGGTGTAACTAAAACAGAGAGAAATGTGTCCATTTAATCAAAGCAAGCAATTCTCATGTTGGCTTGACAATAAAGTTTTACCTTATAATCATGCTCTTTCTTTTATTGTTTTCCTAATAACCTGCCTAAGCAACTTGAATAGCTAAACAATATATAGCAAGCTATTAGAATTCATCTTACACCTTACTCATGTCTGATTAGCGTTAACTGAAATTAATTTTGTTGCCATACAAATACAGTAGTACCTTGGATCACAAGCATAATCCCTTCCAGAGGTATGCTTGTAATCCAGAGCACTCGTATATCAAAGCGAGTTTCCCCAAAGGAATCAATGGAAACTCAGATAATTTGTTCCAGTTTTACTGCTATTTTATGCAGTGCTGCATGTGGCCAGAGGTGGGGGGGCGCCAGAGACACTTGGAAACGCTTGGAGACTACTCAAAGGCGCTTGAGACACTCAGAGTCGGTCTAAGACACTCGGAAACTGAGTGTTTTAGAGTGTCTCCGAGCATCTCCAAGCATCTCCGAGCCTCAACAGTGCCCCCGCACCTCTGGCCACATGCGGTACAGCACACTCCAGAGTCTTGAATACTGCTAGTCTTGCAAGACAACGCTCGCAAACCGAGTCAGGATTTTTTTTTTAAAACAGCTCGTATTGTGAAATGCTTGTAAACCATGTTACTCACAATCCAAGGTTTCACTGTATAGGAAAAAGAGGAATTCTACCTTACTGGAACCCAGCAGTCAGGAGTAGGAGCATTGATTTGTAATGGGGCTGTAATGGTAATGATATCTATCAGTCTCATGTAACGTGTCTTCGTTCTCTTTACTGTCTCCTACAACATGTCGTAACCACACCTGTAGTATGTCCATTTTATTAAGCCCTGTACACACGATCGGTTCATCTGATGAAAACGAACCGATGGATTTTTTCATCAGATATCCGATGAAGCTGACTTTCATCAGTCTTGCCTACAGGGCCGCCATCAGGGGGGTACAGGCAGTACACCTTTAAGGGGTCCAGAGGTTCCCAGGGGCCCGGACGACCCCAGGGCCCCAAATGGCAACCCCCCCCCCTTTTTTATATTTATTTTTTATAAAAAAATATATTTTTTTTATATATTTTTATTTTATTTTTTATTAACCACTTAAAGGAACACTAAGGCCTCGTACACACAATCGGACATATCCGATGAAAACGGTCCGCGGACCGTTTCCATCGGATATGTCCGATCTGGAGTTTGGTCCGATGGCGTGAACACACCATCGGATCAAATTCCCCGCCGGCGGACGGCGCGGTGACGTGGCGGTGACGTGGCGGTGACATTGACGCCGCCACGTCACCGCACCAGGAAGTAAAACACTTCCACGCATGCGCCGAATCCATTCGACGGCGGTGCGGCGGCGGAGCGGGACAACATGTCTGCTGGTAAGTGTACTAACCAGCAGACATGTCGGGTGGACAGATTCCCATCGGATAGATTTCAAAGCATGCTTTGAAATCTGTCGGGTGGACAAATCTGTCCGCTAGCCCATACACACGATCGGAGATGTCTGCTGAAACGGTCCATCGGACCGTTTTCAGCGGACATATCCTCTCGTGTGTACGAGGCCTAAAGGTTTGCTTTCTATTAGATCAATTGATTGCTGTAAGCTAGAGCATTTAAATATCACTTACCTTGTTTTTCCTTTTGACCTCCAAAATACAGTAATCCAGGTTTGAATATGCCATTTCTTGTCTCTCCTCTTCTTGCTTTCCACCAGCACCTGAGCCGATTTGCATGGTGGAAAGCAGAATGTGCTCACCCCCTCCCTATGACTACAGCCCTGCGTAAAGATGCTCCCTTATGCCGCGTACACACAATCATTTTTTGTGATTAAAAAAAAAACAACAACGTTTTCTGTGAAGTAAAAAACGACGTTTTTAAAACGTCACTTTTCAAAGACGATGTTGCATACACACCATCGTTTTTTTTCACAAAAAGCGAGGTTACGTTCACCACTCTTTTCCATTGAAGCTCGCTTCATAACTAGCTTCTGGGCATGCGCGGGTTAAAAAACGTCGTTTTTAAACAACGTTTTTGCTACACACGGTGACTTTTTGTTGAAACAAAAAAACGACGATTTTGTAAAAAACAACACAAAAAATTCAAAGCATGTTGGATTTTTGTTTTGGTTGACGTTTTTGTTAAGACAAAAAACAACGTTTTGCCCACACAAGCGATCAATTTAAATGACGTTTTTAAAAAACGACTGTTTTTTTTCATCCCAAAAACGACCGTGAGTGTAAGCGGCATTAATCTCCTCACAGGCATGGAGGCTTAAGCCTAATGGGAACTTGTAGGTTCCCATTAGGCCGTGATGTATGCACAGAATGAATGCGCACCGCAAACCAGGACAGTCAGTGTGAATCAACGATTCCAGGAAGTGACAAGAGGTGAATTAAAGCGGCTCGGATTTCAACAGGTATCAAACTAGTTATAATTTAAAACATTACATTTTTACTTTATCAGCTTCTGTCAGACTAATTTAAGAGGAAAATTTTTTTTGTCTTTACAACCCCTTTTAAGACCCGGACCTTTAGTCAGCTAAAGAGACACGGCCAGGTTTTGCTACGGCCCATGGCATCCACAAAATTAAACATATTCGGCACTGGTTGCTTTAACAGACAATTGGGCAGTCCTGCGACAAAAAAATTCAATCCTTTTTTTCCCACAAATAGAGCTTTCTTTTGGTATACACGGCTCTCCCCGTTCTTCAGCTCCGGGGACCGATCGCCGCACTCTAGCCCACGGTCCCGGTCACGGAGCTTCGGACCTCGTCGCGTGCACGCGCCCGCGGCGCACGTGTCACCCAACGGCTGGGCTTAAAGGGCCACGTACAGGTACATGATTGTGCCCAGCCGTGCCATTCTGCCGACGTATATCGGCGTGAAGGGGTCCTTAAGTGGTTAAAGAGTCAATTTTTTTTATTTATTTTTTTATATATTTTTATAATTTTTTTTATTAAAGGGCCAATTTTTTGGGGGGGGATCTGGAGGTTCCCAGGGGCCCGGAGATCCCCAGGGTCCTGAATGACAACCCCCCTTTTTAAAAAAAATGAATATATATATATTTTTTTTTATTATTAAAGGGCCCAGAGGTCCCCAGGGCCCTGGATGGCTACCACCCTTTTTTAATATATATTTTTCTTTATTTTATTTTTTTTGTAAAGGGCCCCCCCGATTCTCAACTTCTCAATTCGTGGCAGCCCTCCCCCACTCCTCAATTTCAGGCGGCAGCACCCCCCCCCGGTTCTCTGCTCCAGGGGGCCAACGGGACTGATGGCGGCCCTGCTTGCCTACACACCACCGGTTAAAAATCCGATCGTGCCCCACACGCTTCTGAGAATGCGTCGACTTGATTCTGAGCATGCGTGTATTTTTGACCGATGGATTTCCCCACAGATGATCGTTTTTTTCTATCGTTGTTTTTAACCATACTGCAATCAGCGGCGCATTGCGAGGGGAATATCTCCTAATCCGTACAGGTTTAGGAGATATTCTTTATACCTACAGGTAAGCCTTATTATAGGCTTACCTATATGTACAAGTCAAAAAGTGGGGTTTACAAACCACTTTAAGTCTGTATTCTCTGAATACATGCCGCTGTAGCGTACCTCTTTTACGCTACGCAGCGCGGAGAGGCAAACATGGAATTTATAAAGCAAATACTCCCAACTCTGCGCCGGCGTAGCGTATATTTGTAGGCGTAACCCAGCGTAAGTGGAAGTAGGTGGAAGTGGGCTGGAAGTGTTCCATGGTAATGAAGTGTGACCCCATGCAAATGATGTGCCGGGCACCTGACAATATTTAAAGTGAACTGTGCATGCGTCGGGACATGGACGCATCCCCGTGCGCATGCGCACAACCACGTCAGAACAACTGCCTAAGATACGCCGGATCACTGTGTATGCCGTGAACGTAACTTACGCCCCGTCAGACCCACGTCGGCCCATATTCACAGACGTCCAACGCACAATACGTAGCCTTGTGTTCCCTGGTCCATACCTTTGCATGGGTTGCGCCTCATCTATAGTGAATAACTTTACGCCGGATGTAAAACTTACGCAAACCGCTTAAATCATGCGCCGGGCGCACGTACGTTCGTGAATCGGCGTATCTCCCTCATTTGCATATATGAATAGAAAGTCAATGGGAAAGCCACATGCGTCCAGCGTTAATATGCGCCCACTCTATGCCGGCGTAGGCAAGTTACGTCAGTGGGATGAAGTCCGTTTTTAGGCGTATCTATGTTTGTAGGTACGGCGCACAGATACGGTGGCGCATATTTGTACTTACATATCTGAAGAAATACTTTGGCGTAAGTGCTTTGTGAATGCGGGCCTTAGACTCAGACAGAAGTAAAGCAAGGGTCTTAAAGTGATTGTAAATGATCACCTTTTAAAACAACCCATTCAGTTTAAAATAGAAATGAAAGACAAAACATTTTTGTATAGATTTGAAAAAAAACGTTATAAATATCTTTTGTATAGGTGATCACATTCCCTCTCTTCATAAGAGCTGGGGGGAGGAGAAGCAGCAGCACACTAATACTGCATACACACGATCAGAATTTCCGATGGAAAAAGTCTGACTGACTTTTTCCAAAGGAAATTCCGACCGTGTGTATGCCCCATCGGAATTCCGATTAATTGCATCGGAGTTTAAATATAGAACATGTTCTATTTTAATCCAATGGAATTTCATCGGAAATTCCAATGTGCTTTTGGCCGGGGGAAAAGCCTGATCGTGTGTACGCAGCATCAGCTTCCCAGTGAATGGCCGTGCAGCAGGGGCGTGTCAGGACAAGTCTGATCATTGGATGAGAGCAAGCTGAGTTTCCAGCATAGCTAGAGAACTTGACCAAGCCGTTCTCCCCTGCTAAGTGTGGTCAGCTTTTTTTAATGGGAAAGCAAAGGGACTAGCAGAATTACAAGGGTACTCACATAAAGGAAGCAATACAAAGAGAACAGGATACTTTCTCATACAAGTACATGATACAGCAGGGACATATCAGGAATATGAAATGTTGGGGTAACAAACACTTTAAGCCCAGTAGCGGATGCTACCATCTGTTTGTACGGGATGTTACACTTTGCATATCACCTTTGTGCTGCCATTTAACATTTTATATCAAGTATAAATATACTTTTTTTTTAACTTGTGTTTGCAAGTGAGAAAACACAACATGAAAGAACATCAAACACCTACAAAATAAATGCATATTCCAGCAGATCTGCAAACTGGAACTATCTATCTATATATCTATCTATCCTAGGGCCACATTCATTGGAATGTATTATTTTATAAAACCTGACTGCTTAAATTGTGACCTGGCCCCTGTGTTTCTTGACAACCTGGAGATGACTTCAGCCTGATGCGTAGGGTCACCTTTAGATCATAACAGAAACCCTAAATGAGTTGTTACATTCCTGATAATGATCAGCCAATTGTTTTTTTTTTGGATAAGACAGGAATCCACGCAGGAGGTGCCAGCTCTTTGGAGATATATATATGCTCGCCACCCAGCCCCTACCCTGCCCCACCCCTAATTACACCCCTAAACATGCCCTTTTAAATTATCTCATGAAATTACACTGATGTTTTATGCAGAATCAAGTTACAGAAATAAATACTAACGACAACAACTTGAAAAATATTAACATAAAGCATATCAGTGCCCATCAGTGCAGCCTTTTAGTGCAGCATATCAGAAACTTCCAATGCAGCCTCATCAGTGCAGCATATCAGTTGCCATCAGTGCCACCTTATCAGTGCAGCCTTATCAGTGGCTATCAGTGCAGGCCATCAGTGCCCATCAGTGCAGCCTCATTAGTGCCCACCAGTGCAGCATATCAGTGCCCATCAGTGCAATATATCAGTGCATTCTCATTAGTGCCCATCATTGCCGCCTCATCAGTGGCCATCAGTAGAGATGTACAGAACGGTTCGCCGGCGAACAGTTTCCGGCGAACATCGCTTGTTCGCGTTTGCCGCCACGGGCGAACATATGCGATTTTCGATCCGCACCCTATTCATCATCATTGAGCAAACTTTAACCCTGTACCCAGGGCTGGTGCAAGGATTTTTGACACCCTAGGCATATCCTCATTTTGACGCACGCCATTCGTTCCCATGTCCGTACCCCCCTGCACATCTGCCCCCCCCCCCCATACACACCAGTTCCCACTCTGTACCTCCCTGCACATATGTTTCCCCCACACATCTGTCTCCCCCCACACCAGTTCCCACTCTGTACCCCCTGCACATCTACCCCCCACACCATTTTCCACTCTGCCTCCCCACACACATCTGTCCCCCCCCCCACACACACACCAGTTTCCACTCTGTACCCCCCCACCATACCTGTCTCCCCCCTCACTCAACTGTCTCCCCACACCAGCTCCCACTCTGTACCCCCTGCACCTCTGTCCCCCCCACACCAGTTACCATTCTGTACCCCCCCCCCCCCACACACACACACACCAGTTCCCACTGTACCCCCCTGCACATCTCTGTCCCCCCATCAATTCCCACTCTGCCCTCCCACACATCTGTCCCCACCCCACACACACACACACCAGTTCCCCCTCTGTACATTTTTTTTAAATTTGTGAGTGGGTGCAGGCTGCAGCACTGAGCATCCTGAGCATCCTGTGCTTCCACTAATATACCTGATATACCTGAGCCACAGCGGCGTTGCTGCCCGTCTGTCTCCTCTTCTCACTACAGATCCCCAACCCGAGCAGCCAGGAGGAGGGGGGGATCGGTTATCGCGGCAAGCCCAGACTTGCATGCAGGGCTTCATAGGTGCGCAGCCTAATGCATTAGGGTGTGCACTAGGCATGTGCAAAAGTGAAAAATTTGTTTCGTTTCGTTTCGTTTCAATTCGTCATTTAATACATTTCGTTAAGTTAGGTTCGTTACATGTGTTGAATTCGTTTTCGGAATTCATTCGTTTTCGACCGAATTTCGAAAAATACGATCGAAATCGAAAATATTTCGACCGTTTTTCGAATTCGTTCGTTTTCGACCGAATTTCGAAAAAAAACGGTCGAAATCGAAAATATTTCAACCATATTAGAAAACAAATAGTCTCTTTTCAAATAGAATTTTTTTCGAATTAAATTCGAAAATATATATATATATTTTTTTTTATTTTTTTTTTCGAATTCCGATCGAATTTAGTCCGCGGGTATTCGATTCGGAATTCGAAAAAAAAAATTGATTTCGACCATTTTTTTTTTTTTTTTCGAAATTCGGTCGAAAATGAACGAATTCCGAAACCGGTCGAAATTTTTCGCTAATATAGCAATTCGGAAATTCGTATGCATCCGAATGTCCGAATAATGGAAAATTCGTCCGAATTTCGATTCGGAACTAAACGAAATGCACATGCCTAGTGTGCACCCCAAAACGCAAACACTTGTGTGTGTCTGTGTATATATATTATATATATACACAGACTCACACTCATTTACACACTCACACAATTTAGTATGGTAGTGGACAGTATTAGTATTTTTTTTTACAATTTTATTTATATTTTGTATTATTTTTTGAAGCTTTGGTGAAATACCAGCAGGGGGAATCGGTGGTGAACAGGGTCATTAGGGTAAGGTGACCAGATTTTTTAAATTAAACCCGGGGGCATTTTTTTTCCCTCAAATCAGGTATGTGGTGTGTGTTTATGGAATCATATATACATTTTTTTCTCACATGTTGCCCATAAGATAAAAAAAATATATCTTTCTTAGAATTTTTGGAGAAATTACTACCAAATGTTAAGAAAATACGCTAGAAAAAATTATTTTCAATGCATTTATTGATATTATACATAATTATATATTTCTCTATATACTGTACCCCCCACTCTCTCTGTATATACTGTACCCTCTCTCTCTATATATACTGTACCCCCCTCTCTCTATATATATACTGTACCCCCCTCTCTCTATATATACACTGTACCCCCCTCTCTCTATATATATACTGTACCCCCTCTCTCTCTATATATACTGTATATATATATATACTGTACCCCCTCTATATCTATACTGTACACCCCTCTCTCTCTATATATACTGTACCCCCTCCCTCTCTCTATATATATATACTGTACCCCCCTCTCTCTATATATACTGTACCCCCTCTCTCTTTTATATACTGTACCCCCCTCTCTCTCTAATATATATATACTGTACCCTCTCTCTCTATATTATATATATATATATACTGTACCCTCTCTCTCTCTGTATATACTGTACCCCCCTCTCTCTATATATAATGTACCCCCCCCTCTCTCTATATATACTGTACCCCCCCCTCTCTCTATATATACTGTACCCCCCCTCTCTCTATATATACTCTGTCCCCTCTCTCTCTGTATATATACTGTTCCTCTCTCTCTATATACACTGTACCCCCCCTCTCTCTCTCTCTATATATATATATATATATACTGTACCCCCCCTCTCTCTATATATATATATACTGTACCCCCTCTCTCTATATATATACTGTACCCCCCTCTCTCTCTCTATATACTGTACCCCCCTCTCTCTCTATATATATATACTGTACCCTCTCTCTCTATATATATATATATATATACTGTACCCTCTCTCTCTCTGTATATACTGTACCCCCTCTCTCTATATATATAAATGTAACCCCCCCCTCTCTCTATATATACTGTACCCCCCCTCTCTCTATATATACTGTACCCCCCTCTCTCTATATATACTCTGTCCCCTCTCTCTCTGTATATACTGTACCCCATCTATCTCTCTATGTATATACTGTACCTCCCCTCTCTCTCTGTATATACTGTACCACATCTCTCTGTATATACTGTATCTCCCCCTCTTTCTGTATAATGTAACACCCCCACCTCCCTCTCTATACTATAACTCCCACTTTCTATACTGTAAACACCCCCCTCCCCTTTCTCTCTCTGTATCTCATGTGGTTCTTCTGGCTCTTCATCGTGTGTAATCAGTCACTCTGCAGGCTGCAGACAACAGTCAGGTGTAGCAGTGTTGTCTCTGAAGCTCCTCCACGAGTGTCAGGCTGGGACTCGCCTCCTCCCCTCTCCTTCCTTCCATTTATTCAACAGAGCGGCCAGCACAGCTATGTGTGCCTGTGTGCAATCAGCTGTGCGCTGCTCGGGGGGATCTGGGCTGAATCAGCACTGCAGGGGGAGAAAATCAGTGACCGCAGAATGGAGTTAGACCCCCGCAGCCCCTGCCTGCAATCCGGGGACAAAAGCGGGGGGGGGGAGCGGGGAAATCGGGAGATATCTGGTCACTATCTCGCCTCCTGCACAGTGCACTGGCCGCTTCAACTTCCACCGACTTGTCCGACCACCAGCACTTCCGGCCAGCTGCTGTCCCGACTCTCTCCCCTCATCTTACTGCCGCTTCTACGGGCGGCACTGCAGGCTGGAAATATTTTAAAAATCAAGGGCCAGGAGGTATTTTAATGATACGGATCCCCAGCGAGTGGCTGGGGATCCGGATTTTGCCGCTCCCCCTACCCTGGCGCTCTAGGCAGCCGCCTGACTTGCCTATGCCTAGCGCTGGCCCTGCCTGTACCTCACAGTCAGCAGACACATTCTAGCCAATCAGCAGCATACCCTCCCTCCCTGACCCTCCCATCTCTTGGACAGCATCCATTTTAGATTCATTCTGATTCATTCTGAAGCAGTGAAAAAATTCACTGCAATACAGAATAGTAGTCATTTGTCTGCCAGCGTGTCTTAGGCTCACAGCGTAAACTGTGCCCACTTGTCCAGTGCCACATCTCATATATGTTGGTTGGCACAGTAGATAACATTTAAAAAAAAAATCACTGCAATACAGAATAGTAGTCATTTGTCTGCCAGCGTGTCGTAGGCTCACAGCGTAAACTGTGCCCACTTGTCCAGTGCCACATCTCATATAGATTTTGTTGGCACAGTAGATAACATTTAAAAAAAATATTCACTGTAATACAGAATAGTAGTCATTTGTGTGCCAGCGTGTCTTAGGCTCACAACGTAAACTGTGCCCACTTGTCCAGTGCCACATGTCATATATATTACCCTGAACTCGAAAAGTTCTGAGGACATAGTTGACTGGCTAACACAGGACACCCAATCTTCTACAGCTTCCGCTCGGAACCTTGACGCACCATCCAACTCCAGCTCAGCCTCAGGCACCTCTCAAGTTACCACTCGCCCGCCTGCCGCCATCACCAACACTAACACCACAGCTGCTTCACTTGATCTGTCAGAGGAGTTATTTACACATCAGTTGGAAGAAATGAGTGATGCGCAACAATTATTGCCAGAGGATGTAGATAAAAGGGATATGTCTCAGTCAGGCAGCATTACACACATGGACGTATGGTGTGATGATGATGATGTTGTACCCGATGCTGCTTCCTTTGCTGAGTTGTCAGATACAAGTGATGATGACGATGTGTCCGTCGATGTCACGTGGGTGCCCGCTCGAAGAGAAGAAGAACAGGGGGAAAGTTCAGATGGGGAAACAGAGAGGAGTAGGAGACGAGTTGGAAGCAGAGGGAGGTCGTCACAAGGAGCTAGTGGCACAGTCAGACAGCATGTATCGGCACCCGGGGTCAGCCAGACAGCACGCCAATCAACGCATGCTGTTGCCACCGCCAGAATGGTGTCATTGCAAAGCTTAGCAGTGTGGCATTTTTTTGTGTGTCTGCCTCTGATAACATCAATGCTATTTGCAACCTGTGCCAAAAGAAACTGAGTCGTGAGAAATCCAACACCCACCTAGGTACAACTGCTTTGCGAAGGCACATGATCTCACAGCACGAAACTGAGTCGTGGGAAATCCAACACCCACCTAGGTACAACTGCTTTGCGAAGGCACATGATCTCACAGCACAAACGCCTATGGGATCAACACATGATGACGGGTAAAAGCAGCACACAAGCTCAAAGCCACCATCCTCCTCCTGGTCCAGCATCTTCAGCCACGTCAACCACTGCTGTCCTCCTTGCCCCCTCTCAACCATCTGCCACTCCGTCTCTCACCTTGAGCAGTTCCTGCTCATCTGCCCACAGTCAGGTGTCTGTCAAGGACATGTTTGAGCGTAAGAAGCCAATGTCACATCCCCTTGCCCGCGTCTGCCAGCTGGCTTGTCGGAACTCTTAGCTTGCCAGCTTTTACCATACAAGCTGGTTGTATCTGAGGCCTTCAAAAAATTTGTAGCTATTGGGACTCGCAGTGGAAGGTACCCGGCAGAAATTTATTTTCACAAAAGGCAATCCCCAACCTGTACTCTATTGTGCAAAAGGAAGTCATGGCATGTCTGGCACACAGTGTTGGGGCAGGGGTCCATCTGACCACTGATACCTGGTCTGCAAAGCACGGTCAGGGCAGGTATATCAGCTACACTGCGCATTGGGGAAACCTGCTGACGGCTGCCAAGCATGTAATGCGTGGCTCTGCAGAGGAGTTGCTGACATCGCCACGACTTGCAGGCAGGCCTGCTTCCACCTCCTCCTACTCCATCCTCTTCGATAACCTCCTTGGCCGAGTCCTCTTCGGTTGCTGCGTCTTGCTCTACATCAACGGCACCCCCCCAGCTCCCCAGGGGCTATTCCACATCCCGGATACGACAGTGTCACGCCGTATTGGGGTTGACTTGCCTGAAAGCAGAGAGTCACACCAGACTAGCACTACTGTCCGCGCTGAACGAACAGGTGGATCAGTGGCTGACTCCGCACTAACTGGAGATCGGCAAAGTGGTGTGTGACAATGGAAGCAATTTGTTGGCGGCACTGAATTTGGGCAAGTTGACACATGTGCCGTGCATGCCACATGTGTTGAATCTGATTGTACAACGCTTTGTGCATAAGTACTCAGACTTACAGGACGTCCTCAAGCAGGCCATGAAGGTGTGTGGCCATTTCAGGTGTTCCTACATGGCCATGGCGCACTTTTCAGAGATCCAGCAGCGAAACAACATGCCAGTGAGGCGCTTGATTTGCGACAGCCTGACACATTGGAATTCAACACTCCTAATGTTCGACCACATGCTCCAACAAGAAAAAGCCGTCAACGAGTATTTGTATGACCGGGGTGATATGACAGCCTCCGCGCAGCTGGGATTTTTTTGCCACGTTACTGGACACTCATGCGCAATGCCTGTAGGCTCATGTGTCCTTTTGAGGAGGTGACAAACCTAGTCAGTCGCACTGAAGGCACCATCAGCGACATCATCCCATTTGTTTTCTTCCTGGACCGTGCCCTGCGAAGAGTGCTGGATCAGGCCAAAGATGAGCGTGAAGAGGAAGAGTTGTGGTCACCTTTAGGGATGAGCTTTGTGTTCGATACGAACGTATGTTCGACTCGAACATTGTCTGTTCTTACGTTCGACGAAATTCGAACAAAACGGGTCGTTCGCCCCAAATTCGAGTGACGCGCCCATAATTCACTGCGGCATTGCGCGCTGATGATTGGCCAAGCATGCTGTATGTCCCGCATGCTTGGCCAATCACAGCGCGCAAAAAAAACGAAGAGCCATAATTTGCCAAAGCCTGGGTGGCTTTAGCCAATTATGGCTCAGGGCTTTAGCACACGCCCCACACTATAAAAGGCCGCCTTCCGGGCGGCCTCGTGTAGTGTGTTCCGGCTTGTTACTGAGAGCAGTTAGAGAGACAGAGAGATTGTCTTTTTAGATAGCTAGATAGAGCAGACTAGTCAGTTTAGCTTTAATTACAGTGTGTAGAGAATATATATACATCCCTAGGAGTTGTACATATATTTATACACTGTATAGCTTAGCTAGATCTGCTATTTCTATTTGTCAGGCAGGAGATTGTGCATAGCTGCAGTGCTCTAACGCATGTTGTATTGCCTGTGTGCTGTTTAGTTTACACCTAAACGTACTGGGTGTTACTTTCCAAACTTTGTCAAACCAAGGGCCAGTTTATGGTTCTTCAGTATTACACCTAAACGGAGGGCCGGTTTATTGCGGCCTGTGTGGGGCAGAACCATGTTTTGAGCCTGCATCATCGGTGAGAATAATTATGGCCTCAAGGTTGGTGGTCAGTAGGAGGAATAGTAGTGCCCCTTATTAGTAAGATGGATAGTATCCCATCCTTGGTATCAGTGTAAGAAATAGTGCCCCAAGGGCAAGATAAAGGCTAGCAAAGGGCCACTGAGACCCCTGCTCTAACGTGTTGTATTGCCTGTGTGCTGTTTAGTTTACACCTAAACGTACTGGGTGTTACTTCCTTTGTCCTGTTTATTTGTCAGGCAGGAGATTGTGCTAGCTGCGGGGGGGGCGGGCAGTGTTTTAACGTGCCCGCTTGTATTGCCTGTGTGCTCCCAGTTTAGTTTACACCTAAACGTACTGGGTGATTACTGCACTGGTCGAGGACTGTTTACGCCCTTGTGCACCTAAGCGCATTTGTGGCTGTAAGTGCGTGCGGACGTTTAAGCTGTTTAATAGCACGTAAACGCATTTACTGTAAGTGCACGTTTGCTGTTTAATCGCACGTAAACGCATTTGTTGTAAGTGCATGTTTTCTCTTCAATAGCACGTAAACGCATTTGCTTTAAGTGCATGTTTGCTGTTTAATAGCACGTAAACGCATTTACTGTAAGTGCATGTTTGTTCTTTAATAGCACGTAAACGCATTTACTGTAAGTGCACGTTTGCTCTTTAATAGCACGTAAATGCATTTGCTGTAAGTGCACGTTTTCTCTTTAATAGCATGTAAACACATTTACTGTAAGTGCACATTTGCTCTTTAATAGCACTTAAACGCATTTGCTGTAAGTGCATGTGTGCTGTTTCATAGCACGTAAACGCATTTGCTGTAAGTGCACGTTTTCTCTTTAATAGCACGTAAACGCATTTACTGTTAGTGCACGTTTGCTGTTTAATAGCACATAAACGCATTTGCTGTAAGTGCACGTTTGCTCTTTAAATAGCACGTAAACACATTTTCTGTAAGTGCACGTTTGCTGTTTCATAGCACGTAAACGCATTTGCTGTAAGTGCATGTTTTCTCTTTAATAGCACGTAAATGCATTTACTGTAAGTGCACGTTTGCTGTTTAATAGGACGTAAACGCATTTACTGTAAGTGCACGTTTGCTGTTTAGTAGGATGTAAACGCATTAACTGTAAGTGCACGATTGCTGTTTAATAGCACGTAAACGCATTTACTGTAGGTGCACGTGTGTTGTTTAATATCACCTAAACGCATTAAAATGTCAGGAAGGACAACAAAGAGAGGCAGAGAATCACGAGTGCAAGCAGGCTTTGCATCTAGAGGCAACGCTGGTGGTGGACGCGGTGCATCCTCTTCAGCACGTGGCCATGGCCGCTCGTCCTTCTTTTCGGGAGCTGACCATGTTGAGCCTCAACATGCAGAGAAATTAGTAGAGTGGATAACCAAGCCGTCCTCAACCTCCTCATCCTCTCTCACACAGACTGATCTTAGTTTGTCTGGCAAAGCAGCTGCCAAGGTGTCCTCTTCCCTCTGCACAATGGCATCACACAATCCTTCCCTAGTCCCACCATGTCCTCCCCCCCGAACTGTTTCAACACAGTGTTGGGTACATGCTGCATAAAGATGGGCAGCGTTTTGAAGGCTCCGATGTTGGAACACAGATAGAGGAAGGCATTGATGTGAGCCCAGGGAGAGGGGGTGGCCGAGTGGGACAGCAATCTGGCAGTGATGTTCCCCCAACTGGAGCATACTGACAGGATTTCGACAGTGATGAGGAGGGAGGGGATGATGAGGTCACTGACTCTACGTGGGTGCCTGATAGGAGAGAGGAGGAGGAGGAAGAGGTGGAGGAGGACGAGGCACAGGCACATCTCCAAAGAGGCAGGATGCCCTCCAGGGGTCAGCTTAAGGGCAGCACACCAAGTGCATTACATCGCACATCTACGCTTGTGCATGGCACTGCTGTGTCTCAACGGTACAGCAAAAGTTCTTTGGTGTGGGCCTTTTTTGAAACATGTCCATCAGATCGTACCTTTGCTATTTGCAACATATGTCGCAAGCGTATCTCTCGTGGCCAAAACATCACCCGCTTGGGCACCACATTCTTGGCCAGACATATGTCGACCTGCCATTCAGCTCGTTGGCAAGCATACCAGAAAGACCCACACCAAAGACCAAAGCGGACCTCCCCTTGCCCTTCTGGGACCTCCAACCCCACAAGACCCTCAGTCCTCTTTGAAGCCTGCACTGAAGGTGTAGAAATAGGTGTGTCACAACCTAGTAGTAGTAGTACATGTGGGCAATCTACTGATAGTACCAGACAAATTTCCCTGGCCCAGCTGCTACAGCGCCGAAAGAAGTACTCTCCCAGCCATCCACATGCCCAGCGGTTGAATGCTAGCTTAGAGAAATTGCTAGCACTTCAACTTCTACCTTTTCAGTTGGTAGATTCTGCCCCCTTCCGTGAGTTTGTGGAATGTGCAGTACCTCAGTGGCAAGTACCCAAACGCCACTATTTCTCACGGAAGGCGATTCCGGCTCTCTACCGGCATGTGGAAGGCAATGCCCATGCCTCGCTGGACAGGACGGTCAGTGGTAAGGTGCATATTACCGCTGACTCATGGTCCAGCAGGCATGGACAGGGATGTTACCTCTCTTTTACGGCGCATTGGGTGACTCTGCTGGCAGCTGGGAAGGACGCAGGGCAAGGTACAGTAGTTTTGGAGGTTGTTCCGCCACCACGCCTCCAAAACACTACTACTGGTTGTGACACACCCCTCTCCTCCACCCCCTCCTCTTCTTCTTCCTCTGTGGCCTCTTCCTGTGAATGAATGAATAAATGACTTGTATAGCGCAACACATGCGAACTGAATCGCCTCTGGGCGCTTTTTCTAGCCAGTGTCTGCTTGGCTGGTGCGGTCATTTTAACACTGTAGGATCTTGACACGCTAGGGACACACAGTCATACACACATATATACATATATACTGGGCCAATTTTTTTTTGGACGAGATCCAATTTACCTACCAGCATGTCTTTGGAGTGTGGAAGGAAACCGGAATACCCGGAGGAAACCCACACAGGCACAGGGAGAACATGCAAACTCCAGGCAGATGGTGTCGTGGTCAGGATTCGAACCAGCGACCCTTTTGCTGCCAGCGACCCTTTTGCTGCTAGGCGAAAGTGCTACTCACTGCACCACTGTGCTGTGGTGATGTTTCCTCTGAACCAGCCGTGCTCCGTAGGCGTACGAGGGGCTACGCAGGAATGCAGGCCAAGAGATGCCATGCGGTGCTAGAGCTGGTGTGCTTGGTGTAGTCTTTAGATATTTAGCGTGTATAGTCTATAGTATAGTGTCTAGTATGATGTTAGTAAATTGTTCTTGCAGCAACTCACAGATTCTCCAGAGAACGCAAAATTTAATTCAACGACTTCAATACAGAATAAAGTCCAAAGTCCACAGATGATACAAAGTCCAACAGAGTAATTCAGATTTCTACCTGCGCCCACATACTCATACGGAGAGAATACCGGGAGTACATTCTCTGCGACAAGATGAACTGAATGTCAGCCTGTCTTTCTCATATATTGGTATCATACTGGAGGGGGGGGGGTCAACCAAATGTTCCCATTGAATGACTACCCCCCCTCAAGTCTAATTACCATTAATAAATACTTCCTTATGTATGTAAGGAAGTACCAGGCCATCTCACACACCTAGGTGGTCTTAGATAAGATTTACACATCAAAGGGTCCTCTGTATCTTTTAATACATGTCGTTTGACTCGTTTGGCCACAAGATTTGGTCAGCAAACTTCCTTTGATGTGTAACTTTGAAT
Source organism: Rana kukunoris (assembly GCA_029574335.1). Taxonomy (NCBI): domain Eukaryota; kingdom Metazoa; phylum Chordata; class Amphibia; order Anura; family Ranidae; genus Rana; species Rana kukunoris. The sequence continues at coordinate 78,564,183 of CM056049.1, forward strand.
GCCTGTATGCAACATATAAATACCATGCCATACATACTGTATAACACAATATTTTAAATACCAACACATCTATATTAATATTACTACAGTCACCGGTTCGGTAATAAATAAGCTGTGGTCGTCACGGCAACCACCATCAACAACGATGTGATTGAGCGGCGCGGTACGTCCCGCGTCACATGTTTGAGATAGGCAACTTTATTGTTCCTTAAAAGAAAGGACAAACATCCACTTCAAAAGGCGCTAGCGACATCTAGTGGTCACTAGAAGGATAGCACTTAGAATTAATAGGATGTGAAAATATATTTTAAAGGCGTCGCTCTGTGTCAACAAGATAACTCTGCTTGTGATATTACAAAAAAAAAAAAACTAGCACAAAATGTACTGCGTATTTGAATATACATACAGAGGAAGAAGAATATATAAAGAACATCTCATAACCAATCCTATGAATATATATACATTAGATCAAAGTCAAAAATTGCACATAGATGTCCATAATGATAAGAGGCCTGTGAAAGGACCAATTAAAAAGTTATTATAATCATAAAATGTTATGGCTAAATACATATGAATAGAATGACCATAAAATAAAAATTACAATATTTTACAAGAATATTTTAAAATTATAATAAAATATTAAAATATTAAAAATGCACCTCCTAAAAACAGTCAAACACGAAAAATCTTTATTTATTAGAAATGAAACAGTTAAGATCGAAATCGACATTAAGCCCCTCTGGCTTAAGAACCCTGGTCTCATATATCCAGAAGGATTCTCTCTGGCTAATGCGCCTAATGTAATTTATTCCTCTCCAGTGTTTGTCGACTCTTCAGAGGTTGTTCCTCCTGTTGCGATTCTCAGCGTCCTCTGCCTTATATTCCAGGGCTCTAATTTTGGTATGGAGGGTGCGGAGGTCAGCGACATGGCTCTCCACCATGTCCTCCACATGTCCCAGGCATTGGTCAGCAGTGGAGAGCAGTTTGTATTTATTACAAATTATGTGAGTAGACTGCAGTTCCTCTTTAATAAAAGAGTATCACGCTATTTGGTTCCCTCCCTCTTTTTATCTTCTCATATGGGCTTGCGAAGGAGAGGAACATAAGAAGGAAAGTCTCCATCAGAGTGAATGAGTCAATACTTTATAAAAAGCGCTGTTTGACCTTCTTTTTGATTAAAGAGGTCATATCTATCTGGTAAGTAGGATCTACTCACTGGGCACATTGGGTGTATGATTCACAGTCAGTGATGTTTCACACATAAGATGTCACATTGAAAATTGAGCTATTGCCAGAAGAACTCCTTTATGATATTTGTGACCAAAATATTTATGAACTTTTGAAATTGTTAATGGGCATTTACGAAATTTTACAGCAATCGGACTTTGTCACATGATTGTTTTCAAGGATACATTTACTTATAGCACATTGCACTTTGTTTACTTTGTATCCCATGTTAGGATATATGGTCTAATTGTTGTTAATTAAAAAAAATATATAATTTGCGTGGTGCACATTAATCAGCCTGGTGGACACCAGAAGTTAAATTTACTGTTTTATCGATTAGCTAGGGGAGCAGAAGCTTTTTTAATTAGATTTCCATTGGCGCAAGGAATCTCTTCTTTCTTTAATTAAAGGGGTTGTAAAGGAACATGTTTTTTCACCTTAATGCATTCTATGCATTAAGGTGAAAAAACATCTCAGCATTAGCGGCCCCCGCGGGCCCCTGTTTACTTACCTGACCCTTCGAAAATTTACATATCTCATGCACTAGCCTGGAGACAGGCATTATTTTTAATTCCCACCCCGACTCCTTTTCTGAAGTCATGTGGTTACTTTTCTGGATTTTGATTGGATGTTAGTGAGCATAGCAAAATTCAGTGTAAGAAAATACATAGGAAAAAATGCATGTTAACAAGGGGAGAGTAGAGGAGGGCGGGGAGTCTACTGACATCACGACTCCACCCACCAAGCTCCAGACAACAGATCCACCTACAGAATGTGCAGCTCTCAGCAGTATGCGCAGGGGGGTATGCAGAGTATTGCGCAGGGAAGGAAGAGTATTGCAGGGGTTAATGCAGGGATGGCTGAGCAGGGATGGATGGATCTGTGACTGCAATAGTCACAGATCCATCCCACAGTGCTGCTGCCATCCGCGCTCTCCTCTCACACTGTACCGATCGGTACAGAGAGAGAAGGGAGGAACCGGCGTCATCAAATGACGTCGGTTTGTTTACATGTAATTGCTCTGTCATTGGACGGAGCGATCACGTGGTAAACCGCCGCTGTCAGCAGCGATTTACCGTGATCCGTGTCACGGACATTCCCGTGTGCGCGGCCAAGGGGGCGCACGATTCTGGAATCACGTTATATAACGTGATCCCAGAGTTAAGCAGCCACCTTGCCGCGGTTATTTGACGGCGGCTGGTTGTTAAGTGGTTAAAGAAACAAAGAAAAACATTTGTTTTTTTTCAGTCTTCTATTGTTTATTTAGCAAAAAGTTAAAAACCCAGAAGTGATTAACCACTTTATTATTATTATTTGCCACGGACCATTATGCAGCCAAATGACAGAATCACTTTTTGCTATTCGGTACTGCATCGCTTTAACTGACAATTGCGCAGTCATGTGACGTGGCTCCTAAACAAAATTGACATCCTTTTTTCCCCACAAATAGAGCTTTCTTTTGGTGGTATTTGATCACCTCTGTGTTTTTTTATTTTTTGCGCTATAAACAAAAATAAAGCGACAATTTTGAAATAAATGTAATATTATTTAATACCATTCTATTGTTACCAATGAAATATCCACTCATCAACAATACAAGGTACAGAGGCTCTACATTTCGCGGTTTTATTCCGTAAAATCAGCTTCCTCAGGAGCTAGATACATATATAGATTTGTCATGGAATTGTAGATCGCACTTATAACTATATCTAAACCCCAGTAAATAACAGGCAAGACAAAAATTGGATTTATAACGGCCGCGGCACCTTTATTGGATTTAATAAATAATAAATAAATAACTCTTTATTGAAATATAATCATTGAAAAATATAAATAAATATAATTAAAACTTTTAAATAAAATCTAAACCGGCTCAGTTATAGGACTCGAGCAATAATAAATAAATTGGTAAAACAAAGTCCCCCACCAAGCCGGGTTTGTTGAAAAAAACAAAAACGGCTACCCCATCACCGCAGCCCGCTCAATACAAGTTTGGATACCTAAATTAAAAATATCCAAACCAACATCTGAAAGATGAACCCCATCTTGCCTGTAGAGACCCGGGAAGCCCCCTTCCAAGTCAGTATGACGGAAAGACACTCCCCCGATCAACGGTAAGAACTTCTCTACAGAGTGATTAATTCTTTTCCTTATTTTTTCAAGAGGTTTTTTCTTCAACACATCTAACCAGGACAAACGAGCAACCATTTCAGAGAAAACAATTCGAGTGTTAGGAAAAGCAAGTTGTAAACGCTAAAAATCCTGTTTCATTAAAAACATCAAGTCCAAAGTTTTTAATCTACCTAAATCGTTACCTCCAAGATGAAGAACTAAAATGGATGGAGCAGGCCAAGAATGAAATAAAACAGACAGGTGAAAGAAAAGCTCAGTCCATTTCATGCCACGAATACCTTTCCATAAAATATGAAACTTATCTGACGGTAATGATAGATTGGCACCGTAGCAGCGTTGAGAGGCTCTCTTATGAGCCCAATGAATATATGAATGGCCCACAATCCATATGCACTCTTTTTTACCTATAATCAGAGAGACAAGTTAGGGCGGACATAACTCTTAAATCTGTTAGAATCCCATCTACCCAATTTCATAATAACTGAATCAGACAAACCCAGCCTGGCAGCTTCAGTAGCTCCGATCCTGAACGAATGAGAGGAAAATTTAAGACTGGAGAGGCTTAAATGAGCGAAACATCATTTTAAAATTGAATTGAATTGAAATTTTGTCAACGTGGGAAGAGTCCAAATAGACCAAAAACTGATGACTGAACGCCGGCCTAGCGGAAAGAAATTTTTGATGGATAACACAGGACAGAGATCGGAGTCGCCATAAGCGTACAAACTGAGCCACCTGCCTTTTCCTGCCTGATCTGTTGTTGATCTTCTAACAAAAATTTTTACCCTGTCCTCTGACATAAAAACTTCTGAGAAAAGCAGACCTTCCCGGCTATGTTTGTTGCTCGATAACATTTCTGAAACCCGGAATGACGCAAAAAACATTAAAATAAAAGAAACGCGGAATAAAAAGGCTTTGTACTCAGAAATGCAGACAAGCTGTGTTGCTCGACACAGCTTGGATAGGATATCCACTGTGATGGGTCTGCAAGCATCTGGAACCAGCTTTTCTCTTCTCAAACCTTTAAGCGCCTGTTTGACCGAAAAATAAGCATTGCAAGCTGGAAGATTATACAGCTTAAAGTAAAAGGAGATACCTGCCAACATTTTATTAATATGACTAAATGAAAAATTCAACTGCATCAGAGAGCAAAGAAAAGCTAAAATCAAGCTCTCCGTAGGACTACGCATGTCTGAGCAGCCCAGATCAACAAGAAAAGATAACCATCTATTCCATGCAACTGAATATTCAGTCCATGTTTTAGGTGCAATTGAATTTTTAATAGCCATGAAACCTGGATTCAAATGAGATCCCAAAGATGACTTGGGCATAGGTACCCAACCTGATCTGCTTGAGGCAGCAGCTGTCTGAAACGCGCCATCTGAAATCGAGATAAAGCGTCAGCGGTAGTGTTGAGCTTACCTGGGACATAATTTGCTTTGATCCAGATATTTAACCTTAAACATGTAACAACCAGGTAACGCAACAACTTTATTACTGGGATAGATTTCGATGACAGACAGTTCACTGCAAATAAAACACCTTTATTATCGGTATTAATAATAATCCTTCTATTTCCAAGATGGCAGCCCCAAATTTCCAAGGCGACCACAACTGGGAATAATTTCAACAGTACCACGTGTTTAGTAAAACCGTTGGAAAACCACCTAGGTGGCCATGAACCAGAACACCAATGAGAACAAAATATCGCTGCAAAGCCTAGAGAGCCAGAAGAATCTGTAGACAATTCCAGCTCCGCTGCGAATTTAAAATCGTCCTGGAACATTGATCTGCCATTGAAATCCTGCAAAAACAAGGACCATACCAATAAATCGTCTTTAAGATCACTAGTCATCCTAATGTGGGAGAAGGGAGATTTAAACCCTGACTTCGCCATTGATAGGCGCCTGGAAAAAATCCTGCCCATTGGCATAATGCGGGTAGCAAAGGCCAGGAGGCCCAAAAAGGATTGAAGTTCCTTAAGCAGGATCTTTTTCCGGTGCAGAAAAACTGCAATAAGGGCCTGCAGTCTGCAGATTTTTAAAGCCGGAAGTTCAAACTGAAAGGATACAGTGTCTATCTTAATGCCCAAAAATTCTATAACTGGAGATGGAAAACAAGTTTTCTCAATTGCCAACGGAATGCCAAAAAGTTTTGACACAAGAAAAAACAAACTTAAGGTTAAAGAGCAAACTGACGAATTTGGTGGGCCAATGAAGAGGAAGTCATCCAAATAGTGAATTATTCCAAAATGACCAGACTCCCTTGAAATGACCCATTGAATAAAAGATGCAAAAATTTCAAAATAATAACACGACAATGAGCAACCCATTGGCAAGCATTTGTCATAGTAAAATTTTTCTTCAAAGCAGAAACCTAGGGAACTGTAAGACTTTGGCGATATGGGCAATAGTCTGAAAGCTGATTTGATATCGGCCTTAGCCAACAATGCACAGTGACCGAACATTTTTATGATCTTTATCGCATCATCAAATGTTGTGTATTTCACGGTAGCAGATGATGGATCAATCTGATCATTCAGAGAATTGCCAGCCGGAAACGAGAGATGATGGATAAGGCGGTATGAATTAGGTTCTTTCTTGGGGACTAGGCCTAATGGAGAGACTCGAAAGTTCTTAAAAGGTGGAGAGGTGAAAGGCCCAGCAATCCTATTTGCTGAGATTTCTTTCAAAAGCTTATCCCGGACTATATCCGCATGTAGCAAAACTGATTTTAGATTTTTTGATAACTGGCAACATGAACCTTCAAAAATTGGGAGTGCAAATCCATAAGAAAAACCATTAGTTATTAATTGAGCTTTCTCCCTGTCGGGGTAATTTGCTAACCAATGTTGCATTGCGACCAGCTTTACAGGCGTGCAGGCTTTTTGACTGATCCCTTTGAAAAGGAGGAGGGTTGGACGTTCTTTTGAAACATTTCGACACCGGATGTGAGCCAAAACAAAAGGAGCATTCATGACGGTAACAACATTAATTCAGCCACTTACATTGCGCCTCATTAAAAGCGTAACAAGTACCCCTTTTGTAAACTGAAACCGATGAGGTTGAACTGGGTGCAGGTTGGGATTGGGGTCTAGTAAAGACAGGTCTTTGCGGGGTAATGAGATTCAACCATAAACCCACATCTTTATTTCCCCATTTGAGATTAGGATAGATAGCGATCTTCTGGCGGAAGGACTCATCATAGCTGAACCAACCCATCCCTCCGAAAAAAAATTAACCTTCAAGGACATGCTCTAGGTGTTGAAAAAGTCCTGTGCACTGCTCTGGATGTTTTTCTCCCAAAACTGAGGAAAAATGCAGAACGCCTGCAGCCAATTAAAAAATGACCTATTGACAGGACGGCGTCTGTCATCAGAGCTGTCTTCTGATTTTTTTTCAGACCTGTTAAACTCCTTAGCACCTATGTTAGTTAAACTCCTAGCATAGGTAAAAGCGATAAAAGATCCACAAATTCACCCTTCCATATTTTCTCTTTTGTCGGCAAAGGAAGGTGAAAGCCCAAAGGAGATATTTCACAAGGAAGGACCTCCTTAAAGCAAGTTTCAGACACAACAGGAGAGCTAGAAGGAATAATCATATTAAGGTTTTCATTATTCACTGAGTTACCTGACCAGACATTTGCTGGGCTGTGAACTGGCGCTGAATGGCAATTAGATACATTATCATTGAATTTATTCAAAGGAAGCAGCAATTGATTGATACGCATATTTTGAGATGACTCACCCGCCTGACTGGGCATAATAGGGCTTGGTAAAACAGGTATTTGAACGCCTTGAGTCCATGGCTGGCTGACATCTGGACCTGTATGGGAAGAAGGAGACAAAGTGGCCCTCATAGTATCCAGCCTGAATGGCCTGGACACTGATGATGCCATGTTCATGACCTGAGGGGAATGCCCAGGATAAATCCTTGCAGCATCATTGTCTAAGGCTTCCCTGGATAGAACCAGGTTAGCACCGTTGGAGGCAGCAGGTGCATCAGCTGGTCTGTAAGGAGACGCAGCACTTCTGCAAGGCTTGTTATTTAGAGCCGAGGGGGGGGCGACCCCAGCCCCTACCCGCTTTAACGCGCGGAGGGGATGGGGACAGCACCCGTTTAGTTTTCTTTCCTTTCTTGGTTGTCTTAGGGGATGCTGGCGCCTGTCCTTCTGGTTCCCGTGTGGAGAGAGGTCTCCTATTACTCACCGCCAGTTCCTCCTCCCTCTGATGTTCATGCGGAGAGCTCTCCTGCAAGCTGTGACCCGGGGAGCGCTGACTAGCTGAGCTATTCCCCGGAGGAGAGCCGCTCACTGAGAAGGGTTGTTCGGCACACAACACAACCTGAACCTGGTCTTCTTGCATCATATTCAAGCAGCGCTGCAGCCACTCGTCACCACCCTCCGCCTCAGCCCTCTCGAGCACCCTGCGCACCAAGGACTTCATGACAGGAAGCTCAGGATTCTTTGTTGCCTCAGGGCTGCTTTGAGAAATCTTGTCGCACAGGTGGCTTATATAACCTCCAGCCACCTGTGCTCTCACGTTTTTCCCGCACAAAACCCTGTGACAGAAACTCTTTTTTTTTCCTTTATTAATTTATTCAAACTGACAATCCTAGAATAAAACTTTATTCATTGTGTGGCGATCACAAACCCATTTTGCGGGCTCCTTATTGAGCCCACTGTTCAAGGAATATGCATGAATTTCGTCACATGAACTATAAATGAAAAATACATCATTAGTATTATTATACATTGTGGATATATAATATAATAGACTACACTTTTTATAAAAAAAGGATGTGCATCCATCCCATGAACCAAGCCCAGTCCACCTCGTGATCTCACCGTGGGCACTGCGCCTTAAAAGACCGATAGATGGATCAGGAGGGTGGCCCACCCCGGAGGACACAGGAACTCACACAGTAATACACGATTCCGATGATAAATTCGAAATGAATAAAACGGTTTCATATATATCAATATATTGAAACATTCCTTTTGGCTTATATATAATATAGCCAGGTGATAAGATATATTCAAGATACAAGTATTCATTTTTATAAAAAATGTAGTCTGTTATATTATATATCCACAACCAGTACCAGTGTCAGTACCTTGTATTGATGATAAGTGGATATTTCATTGGTAACAATGGAATGTCTATAATGAGCTATTGCTTGATTGTCACACTAAAATAATTTTTATTTTATTGTACATCAATCTTCTCTATCTTTTGTAATAAAAATAATTTTATACTACCTTGTTTCCATGAAAATAAGCCCTCCCCTAAAATAAGACCTAGCCTGATTATCAGGGAGGGCTGCAATACAATCCCTACCCCGAAAATAAGCCCTAGTAACGTTCATTAAAAAACATTTAAACTGGTATAAGGTGCAGTGTGCGTCTCCGTTTGTAACTGTATTTAATAATTCCATACAGTATTTACAGCCACCACTCTGCCGGATGTTTCTTTCTCCCGGCTGACATCTGCAGCCCTTTGCTCTTCAGAGCTCAGAGCGTACTGACGTCAGCAAGATCTCGGCTCTTCCCCCCTCCCGGCGATGTCTGCGGCCCCTCCCTCTTCAGAGCTCAGAGCGGGCTGACGGGGATCTCGGCTCTTCCCTCCATCTGGCTGACGTCTGGGGCCCCTCCCTTCTCAGAGCTCAGAGCGGGCTGATGCCAGCAGGGATCGCAGAGGGGAGAAGAGCAGATCACGTGCGGGCCCAGGGGATCTGGTCGAAAGGTACTGTACCGTATTTCCGATAAAACTGTTGCAAAGGGAGACTGACAGTATATACACTTATACCAGTATAATCTTTTTATTAAAACTGATTACATAATTTCAAGCAAGATGTTTATTTTAAAATTATGTCAAAATACTGACCTGACTGGGGGAAGACGGAGAGAAGACAGGGGACACAGGAATATTTTATTGATTTAGGGGTAAATGACACAGCACCAAGCACAAGCACTGTGCTTTAAAGGAACAGGATATATTTTTTTTTCTTTAGGCTTACAACCACTTTTAAATCATCATTTTATATGCCGTAAATAAATAAGCCCTACCCTGAAAATAAGCCCTAGTGTGTTTTTTTAGACTAAATTAATATAAGACCCGGTCTTATTTTCGGGGGAAACACGGTATATCCCTGACTGATTATGAGTTTTTCCTACAGTGCCATTAAAATCCACCTAAGCCTCTTTCTTTCATACAATATTTTGATGGGACGAAGGCACCAGATTAAATAATTTTCTTATATTTATAGCACTTCTACATATGCTTTGAATAAAGATCACGATTCTCACGGCATAAAATATTTCACATTATACAAAAAAATTTGGGCTAGCCTTACTGGTTAGTTTTTTTTTTATTGATTAACCACTTGACCATTGGGCACTTAAACACCCTTAATAACCAGACCAATTTTCAGCTTTCGGTGCTCTCACATTTTGAATGACAATAACTCAGTCATACAACACTGTAACCAAATGACATTTTTGTCCTTTTTTCCCCACAAATAGAGCTTTCTTTTGGTGGTATTTGATCACCTCTGTGGTTTTTATTTTTTTCGCTATAAATGAAAAAATAACGAAAATTTGGTAAAAAAATGAATTTTTCTTCATTATTATAATAAAATTTTGCAAAAAAGTAATTTTTCTTCATAAATTTGGCCTAAAATTTATACTGCTACATATCTTTGGTAACAAAACAAAAAAAATGGATATTATTTAGTCTGGGTGAAAGTTATAAGGTCTACAAGCTATGGTACCAATTACTGAAAATTGATCAATTTGATCACATCTGATGTACTGACAGCCTCTCTCATTTCTTGAGACCCTAACATGCCAGAAAAATATAAATACCCCCCCCCCATCACCCCTTTTTGGAAAGAAGACATCCCAAGGTATTTAGAAAGAGGCATTGTGAGTTTTTGAAGTTGTCATTTTTTCCCACAATTCTTTGCAAAATCAAGATTTTTTTTATTTTTATTTTTTTCTCCACAAAAGTTTCATATTAGCAGGTTATTTCTCACACACAGCATATGCATACCAAAAATTATACCCCAAAACACATTCTGCTATTCCTCACGATTATGGTGATACCACATGTGTGAGACTTTTACACAGCGTGGTCATACACAGAGGCCCAACATGCAGGGAGCACCATCAGGTGTTCTGGAACACCCAGACCTCTCCTACATGGAAAAATCATCATTTATTTGCTAGAAAATTACATAGAACCCCAAAACATTATATATGCTTTTTTAGCAAAGATACTAGAGAATACAATGGCGGTTCTTGCAACTTTTTATCGCACATGGTATTTGCACAGCAATTTTTCGAACGCATTTTTTTTGGAAATAAAACAGTTTTGTGCTTTAAAAAAAAAAAAACATTAAAGTTAGCCCAATGTTTTTGCATAATATGAAAGATGAAGTTACGCTGAGTAAATAGATACCCAACATGTCACCCTTCAATATTGCACACGCTTGTGGAATGGGGCCAAACTTCGCTACTTAAAGATCCCCATAGGTGACGCTTTAAATGTTTTTACTGGTTACATCTTTTTAGTTGGAAAAGAGGTCTAGGGCCAAAATGATTGCTCTCGCTCTAACGTTCGCAGTGGTACCTCACATGTGTGGTTTGAACACCGTTTTCATATGTGGGCGGGACTTACTTGCACGTTCGCTTCTGTATACGAGCACGCGGGAACAGGGGCGCTTTAAAAAAAAATGTTTTATTGTTCATTTTACTTTATTTATTTTATGTTTTGATTACTTTTATTCCTATTACAAGGAATGTAAACATCCCTTGTAATAGGAATATAGCATGACAGGTCCTCTTTACAGTGAGTTATGGGGTCAATAAGACCCCACATCTCACCTCTAGCCTGGGAACCCTGAAAAAAAAAGATCCTGGCTTCGATCGTAGCGGTGAGTCGGAAGAAGCACCGGAGGGCGAAGGGAGTGGGGACGTCCCCTTTTGCCTCCTGTAAGAACGATTAAGAAGCGGAACAGCCGCCATGATCATTCTTATGGTGTAGAGAATCGCCGGCTGAAAAAAATTATATCTGAATGATGCCTGTAGCTGCAGGCATCATTTAGATATCCCTGCACAAAGTCAAGGACGCCATATGACGTGGGCGGGAAGTGGTTAAAGCGCCTTTTTTTCCCCAGAGTATTTTCTGGGTATTGCAGAGAATTGGCCGGGGTATTGCAAAGTATTGGTCGGGTATTGCAGAGTATTGTGCGGGGGGTATTGCAGAGTATTGTGCAGGGGTATTGCAGAGTATTGTGCGGGGGTATTGCAGAGTATTGTGCGGGGGTATTGCAGAGTATTGTGCGGGGGTATTGCAGAGTATTGTGCAGAGTACTGCGCAGGGGGTACTGCAGAGTACTGCGCAGGGGGTACTGCAGAGTATTGCGCAGGGGGTACTGCAGAGTATTGCGCAGGGGGTACTGCAGAGTATTGCGCAGGGGGTACTGCAGAGTATTGCGCAGGGGGTACTGCAGAGTACTGGCAGGGGGTACTGCAGAGTACTGGCAGGGGTATTGCAGAGTATTGCGCAGGGGTATTGCAGAGTATTGCGTGGGGGTATTGCAGAGTATTGCGCGGGGTTATTGCAGAGTATTGCGCGGGGTTATTGCAGAGTATTGCGCGGGGTTATTGCAGAGTATTGCGCGGGGTTATTGCAGAGTATTGCGCGGGGTTATTGCAGAGTATTGCGCGGGGTATTGCAGAGTATTGCGCGGGGTTATTGCAGAGTATTGCGCAGAGGGTATTGCAGAGTATTGCGCAGGGGGTATTGCAGAGTATTGCAGGGAAGGAAGAGTATTGCAGGGGTTAATGCAGGGATGGCTGAGCAGGGATGGCTGGATCTGTGACTGCAATAGTCACAGATTCAGCCACAGCGCTGCTGACACCCATGCTCCCCCCTCACACACTGTACCGATCGGTACAGAGAGAGGAGGGAGGAACTGGCGTCATGAAATGACATTGGATGGAGCGATCACGTGGTAAACGGCCGCTATCAGCGGCAATTCACCGCGATCCGTGATGCGCTGGAACCGGCGGTCATGGACATTCCCGTGTGCGCGCCCCAGGGGGCGATTCTGGGATGACGTTATATAATGTCCCCCCAGAGTTAAGCAACCACCTTGCCGCCGTTATTTGGGAAAAAGTAATTTTTCTTTAACCTCCCTGGCGTTATGATTCTGTCTGGAATTACGTACCAAAAGCGGTACAATTATTTGCAGGAAAAATTTGGCGTTTTATACTGTAGACCTGCAATTCTTAGGAATAACTTGCTTAAATCTGTCCAAACAAGACATCCCGGGTATGATAAAGTTTGAAAAACAAAACCATATTTTTTATATAATAAAAAACTATAAATAATTATAACAAATTATAATGTAATTATAATAAAAAATATTCAATAATGTAATCAACTCAAAAACACTGAAATTTGCTCAGTTGCAGAACTGTCGCTGTCATTATTTTAATTTTTGTTATGACGAATTTCCCCACAAATCGCTATCGCTCAATTCTGCAAGTGATTATAATTTATTATCGCTGTTTTCTAGCTAATCTAAAACCATTTTTGACATAAAGGGACACTTTTGGTTGCTATGGGCAATCTACAGTTTCCAGGCAGAAAGAACAGTTTTTATTATATAAAAGGACATGTAGGGCACTGGGCAGACCACTAGGGACAAGGGGGGTGTTTGTTTACTTTTTTGAATATGGCGCCGTAACGTCGCAGGGAACGGAGATCGGCGGCACAAGGGGACGATGTGTAAATCGAGCGAGCACCCGCTCGCTCACACAGCGTGGATGCATCGCTGGATCCAGGAAGAAGGTAAGACAGCGCGCGCTGCAGGCTCTGCATGGCTACCCCGAGCGTGACTCGGGGATACCGATCTCAGCAAAAAAAAAGGGAGGTTAATAAAATTCTATTTGAAAGACCGCTGCGAAAATACAGTGTGACATAAAATATTGCAACAACCACCATTTTATTCTCTATGGTCTCTTCTAAAAATATATATATAATGTTTGGGGATTCTAAATAATTTTCTAGCAAAAAACTTGAAACCAACAAATGTCAGAAAAAGGTTTAGTGTCGGTTAATTTTGCCCCTGTACAATTTATCTGAAATATGCAGTTCAGTTTTGGGCCCCAGTTCTAAAAAAGGATATTGGGGAACTGGAAAAGGTGCAGAGAAGGGCGACTAAACTGATAAGAGGCATGGAGGAGCTCAGCTATGAGGAAAGATTAGAGGAATTGAATTTCTTCCCTCTTGAGAAGAGGAGATTAAGGGGGCATATGATCAACATATAAGGGGTCCATATAGTGAACTTGGTGTTAAATTATTCACTTTACGGTCAACACTGAGGACAAGGGGGCACTATGTACGTCTAGAGGAAAAGAGATTTCACCTCCAAATACGGAAAGGTTTCTTTACAGTAAGAGCTGGGAAAATGTGGAATAGACTCCCTCCAGAGGTGGTTCTGGCCAGCTCAGTAAAGTGCTTTAAGAAAGGCCTGGATTCTTTCCTAAATGTACAAAATATAACTGGGTACAGTACTGACATTTATAGGTAGAGTTGATTCAGAGAAAATCCGATTGCCTCTCGGGGGATCAGGAAGTGATTTTTTTCCCCTGCAAATTGGATCATGCTCTGCTGGGTTTTTTTTTGCCTTCCTCTGGATCAACTGTAGGTAAAAAAATGGGTATATGAGATTTTATGATATTATTGTTATTATTTTTATTGATTTTTTATTTTTTATGATTGAACTGGATGGACTTGTGTCATTTTTTTCAGCCTGACTAACTATATAACTATATGTGGCAACCCTCAAGCCTGACGGTTGGCAGTTCAGACACCCAGGGCAGCGTTGTGAAAGGACAAAGAATCTCATGATGCCTTGAGTGCCAGAAGTACCAGGTCCTACCCTTTCCTATGATAGCAAAAAATGATAAGCTGGAGAGCAAAGTGAAGGTGAGAATAAGTAGCTGGTGGACGGGAATGGGATAGTAAGTGAAGCCATTGTTTTGTTCTGTGTGAGTAAGGCAAAGTTCTATTAGTGTTGAATTATAAAATTAGGGAAGTGGTTTCTTGGGGTTGTCATTTTACAGATAGCACATATTTTTTGGTGTTAGAGGCGATAACTCCACTTCGCAATAAAATCTGCACCTCGGTCCAGAGTAAAGCTTAGTTTTAAACAATTATGAGAATGAAGCATTTCCTGACTCTGCAAGTATCAGTCATATTTCTTCTGTCTCTTCTTGATGGATGTAAGTACATTTTTATTAGGTTTCTAAAGTATTAATCTTGTAGTAATTAACCGGTGGTTTGTAAATCTACTAGTTAGAGATTATTGTTACCCCACAGACGATATCTAAACTGAACAAAAAAATATTAATACTTAGCAGTTTACCAGTTCTCAGAGAGGTGGCTACATTCAATTTTTAGACAATGAATTTTCTGCAAGAATGGAAAAATATCTGTTGATCCTTTCAGAAATTCAGTGCGCTTGCAACTTCATGTGGGAAACATAGAAGAAGAAAATACAAGTGGTGCATCAAGTCTGCCCCCCCTTTTAAATTGTTTTCCCTATCTTTTCATCTATAGCAAGAAGAGCTGCACAAATGAATTTTCAAGAATCGCTATCGTAATTTTTTCCCCGTGGCGATCTTGACAAAGTGATAAAAAGGTGATGAGCGCAATCTCTAAATGCAATACCTCAACTGAATCCGTGAATAACTCCAAGTTATAAACAGGTGTAAATAGATAACCAGAAAAATGTACCATATATATATAAAGTGCATACATGCAAACAAATACAAAAATCTGTGCAAAGTGTATGGGGTCCCAGGACCCTAAAACCACAAAAACAAAATTAATAGAATGGTGTGAAGGTACCAAACCTGCTGGATCTCACTCCCAAGCACATCAAATAGACACTTGCAAAAATAAAAATAACCAGAAATAAAAAACATAAAACGGACGAAATCCACGTCACTTCCGATCACATGCAATGTTCTTAAACATTAAGAATTCCGTCTGTCCGGACTCCATCCGCTTTACATTTTTTATTTCTGCTTGTTTCTATTATTGCTTGTAAGTGTCCATTTGGCTTTATTAAACAGCCCCTTTGTTTACACATTTCACGATGAGAGGTTTCTTCTGTTTCTAACTTTTCCCATTGACATTGTGAGTCTCCATTTTGTTGAATATCGTTTGCCAGCAATATAGACATCAGGAAGCGGGTTTAAATACTAAAGATTACCGCTCAGCAAGCTGATCAAGAGTTATCTTTAGGCTAAGGTGACCAGATTTTTTTAATTAAATCTGGGGCCATATTTTTTCTTTACTAGTAATGGCAACAATCAGCGACTCTCTGCCCGCCGCCGCCCGCCTCACAGCCTCTCAAGTCTTACTCTTCGGGCCCCGGCTACTACTGGATGGGGAGCGGAGCGGAGGAAGATCACTCCGCCAGGGAAGGCAAGGAGATAGGCAGGTGGCTGGCCAGGATTTGAGCCGAGGCACAAGAACATGCGAGCGAAGCAGAATGGGCATGCGCCCAAAACTGAAGAATTATTCCATCTGCTCCGACCAGCACATGATCATCAGAAAAGGGCACAGATAATATGAAAAATACAACCCCCCTATGCTAGTAGGCACGGCGGAGCGGGGGTGTATAATTCTAATTCTCCACTGATTGTCTTTGAAATTGCCCCTGCCCCCTATTAAATCCAATCTGGGGGCAAAACCAGGGACAGACTTGTACACTTTATAGATTTGAGCAGCATCCCCATTTATTTATTTATTTATTCACTTATATTTTAATGCATTGATTGGACCCACCTATACATTTTATATTCACTAGGTAAGCGCAGGAGATTTTTCCTTTCGATCTTGACAAAGTATTTCCCGATCTTTTGTATTCAGAAAATGCTCTCTGCTCTCATTTGTCAAACGAAAAAAAGAAAAAATCTGGGCAGTCTGCCAAGTATGACAACATTCTTTATCAGTGGAATGTTAAGTCTAAACATTGTAACAATTTGTCTTTTACATCAAAGGAATAGACTTCTGTATGTAAATTAGGAGAGTTTAACCACTTTACAACTACTTTAACCTACAGGTAAGCCTAGATTAAGGCTTACCTGTAGGTGCTTCTACTATCTCCTAAACTTAGACGGTTTAAGAGATATTTACTAAAATCACAGGTGCTGCTGTCTACGGCTCATGCGCACTGTAGCGTGCCATTTCTCATTGAGTCAATGCCGTTCCTCATTAAGTCCATGTCATCACTGGCGGCTCCCGCACGCATACGCAGGAGTGTCATTGCGGCTCCGGCCAATTACATCGCCGGAGCCGCGAAACCCGGAAGTAACTCCCGGGCAAGATGTCGGCTGCCCGAGCGTTGGAAGAGGACGGCTGTGGGGGCTTCGATCGGAGGTGAGTATTACATAATAGTATTACATAATGAGCTAGTATGCTATGCATACTAGCTCATTATGCCTTTGTCTTGCAGGTGTTTTTTTATGGGATGTCTTAGTAGGAGCCAGCATTTCACCAACATGGTGGAGCAGTATGTGTGCACACGCCCACACATACTGAGTGACGGGTCTGCCCCCTTAAACTTCTGGGTCTCCAAATTGGGCACATAGCCTGAGCTTGCCTTAGAGGTGCTGGCCTGCCCTGCAGCCAGTCTATTAACTGAACGTGTATTTAGCACGGCAGGGGGCGTTATCACAGACAAGCACAGCCGCCTGTCCAGAGCCAATGTGGACAAGCTCACGTTCATTAAAAAGAACCAGGCATGGATCCCACAGGACTTGTCTGTACCCTTGTGCAGAATAGACATGTATACCGGCCTTACCCAGCCATTCTTGTATTTCTGCTCTTTCTCGCTCTTTTGGGGTGTACCCTAATTTAAAAAATAAATAAATTAAAAACAAAAACCTGTGTTGGCTACCTCGTCCTCCCCCATCGCCGCTTCCACCTACACCTCCACATCCACCGCCACCCCAACCTCCTACTCCATATGGACCTCGTCCTCCTAGGTCAAGATTTTCTTTTTTTTTATGTATTTTATGTTATTTTAAAGTGGAAGTTCACCCAAAAATAAATTTCTAAAAATACCTTGAGCCAACCGGTTAGACTGCGAGGATGCTGTTTTTTTTTCCATACATACCATGTTAGCGGTGTTTCATCCCTCGGCTTCCGGGTACGATTCTTGCGTGGCTGGGCATTCCTAGTTGATTCACGTTCCTCCGATGTTTCATCCCTCAGATT
This sequence comes from Rana kukunoris, assembly GCA_029574335.1. Taxonomy (NCBI): domain Eukaryota; kingdom Metazoa; phylum Chordata; class Amphibia; order Anura; family Ranidae; genus Rana; species Rana kukunoris. Next base: position 78,581,845 of record CM056049.1, read on the forward strand.
CCGGGTACGATTCTTGCGGAGCTGGGCATTCCTAGTTAATTCACGTTCCTCCGACCGGCGCATACTGCGCGTCACGACTTTCCGAATGAAGCCGAACGTCGCTGCGCAGGCGCCGTATAGAGCCGACTCTATACGGCGCCTGCGCAATGACGTTCGGCTTCTTTCGGAAAGTCGCGACGCGCAGTATGCGCCGGTCGGAGGAACGTCAATCAACTAGAAACGCCCAGCTCCGCAAGAATCGTACCCGGAAGCTGAGGGATGAAACACCGCTAACACGGTATGTATGAAAAAAAAAAACAGCATCCTTGCAGTCTAACCGGTCGACTCAAGGTATTTTTAGAAATGTATTTTTGGGTGAACTTCCACTTTAAGTTATTTCCCTATCCACATTTGTTTGCAGAGTACTTGCCATGCTCTTACCAACTTTTGCTGCCATTTGCAGCCCTCTAGCCCTTTCCATTACTTTTTTAGAGACATTTTAGTACTCAAAAGTTCTGGTCAAGTTCGGGTCCCGAACCCGGTCTTTTTTTTTGAAGTTCAGCCTAAAGCGTTGAACCTGAACATCCAGGTGTCCGCTCAACTCTACTTAGAACCCCCAAACATTATTTATATATTTTTTGTAGAGATCCTATAGAATAAAATGGTTGTTGTTGCTATATTTTATGTCACATTGTATTTGCGCAGCGGTCTCTCAAATGCAATTTTTGTTGGAGAAAATTACTTTAATGGATAAAAAAAACCAACTAACCAGTAAAGTTAGCCCAAATGTTTTTGGGGATAATGTGAAAGATTTTACTCTGCGACAATCGTGAGAGAACCGTGATCTTTATTCTAAGCAAAAAAATTGTGATTCTCATTTTGGCCAGAATCGTGCAGCTTTAATAGCAGGGGTCTCCAAACGTAATTAACCACTTCACCTCCGGAAAATGTACCATGTCATTTTTTTGCAATATGGCACTGCATTACTTTAACTGACAATTGCGAAGTCATGTGACACTGTACCCAAATAAAATGTATGCCCCTTTTTTCCATAAATAGAGCTTTCTTTTGGTGGTATTTGATCACCTCTGCATTTTTTATTTTTTGCTCTATAAACATAAAACTACCCACAATTTTTTATTTTTTTTTAACTATATATTTTTTTACTTTCTGCTCTAAAACACATTCAATACATAAAAAAAAATGTTTTCATCAATTTAGGCCAATGTGTATTCTGCTACATATTTTTATAAAAAATATCCCAATAAGTGTATGTTGATTGGTTTGAGCAACAGTTATAGCATTTACAAACTATGGGACATATTTATGGTATTGGTGGCGATTAGCAACTTATAGCAGGACTGCAATTGCAGGGACAAATCGGACACCTAACTTACACTTTTGACACTATTTGGGGCACAGTGACATTATTACCGTTCTAAAATAATGCAAGGTCACTGTACTAATGACGCTGGCAGGGAAGAGGTTAACATCAGGGATGATCAAAGGGTTAAATGTGCGCCTAGCTGGTGATTCAGTATAGTGGGGGAGGTGCTTTTACTAGTGGAAGGCATGGAACGCTGTCACTTGGTGGAGGGCAGGGAGACTAACGAACATCGATTTGCTGATCTTCCCTAGATGGAATAAACCTGGAAGCGACCTGGAAGCGATCTGTAATATGTCACTTTCGGTTACTGCTGTAATTTTATCTGACTATTAATTGTTAGACAACAGTGGAATGTAAAATGTAGTAGTGCTGCTACATGTTACATGTGATACTAGCCTATGTACTCTATTGCAATTGCTAGTTTGATGCTTACCCCTGCAGGACCCGCTGTTGATTGTGGGTCTTCTGTTCTGCCATGACTCTTTACCGCTCAATCCCCACCAACACATTTGGTCATAAACTAAAAGCAGTTTATACCAGTGTAGCTCAAAGTTTAGTCAGCTACAACTGTATTATAATATACAGGAATAGACCACAGGTAAGTTGGTGGTAAATTATCTAAATGTATTATGGCAAAATGAAACTAAACAAGGCACAAATCAATCAACATACAATAATACAGACTTAAAGGCACTATAATAGATAAACAGACAGCCTGGGTTCACACTGTAGCGGAAACAGATATTGCATGTGATTCGCACCCGCACTGCAGTGCCGATCACATGCGATGTTTGTGCAATGCAAGTTCAGCCATACAGTTTGTATGACTGAACTTGCATTGGATTTCCACAAAAAAGGTGCAGGGACTTTTTTCTTCCCGCACTGGAATCAGATCACATGTATGAATCCACAGTTTGCACTGCGATCTGTGAACTGATCTGGGGATGTTATTAACCTCCCTGGCGGTATGATTCTGTCTGGAATTACGTACCAAAAGCGGTACAATTATTTTGCATGGAAATTCTGCGTTTTATACTGTAGGCCTGCAATTTTTAGGAATAACTCACTTAAATTTGTCCAAACCAGAGTCTAGTAGACATCCCGGGTATGATAAAGTTTGAAACACAAAATCATAAAATTATAATATAATAAATAACTATAAATAATTATAACAAATAATAATGTAATTATAATAAAAAGTATTCACTAATGTAATCAAATCAAAATCACTGAAATTTGCTCAGTTGCAGAATTGTCGCTGGCATTACTTTTATTTTTTTATGACGAATTTCCCCACAAATCGCTATTGCTCAATTCTGCAAGTGATTATCATTTATTATCGCTGTTTTCTAGCTGCTCTAAAATCACTTTTGACATAAAGGGACACTTTTGGTTGCTATGGACAATCTACAGTTTGCAGGCACAAAAAAAATGTTTTTATTATGTAAAAGGACATGTAGGACACAGGGCAGACCACTAGGGACAGGGGGGTGTGTATTTTTTACATACAGTACTGTAATCTATAAGATTACAGTATTCTGTATGTAATGTGTTTGTTTACTTTTTTTAATTTGCCGCCGGTCTCCGCCCCCGTGCGCTGTTACGTCGCAGGGAACGGAGATCGGCGGCGCGCGGGCACTGTGTGAGTCGAATGGAGGACGCCACTCGCTCACACAGCGTGGATGCATCGCTGGATCCAGGGACAAGGTGAGTACAGTATACCCTGCCTGGATCAACAGGTAAGCCAGCGCGCTGCAGGCTCTGCATTCACCCCGAGCGCGACTCGGGGATATCGTTATTTACATAAAAAATCCAACCCGAGTCGCGCTCGGGTTTACCGGCAGGGGGGTTAACAATGTACTGACACCCGCAGCTGGTTCCCACATTGCTACAGCGTGAACCCAGGCTCAATGACCCACTAACTGGCACTCAAAGGACTATAGCGAACTAGAGTCTCTGTAAGGGTCCTTTCACTTGGACGATCCGCTCCATTTTTCCCCCGCTGAACAGGCAGATGACAGGTCAGCCTTTGCTCATTGTGCAGATACAGACCTGTCAGAGCCCCGCTCTCCTCTGTGGAGAGATCAGATAAAAATCCTAACTGCCTGTCCGTTTTAATCCGATCCGCCAGACAGATGGAAAATAGGGTCTACATCCGTCTGGATTTTGCGGGCGGGATCGGATCACATAGCAGCGGGTGTCAGCGGACATGTCACCGCTGACATCCACTGCCCCATAAGCGTAAATGGAATGTCCGCCCTTACATCAGGCATACCCAGCGGAGTCCCTCCTTACATCAAGCATACCCAGCAGAGTCCCTCCTAACATCACAAATTCTCAGCGGAGTCCCCCTTACATCAAGCATACCCAGCGGAGTCCCTCCTAACATCAAGCATCCCCAGCGGAGTCCTGCCTTACATCAGGCGTCCCTAGCGGAGTCCCTCCATACATCAGGCGTACCAAGCAGAGTCCCTCCATACATCAGGCGTACCAAGCAGAGTCCCTACATACATCAGGTGTACCCAGCGGAGTCCCTCCATACATCAGGCGTACCCAGCGGAGTTCCTTCATACATCAGGCATACCCAGTGGAGTCCCTCCTTACATCAGGTGTCCCTCCATTGAAGCCCCCCTTAACCAGATGTCCTTCCCATTGGAGCCCCCCTTAGATCAGGTGTCCCCCCATTGGAGCCCCCGTTAGATCAGGTGTCCCCCTATTGGAGCTGTCCTTGCATCGGTAGCGGTGGCTCCTGTCTCGGCCGCAATTACTGTTTCCCTTTCCCCGAGGGGGAAAAAATTAGAGGCAGAGCCGGCCGCGTGGCTGCACTAGAAATTAAGCTGCGCCACCACCCACCCCCACCCCTTTCCATAACAGAAGGACCTGCAGCAGCTTCATTTTCTATTGTACTAGCCATCCGTGATTTGGTCTTCTGAAAAATTTCTCCTCCGGCCGTGGACCCCCAGCGGGACATTTCCTGTGACAAAATAAATCCGGGAAAAGGGTGTAAATCCCGGGCAATCCGGGACATGCTGCTTTCGCCATCTCTTGGCATTGTTGTCCCCCTATATTAAGAAGCAGGACACATGCATGAGGCTTGCCAATTCTCCCGCAGAAGGACTATATTTGGGTAAGTTTTAGCCTTTAACATCACATTCTATGTATTTAATGTTTTCTAATGAATTGTAATAATTTCTTGATTCCATAATTCCTATTATTGTAATATGCTGTAAATGTCCTTTTTATCCTCATGCATGCTGTAAGCTTTTTCTGCTTTTTTGGCCTACGCGCATATTTTCCTTCACTTACTTACACAGCATGCTACCCTAGGCCCATACATACCTAGCCTAGTAACTTAACAACGTTTTTTTGTCAGCTACAATTTTCTGTTTACCCTAAACACCCCTAAAATGTGTCCAAATGTTATTGTTGTCCTCAAATTCATGCAGAGACCATTTTTTGGCACGCAAACTCATTTGGAACCTCCTCACCAAAATGCTAAGTCAACCGATACAACTACTCTATCTTCTGACTTTGCGAAACCCATACAGCATCGGCATCGTAGGATCCAGGGACAAGGTAAGTAACTTGTGCCTGTGGATGCTGCGAGGCGATCCCGAGTCAGGCTCGGGGTTACTGCTTTTGGTACAGAAATCTTACCCCGAGCCTGACTCGGGAATACCACCAAGAGGGTTAAAGTCTATTACATGCAAAATGCTGCAATTTGCAGGCAAAAAGTCCCCGACCCTTTCCAAAAACACAGAGGCGCAAAATGCATTGATGTAAATGTGTTCCATAGAAACCCATGTTAAAAAAATTCAGCAAAAAGCATCAAAAAACGCATTTGTGTGAAACGACCCTCACTGTCCAGTCAGAGGGTGGAAAGGTGATTTGTAAGTGCAAGTGAAACTGCAGCAGAGAAAGATCAGTTCTCCACCTCTGCTAGGCAGGACTGCTCAGTGTTGCAGAGCTGTGTAGATCTTGGTGGTAAACCTTTTGGGAATTAATGTAGTCATATTCAGTGAAGTTCCCCCTGTCCTTATATTGAGTTACTGTGCTAGAATCTTAATCCTACGAAAATGTAGCAGATAAGGAAGTAAATAATAATCGATCATTTGTGGATGTGTATGCGAATGTGGCCCACCCAATATTCAGACAGAAACTAATAGGAGAAACAACATTGGGGCAATTCTGCTGTAATTTTCAGCCACACAAGATGCACTGACCGATCGAATGTCCTGTTTGTAAATGTATTTACTGCTTTTGTGAAAAAAATATGTTATTCATTTAGCATATTTTATTTTCTTACCCTTGGACTCTTCAGGTGCTTGTGATGAAATTCATAATGGAACAGTGGCAAAAGCTCATTCGCGGCCATACATGGTGTTTATAAGAGATGGAATATCTTTCTGTGGAGGAATCCTGATAAAGCCTGACTGGGTACTAACTGCAGCACACTGTGAAATGTAAGTAAATCTGCTTCTCAACATGTGCAATCCATTCCTCGGCCTTTATTCCATATAGGGTGCATCCAGCTAATTTATTTTTTGGGTTTTATATAGAGCAAGGAAAGATTAGAAACACTGTTGGGTTTTTATTGCTATCCAGTGCTCCATCAGAGAGATATCCCGTCACTTACTGTCACTGTCACCATTTTATCAGAAAGGAAGTGGAGAAGAATTCTCAACAGCAACACAGACAGAAATAAAAAAATGCCTTTTTAGGGGGCGCATGCATGGGCTCCAGCAAGATGGCTGCTTCTGGGACTCATGACATGTCCCAGAAGATTGCACAGAGGAAGGGGTAGAAAAAACTTTACAGACAGATATTAAAGACACAAATAATGCAGCTCTCTGTTTATTAACACATCACTAAATGTACACTGCACAAAAAATTTTAATGAACACTTTGAAAACATATCAAATCTCAACAGGCAAAAATCTCATGCTGGATATCTATACTGATATAGACTGGGTAATGTGTTAGGAATGAAAGGATGGCACATCATTTGATAGAAATGAAAATGATCCACCTACAGAGGGCTGAATTCAAAGACACCCCGAAAATCGAAGTGAAAAAATTATGCAGCAAGCTAGTCCATTTTGCTGAAATTTCATTGCAACAACTCAAAATGGTCCTCAGTAGTTAGTATGGCCCCCAAGTGCTTGTATGCATGCCTGACAACATCAGGGCATGCTCCTAATGAGACAACGGATGGTGTCCTGGAGAATTTTCTCCCAGATCTGGACCAGAGCATCACTGAGATCCTGAACAGACTGAGGTGCAACCTGGCGGCACTGGATGGACAGAAACATGTCCCAGAGGTGTTCTTTTGGATTTAGGTCAGGGGGGCGTGGGGGCCATTCAATAGTATCAATTTCTTGATCCTCCAGGAACTGGCTGCATGCTCTGGCCACGTGAGGCTGGGCATTGTCATGCACCAGGAGGAACCCTGGACCCACTACACTATCGTAGGTTCTGACAATGGGTCCAAGGATTTCATCCCGATACCTAATGGCAGTCAGGGTGCCATTGTGTAACCTGTAGAGGTCTGAGTGTCCCTCCATGGATATGCCTCCCCAGACCATCACTGACCCACTACCAAACCAGTCATGCTGAACGATGTTACAGGCAGCATAAAGTTCTCCGCGGCTTCTCCAGACCCTTTCACGTCTGTCCCATATGCTCAGGATGAACCTGCTCTCATCTGTGAAAAGTATAGGGCACCAGTGACATTCACACCAGTGGCCTGCTGGAGGTCATTTTGTAGGGCTCTGGCAGTGCTCATCTTGTTCCTCCTTGCACAAAGGAGCACAAACCCGTCCTGCTGATGGGTTAAGGACCTTCTACGGCTCTGTCCAGCTCTCCTAGAGTAACTGCCTGTCTCCTGGAATCTCCTCCATGCTCTTGAGACTGTGCTGGGAGACACAGCATACCTTCTGACAATGACACGTATTGATGTGCCATCCTGGAGGAGTTGGACTGCCTGTGCAACCTCTATAGGGTCCAAGTATCACCTTGTGCTACCAGTAGTGACCCTGACCCTAGCCAAATGCAAAACTAGTGAAAAGCAGTCAGAGAAGATATGAAGGAAAAAAAATGTCAGTGGCTTCCACCTGAAAAAACATTCCTGTTTTGGAGCTCGTCTCATTGTTGCCCATCTAGTGCACCTGTTAATTTCAATCAACAGCAAAGCAGCTGAAACTGATTAACAACCCCCTCTGTATACACCCCTCCCCCTCTGCTACTTAAAGCGGTAGTAAACTCTGACAATGATATCCATTTAAGCAATATATCAATCAAGTTAATTATTTTGCATTACAATGCTACTAATGATATGCTCCAAAAGTGTTCTTACTTTTACAAATAAAGAGACTTGTGCATGCTCCTGCATGTTCCCAGCCACCGCCATCACAACTATGGTCATTCCGTGTTGGTGCAGTGCTTTATTTCTGCCCTCAGTAGGTTTAACAGGACATAATCCCGCGCATGTGCATTTACCGCAGAATCCACGCCTCGTTTTTGTGTCCGGTCACTATGGAAACCTTCTCCAGCGAATAGGAGACGGATCCTGTTGCTGCCTTACGTCAGAAGGGAAATGAGTCTCGCGGGATCATAGGGCCGATGCCAGCAGTAGGAAGTGACGTGCCCAGCATAGACGCAGCATTTTTCCGGCCGGGTCTCTTGCTTGCCGTAAAGATGGTTCTTACGGCGCTTGCGCAGACAACGTCATTTAAAACTAATGCAGCGATTATTCTGTAAGGAAGCAGGTAAGAAAAAAATGAAAAATGGCAAATTATACTATAGCCTGCTATTATTAATTTATTAAAAGTTATCAAAATGGGTATACAACCGCTTTAACTGACAAGATCAATATCCCAAGAGTGTTGATTCAAAAGTGTTCCTTTTTATTTTTTTCAGCAGTGAATTTTTAACTGCAATCATTTTTCATAGGAGAAGAGGACACATTGGCAGAGAGATGAACTCAGCACTGCTACTTATTTTTTCACTGTCAAGTCACTGACTGTTGATGGATCCAAGATCGGAAATTCCGATCGTGTGTGCGCAGCATTAGAATTTCTAGTGGCATAAAAAAGTACAGTGGAAAAAATTCTGGACCGATGTCACATACACACAATCGGAATTTGTCTTGCATACACACTGTCACACAAATGTTGCAAGAAAAATTAAGTTCAATGTTTCCAAACATGCGTATAATTGATTCCGAGCATACGTAGGATTTTTGTGCGCCGGAATTGGATACACACGATCAGAATTTCCCACAAGAACTTTTGTTGTGGGAAAAATTGCGAACCAACTCTCAAACATTTGTTGGAAGTTCCGACAGCAAATGTCCGATGGGGCCTACACACGGTTGGAATATCCGACCAAAAACTCACATAGAACATTTGTTGACAGAAATTCCGATCGTGTGTACGTGGCATTAAGGTGAGTATTAAAGCAAGAACTGTTTTTGTTACTTGATCATTTGATGGGCCATTTATTTTTATCTATATTTGCTTTTATCTTGAGTTCTGCTTTAAAGAATTTCAAACCTAAAATTTTTGTTACCCCAGAATTCCAAATTCCTGATATGTGCCTTCTGTTTCATGTACTTGTATGAAAAAGTATCCCATTCTCTTTGTATTCTTCCTTTGTGTGAAATCCCTGGTGTTACAGCCAGTTGCTCTGCTTTCCTATAAAAAAAACTGACCACGCTAAGCAGGAGTGTTCATCGTGGTCCATTCCCTAGGTATGCTGGGAACTTAGCCTTCTCTCCTTCAATGATCAGAGTTATCCTGACACCCCCTGCACATCCTTTTACTGGGTAGAGCAGTGTTCTGCTGCTTCTTCTCCTCCAGCTCTTAGCTCTTATGCAGCTGAGAATAGAGGGAATGTGATCATAACTTTAAAAAAAGGTGAAAAAGAGGTATTTTTTTTTTAATTCAACCCAACTAAATGGGTTGTTTTACAACGTGATTATTTACAATCACTTTAATAAAAAATAAAGTAAAATTGCACTAACACCATGACAGTTTTCTTTTACCGGTTTGAGTTTACCTTACCAGCCTGCGTGAAAGCAGAAAGGTATTGATGGACTTAAAGGGGTGTTCCAACCAAATTTAGTGTTAATTAAAAGTCAGCAGCTACAAAAAGTGTAGCTGCTGGCTTTTAATAAACACACACTCACCTGCTCCACGATCCGGCGTCTTCATCCTAAGTGTGGGCACTCGACCGTGACAGCCTTCGGCTTCACGGCCGGGCACCCACTGCACATGCGCGAGCGACGCTGCGCTCTCCTATTAGACAGGCGATCGCATGGGACCTGCCATGTGTTTAATACGATCGCCTACAGGGAGGGGCTGCTGTAGGCGATTAAGCTTAATCGCCTAACCAGCCCCTCGGCGGAAGGATGAAGTGGGACAGGAAGTCCCACTCCTCCTGAAGCCCCCACTCCCCCCCCCAAAAAAATTACATGCCAAATGTGGCGTGTAAGGGGGTGAGGAGTGGGATTAGCGGAAGTTCCAATTTTGCGTGGAACTCTGCTTTAACAAACACAGTGTCATATATACCTTGTAGTAAATATGTATTCTTAAAACAAAAGCTGTTTTAAACAAATAATTGGCAAATACCTAAATCACTAGATTAGACAAAAGAAAACGACTAATATTATTTTCTTTCACTAATTTGCTCAGCATGTATGTTACTGGTGATTTTTATCCTGCTTCTGCTCTTAAAGTATACATTTACCTTATTAAGAATCAACTCATCATAGGCGTTATTAGATCCTCTACCACTTCCATATTTTTCCGTACTGCAAAGGGACTTCATGGGTTATTAAACGTTAACAAAACACAGAATACTGGCATAAGTGAGAGGAACAAGTGGGAGGAATTTCTTTACTAAATTTTCTTCCTTGTATCCAAAGTCTTTTTTATGTTAAAAAAATGCAAATTTTATGTACAAGATACCTTAATGCCTTTGCCACCATCAGAAAACTGTACATCATCCACTTAACCTATTTCCTTAGGTATAACAGTACTTTTTTATATAAAAAAAAAAAATCATTTTAATTTTCATAAAATATTAGATGTCCTAAAAAGAATCCAGTAATTTTGACCAGGCAGTCTGGGGTGAACTTGCCCGCTTCCTCTGTACATATCAAATTCATCTCTTTACCCACCACTATAATCTTTTGGGTCATTAGATACTCTGTCTTATGTCTTTTTTTTACAGTATGATTCTACCTTTGGGTATGCATTGAGGAAGAAATGCAGTGCAACCATAATGCTAGATTCAGCAAATTAAATTCAATTAAATCCTTAAAGAGGAGTTACAGTCCCCTCCCCCCAAAAAATTAGATTAGCAGCTACAAATACTGTAGCTGCTGACTTTTAATATAGTACACTCACCTGTCCAGGGATCCAGCACCGTCCTCACCTGAGCCGATTCTTCAATTCCTTTTCGGTTCCAGTCACCGGCATCTTAACTAAGAAGAACCGGCTGTGAAGCTTTGCGGCAATCCAAGCGGAAGTGGGAGCGGGTAAATACCAAAACCAGGTACCCACCCCCCCATCAAAAAAATGCCAAATGTTAAAGATTGAGGGGTGGAGGGGCTGGTCTTAGGAGGCAAACAAGCGGAACTTTCCCTTTTGGGTAAAGTTCCTGTCATGGTTATACAGTAATGTCATCTTACCTCCTCCATGTGTCCTGCTTTAGAGGCCAGCCACTCTCACCTGGCTGCTTAAGTAATCTCTCCTCTATGCATGACAAATGCACATAATGCATTCGTTAGATATGTGCGTTCCCGTTCGTAACGAATGTATTTTCGTACGAATTTGTTCATTTTTGTATAATGTGTACATACGAAAAAATGAAAGCACCAAAATACGAAAACGACAGGATTACGAATGAGCCGCAAACGAACAAGCGCAAATGCGAACGAACGATACGTTAATCTTACGAAAATACGCCAAAACGGAAACGGAAAAAGAACGAAAATGACATCTATAAGGAATGATTTGCATTCTGTATTTTAAATCCTTTTTCTGTTCGTATTTTCAGTCGTATGTTCATATTTTCATTTGTGTGTTTTATAAATCCGTTTTTTTGGTCTGTTTGTAAATTTGTGTACTTGATTCGTTTTTTTGAATGGGCAGTGAGTGAGTGTAGTTAGTGAATCAGCTTCTCTTTTGTGCCAACTGCTGAGTACAGTAAAGCCAAAAAAAAATTTCCATGGATTTTCGTCTGAAGGGAGATCAGTTGGCCAGACTTTTGAACCCAAAAATGGTTTTCTGATGGAGCTTACAAACGAACATATTTTTTGAAAACAAACGGAAAACGTTCGTTTTTATGTTTGTTGGCAAAAAAGTCTGACCAAGTGTACGGAGCTTAACAATAGTTAATATGGATGAGCCGCGTGTTGAAAGTGTCGCGAATCCCGCGATATATTTACGAAAGTACAAAATGACGAAAATTCACAAAAATGATTGTCTAACAAGAAACGACAATAAATTAAACAGAATAACGAATCATCCCGCATGTACGAAAATAAAACGGTAACCAAAATACGAAACGATCGGAATATGGAAAAATCGCGTCGTACGAAATACGAACGGGAACGAACAGAAAAACCGGTGTCTTACGAAATTACTTTTTTTTTTTCTTAAAGTGTATTTTGTGCGTGAACTCGAGAGAGAGGAGCCGGACTGCAGGAGTCGGGAGTAGGCAGACCCTCCCCCCGGAGGCGATCGCCATCCTTCTCCATGCCCCTGGTGGCAATGGCGGGTGTGAAGGGGGGCCTCCCACTCACCCCGCCCTACCTGCTCCTCTTGGGAGCCCAACTGGGGCCCAACGGGACCCCAAAGGGGCAGAGGGACTCCTCCTATGAGGGAGTGAGGGGGCCTAGCCCACCCAGCCAGCCCCATAGGTCCTTCGCCTCTCTTTATTTTATGAGACCGCATGGCCAAAGTGCATGTGTTTTTTAAACCAATTTTTGTGTGCGTGCAAGTGTGGTGGTTTTTGTGGGGGGGGGGGTGGGCGTACTAAGCACAGGCGTACCTTGCATAGCACACCCACCGGGAGCCGGGCTGAGACCACCAAACTCAATTCACATGTAGCCGAGACCGGAATCCGAACCCTTGGCTGCAGAGGTGAATGGCTTGTCAGCGCAGTGCCAATCACGTTGAGCCACCACAGCTCCCTCTTACGAAATTACTAATCGGTAAGAAACTACAGAACGATACGAAACGGAACAAAATAATACGTCATTTTTTGCTGTGCACATGTCTAGCATTTGTCATATATCTGGAAAATATAGCACCCATTGTTGATATTCCATTTTGCAGAGTTTGAATGAACTGTACATGCTTTCTGCCATGATTTGTAAAGTGTGTGACCAAAACATCTCTTCTACATCTTTTGTCCCTGTGTTATTGTACAATGTGTTCTGGTCACTGGATATACATACATACAGTGTACTGCACCAACACCCAAAGACCAATTTTTCTGCAACCGTTTGGCCCGGGGCATCATTATTATTAAAGCCCGAGGGCTTTCACACTGGAGCGGTGCACTGGCAGGACGCTAAAGCAGCATCTTTGAGGCGCTGTAGGAGCAGTGTATACACCACTCCTAAAGTGCCCCTGCCCATTGAAATCTATGGGCAGCCCTGCCAAAGCGCTTTTAACCCTTTTTCGGCCGCTAGCGGGGGTTATAAGTGCCCCACTAGTGTCCGAAAAGCACTGCTAAAATGATGGTAAAGGGACGCTAAAAATAGCAGCGCTTTACCGCCGATGCCCCCAACTCCCCAGTGTGAAAGTCTGCAAAAAAGACAAAAGACTTTATCTGAAAAAAAATTATTGTTAATCTGGGCCTGAGTGTAATTTGGCTTCTTTATATAAATCTTGCTCACTGTGGTGCAAAACTTTATTTTCTCGCACACTTGCTCCCCAAGCCGTTGTTTACAAAATAAAGAAAACTTGTATGGAAAATCTATTTAAATTAAAATTGTCATATATATATATATATATATATATATATATATATATATATATATATATATATGCCAGTTTTGCTGCAGCAGGTTCTATAGGCGGTACCCGGGCCCCCACACCCTTTTTATGGCCAATAATTTGCATATAAGCCTTTGATTTTTAGAGTTCGGGTCCCCCCAACATCACTGGGGCTTGGGATTCAAGTCCAAACATTTCCCCTGTTTGAGCGTTCTGGTGGTGGCCTAAACACAGGGATGTTCGGCCCATCACTACTTGGGTAATACATTTGTATTTCCCAGTGTATAGTATCTCCTTAGTATTACAGTGTAGTTTTTGAAATACTGGCTGTGATTATATTTTATAATATTGGGTCGCTACCTAAGTTTGTTGGCCTACTATAACCCCTGTGTTTTCTACTCTTTGCATTATTCATGCATTATATATTATTGGCCTGTATATTATACGGCTTCATTAGCACTTTTTTAAACACTTTTCTCCTACTAAATGCATTTAGACCAATCAATGGTTTGGGTGTTAATTTAATTTATTGTCAGGAATTTTTATTTATTTTGGCTATTGAGATAAAAAACTTTCATTCGCTACATGCACCTATCACTTAGGCAAAAATGCCAAAACGCTGCTCTCTTGAATGGGAAAGTGATATAGGCCACAAAGAGGGGGGGTTAAGAGGCAGAAAAATAAAATGTTCAAAAACCTGTAAAGTAAACACTTTTGAGCTCAAGTGTCCTTGAGACCTCAAAGGAATGACTTGTAAAGCCCTGTACACACGAGCAGATATCTGATGTAATCTAATCCGATGGATTTTTTTCGTCGGATATCCGATAAAGCTGACTTTCATCAGTCTTGCCTACACACCATCAGTTGAAAATCCAACCGTGCCAAAAAGCGGTGATGTACAACACTACGACGAGCCGAAAAAAATTAAGTTCAATGCTTCCGAGCATGCGTCGACTTGATTCTGAGCATGCGTCCACACAGATGATCAGATTTTTCGTTTTTTTATCCATAGGAAAAATGTAACCCAGCAAATGACTGCTCAGCGTCACTGCCCGCCCTCTGTACACAGCATGTGTTGTGAGGCAAAAACTGTGAGGAACAGAACTGTGAGAATTGTTCTGCGCGCCGTTAGAAGCCAGCACTAGAGGCCAAAACCCCACTCAAAATGTCCGGCAGATGGCTCAGATATGACAGGGCGCGGCCACAATAAAAAGGGTGACCGCAATAACAAGCTGCGCCATAGCGCGACCACAACATATTGGCCGCCAATGAGAAATTCCAATGTAAATGGCAGACTGCATCGCCGACCTTCTCTCTCCGCTGGACACAGCCCAGCGGAATGACGCGGTCGGAGCTTTGACATTTCTTATATGGGGGGCAAGGCCACCCATCACATCACCCTGTCCCCCTCTGACGCACACTCTGCTATGTCACTGGGAAAGCCCAGACATCCTGCGGCCGGCCAGGTTAACATGCTCGGATAAGGGTCTGGTGTGGATTTTTGGGGGAACTCCACACCATTTTTTTTTATTTGGGGTGGAGTTCCCCTTAAAATCCACACCAGACCTGAAGGGTCTGGAATGGATATTTGGGGGGAACCCCCACGTCATTTATTTTTAAATTGACGGCGGGGTTCCCCTTAATATCCATACCAGACCTGAAAGGCCTTGTAATTGAATTTGGGGGGACCCCCACACTTTTTTTTTTTTATGAATGAATCCTCTCTGAATTGCCAAAGCCAACAATTCATTATAGCCGCAAAGCCGGTTTTAAATTACTTTTTTTCCTTTCAGAAATGACACTTTGTGCAGGGACAGTACTAAGTTTATTATTATGTATTTTATGTTATTTTAAGTTATTTCCCTATCCACGTTTAATCCAAGTCCAGGTCCCCATTGACTTCAATGGGGTTCGGGTTCAGTGTCAAGTTCCGAACCCGCCGAACCCGAACATCCAGGTGTCCACTCAACTCTACTCACCATATAACCTATAACCTATACCACTCCGTGCCAAAACGCGGTGATGTACAACACTACGACGAGCCGAAAAAAATGAAGTTCAATGCTTCCGAGCATGCGTCTACTTGATTCTGAGCATGCGTCCACACAGACGATCAGATTTTTCGTTTTTTTATCCATAGGAAAAATTTAAAACATGTTCTATTTTTTAACACCGATGGAAAAAAGACAGATGGGGCCCACACACGATCGGGTTGTCCGATAAAAACAGTCCATTGGTCTGTTGTCATCGGACAAACTGATCGTGTGTACACAGCTTAACTGTTTGTTCTTTATATAAAAAGAAAATTAAGTACTGTCCTTGATACTTTTTTTATTTGCACTAACATATAATTTTTCATGGACGAGCTTTCGGGGTGTGTCCCCTTCTTTAAGGTCCAAGCAGTACTGATTAACCTGCTTGGACTTTGAAGAAGGGGACACACCAAAAGCTCATCCATGAAAAATGATATGTTAGTGCAAATAAAAAAAAAAGTATCACAGATAGTACTCAATCACCTCAGTTCTTTATATAAAAAAATAGCATAAAAATGATCTGGTTTAAAAAAAAATCTAGGATGGTCAGCTGTGAGTTCTCCTATGAGCAAAGCTTCTGCTTTGGAGGCTCTTTTAACTTTTCCTATGTAATCACTAATTCGATTTTATTGTACTGCTCTTACTAATGCCGTTTTCATTATGTTTTTTTCAGCAATTCAACAGCACGTGTTGTTTTAGGAGCTCATGTGCCATATAATAATAAGGAAAATGGAAGACATTGGCGCAAAATCAATAGGACCATCCCACATGAGCGTTTTAGGACAAAAACATATGACTATGATGTTGCGCTTTTAAAGGTAATTAAGCTGAAAAACAGTTCTAGCGTTTAGTTAATTTGCATAACACACAAAAGGTTACCAGTACCTAATTAGGATAATTTTTTATAATTTAATTCAACTCCATCCCTCCTTAAAATGGTTGTAAAGCCAGAATTTTTATTTTTATAGTAATGCATTCTAATGCATGATGCAGTTCACATGCATAATGTGTACTGAATTCTGGAGGGACATGGGCGGGATCATGGGTTAAAGGGGTAACGAACTCTGTTAAAATAAAGCTTACCTGAAGGCACAAGGAATATCTCCTAAACATGCACTATTTAGGAGATATTCGCTACCAGTGGTGGCTGGTGTTTTTTTTTTTGGGGTAGGGAGCAGCAAACAAACACCCCCAGGTTGGTCGGTCGGCGGCACCCCCCTGGCACTTATCCCATCTTGTGGGCTCCTATGGGTAGGATGCAGGCTCCTACGGGTGGCAGACAGCAGGCAGGTTGTGGGCAGCAGCTCCTGTGTCCTCTCCTCGGCGACAGGCAGCGGGCAGGTTGTGGGCATTGGCTCCTGTGTCCTCTCCTCCATGGCTTTGGGTGGTGGCTCCTGTGTCCTCTCCTCCATGGCTTTGGGCGGTGGCTCCTGTGTCCTCTCCTCCTTGGCTTTGACCGTGCAGCTCCTCCTTCCTCCTCCTAGGCATTCAAAAGGATCGCCTGTCCTTGAAGCCAATAGAGTTTCGAGATCCGCTTCCTGATTGGCTGGGAGGAGGATCAGTGGGGCGATAGGGAATATTAATTTGGTATTATCACACAACCAGCTGAGCCAATGGGCTCAATTCTCCTTTTGGCCAATCGGGAAACGGGTCTCAGGACTCGCTTTCTGATTGGCTGGGAGGAGAATCAGTGTGACAATAGCAGATATTAATTCGCTATTGTCATACAACTGGGTGGGATCAGAGCACAGTACTCTGCACCCCGAGCCCACCCTTTTTTGAAGCCTATTAAAGCCTGATGATTCTGCACTCTGTATATACAGTGCCCTGACGTTCCCTGCACTGTGTATATTCAGTGCCCTGATGATCCCTGTGCTCTATGTTTATACTGTACCTTGATGATCCCTGCACTCTGTATATACAGTGCCCTGATGATCCCTGCACTCTGTATATACAGTGCCCTGTTGATCCCTGCACTCTGTATATACAGCGCCCTGATGATCCCTGCACTCTGTATATACAGTGCCCTGTTGATCCCTGCACTCTGTATATACAGCGCCCTGATGATCCCTGCACTCTGTTTATACTGTGCCCTGATGATCACTGCACTCTGTATATACAGTGCCCTGTTGATCCCTGCACTCTGTATATACAGCGCCCTGATGATCCCTGCACTCTGTTTATACTGTACCTTGATGATCCCTGCACTCTTTATATACAGTGCCCTGATGATCTCTGCACTCTGTATATACAGTGCCCTGATGATCCCTGCACTCTGTATATACAGTGTCCTGATAATCCCTGCACTCTGTATATACAGTGCCCTGATGATCCCTACACTCTGTATATACAGTGCCCTGATGACCCCTGCACTCTGTTTACACTGAACCTTGATGATCTCTGCACTCTGTATATACAGTGCCCTGATGATCTCTGCACTCTGTATATACAGTGCCCTGATGATCCCTGCACTCTGTATATACAGTGCCCTGATGATCCCTGCACTCTGTATATACAGTGCCCTGATGATCCCTGCACTCTGTATATACAGTGCCCTGATGATCCCTGCACTCTGTATATACAGTGCCCTGATGACCCCTGCACTCTGTATATACATGTCCTGATGATCCCTGCACTCTGTATATACAATGCCCTGATGATCCCTGCACTCTGTTTACACTGAACCTTGATGATCCCTGCACTCTATATATACAGTGCCCTGACCACCTCGCAGACCCACTGGTCGGAGAGCAGGGAGGTCCACCGAGCTGTGAACTTGCAAAGCCATCCCCCCATGCATGAGTCGGGCAGTGGCAAAACTTCATGCCGTGGTGGGTTTGGATGCCGGCTTGTTCAGCTTATGCACCCAGGGACGCTTCTGTCCCCCATGTGAGCCTTTGTCGGCCTGGGAGGGTCTACCCACGGGCCCTGACTGATGAAAATCCGGCTTAAGGCGCGGCTCCTTTTGCTTGGTGGACTGAAGGAGGAGAGTGCTCTTACCTCCAGTGACATCTTTAATAATGTTGTCCAGTGAGGTACCAAAAAGTCTCCCACCTTTGAGGGGTAAATCTGCCAGGGCTTTTTTGGATGCTTGGTCAGCAGAACAGCAGTTTCCCAACCGCCGAAACAGAAGCTCTGGATATCAGGGGGGTTGCATCCAGGGTAGCATCACAGGCATATACAAGGCCCTGGACCAACTGGTGGGCCAGTCCAATAAATTTGGGAGGGAGCTGGTGCTCCTCCACAGTCTGGTGCAAAACCTTTGCCCATTCAGTGAGTGTATGAGACACCAAGGCTGCAGCCAAAATAGGCCAAAATGCAGACCCCAGCATGGTAAACATGGAGCGGGTCAGCGCTTCGGACCTCCTATTAGTATGGTCCTTGAAAGCAGGGGTCCCTTCTATAGGGAGAGTGGTTAACTTATTTAACCGGGCAACCGGGGGGTCAACTACCAGAAGAAAGACCATTTTTTTAGAAGGCTGTCCTCAAAAGGGTAACGGACCGCTAGGTGATGAGGAACCACAAAGGACTTCTGCGGCTTTTCCCATTCCTTATCAATGAACTTGTCAAAAAAAGGACACATAAGGAAAAACCTTTACAGAGCGGTCCAACTTGTAGGACCTAGGAGATGGCGGGGGAGGGAGGGGGGGGTTACCCAGGAGACTCACCAACCCAGCAAATGACTGCTCAGCGTCACTGCCCGCCCTCCGTACACAGCATGTGTTGTGAGGCAAAAACTGTGAGGAACAGAACTGTGAGAATTGTTCTGCGCGCCGTTAGAAGCCAGCACTAGAGGCCAAAACCCCACTCAAAATGTCCGGCAGATAGCTCAGATATAACAGGGCGCGGCCACAATAAAAAGGGTGACCGCAATAACAAGCTGCGCCATAGCGCGACCACAACATATTGGCCGCCAATGAGAAATTCCAATGTAAATGGCAGACTGCATCGCCGACCTTCTCTCTCCGCTGGACACAGCCCAGCGGAATGACGCGGCCGGAACTTTGACATTTCTTATATGGGGGGGCGGGGCCACCCATCACATGACCCCGTCCCCCTCTGACGCACACTCTGCTACGTCACTGGGAAAGCCCAGACATCCTGCGGCCGGCCAGGTTAACATGCTCGGATAAGGGTCTGGTGTGGATTTTTGGGGGAACTCCACAACATTTTTTTTTATTTGGGGTGGAGTTCCCCTTAAAATCCACACCAGACCTGAATGGTCTGGAATGGATATTTGGGGGGAACCCCCACGTCATTTATTTTTAAATTGACGGCGGGGTTCCCCTTAATATCCATACCAGACCTGAAGGGCCTAGTAATTGAATTTGGGGGGACCCCCACACTTTTTTTTTTTATGAATGAATCCTCTCTGAATTGCCAAAGCCAACAATTCATTATAGCCGCAAAGCCGGTTTTAAATTACTTTTTTTCCTTTCAGAAATGACACTTGCAGGGACAGTTCTAAGTTTATTTTTATGTATTTTATGTTATTTTAAGTTATTTCCCTATCCACGTTTGATCCAAGTCCAGGTCCCCATTGACTTCAATGGGGTTCGGGTTCGGGGTCAAGTTCCGAACCCGCCGAACCCGAACATCCAGGTGTCCACTCAACTCTACTCACCATATAACCTATATCACTCCGCTGGTTTTCCTTAAGTCCCCCTCCCCCTACAGTTAGAACATACTTTAGGAAACATTTTAACCCCTTCAGCGCCCCCTAGTGTTAACCCCTTCCCTGCCAGTCACATTTACACAGTAATCAGTGCAGTTTTATAGCACTAATCGCTGTGTAAATGTGAATGGTCCCAAAAACGTGTCAAAAGTGTCCGATATGTCCGCCGCAATGTCACGTTCACAAAAAAAAACGCAGATCGCCACCATTACTAGTAAAAAAAAAAACATAAATCTATCACCTATTTTGTAGACGCTATACCTTTTGCACAAACCAATCAATATACAATTATTGCGTTTTTTTTAACCAAAAATACGTACAAGAATACGTATCGGTCAAAACTGAGGAAAAAAAAAGTAAAAAAAAAAAAAAATTGTGATATGTATTAAATAAAAAAGTAAAAAATATTGTGTTTCTTTTAAATTGTCGCTCTACTTTTGTTTATAGCGCAAAAAATAAAAACCGCAGATATGATCAAATACCACTAAAAGAAAGCTCTATTTGTGTGGGGAAAAAAACATAACGATTTAATTTGGGTACAGTGTTGCATGACTGCGCAATTGTCATTCAAAGTGCAACAGCGCTGAAAACTAAAAATTGGTCTGGGCAGGAAGGGGGTGAAAATGCCCAGTATGGAAGGGGTTAATAAAATGTTATGGGAAAAAAAAATATGAATAAAGCATATCCCTCTATAGTGTAGACTTGTCTCTATCCAGAGCACTGTGTCATTTCTGTCTGCTGCTTCATTCCTCTGCTATAAGAATGAGACACTTCTGATGACATTTCCTGACACCAAAAGAAAAATGGTGACAGGGGAGGGATCTCCAGCAGATTGAAAGCCTCAACTCTGTTCCTGTGTGCAGGGGGTGTGTTTCTTTCATCCAATCAGCTCTCAGAGCTCTCCTCTCCTCACTGAGTGTAACTGCAGCTCTCCGCCCCCTGTTTTTCAGAGCTAAGAGACCCTATCTAAATTCTGCACTTTGAATGGATGTAGGGGAAAGAGAGGTGTAAATAAATCTTGTAGGAGGATTTGTTTAATCTCTATGTATCACCTGAGACCTGAGTCACGTCACTGGTAATATGTAAAGGTTTACAGCCACTTTGAAAAAGCAAATTTGAAATAATAAAACATTCAGACAACTATGGATGGGCATGATGAGACAATTAAAACTCTGTATTTGAACTAGGACTGTGAGTACAGTTCCATATAAATTTTACCTTGGTGGTCCAAGGGAGCACTTACACTTAGGCCCCATACACACGAGCGGACAGATTTGTTCAAATCTGTCCGTCCGACAGATTTGAACAAATCTGTCTGCTGGGATTTTGGTTTGCTCGCGTGTACACACGAGCAAACCAAAATCCCCGCCAGCAGACGGCGCGCTGACGTGTCGGTGACGTAGCGGTGACGTTGACGCCGCCACGTCACCGCACCAGGAAGTAAAACACTTCCGCGCATGCGCCGAATCCATTTGGCGGCGGCGCGGCGGCGGTGCGGGACGACATGTCTGCTGGTAAGTGTACTAACCAGCAGACATGTCGGGCGGACAGATTCCCACCCGATAGATTTCAAAGCATGCTTTGAAATCTGTCGGGTGGACAAATCTGTCAGCTAGCCCATACACACGATTGGAGATGTCTGCTGAAACGGTCCATCGGACCGTTTTCAGCGGACATATCCGCTCGTGTGTACGAGGCCTAAGAATTCACATGGGGCAGTATTGATGTTAAATATATGTTTTCTTATTCTATAGGTGACTTCCTTCTCTTTTTTTCCAGCTAAATACAAGGGCAAACCTTTCAGACACTGTGAAAATTCTTGCACTGCCTGAAAAATGTGATGAGCCTGTTGGAGGAACAGTTTGTGAAATTGCTGGATGGGGTTCTACAACAAACTACATTGATAAACAATCAGACAAACTCATGGAGGCAAATGTAACCATACTTGACAGAAAATTCTGTTCCAAAAAATGGGAAGGAGTGCACAATATAACTCAAAATATGATCTGCACAAGTGTAAATGCAGAAAAAACAGATACTTGCCAGGTATGTTGAAGAGCTGCTCCGTGGAACAGTAGAAATCAGTCAATGAACTCCTAATGTAGCATATATTGCAATGGTGCAGACACTATATAAGCCCCTTTATGTAATTTTATTTTGAGATTTATAGGCTTCTTAAAGAGCAGCCTTTAGTGGAAACACAATCAATAAACAAAGTTGTATGCAGGGCCAATCCGCCCTATAGGCTTACTATGCAAGCCGTTTAGGGCACCACAAAGCTACGGAGGGCCACCAAATTACTAGAGGCCCCGCCTGGTGAGAAGTAATTTTCGGCCCCTCACCCTGCTTCTCAACTCGCTGGCTGCATGGGAGAAGAGGCAAGACGTCATCACCCCCTGCTTCTCACTGTAATGTAAGATGTAATTTCCGACAGCAGAACACCCCCTCCCCCCACTTCTCAACTTTAATGTGACATGTCACTGTCGGCAGACCTCCCCCTTCTCAACTTTAATGTGACATGTCATTTTGCTTAGGGCCCCAGGGAGGTTATATGGAAGTTGTAACAACGGTATTAACAAAGGTCATGCATATTAAATGATTAATGCACATGTGACATAACAAGAAGTATGAACAGCCGCTTACCCCATGTAGTGGACCCTCATCACAAAGGTCACATCAGCTTATATAAAATAAACTCAGGTAAGAAGGAAGCCCATCAATCTTCATACACTTAGTGGCAGCAGACCAGGTAGTGGATGCAGCAAACCTGGATGTGACTCCACTTGTTCAAAAATTACCCTCCAGCGGTAATCAAATATATGTAATCCAATGCAGACAAAAGGATATAAACCTCATTGCACAGTACATCAAAACAGTATTTATTCAGATAAAAACAATTAAAACTGCACTCACATTGCTGACTAACAAAAGCAAGCTCTGTATGTATCTATACAGCCTCTCCAAACCAGAAAGATGGCCACCGTGTCCCAGCATGCAGTAGCGTCAAGATGCCAACTCCTTCCTACATCGTTTCGTGAGAGAATCACTTTGTCAGGGGTATGGCTGAACGGACACTCGAGCAGTTTATATATGCTGGACAAAGTGATTGATATGCAGGAAATGGGATGTGCTCCAAATACAGGATGTGACAACACTGCTCACAGATATATGAGAAACCAAGTCTGCATCCTCTATTAACAATAAAACATCTCTTTTAATCAAAAAGGAATGTTCCAAAAGTATTATAAACACACTGGCATATTACACTGGCACACACACTGGCATAATACAATTCTAGGATCTTTAAAAAAAAACTAATATTATACTTGGACACAGCGCCATTTTGTGGATTGAGGGAAAATTACATTCAAACATATGAACATACAAACACATGAATACAATGTATAAAATTGTATTTTCAAGTACAATATTTTTATTATACTTAAAAATATATAGGAATGGGAAAAATAAAATAAATTATTTAACAGCAAACTACCTAAAAGAAATGGGATGTTTCAGCATCTCTTTATGGCTAAGGAGGAGGATGTCGTCTAGACCAGACATAGACCAGAGTTGATTCTCTGGAAAAGGTACATCGACGACATCCTCCTCATATGGGATGGTGAACAAGTTGGTCTCAATGATTTTGTGTCCTCTTTGAACTCGAATGATAGGGGCATTTGTCTCCAACACGAGTCAAGTAAATCTGAGGTCCATTTTTCAGATTAAAAAATCACAGGGTGCAGGGTGGAAAAAATTTCACGTCAACCTTTTTAAGGAGATGGGTTTCATTTGCACCAAGAGTTGTCATCATCCTGCCTGGCTAAGATCGGTTCCGGTCACCCAATTTCTACGTCTAAGGAGGAATTGCACAAGGTCTGAAGACTTTGTGCGAAAGGCCTCTGCTCTTAAGTTAAAATTCCTTGAGAAGGGATATAGTGAGTTGGAACTCGAACAAGCTTTAGATCGTGTAACTAAGAAGAATATAGAGAAACTGTAATGCCGCATACACACGATCATTTTTCAACATGAAAAAAAACACATGGGGCCAGATTCAGATAGATGGGAGCATCTTTGCTCTGGAGTAACGTTTCTCATTTACGTTACTCCGCCGACACTTTCGGCGCAAGTACTGTTATTCACATGGGGCCAGATTCAGGTAGATGGGAGCATCTTTGCTCTGGAGTAACGTTTCTCATTTACGTTACTCCGCCGACACTTTCGGCGCAAGTACTGTTATTCACATAGCAGTTGCGCGTAAACTTGCGCCAGAGTAACGATAATGCGCTGGCGTAACCCGACGCAAGTGGAAGTGGGTGTGATCATATGTAAATGATGGGCGGAGCCCAGCGCAGAGGCTTACGTTCAGCGCATCATCCACGGAGCATGCGCAGTAAGTGAGGCTTCACTCGGCCCCCTGTGCGCATGCTCACAACTTCCGTCGGCACCACTTCACGGGAAACGCCAGCGCAATGTGTTCCGTTGCGCGTATAAAAGCGCCAGCGGAAGCGCCATTCCGGTGCAAAAGTATTTCCGTTTCCCCCCACACCAGGGAATTTACTTTTGCTCTGTTATGGCTGCTCCCGCTACCCCCAAAGAGAGGAGGAACCTCAACTTTAATGCCCAGGAGGTCTCTGTGGTCATCTCTGCTATGGAGGCTTACAATGATTTCCTGCATGGGAAGAAAAGTAGGAAGACCACCCGGGAGAGGAAGCAGGCCATCCTGGACAGCATTGCTGGCAGGGTGAATGTCTTGGGGTACTCCACCCAGACTGCTGGGGATATACAAAAAAAATCAATGACCAGTGGCGCAAGGTCCGTGGCAAGGTGGCCACCATTCGGAGCCATGAGCGGGGCACAGGTGGTGGACCCCCATGTCCGGTCAGCCTGACCACAGAGGAGGAGGTGGTCGCCCGCTGCCTGGAGAGGGAGCAATTGGCCAGGCTACGATTCTGTGGAGGAAGTCTCCAGGACAGGTAAGTGTTTTTTATCCCCTATGTGTTGCATGTGGGGGGGGGGAGGGTACATGTGCCAAGTGTGTGGGACCACCAACATGTGTCTGCTTTGTCTCATCCACAGATGACGGAGCTGGGCCATCATCTGTCGGCGGCCAGTCCACCCCATCCCCCCAACGGCACCCAGTGCCTGTGCCCCTGGGTGGTGAAGACACTAAGGTGGAGGAGGAGAGTGCCCACACCACACCTGCAGAGGTTGTTGAGGAGGAGCCTGTTGGGGCAGAGCAGGACTTTATTTTATTGTTGGAGGAGTCCTCCTCTTCTGCAGGACCCACTCAGATCCCCTCCCCCATCATAGGAAGCCCCTCAAGGGCGACTCCATCCCCCCGGGGACAAACATCTACTGGCCCCAGGAAGGCCACCCATAAGACCAGGGGGGTGTCTGATCTGGTCCAGGACCAGGTGGCGAGGGATCACGCCAGGCAGACCCAGCAAATGGGGGGACATAGTTGGGCACCTGGACAGAGTGGCTGACAGCCTGTGCTCCGTGGCCCAGATTTCTTCAGCAGTGCAGGATGCAGGCCCAGACCAACTCTTACCTCGGCCGGATAGCCATGGCCTTGGAGGGCAGGCAGGCCACACCTGCCAGGAGTGGCCCACCCGGGGATCAGCCACCTCCAGATGCCCCCCCACCCCCACCCACTCCATCCAGGCAGCTGAGGAGCCAGAGAGGAGCCGCCAGAAGAAGCCCCCGGCATCCCAGATAATTTATTTTTTGTTTTTTTGATTGATGCTCAGGACATGAGTTTAGTATTTTTTTGGGGGGGAATGCTCAGGTTATGAGATTTTTATTTTATTATTAATGCTCAGGTTATGAGTTATTTTATTTGTGATTATGCTCTGGATATGAGATTATTTTTTTTGATACTGCACACGTTGCAGTGTGAATGGTGTGTGAATGTGAGGGGGTGGCACTCCTGCTAGTAAGGGGTGTCACCCTCGGCCGTGGTGGTGAAGTTAACCCCACGGCTGTATGAATGTCGTGTGAAAGGTGTATGAATGGACAGCGACATCATTGGGGCCTTGACGTTGGCGTTGCTGCTCCCAAGTCCTACATGCTGGACTTGGGCTAATCCAATGCGATGTGGATGTGGTGTGTGTGATCTAGGGACATCAGTGGTGTGCATGCGTGCATTGTCTGTGTGATCAATGTTTTGGTTTATTGTCCAAAGATGCCTACGGCGAGGACCCTCCTGACTGCTCTTCCATCAGCTGAATGGGTCTCCTCTGGCAAGGGGGGGCTGTCTGGTTGGGGGGTCAGGTCATCACGCATGTCAATCTGCAGGCCCTTTCTCATGGCAAAGTTGTGCAGAATGCAACATGCACCGATGATCTGACACACGAAGGTAGGGGAATACAATAAGGCCCCCCAGACTTATCCAGGCAGCGGAAACGGGACTTCAGGAGCCCAAATGTTTGCTTCACCACTGCACAGGTTTTGATGTGTGCTTCATTGTATTTTCTCTCTCCTCTGGTTTGGGGGTTCCGGAAAGGAGTCATGAGATGGGGTCCCAGTGCATATGCAGAGTCACCTGTAAGGGAAAAGACAGGAGGATGTTAGTCATGCATGTGCCACTTGTGATGTGCATCATGGGAGGGGATAGTCATGCCTGCCACCCATGTCACTCACCAACCAGCCAGCTGTCCCCATACATGTTCTGCTCGAATTCTGCTGGGATGGGACTCTGACGGTATATGAAGCTGTCATGGCTGGACCCGGGGTGTTTGGCACGGACGTGCCATATGAGGCGTTGGGCATCGGCTATCACCTGTACGTTGATGGAATGCCAATGCTTCCGATTGCGGTATATGTGCTCTGTGACACTGGGGGGCTGGAGTGCCACATGTGTGCAATCAATGGCCCCCACAGTGCGTGGGAATCTGGCAATGCTGTAGAAATCTGTCATTGCCTTCAGCCGCAGCTCCTCAGTGGTTGGTCTGATGAACTGGTTTGACATGCGTCTGAGGATTGCGGGGACAACCTGGTGCACACATCTGCTTATTGTGGATTGTGACATCCCAGCCACCACTCCACTTGTACGCTGGAATGATCCACTTGCAAGGAAATGAAGTGTTGCCAGTACCTTCACCAGTGGCTGCACTGCTTGTGAGCGGTGTGTCTTGCTGGTGATGTCATCCTGCAGGGTTGTGGTTAGTTCAAGTATTGCATCTGGGCTGAATCTGAAGAGGCGATACACCTCCTCATCCCCCATGCCAAAGAGGCTCATGCGCGTGCGGTATATCCTCTCACGTGCCCGCCTCCTCCGTAGCGGGGGACCCAGTACTAGTGCTAGGACCGCGACTGCCCCTGGCATGTTGGCACACAGAGGTGTTGTCCTTGCAAGTGTGGTTGTTCAGCTTGCTAGTTTCATCGGTAACGCTGCTGCTGTAGCTGCTCTCCTGCTGACCTGAGGCCGTCTGGAGTAAAGATAAAGCAGCTATTTGTAGAAATAACTTTGCGCCGGACGGACGAGATACGCGCGGCGCATGTAGCCAGCGTATGGTGCTAATCCGTTCGCGAATCGGGAAATCTCCCTCATTTGCATATTTGCAGGGGAAATCAATAGGCGCGACTGATGCGCCAAACGAAATTATGCGCTGACGAGACTCTGGCGTCGGAAAGTTAAGCCGATCGGAAATGGCCCGTTTTCTGTCGCATCTAGTTTGGTGGGTACGGCCACATAGAAATGACGGCGCATCGTCACAGTTACGCGGAGCATATCGAATTACTCCAGCGCAAGTCTTGCTGAATCTGGCCCCTTGTTTTTTAGCATGTAGAAAAAACAAAGTTTTTCCAACTTCATCATTAAAACAACGTTTCCCACACACAATCGAATTTTTTATTTTTTTTGTTGTTTTTCAGGACCTGAAAAATTATGTGAAGCCCACACACGATCATTTTAAATGACATTTTTTTAAAACAAAGTTTTTTCATGCCGAAAAATGATTGTGTGTACACGGCCTTAGTTCCAAGAGAGGCAATACCTAATGATGGCTATAAGCATGCCTTTTTTTTTGTTTAAATGTGTTTTTATTAAGGAAATTACAAAACAGAGTATAGAAGAAAACATTACAAAATCATTTCTGTATAAGGACGTGTAGGGTAAAAGAACAGTATATGGCGGGGTCATCACAGGTGGACAAAGAAGGAATTATATATTTATGAGTCCATAGGATAGATGAAGTAGTCCAACCAGGGGTGAGGGGGGGGGGGGTAGGGAGGTGGGGAGGGGAAGATAACATCAGTCCCGTGGGGGATCCTGGTAAAGAAAGGACATTTTCTCAAAGTTCAACCTTTCTGTGGGAGTGAGAGTGTGCATCATGAAAGGGTTCCAAAGGTGATAGAAACGAGCTCTGCTCCGTTCCTGGGTCAAGTCCGTGAGGAGCTTTTCTTTGTACAACAGTAGCAATAGATCCTTTTTAACTTGAGAGGTGGTGGGGGAATCGGTAGATATCCATTTCTGGAGGATGGCCCTCCTGGCGAGCAAAAGGCAGATCAGGGTCCAATTTCTGGTCGGGGAGTGCTAGGGGGCGACCAGGGGAGCAGTTGGGGGTCCCAGTAACCGAAAATGAACAGTAGTGGGTCCTTGGGTATGCGCAACAGGGTGACATCGAATACGTACTGAATGACTTGGTCCCAGAAACTGGCTATGTGGGAGCAGGCCCAGAACCGGTGGACTAAGTTAGGTTTGGGTTGCTGACAGAGGGGGCAATCAGGGGTGGCATGGGTTCGGCTGAAGGGAATGTGGGCCCGGTGTACAATTTTAATCTGGGTCTCCCTCCATGTCTCATTGGGGACAAGCTTATGGATGGTGTTGAGGCCATGGAGGAGCTTTTCCACCAGGTCAGGGAAGTCACTCGACCAGTTGGCGGCCGAAGTGGATGCCAGGGGGGGGGTAATGTGCAGAAGGAGGGGACAGTAGATGTCCGAAACCTTGTATGAGTCACGAGAGACGAGGGTGTCAATGAAGGAGCTCTGGAATCTTTTACTATCCTCCCTGCAGGTAGTTTTCAAAAAACTGATGCACTGGTTGTAGCCAAAAAAGTGTGAGGGAGGGAGAGAGAACGTGTCTGCCAGGGCTCTGAAGCCCATGGGGCGCCCAGATAGGGGGTCACATAAAGAATAAACATTTCTGATGTCCTTGTCCAGCCATACGGGGTAAGGCTGGTTTTCCAGGCCAGGTTTAAAGCTTAGATTGCCCAAGATCGGGAGGTATCGTGAGATAGAGGATGGGACATTGAGGGCTTTCCTGACCTCTCTCCAGGCAATGACCGTGTCCCTCAGAAGGAGGTTGTGTTGAAGGGGCGGGGGGACGGACTTCCAGTGACAATGGAGAAGGGCCGTCAGGGAGAAGGGGAGGACCATTGCTGATTCTAAGGCCGCGTACACACGATCGGACATATCCGATGAAAACGGTCCGCGGACCATTTCCATCGGATATGTCCGATCGGGAGTTTGATCCGATGGCGTGTACACACCATCGGATCAAATTCCCCGCCGCCGGACGGCGCGGTGACGCGGCGGTGACGTTGACACCGCCACGTCACCGCCACGTCACCGCACCAGGAAGTTAAACACTTCCGCGCATGCGCCGAATCCATTCGGCGGCGGCGCGGCGGCGGTGGGGGACGACATGTCTGCTGGTAAGTGTACTAACCAGCAGACATGTCGGGCGGACAGATTCCCACCGGATAGATTTCAAAGCATGCTTTGAAATCTGTCGGGTGGAGAAATCTGTCCGCTAGCCCATACACACAAGCGGAGATGTCTGCTGAAACGGACCGTTTTCAGCGGACATATCCCCTCGTGTGTACGCAGCCTAAGAGGTAGTTTGAGCATCTGGAGGACTGGGTGATCCAATCCAGACTCGTTCTCAAAAGACAAGCCAAGTTGTAAAGCCTGATGTTGGGTAGGGCAATGCCCCCCCCCCCGCACCTGGGAAGATGTAGTTTGGCAAAATCTATGCGAGCACGTTTGCCACGCCTGAGGAATTTGGAAATGGCCGAGTTTAGGGATTTGATGTCTTTGTGACGAAGAAGTAGCGGGATGGTTTGTAGTGGGTATAATAGGCGTGCAAAGCTGACCATCTTGACCAGGTGGCATCTTCCCAGTAGCGAAAGAGGCAGGTCCAACCAATTTCCCAGTTCCTGGGATATTTTGGTAAACAAGGGGGGATAATTGAGATGATATAGGGAGGAGGGTAGTTTACCTATTTTTATTCCCAAGTAGGTAATATGGGACTTCGCAACAGTGA
Organism: Rana kukunoris; assembly: GCA_029574335.1. Lineage (NCBI taxonomy): Eukaryota > Metazoa > Chordata > Amphibia > Anura > Ranidae > Rana > Rana kukunoris. The sequence continues at coordinate 78,612,200 of CM056049.1, forward strand.
ACAACGAGTTTCGAGACCAGGAGGGGACAGACAGGGAGCCTATGGGAAGAATTTCACTCTTGCTATAATTAATACGAAGCCCAGAGCATTGCCTGAATTCGTCAAAAGTGGTTTTGATCGTGGACATATCGTGTGAAGGGCTGGATGTGAAAATGAGGATGTCGTCGGCGAACAACGACGTACGAAGGTCATGGTCTCCAACCCGTATGCCCTGGAGGGGGGCTAGCTGGGTCAGGTAACGGGATAGGGGTTCAAGTGCAATGTTGAAAAGGAGCGGGGAGAGCGGGCAACCTTGCCTCGTGCCTTTGTGTAATCTAAATTCCTCTGAAAGGAGGCCTGCGGCAACTCATTTCGCGGCCGGGGCAGTGTACATGGACTCTATGAGGTGCGTGAAGGGGCCAGAGAAGCCCATTTTGGACATGACAATGAAGAGCCATTCGAAACTGACATTGTCGAAGGCCTTCTCCGCGTCTAATGTGATGATGGCATGGTCTCCTGACGGGTCGTTTCTGGCGTGTTCGAGGGCAAGCATTACCTTCCTGATATTCATGGTGGCCGTCCTACCCTTCACAAAGCCAGATTGTGCGGGGTGTATCAGGGAGGGTATAATGGACGCCAACCTAGTGTCCGCTATCTTGGAGAGGATCTTAACATCGAGGTTTAAAAGTGAAATGGGCCTATAAGAGCCAGGTTCCAGGGGGTCCTTGCCCTTTTTCTCTAGGAGTTTTATGATGGCTTGATTCCCTGTGGGAAGGTAGGTACCGCCTGACCAGATATGTTGGTAGACAACGTGGAGGGTGGTGGAAACATTCGAACTAAAGGATTTATACAATTCTCCCGTAAAACCATCTGGCCCCGGGGCTTTAGACGGGGCAAGCTTTTTAATGACGGATTGGATCTCCAGAATAGAGATAGGGGCGTTAAGGGCTTCGAGTTGGGTGGGGGATATTTGATCCAGGGAAATACGTTTGAGAAAGTTGAGGGCCGTTGGTTTATCAATAGGGTCTGGGGCGTACAGGGAGGAGTAGAACTGGCGCATAGCATTATTTATACCTTTCGGGGTGCTGTGTACAGAGCCCGATGTATCTCTCAGAGATGTGATATGTGTCGGGCGGTTGGGGCCTTTGCTCAATCGTGAAAGGAGTCTCCCGGCCTTGTTGCCAAATTTGTGGAGGGAGGCGTCTAAACGTGCCTTTTGGGTCAACTCGAGGGTGGCCGCTCAAGTATCAAAGGCTTGCTTGGCGTTGAACCAGGAGTTTCGGTTGTTGGGGGAGTCATCAGTGTAGAGGACCCGCTGGGCCCGATGTAGTGTTGCGCTAGCCTGCTTGTAGCGTTTAAGTGCGTTTTTTTTTAAGGTGGCGGCATAAGCTATTATGCAACCCCTGAGGAAGGCCTTGCCCGCTTCCCAGAAAAGATTAGGGTTGTCGGTGTGTATCGCATTGTCCGAAGCGTAGCCCGACCAGGCCTTTTCCAGGTGTTGTTGGAAGTCAGAGTTATTGTGGAGGTAGGAAGGAAACTGCCAGATTCTGAGGTTTGAATGTAGGTCAGGATCGTCTAGCGTGGTCGATACCGGGGCGTGGTCCCAGATGGCGATATCGTGTATGTCAGCTTCTGAGATCAGTGGGAGGAGGGAGTCAGAGCAGAATAGATAGTCCAGTCTTGTGAAAACGTTGTGGGGATGGGAATAGAACGAGAATTCCCTGTCTGCTGGGTGTCTCAAACGCCATACATCTTGTAGGTGTAGTGAGTCTATTGTCGATGCTAGCAAGGTCTGGGTGGGAGGGGTCGACGGAGAGCGGGAGTGTCTGGTGGAGGATCTGTCATCCGTCGGGTGAATAGTAGAGTTAAAGTCCCCTCCTATCAGGTGTGGGTAAGCTGGGTCCCGAAGCGCCCAAGTAGTAAAGTCACTAAAAAAGGTATTTGTGGGGCTGTTGGGAGCATAAACATTAGTGATGGTTACAACCCTGGATCCCAGTTGGACACGGGCAGAGGCAAATCGCCCCTCTGAGTCAGAGTCTGAGGACAAAATTTTGCAGGGAAGGTCTTTGTGGACTAGGATTATTACCCCGGCTTTCCGACCACAGGAGTCAGAGCCGAGGACTGTGCCCACCCAGAGTTTCCGCAGCCGCGGGAAGTCTGGAGCGGACAGGTGGGTTTCCTGGAGAAGGGCAATGTCGGCCTTGAACCTCTTAAGGTGACGTAAAACTTTCATCCTCTTATTGGGGGAACGAAGCCCTTTAACATTCCAGGAGACTATTTTCATGTTGGGAGAACTATCAAAGGGGTGTAGGCAGGATGTGGAGGCGAAGTAAATGGGAGCATGGAGCGTGGCTGGAGTGAGATACAAGGGCAGCAGACTGAATAATGGTTAACCGGGAGAGAGGACGGAGTTAAGGGCGGATCCCCTGGGACGGGGGGAGTACAAATGAAAAGGGAAGGGGGAATGGGGGGGGTGAACATAGTAAACAACAACAATCAGGAACTTCACTTTTTTCCGCATGGAGCCACTGAATAGGCCAGCTCCCAACCCAGGGCTCGCTATGCTGAACTACACCCGCGGTACCGAGGAGGGGTAAAGACAGCAGGAGCAATGCGTGGGGGGTATGGTCTAGACAGGTTTCCCCGCGGAAGAGCAGGAGAGCCCACTCGCATCACATGAATGAATGCGATAGCATAATACAAAACACAGGCAGAAAACTAGAGCAGCCACAACCCAGTGAGCAAGAATAACATGTAATAGTAAAAAAAAGTTGCAGAAGAAAATACAATAGCATAAATACAATAGCATTGGGCCTACCGGGGCCTTCTCGGGTGAGGGCGAGGGGGAAGGCACAGTGGAAGAAAAAGACTCACGAGGGGGCTTAAATCAGCCTGGGCGAAGCAGATTTACACCAAGATGGTGTGACCAAAAAAAAAAGGGGGGGTTCAAGAGGAGGAGGTATGTTGATGGGCGGATCCAGAGGCTTTGAATCTTTTAGGAGATTCTTTGCGTGGGCTCCCGTGTTCCAGGGCCTGGTTGGAGGGTGCAGCCCTGGGAGATAGGTTATGGTGGGGGCCCGAGCAGTGGGATCTCAGAAAGGCCTCTGCTTCGGATGGGTCGTGGAAGGAGAGCTGATCCCCGTTGGGAGCTCTGAGCCGAAGCACGGCCGGGAAGGCCAGAGTAAACTTGACTTGCAGTCGGTGGAGTACCGCACAGATCTGCTGAAAAGCCTTTCTTTTCTTGGAGACGTCCACGGAGTAGTCCGCGAAAATCAAAATATTCATGCCGTCTATTTGGAGGGTCCTGGACTGCCTGAACTTCTGCAGGATGAGGGCCTTGTCCGAATAGTTGAGAAATTTAGCGATCACTGGACGTGGTGACTTGCGTTCAGAGTTGAAGAGACCCATGCGGTGGGCACGCTCCACTGTGCAAGGACCGGGCAGGCCCAAGGCCTCAGGAATGCGTCGTGAGCAGAGTTCCGAAAGTGCTGGGGATTGCAGCGATTCGGGGACGCCAATAAAGCGCAGGTTGCTCCTCCTGGATCTGTTCTCAAGGTCGTCTAGCTTGTCTAGGATATATTTGTTCGTCTTGTCTTGCGCGTGTTCGAAGGATTGGGCTTGGTATAGTTCCTCTTCTACGTGGGCGATGCGGCTTTCGGCTTCATTCAACCGGGAAGCATGCTCCCCTAACTGAGCCTGGAGTTTCTGCATCCCTGCATTGATGGCCTTCTCGACTGAGGTCGCTATCATGGGGGATAATAGAGCAGCTAAGGCCTGGGCAATTAGCTCTATATTATGCAGGTCCCCTGCTTGTGTGGGAGGTGGGGAGCTGTGGACAGTCTGAGGGGTGTTCGGAGGGGCTGGTATTGCGCTCACCTCTATAGCAGGCGTCGTTTCCGCGATCGGATCCACGACCAGATCCGTGTAGGCCGAAGCCGAGGCCTCGATTTGCGGCTGCCCTGTCCGAGCCGCGGCGGCGGCGTACGTTCGCGCACGGCTTTTTTCAAGATATCTGTCCATTGTCTGCTGGGGAAGGATGGCGGATGGTGGACAAAGGAGTCAGTAGCGGGTCTGCAGGCTTTTTTAGGCCGGTTTTGTAGCCTGGGTGCGGGAGCTGTGAGACACACAGCTACTCCATGCGGCGCCGGAACCGGAAGTTGCATGCCTTTTTTACCACCTTCTCTACACAGTAATATGCTATTAAAAACATCTTGCGTAAACATTGGAATGTCCTTAGGAATGACAGAGTCTTAGGACCTCTTCTTCCGGAAGTACTAGCTGTAGTATTTAGGGGTGCTCAACTTCTGAGGCTCCAAGTAGTCCCAAACTTTATAGATCCCCCAAATAGGATCTCCTTTTTTCACAATATGGGGGGTTTCTTTCTGTGTAGGAAGCACTCCATATGCCATATTAATGTAGAGAGACGTTGCAAAATTGATTCCTACACATCCAATTCGACTGACGAATGTTTTACTATAAGGCTTCATTTCCATGGACGTTTTTACAGCCACTTTTTAAGCCTTTTTTACAGTTTAAAAATGCCTGTCCATGTTTATTTGTTTTTTGAGCTGGAGCTCAAAAACGCTGCGGCATCGTTTTTGCGCGATTTTGAGCGTTTTTTAATGTCTGGCGTTTTTACTGCTCTATTGCTGGAGCTTCAGAACGCACTGGTCCTGCGTTTTTTTGCAGCCTCAAAACGTGTCAACCATCTACAGCTCAAAAAACGTCATGGTGGGCATGAGGCCATAGACTAACATGGAGAGCTGTTTTTAAGCTGCAAAAAACGCTCAGAAAAGTGGCTGTAAAAAAGCCAGTGGAAATGAGCACTAAAACAGTTTATGACATGCACTACTAGACATGTAGTGTATGTTATTAGGTGCCCGTGTGGGTTAGAAAACACTGGTTGGACTATACGATAACTCCAAATAAAGAACACGTCACTAGCATTAAAAATGGTTACCCAAAGCATAGTTTGTGCCACCATTACGCTACCCATCACCTACCTAAAGGGTACAGTTTTTTTGGGCATTGATACATTTATGGGAAACTGGAGAGATAGCCATATGACCAGAGGGGTGTCCAAATTGGAGACCCAATGAATCTATAAGGCCAGAACTTACAATCCTCACGGTATGAACGTGGAATGGAATGTATTCATCAGTAATTCATGATGAATGGTTTAATGGGTTGATGCTGAAACATCCCATTCCTTTAAGGTAGTTTGCTGCTAAATAATTAATTTTATTTTTCCCATTATATATATTCTATATATTTTTAAGTATTATAAAAAATTTGTATGTGAAAATCCAATTTTATGTGTGTTTGTATGTTCATATGGTTGAATGTAATTTTCCCTCAATCCACAAAATGGCGCTGTGTCCGGGTATAATATTTGTTTTTTTATAAAGATCCTTTACAATTTGTATATATTATATACTAGCATTTTATTATGTCATAGTGTGTTATAGTACTTTTGGAACTTGTATTGTTAATAGAGGATGCAGACTTGGCTGCTCATATATCTGTGAGCAGTGTCGTCACATCCTGTATTTGGAGCACATCCCATTTCCTGCATATAAATCACTGTGTCCAGTATACAGTATATAAACTGCTTGAGCGTCTGTTTAGCCATGCCCCTGACAATGTGATTCTCTCACAAAAAGATGTAGGGAGGAGTCATTTTTGAACAAGTGGAGTCACATCCAGGTTTGCTGCATTTACTATCTGGTCTGCTTCCATTAAGTGTATGAAGATAATGGGCTTCCTTCTTACCTGAGTCTACTTTATATAAGTTGATGTGACCTTTGTGATGAGGGTCCACTACATGGGGTAAGCGGCTATATTGACGACAGGTCTCCTTATTCCCTGCATATCACAGATTGAACTATTACTGAACTTTTGTTCCTGGATTGTCCTTTGTGATTTTAAGCGCTGTACACTTACCATAAATATGAATAGGAATAAATGGCATACATAAAACACAGAGCAACAGGGCCAAATTTACCAGAAAGGTTACTCAGCATGTACTGATTATTAGAACACATTTGCTAAATTGAACACAAAGCACAAGGGCATCAAATTCTCTTTACATTTTAAAAATTAAGATGAATAACAACATGATTAAGGTATTATTAACCATAAAAAAACACATCCCAAGAAGATTCAGAATACATCGTAGTCATTAAAGGGGATGTAAAGGATTTTTTTTTTCATAATAAGCATCCTTTACCTGCAGACATTCCTCTTTTTACTTCCTCATTATCCGTTTTTGCTCAGAAGTTGCTCTATTTCTTCTCTGTTCTGTTCACTTACTGCTTGTCTGATTGTTACTCACCACCGTGAAGGGAGGCTTTACTGCGGTGGTCAGTGACGTGCTCGATCCCTGCTGGGAACTACATCTGTGCGGCAGGACACTCTCTATGTGTTAGAGACTTGGAGGTGTGAATTACTGGTCGTGCCACAATGCATACTGGGAAATGTAGTTCTTACATGAATGAGCACCGCAAACCAGGAAGTGAATGAGAGGGCAGAAACTAGAATGCCGGAGGTGATATAGATGAAGGAATTTAATAGGTATGTACTCGTTTTTTTTAACAGAATCATTACACTATTCTGTCTGTCTACCTTGCAGACATTAATTTTAGGCAACATTTTTTTTTCCTTTACAACTCCTTTAAGAAGCAAACCATTTACTACTGCTATGGTAGGTTCTACTGTAAATACTATATTGGGCCTGTATAAAGAACACTTGGACGGCCACACATCCTAGCTATGACCAAGTACTGGTAAGCGTTAAACGTGATAGCTTCTCTCCAGGGCTCCTGCATTACCTATACTGATTTTATGGATTAATAAAGGAGTTTTCTAGCATTTGCAGCCATCCACAGTTCCAAGCAGAGCCAGCACCCTAACCTTGCTTACAGCATGCAGATCAACATGAAGCAGTGTTTTTTTTCCTTTCTACTACAGTGGGCAGTAATTTAATGCAAACAGACTTCCACTAGCCCTACGTTTGTATTTAAGCCATGTACACACAATCGGTACATCCGATGAGAATGGTCTGATGGACCGTTTTCATCAGTTAACGGATGAAGCTGACTGATCCATCACGCCTACACACCATCGGTTAAAAAAACGATCGTGTTAGAACGCGGTGACGTAAAACACAAAAATTGAAGTTCATTGCTTCCAAGCATGCGTCGACTTGATTCTGAGCATGCGTGGATTTTTAACCAATTGTGGTGCCTACTAATGATCGTATTTTTTACTATCGTTAGGAATCCATTGGTTAAATTTTAAACAAGTTGACTTTTTTTCAACCGATGGTTAAATAACCGATGGCGCCCATACACAATCGGTTTTGACCGATGAAAACAGTCCATCAGACCGTTTTCATTGGTTTAACCGATCGTGTGTACGCGGCATCAGTTTCTTCATCAGACTGCAGGCTTTTTAGTAGAAGTGATCTGGGTGGCTATAAAGCCGATCTGTTGCAACTGGCTCCTGGGCTCATCTGTTTTCTATAAGGCCTCCAAAAAATCAGGATCAGCAGTGGTCCGTCCATAGGGGGCGCTCGGGTGCTGCCCCCCCAAACTGTAAAAAATGTCACTTTAAGAATGACCAGGTGCCTGACATGCGGTGGTCTATGGGAAGCTGATTTGCCTGTGTTCAGGGGGTGTGCAGGGCGCAAGCATTGCGCCTGCAAACACTCCCACTCTTCAATGATTTGTTTCTGGCCGCCTGTTCTTTCTTTTTTTTGGCGGGGATCGGAGGACGGTGGGCGGACCTTTTTCTGAATCACTTCCGGTTTCAGGTCACTGTGCTGTGGACTGGGCATCGTATAGAAACATGCTGGAGTTTCTACACATTTTTCTCCTCCCTGGGACACTACTTTGGCACCTGACCCTTCATAGCATGGGACTGAATTATCTTGGAGCAGCCAAGTCACTGACTCACCATGATCACACAGTAAGTGACTGGAAGGGGGAAAGGTCAGCCTCTGCTCTACAGATAGTATAATGTCAGGTGAGGGATCGGGAACAAGTGCACTGTATAGAGAGGTGAGAAACAAAGCCAGCAGTGTGTGTTCAGCTTGTTACTTCCTCTCACTCACTTTCTCCAATTCCCCCTCTCCCTAACCTGCCTGCTTGGAAGGCCATTGTGCTGGAACAATCACAAGGGGCTGTGAGGGGATCATGAGAGTGCTTAGGAGGGGAGAGGAGGGGTGGAGAGGGCTCAACCTGTCACTGAGACACTTCCCCCACTGTATACACAGCATGTCACAGTACACAGTCCCTCTCCTTCACACACTGTGTATGGCATTGTCCAGGTCCCTGTTTAACCATTTTAGCCTCGGAAGATTTACCCCCTTTCCTGACCACAGCATTTTTTGCGATACGGTACTGCATCGGTCTTATATTTAGGTCAATATGTACTCTGATAAAGTTTTGCGTTTGATGGCACAGTGTCTGCGTTTGATGGGCACAGTGGCTGCGTTTAATGGCACAGTTACTGAGTTTGATGGGCACAGTGGCTGCGTTTGATGGGCACAGTGTCTGCATTTGATGGCACAGTGTCTGCGTTTGATGGCACAGTGGCTGCGTTTGATCGCACAGTGGCTGCGTTTGATGGGCACAGTGGCTGCGTTTGATGGACACAGTGGCTGCGTTTGATGGGCACAGTGGCTGCGTTTGATGGGCACAGTGGCTGCGTTTAATGGCACAGTGGCTGCGTTTGATAGGCACAGTGGCTGCATTTTATGGGCACAGTGGCTGTGTTTAATGGGCACAGTGGCTGCTTTTGATGGGCACAGTGGCTGCATTTGATGGCACAGTGGCAGCATTTGATGTTTTTTTTTTTCAGTTTGTTTGCGCCCCCAAAAAATGTTGAGCACCAACCGCCACTGCTCAGGATGATGAGTAAAAGGATATTGGGGGCATCAGAACAAAGGCAAAAAGTAGTGTGTTCAAAGATAAGCAACCAGTACTTTGTTCATACAGAGAAATAAAATACTCTAAAAACTTCAATGTTTTATTGTACAAATGTCATAAAATATATATCACAGATAAAGACTACACAGTGGGCCAGATTCTCATAAGAGATCCGACGGTGTATCTCAAGATACACCGTCATTTCTCTGTTTTTTGGCCTGGTTATCTATGCGTGTGATTCCTAGAATAACTTACGCATAGATACAGTGTAGATCCGACAGGTGTAAGACACTTACACCGTCAGATCTTAGATGTAATTCTTCTCTGGCCGCTAGGTGGCGTTTACGTTGTTTTCTCATTTGACTATGCAAATGAGCCTGCTACGCCGATTCCCGAACGTTTTTGCGCCGCCTCGTCATCGTTTACGTTGTTTCCGTAAGCGTAAACCTACCCCTGCTATATGAGGGGTAAGTTTACGAAGGTCCGTCGTATGCCATGTTGGCCTTGGGACAGCGTCGTCTTTTTCCATCGTTTACGTAGTTTTACTAAATCGTTTGCGAATAGGGCTTTACGTCAATGACACTCACGTCGGCTTCATTGACGTTTTCCATCGTGAACTGGAGCATGCGCACTGGGCTATTTGTACGGCCGGCGCATGCGCAGTTCGACAGGGCGCGGGGGCACGCGTAATTTAAATACAAGCCGCCCCCTTTTAATTACGCGGCCATACGCCGGGCCATTTACACTACGCCGCCGCAAATTACGAAGCAAGTGCTTGGAGAATACGGCACTTGCTCCAGTAAGTTGTGGCGGTGTAGTGTAAATAGCTTACGCGCCGCCGCCACAGGATCTTAGAGAATCTGGCCCAGTGTATTATACATATTAAAAGTACATCTAAGCAAGATAGCTGCTGTCATAACTAAACTGAATATTGCTTCCTCAGGTCTTCATTTCAAATATGACACAGAAAATATTTAATCTATAAATAAAAAAAATAAAAAAATCAATACATTTGTAGCACTCACCCCCAAAGGAGCCGCTGATTAGTTTGGGACCGGCATGTTAGGTTACCAGTGATTCTTGTCTATGGATAATATTAGTGAAGGTGGTTAAAGAGCAAGTGTCCAGACGACAACTTGAGTTTTCAATGCTTTATTCCAAGGCCCAACACGGCCAACATCAACATGACACACAATAGAGAAAAGGTTGATGAGCAAGGAGAGAACTGTAGTATCAGGCCTTGGATATCAAAGAGAGTGCTAGCCTGCTCTCAGCATAGTCAAATTTAAACGTCGCCACTCTCGCCAGAGTGGGTAAAGTGCCCCTGGACAGGTGATTCACTTGAGCTTGGCAGCCGAAGGGCCACTTTTGAACAAAGTCACAGGGAGAAAATGGGCCTCTGCCACAGGCCTGATGAATTTCTCTTAGGTTTGTCAAAGGTTAGAATCAATGAATCCTCCCAGTAATTCCAATTTCAAGGTCACCGATTGACAGGTAAAGTGTACCTGTCATGTGGCGTGGTGACTGGATCCCCGGTGGTTTGTCCAGGCCTCGCAGACAACCTCTGCCTCTGGGTTCTCCCTAGCCGATCCCCCACCGTTCAGCTCCCGCTTAGGATCTGGGACCCAGCAAGCCGCTGGGGCCCCTCTCTGCATCAGAATAAGGTTCTGCTGGGTACGCAACCTCGGCCAGGCAGGTCTCGATGGCGGGGCCAATGGATGCGCGCACCCTGAAGGTGGATGCCTCACCTGGAACTCTAGATATGCCCTCCCGCCAGCACGTCCAGAGAAGAAAAACGCTCCTCTGATTGGCTGCTGGGAGAAGGTGGGTCTGTCAGAACCCCCTCTAGCGCCGACTGTCACTCAGGGGTAATAAAACCCCCTGACATGCAGACCGACCTACAAGGCAGTTCCAAATGGCAGCGGCCCAAATTTAAGCAAATTTGTGAATGGGAGTAACTTAACTCGCCCATTCCCCACTAACTTTAGAGTAGCACCCCACCAGAAAAGGGGGGGCGCTACACATTGCATAGGCACACAGACAACATTTTCAATATTAACAATATGTTATATTCCATAATATAACAAATACATACAATGCATTTGTCCAAAAGAAGGGAAGGGGAGGATGAAGAAAGAAAAGACAACCACCACATAACCAAACATGAACAACATACTTACTTATTTTTTTCTTCCTCCTTCCCCCTTGTTCCTCCTTCACACACATACACACACCTAGGATGCAAGTTTGTACATTTACACAAAACATTAAGGTATCTCTGCACATGCCGGGGTAAGACTCCAAATACAAGTATATAACGTTTGTACAAATAATGTGCTTTGCAACTTCCATAATTTTTTCCTATAGATCCTCTGTTTTGGGGTTTTAAATAATCCTATGTAAAAAATGTAGCTTGTGTGTGGAAAAAATAAAACATTGGCCAGGAGGAAAAGGTAATGTGAGGATTAGGGATGAGACCGCGGTTTGATTGGCACGCAAGTTCGACTTGAATATCGGGTGTCAAATTTTATTGAGCGTTCGCGGCAAATTTGAGCACTGCGGAACCCCCCATAATGCAGTTAGTTAGAGACAGTGTATTTGAAAAGAGCAAATGAAAATAACGAGCCGCCTGACTCTCTTCATCAGCAGTAGCACCACTGCTCAGGCTCCCACATGGAGCCCTCCTGACTCCTGTCAGCAACCTCAGACTCAGGTCTCTGGGTTTCACAGTGCAACCTGCACTCTCTAGCTACTCCAGCTCCTCTAGCTACTCCAGCACACTCTGGGTTCTCCCTTGCAAGCCTGGACTCCTCGGGAGGATGGAGCCCAGAACCATGGGCAGGTGTCTACAAATAGGCCAGCACACACCTGACCAGTCAGTGTACTGGTGAATCTTAAAATCTGGACCCAGGACTGGGGTCATCCCACCCGGATCTCTAAGAAATCCCCGGGCTCCAGGTCCCAAAGTGGACTTTATTACATAAGGAGGAAACTGAAACGCCATTATAAGCTCCCTGGAGCCCCTCAACCCGTTCAGTTGAGAATTCTGGGTCACTACACTGGTGGGGTACCACACTAGTACAATATATACTCTGCATTTAGTGTAAACTAGATATTCAGTGTAGACTCTATAATCAGTCAGTCAGGCAGTATAGTATATATCACAGTGTATTGAGGTTGTTAAGGGGAACCCTGTGCCAAAAAGGCGTGGGGGTCCCCCCAAAATCTATACCAGGTCCTTCAGGTCTGGTATGGATTTTAAGGGGAATCCCACACCATTTTTTAAAACAAAGAATGGCGTGGGATCTCCCCAAAATCCATACCAGACCGCTTGCCCCCCCAAAGCACCTTGTCCCCATGTTCATGGGGACAAGGGACTCATCCCAACAACCCTTGTCTGGTGGTTGTGGGGGTCTGCAGATTTCAGGCTTAACAGAATATGGAGGCCCCCTTTAACAAGGGGGTCACCTGTTTATGTCACCGGGTGGCCCCGCCTTGCCTATATAATAAATGTCACAGCCAGTCGGCGGGACGCTTCCCATGAAGCGAGTTTCTTTCTTTTTTTTTCGGTTCCATTAGTGTGGTGATTACAGATGGATGGATAACACGGGACAGCCAGAAAAGAGAGACTGAACCCATTTATTTCCATAGCCTTATAGACAAAATGACATCATTCAGATAAGCATACTGATTGGCTTAGTATAGTCCATTATTACAGGCCCCGGTGACGTCTGTTCTTGGCATACTGCACACGTTTCAAAAGCCTTTAATTAGCACAAATTTTCCTCTGTCATACAGGGATCCCCATTGAAGCCCACAGGGCAGGGGCAGACTGACAACTCATTGGGCCCCCGGGCAATAGAAGATTATGGGGCCCCCAGGCTTACAGATGGCCACCAAGCCAGGTGGCAGTACAGGTGCGGGGCAGCTAAAATCTCAGGATTTTCACATCAAAAGCATGTAGGTTTTGGACATATCAGGGACAGATGTAAAAAAATACAGATTTTTACATACTGTCCCTGGTTTTAATGAGCCTGGCAAGCCTGATGGGGTCCCCTAGTGGCATGGGACCCTCGGGCAGTGCCCGAGTTCCTCAATGGTCAGTCCGCCCCTGCCACAGGGGCAACACTCTTCAGTCGATGGGAAGGGCCGGAAGAAGGGAGTTTAGGAGCATAGGAGAAGGGCCAGCTGTCTTCACTTAATCATTTCCTGAGCCGAGATTTTAAACCTTTAATCTGACATAACTTTTTTGCCTTCATTTCAAACAGAATTGTAATTATACCTTTAAAACCTTATCTGTTTCTTCATTTAAGGAATATATCACTTGTAGTATATATCTTCAAACATGCATATGTATATATCATATATAGATAAAGAAATAAAGAGAAATAAAAACAATATATAAGAATATAAAAGAGAAACCAACCTTTTAGTGGTTCTAATCATAGCACAAAATAGGAATTTTAGTAACTTCTATCACAGTCCCCCTTACAATTACTATTTTATCAGTACTGTCCTCAGGTAACATTTTACATACACCCCCCTTGTTAGCTAAAACCATGTCTAGGGCCATATGATTTTAACAAAAGTCATTTGTGAAGTGACCTCTAGTTGTTCAGCCATTCCCTGGAGTGCATCCCTGTTTATAGTTAATGAACCTCTGTGGACCATAGCAAATATAATTAATCCAATCTACATTCCTATTGGAACCGTCTTTATCCCCATTACTAAATTAAATTTTATAAAGCATCAGTTTCACCAAATGACTGTATTTTCCTTATTGGGCTTTCCTAAATATTTTATTTCTTAAAGAAACCTAATTATATTGAATTACGCTATTTTGCAGAACCAATCATATAGTATGATCGACTAAACCACATGTGCTCTGTCACTTTTTTTTTTTTCCACTTCAGTCTTAACCGTAGCTTGAGACCTGCTCATGGTTACTTTCAATGATTATGTCTCGACTTAGGTTTTGCATCATAAGTGGGAATATGTGTATTGTATATTTTTTTTTTTTTTTTTCTTTCTTTTTTTTTTTCTCTCCCCTTTTCTTCCCTCCCTCTCCCCCCTCCCCCCCATCCTCCCCCCCTCTCTTCCCCAACCTCCCACCCATCCTCCCCCTGGGCCTCTATCGTCTCTTCTATTTAAAAATTCCCTCTCTTCTTTATTACTTAAACTTCCATCATTTCGGCGTATTCCAACTTAACTTTATATTTTTTCCAGACATCCCATTTTTCTTCAAATTCTCCCCAGGTTTCTTCCTCTCTATGTCTTAAATATTCGTTGTAATAGATTTCGTCAACCTTTTTCCCCCATTCTCTTAATGTGGGACTCTCTTCTTGTTTCCAGTTACTCGAGATCTGACTTTTTGCGGCGTTGAGAAAATCTGGGATTAGGGTCTTTAGATATTTCTTAGTTGGCATTCGAGCCCCATGCAAAACACAAACCCAAAAGTCCTCCGGTATATTTGTGTTTATTATTTCTTTAATTTTTTGTCTTATTTTTAGCCAAATTTTTTTTATTTTTGGGCAAGACCACCAGATGTGTATCATTGTGCCTACCTCTCTACAACCTCTCCAGCATAAGCGCGATTTATTTCCTAGAACTGAATGTAATTTATCTGGTGTAAGGTACCATCTTACCAAGCATTTGTAATTCTGTTCCATTACTTTGTTATTTATAGAGGTGACATGAACCCTATTTATTATCTGTCTGGTTTCGAATTCATTTATTAATGAGCCTGTTTCTTCTTCCCATTTTTTGATGAATGGGGGTACGCTCTGTTTTTTTAAGGCATTCAGAGTTTCGTATATCATCGAAATTATTCCTTTATCAGATTTCTTTGTACATAGTCTCTCAAATGGCCGTAAGTTTGTTTCGGATCTTATAGGCTGTGGGAGACTTTCAAAGAAGTGTTTTAGTTGAGCGTATCTCCATTCATCTATCACCACTGTATCTCTCTTTTCTTCCATCTCCTGCAATGTTAGTAATCTATTTTGTTCCATAAAATCTTTTAATTGGGTATCATCTTTCTTGATCCAATTACCAAACATTAAGGTTTCTCCTGGAGGGAAACATTTTGTGTTTTTTAGGGGTATATATGGTGAATTAAAGCTCCATCTTTCTTTCCTGTGAATCTGGTCCCATAGTGCTAAAGCGTGTTTTGTGATATCTTGGGCTTCATGGCTTAGTCCTCTATATTGTGGTGGGATCCAGATCATTTTCCCAAGTGCAGATTTACTTAATTTATTTTCCATAACTACCCATCTTTTTTCTACATTATTTTTTGCCCAATCTATAATTCGTGATATAATAATTGAATAATAATAA
Organism: Rana kukunoris; assembly: GCA_029574335.1. Classification (NCBI taxonomy): domain Eukaryota; kingdom Metazoa; phylum Chordata; class Amphibia; order Anura; family Ranidae; genus Rana; species Rana kukunoris. The sequence goes on from CM056049.1 coordinate 78,627,442, forward strand.
TTTTTGAAATCCGGTGCTCCCAGCCCCCCTTGTGTCTTATCTTTTGTTAAAAGTGTTAACTTAATTCGTGTTTTTTTTTCCCCCTCCATATAAATTTAAGAAACATTGCTTGCAGTTTTTTGAAGAAAGCTTGCGGGATTCGTATTGGGAGCATCTGTATTTTGTAAATAATTTTTGGTAATATTGTCATTTTAAAAATATTTATCCTCCCTGTCCATGTTAATTGTCCTGGTGCTATTCTATTGAGGTCTTCTTTAATATTATTCAATAATGGTATGAAGTTGGATTTGTACAGGGTCTCTTTAGAATTTCCTAGTCTTATTCCCAGGTAGTTTAACTCTTTTTTCCAACAAAATGGGAAATCTTTCTGCAAAGCCCTCTCTTCTTTTTTAGAAAAATTGATGTTCAGTATTTCAGATTTAATTGGGTTCATCTTAAAGTTAGACAGCATACCATATTCTTTTATTGTTTTAATTATACTCGGCAAGCTTGTCCTAGGGTTTGATATATAGAATAGGATGTCGTCGGCATATGCTGCCACTTTATGTATCTCTCCTCCCACCATTATCCCCTTGATGTCCGAGTTTCGCCTTGTTATATTCAAAAGGGGTTCTAATACTAGCGTGAACAGCAATGGCGACAGTGGGCAACCCTGTCGAGTCCCATTCCTTAGTTCGAAAGGATCTGATATCTTCCCATTGATTTTAATCCTTGCTGTCGGTTTATTATACAGGGCTCCTATCCACTGCCTCATTCTAAGGCCAATTCCTAGTTCTTCTAAAGTGTTCTGCAAAAATCCCCAGTCCACTCGATCAAAGGCCTTTTCTGCGTCTACAGACAATAACAGACCTGGGATTCCCCTTCTTTTGGTTTCTTCTATAATCATAAGCGAACGGATTCCGTTATCTCTCCCTTCCCTTCCTGTAATGAACCCCACCTGGTCTATATGTATTACATCTGGCATGATATTTTTCAACCTGTTGGCAAGAATTTTTGAAAAAATTTTTAGGTCTATGTTGAGGAGCGAAATCGGTCTGTAGCTGGAACATAGGCTATTATCTTTACCTTCTTTAGGTATTACAGTTATTAAAGATTCTAAACTCTCCTTCCTCATTTCCCATTTATCTCCTATTCCGTTGTAATAGCTGCATAATTTTGGAGTCAATACATCAGACAATATTTTATAATATAAGGTTGTAAATCCATCCGGACCGGGGCTTTTACCACTGGGCATTTCCCTGATAATTTTTATAATTTCGTCTTCTGTTATGGGCGTTTCTAAGATCTTAAGTTTATGTTCTGGTATGCTGTTTAACTCTGACCTCTCCAAATATGTTTTAATTTTTTCTTTTCTTAACTTTGTCACTTTGACTGCTTAACATGGCAGTCTTAAAGGATCACTAAAGGAAAAACATTTTTTTGCTGAAATTACTGTTTACAGGGTATAGAGACATAGGGGCAGATTCACATAGATGTAATCTTCCGCTGCGTAATCGAAATACGCTACGCTGCCGTCTATCACCAGACTCTACGCCGAATTCAGGTAGTTTTTTTGCGCGTACGCTATTGTATCGTATTTTTTTTCCGCCGCGCAATCGAAATACGTGAGTAGGGGGCGTGAAGCATTTAAATTAAGCGCGTCCCCGCGACGATCGAACTGCGCATGCTCTGTTCAGGAATTTCCCGCCGTGCATTGCGCGAAATCACGTCGTGACGTCATTCGTTGTTTGAGTAGCGGCGTTTACGAACATTCCTATTCCCGGACGACTTACGTTAAAAATAATAAAAGAAATCGAAAAACGTTGAAATTCGACGCGGGAACGACGGCCATACTTAACATGGGCTGTCTAATATTAGACCAGCAAAAAGCTGGTATAGTGAAACGGAAAAAAAAGATGACTAAAGGTGCCGTAAGAGATTGCGTTTGAAGAGCGAAATTTTGTGGATTCCAGGCAAAAGCTCATTAGCATACCATGAAGGTGAAAAACAACAGGAAGTCCGCCCAGTGGCCGCAATTTTCAGGCAGCGTAGATCTGAAGGCGTACTAACACGTAATAAAGTCGAAATTTAGCACGCAGGTGTCTTTTCATGGTTTGAGGATTTCGACTAGCGTAAAAACGCTCGTAAATCGAAATTACTCCTGTCTAACAACATTTACACAGGCGTAATCGCTTTGTGAATCTAGGCCATAAAAGTTAACTGATTCCTTTTAAAAATGATTCAAAATAGATAACAATCAATCATATAATATGCCTCTAGTTTCACTTCCGTTTTTAAACTGGTTTTGTGTTTATGTGAAGTAGAGAGAGAGAGACAGAACAAAAACAAACAAATCCAGGGCAGTGTTTTGTTTTTAAAATGAATCTGATTGGTTCTGAGGAGTTTTAGACACACAGCTTGGACCACAGTGAAAAGCTGCCATGAGATTTTTCATAAGGAGCCAGACAAGCAGGAAGTGTGGAGATCAGAGCAGAATTACAGTAACTTCAAAGCAAAAACGAACAATGAGAACATGAAAACAGCACTGCATTAAGGTAAAGGAAGCTATTTAGCTAAAAAAAATAAAAATATTTTAGTGATCCTTTAAGGTCATCTTTCAGTGTAGAAAAAAGAAAGTTCCATTTGTGCTAATATATTAATCCATCTATAAAAGCAGAACATTCCTTCACGATAAACACATTCGCCAACCCAAAGCATGTAAAATGACTTTTTTGATTCACCATTGTGGGTCTATCACACTGCATCATCTGTTCATATTGTATCTATAATTACACTATTTTAACTGACCTTTCTTTTTAACATCCAGTTGTCACTAGACAGAGCTCAGTCAAAACTCTGTAAATTGACACCACATTTCATTAAAATACGAGAGAGAGAGAGAGAGAGAGAGAGAGAGAGAGAGAGAGAGAGAGAGAGAGAGATCTCTATATTAAACAAAATACTAAATTAATAAGGGCTTTTTTTTAGATCTTCAAATGATTATATTCAAGTTATGTCTTATTATTAAAGAAAGACTTTCCCTATAATGAGCCTCTATAGTTCACTTTATATTCACTCAGGGAGATATTTTTGTCTTCAAAAATCTCAATGAACTCTCAAGAAAAGTTATTTAGGCTCACAAAATGTTTTAAAACCATTACATTGAAAAGCCACATGTTCTCTAGTTACGCTAACATTCAGCGTGTCAGGCTGTGTAACCCGATCTTTCTGCTAAGCATTTCCTTAATGGTCTCTTTGCTATGCTAGAAGCACATGTCCTTAATATCTTATGAGAAAGACATCTGCTAACTTACTGCTGGGACAGATCTCATAGCCACACACTGTAAGATTTGCCAACAATCAAATTTTATCGTTTTCCTAATTTTTAAACCTTTTAAAAAAAATTAACATATTTGGTTTGTACATCTGCCAAAAATCATGTACATTACATTATAATATGACAGGGAATATCGGTACCTACATTAGAATCTGAAATGCGAGAAAATACTAATACACAGATATTAGTTAATTATTTTTCAAGAGCAGTTACATAATTTCTGAAAGTATCAGACTGTAATTGCAACTGTCATAGGTAACTTAACAACCTAATCTAGAGACTGTTTCAAACAAGATTTCAAAAGGGGATAATGAATGCTTCTCCCCTTGGGGAGTACCGTACGCTATGTTGAGGGTGGTATGGTATGTGAAAAATTGTCAAATGTGGTACCCAGGACCTTCCATATTTCTTTTGTAACTGTAGCAGTGAACGCAGGGCCTTACTCACTCTCTACCACCTTAATTACCCCATGGAGCCATCAACATACAAGGTGACTCAAGGCATTGGGGTTGGGGCACACAGGACCGAGGGTAGATGAGCAGATTCCACCTTCATAAGTTTAGAACAATCACGTTCATCCAGAGTAGGAGCAGGTAGGTCTGTATCATTCTCTTCCTTCTGTGTTTGTCCAACGACATGGCACGATACCCCCCCTTGGACAAACGAAGGAGAGAAGGAGGGCCGGTGGGCCACAGAGCACAGAATCTGGTATGGGCAATGGGCGGCGGGCAGGAGAGGATGCCACCTGCGTTCACAGGGGATAGTGCAATACTGAGCACATGGGGTTGGGGCAGGATGGGGCAGGTTGGAGCAAGGCCTGTTTGCAGGGGGATGGACCTCCAGCACAGGACAACATTCAGGCGGAGTCCATGCTGCGTTGCTCAGCAGACATACAGCATCTTAGACCTTGGGCAGATCATCAGGGAAAGCAGCAGGGGCACATGTTCTTGAAGAGGCAATAACTGCAGAAAACAGCTCTTATAGCACATTATAACAGTATAACAGGCAACAAGCCATATATGTATCAGGTCATGGATCACATACCACCATCAGGGTAGGTAGGGCATTATTTAACATCTAATTAAGCTCAGCGTAAGAAAATAAGCTTTAAAGACAAGCATTGTGAATTACCAAAATTCCTACTTATGCATTAATACTATCAGTTGCTGTGAACGTGAAACAGATATTCATATACATGTCTAACAAAGAAACAGTTGCAATTTTTACCAGTCCTACTTTTAAAAACCTTTTCTCTATGTGTTTCTGATTATAGCTTGCCTCTATCAGTCAGCAAACATATGGTTAACCTAGCTTCTCCTAGAATCTACAGACAGAGAAACCGGACACTCCAAGCTTGGAGTCGTCAGTATTTTTTTTTTTTAAACCTCCTATTCAAGGAAACACAAATGTGGGATGGAAAGTCTGCGCACATTGGCTTCTGTCCCTCCTAAAACGCATTTTAAAGATGCATCGGGCAGCTCAGAACATGAACAAACAGTAAAACAACACACACACAGACAGAATATGACTATTTCAGTGATAACTTGAACACAAAAAGCTGACAAGGCATCTGTGACCATTTCACCCTCTTAAGTCACTCCGTGCTCCTTTCGTCTGCATGTTGGTAAACATTATATACAGAAACATGCATCGACCCATCTGATCTCTATATTACATATTTGTATGTATAATAGTTTGTGCACCATCTATAAATCTGGGTGCGTTTTTTTACACACAGAGTGGTAAGGCATCTGTGACACTCACGGTTCACCCTCACTACCACACAGCTACCAGATAAGGAAACTGTGCCACCTCCATTCCATACAGATAATCGCTGAAATAGCCCCATTCGAATCAACATAAAACATAAAACGTCAACCGGCAGAAATAGGGACAACGGGTTCTCTTTAGAAAAAGACTTTGCTCAATAACTGGCCAGGAACAAAAAAACGTGAATAAAGGGAGAGAGCCCGTTATATGGAAGAATACAGCAAGAAGAGCATAAAATAGACTTTGCTTACCGTATGCCTAGGAGGTAATCTCCTTATCTGAACAGGGTCTCTCCATCCAAGCTCGATCCGTTGTGACTGGTCAGGAAAAAAACAAAGCCACGTTGGCTGGTGCCAATTGATGAGGATTGAGACCCCTGACACAATCTCAGGGCAAAACCCATTTCTGCTGTTGACCCAAACCATGAAAGCATGCAGAGAGCTGAAAAACAAACTGCTCGCTTCCTTCTATGTACAGCCAGAAAAGAGAGACCGAACCCATTTATTTCCATAGGCTTATAGACAAAATGACATCATTCAGATAAGCATACTGTTTGGCTTAGTCCATATATATATATATATATATATATATATATATATAGTCCCTTATTACACGCCCCTGTGACGTCTGTTCTTGGCATACTGCACATGTTTCAAAAGCCTTTAATTAGCACAAATGTTCTCGTGTCATACAGGGATCCCCATTGAAGCCCACAGGGGCAACATTCTTTATTCAATGGGATGGCCTGGAAGGAGGGAGTTTAGGAGTGCAGTAGAAGGGCCAACTTTCTTCACTCAATCATTTCCTGAGCCGAGATTTTAACCCTTTAATCTGACATAACTTCTTTGCCTTCATTTCACTTCTTCATTTAAGGAATATAACACTTGTAGTATATATCTTCACACATGCATATGTATATATCATATATAGATTAAGAAATACAGAGAAATAAATACAATATACAGTATAAGAATATAAAAGAGAAACCAACCTTTCAGTGGTTCTAATCATTACACAAAATAGGAATTTTAGTAACTTCCATCACACCCCCTTTCCTGGCCTGCCATGGCTGCTTGTTCAGACAAGGGTCTGGTATGGATTTTGGGGGGGGACCCCCCACGCAATTTTTTAATTTTTTTTTAATTTTTTTTTACATTTTGGCATGCAGTTCCCCTTAGAATCCATACCAGACCTGAAGGGCTTGGTATAGACTGGGACAGGGACCTCACAACATTTTTTTCTATGTTTTTTTTTTATCTATATTGCCGGCAGTCGGCAAAACATTACAGTCGCAAGCAATCTTAAATGAAATAATTTCCTTTAGAAATGTCATTTTACTGCGGTACTGTAATAAACATCAGAAAGATGCGCTATTTTACAAACAGACTGGGGCAAACTGAAGCAATGGCACCTATGCCGTTACCAGCGGCTCCTGCGTGCATGCGCAAGAGTGACGACATCGCGGCCCCTCTTTAAGCATTATTAAAATCACTGCTCCTGAAAAAAAAGGTTGTTTATAAACTTTTTTTTGCATTGATACATGTCCCCTGGGGCAGTACCCGGGTTCCCATACACTTTTTATGACAATAACTTGCATACAAGCCTTAAAAAAAAAATCGCACTTTCGATTTTTCATGTTAGTGTCCCATTTTTTGCCTGTTGGCATGTTCTGGTGTGAACCGAACCGGGGTGTGTTCGGCTGATCCCTAGTGAGCATGATAGCATGCTGTCAAATGATTAGAGCTTCATCCATCTGAAACTGTTTTATAGTTCTTCAGGGGATCTAGTAATTTATTTATTAATGTATTTATTTATTTTTCCAGGGAGATTCTGGTGGACCACTGATCTGCAATGGAGTGCTGCGGGGTGTCGTATCTTTTGGATACGCTGAATGTGGTATTCCTGGAAATGCCTCTGTCTACGCTTTTTTTAAATAGAAGGATCACTTGCTGGATATATAAACAACTGAGTGGCTTGCCTTAAAGGAAAGCCTTCCAAAAAAAAAAATGAAAAAGTATAATATAGTAGGGTTGTTACTGATTAAAATGTTTGTGTTCGATTAATCGATTTTTTTTAATCAATTAATCGACTAATTTCGATTAATTATAATGCACATACAGATCCAACTACTTTTAGCTGACCTCCTTGCATTACAACTCTGCATTAGTCAGTAGTAAATGTGGTATACACTATATACAATCACCCGACACTAGTTAGTTTCCACAATCCGTGACACACAAATTTGTTTTAAATTCAAACTGTAGCACTGACGTAAGTAACTTTTTTTTATTAGGAGTGCAGTAGAAGGGCCAACTTTCTTCACTCAATCATTTCCTGAGCCGAGATTTTAACCCTTTAATCTGACATAACTTCTTTGCCTTCATTTCACTTCTTCATTTAAGGAATATAACACTTGTAGTATATATCTTCACACATGCATATGTATATATCATATATAGATTAAGAAATACAGAGAAATAAATACAATATACAGTATAAGAATATAAAAGAGAAACCAACCTTTCAGTGGTTCTAATCATTACACAAAATAGGAATTTTAGTAACTTCCATCACACCCCCTTTCCTGGCCTGCCATGGCTGCTTGTTCAGACAAGGGTCTGGTATGGATTTTGGGGGGGGACCCCCCACGCAATTTTTTATTTTTTTTTTAATTTTTTTTTTACATTTTGGCATGCAGTTCCCCTTAGAATCCATACCAGACCTGAAGGGCTTGGTATAGACTGGGACAGGGACCTCACAACATTTTTTTCTATGTTTTTTTTTTATCTATATTGCCGGCAGTCGGCAAAACATTACAGTCGCAAGCAATCTTAAATGAAATAATTTCCTTTAGAAATGTCATTTTACTGCGGTACTGTAATAAACATCAGAAAGATGCGCTATTTTACAAACAGACTGGGGCAAACTGAAGCAATGGCACCTATGCCAATACCGGCGGCTCCTGCGTGCATGCGCAAGAGTGACGACATCGCGGCCCCTCTTTAAGCATTATTAAAATCACTGCTCCTGAAAAAAAAGGTTGTTTATAAACTTTTTTTTGCATTGATACATGTCCCCTGGGGCAGTACCCGGGTTCCCATACACTTTTTATGACAATAACTTGCATACAAGCCTTAAAAAAAAAATCGCACTTTCGATTTTTCATGTTAGTGTCCCATTTTTTGCCTGTTGGCATGTTCTGGTGTGAACCGAACCGGGGTGTGTTCGGCTGATCCCTAGTGAGCATGATAGCATGCTGTCAAATGATTAGAGCTTCATCCATCTGAAACTGTTTTATAGTTCTTCAGGGGATCTAGTAATTTATTTATTAATGTATTTATTTATTTTTCCAGGGAGATTCTGGTGGACCACTGATCTGCAATGGAGTGCTGCGGGGTGTCGTATCTTTTGGATACGCTGAATGTGGTATTCCTGGAAATGCCTCTGTCTACGCTTTTTTAAATAGAAGGATCACTTGCTGGATATATAAACAACTGAGTGGCTTGCCTTAAAGGAAAGCCTTCCAAAAAAAAAATGAAAAAGTATAATATAGTAGGGTTGTTACTGATTAAAATGTTTGTGTTCGATTAATCGATTTTTTTTAATCAATTAATCGACTAATTTCGATTAATTATAATGCACATACAGATCCAACTACTTTTAGCTGATCTCCTTGCATTACAACTCTGCATTAGTCAGTAGTAAATGTGGTATACACTATATACAATCACCCGACACTAGTTAGTTTCCACAATCCGTGACACACAAATTTGTTTTAAATTCAAACTGTAGCACTGACGTAAGTAACTTTTTTTTATTAAACTTTAAGAAAAACTTAGAAAGTTAGTTTAACTAGTTTATTTAGTATATTGACTGTCAGTCACTTTATAGTAGGCAAGTAGGCATCACTTTAGCCAGTCACACAGACAATCCTAATATATAAGTACTATACAAGTTAGATTGCAGTTTGACATTACTCTGCTTTAACCTGCAGTCAGCTATATTTTTCCAAAACAGACAAAAGAAATACAATTTTGCTTACAGCTTTGCAGCTTTATCTGCGCACAATTCTGAACCTGTTTGTGAAGTTGACTCTAATCTCGTGGTTGGCATAATAGAACATCCAGTTATATAATATTACAGACGTTAACTTATATTACAGTAATGTGTACAGTAAATATTTTCAAAGCATTTTTTTTCAGGACCCCTTTACACCCATCCAGCAAGTTAATACACTTTGCCATAAAGTAGCCCATTCATTTTAACACGTCCGAAAATCTGATATGAACCTTTATTTTTCAATACAGCACACCACAATGCACAGATGGTTTCTATGTGAGCACTATGATGCACTGAAATGCGTGTGAATTGTTGTGGTAAAGCATAGGTGTATCCAGTCTTAAAAGAGAAGTATGGCAAAAGCTTTTTGGTCATACTTCTCTTGTGGGTCACAGGAGTGCACTTACTTTTGCTCTCCTGAGACCCAGTCAGCTGATAGTGGGCTATTGGTCAAGTCACCAGAAGAAAGACATTACTATGCAAATGCCACAATGTATCCCACTTACAATACGCCAAACAGCACAGAGACAAGCCTCAAACCTTCTGGCACAAAGTCATTTGGAGTGATGAGACTAAAATGTTGCTTTTTGGTCACAACCATACTATTTGTGTGTGTGTTTTTTTATTGGTTTAACCAGATTGACTAGTGCCTTTTTCAACCTGAGTAACTATGTAACTATGTAAGCCACCTGAGGGTCCCTAACCAATTTCAAGAGTAAAAGGGTGCTACATATTAAATGATATTGAAAAAAGTCAGGGACTGCAGACACTCTACAGAGGATTGTCAGAGACTCCAAACGTACTATATGTGTGCAAACTGGCTCGCCACTGCAATCACCATGCAAATACGAAGAAAACTGGTCACAGTGCAAATGTAATTCAATTAAATGTCCTTTATTCTAACAAACATGGGACAACAGTGCAGTATAGGTTACAGTAGACACGTTTTACACCTAGGAGTGCTTAGTTATAACCACAAGGGAGTCAAGAGCAGTGTCATTTATAGTTCTTACCAAAGGGTGGATACCTGTGTTAATTAGTGCTCTTTTTTCCTTCTGGACAAAAATGCGTCAATGGATTTGAAAAGCGATAAAGAAGAGCAATACACACATGTAATGTAAAAAATCATATAGAATTACCAAATAAAATAATTTGAGTGAATATATATAGATCAGCCCATAGAGAAACAGTCTTAGAAAGACCTTACATTAAAAATATAAAAATAATTTAACACTATTTATACAAAATAAAAACAATATATAACATTACAACAGTTGTTTCATATTCCAAAGTCCATATATGCATACCAAGACAGCATTTATTGAAGTGCAATAGCCTGTAGTTAGAAAAAAGTAAAAAACAAACTACAAAAAGCAAGAAGAGACATATCAGGCATGTATATATATGGAAAATAGCTACCAAAAACAATACTCCCAAACGAACAACACTGTTCTTTAGGAAATACCAGTAATAATATTAATATCTCCTATTATAACCCATATTTATTTAGGGAACAAAAAAAATAGGGACCAATGGTATTTGTATAGATACTAGTTTTTGATTGTGAAATAAAAAAAATACTTGTGGCTGTCACATAGGATAATGTAATACCACAATTACTCATAAAAATGAAAAATATCTCATTCATGGTTCAGCCCTTCTTGAATCCAGGTTTTCAGGTGGAATATCCAAAATGTTTCCCTTTTGCAAAGAAGCTAAAATAAATCATCATACCTTTTTGGAGTTATTACTTTTTATCAATGACCTGAATCTGCACTGCTGAGAGATTACCTGCATGGTAATTTCTGAAAAATTATGGGCTACATTGGTTGAGAGGTTATTTTCTATCTTGTGGAGATGTTCATAAAAACAGTCTCTAAGTCACCTAATTGTGCACCACCTATTGAATGTGATATGTCTTGCAGGTAATCAAATAAATAACATATTGTCAGGTCACCTGTGGCCAGATGACAGATGCACCCCGTTGGAGTCAGCAGTGCACCACAAGGTAGTAAACCCTATGGCAGACTGCTGAGGATGGAACACAGAGTGGATATGGAAGGCAGGTCCACTGGAGCACAAACAGGGATCCCACAGGAAGCTTGAGCCCAAGATTCCCCAGGGCGCAGAGTCTAAGATACAGCAGGTATTCACCAGAGACTCTAGTGGTGAGGATAGCCTTAGCTGCAACTGAATCCTGGTTGCGGCCCCCAGAGTCCCTCGGCTCCCACTCTGTAGGGCATAGAGGATAGAGGGGATACTCAGGATACAAGAGATAGTGAGGGGTAAGCCAAGGTCAGGACGACAAGCAGACAAGGTTAAACAAAAGACAGGCCAAAGGTCAGGGTCACAAGAAAACAGGAATAGTCAGGGACAAGCCAAGATTGGTACACAGAGATAAACGTAGCACACGGCAAGCAGGAACACAATGCTTAACAAACAACATTGATCAGCAAGGCAGACCTGCAGTACACTGTTTAATATAGAGTTCCTGATATGACCTGGGTTGGAGTCATACAGGGAGGAGAGATGATAAGAGCAGCCAGGTGAGAGTGTCTGGCCTCTAAGGTGAGCACATGGAGAGGAAGGTAAGCTGCTAGACATTACTGCATATAAGGTATTACAATTAAAAATGTAATTCACTTTATATGTCTTATTTTCCACTGATGAACTACAAGTATCACCTTTCAAAACACGAGCACATGTGGGGCATGATGCACTACCACAGCAATAGTTCCCTTTACAATGTACCCAAGTGATTCTTGTTTTTGTGGGATTAAAAACGCTAGGGGAGAGTGAATTACCCAACGTTGGAGCTCTATGTGAGACACTATTAATGCTGTCTTTTAGGAGTTCAGTACATATTTGATCCTCAAACAAAACAAGCAAATATTGGTTTACAATTTTCTTAAGTGCATTAAACACCAAACTAGATTAAGTAAATTTCCAATTTTTTAATGCTCTTTCCTAAATATATATATATATATATATATATATATATATATATACTGTATATATATATATATATATATACATATAAAATTGGAAAGGACATTAAAAGGCAATATATATACATATATATATATATATATATATATATATATATATATATATATATATATATATATATATATATATATTAGGGCTGTTACTGATCAAAATTTTTGTGTTTGATTAATCGTTTATTTTTTTAATCGACTAATTTCGATTAATTATAACGCACATACAGATCCAACTACTTTTAGCTGATCTCCTTGCAGGCTGATTCCCAGTGCAGCTCCCAACCACTTGAAAAATGGATCATAGCAGGATACAAAAAACACACAGCGCAGTAGCTACATATAAAACAAAGTATCAATAAAATAGCCAAAAATTGGTTATAAATGATAAAACAGCGCATAGCATAAATAGTCCAATGTAGATAAAAAGATGTTGAAAGAAAGTCCATAGATCAGTGAAATAAGGCAAAGTTCAAAGTGACGTGTGGAATGCTTCATAGAATGGTAGTACACCCTCCACCGATTTCCAATCTCCACCAAAACCGGAGACACACTTCCCCGCAGGGGTTTAAACTCACCAAAAACACAAAGAAACAGGCCTTAAGAATAAATCATCCTGATCAGACCTCCAACATCATTCCAGAAGCAGAAAGGGTTAATATGTAAAGCTCCAATACATGGATCATAGAAAAAAACAAAAGCACCAAAATAGTGTAATATTGCTTTAATTAAAAAAAACTCCCGTGTAACAACACCCCGCCTCCTATCTACGTACATTAAAACACTGATAAATGAGTATAAAGAGTGTAATTCACCACTCTCCTCCGCACACAGGGGGTTGCGCTTGTGCCGCAATGCACGCTGCTGAAGACTCCTATCCTGGTGGCGATTATACAGCGGTGGAACGCACTCCTGGTATTTCCTGGATACGCCGTCGTTGCCACGGACTGACGCGTTTCGTCACATCCGACTTCAACTGTTGAAGTCGGATGTGACGAAACGCATCAGAACGGGGCTACGACGGCGTATCCAGGAAATACTAGGAGTGCGTCCCACCGCTGTATAATCGCCACCAGGATAGGAGTCTTCAGCAGCGTGCATTGCGGCACAAGCGCGACCCCCTTTGATGCGGAGGAGAGCGGTGAATTACACTCTTTATGCTCATTTATCAGTGTTTTAATGTACGTAGATAGGAGGCGGGGTGTTGTTACACGGGAGTTTTTTTAATTAAAGCAATATTACACTATTTTGGTGCTTTTGTTTTTTTTCTATGAATATATATATCGATTAATTGCTCTCAGTAGGATTATCATTTAATTTTTGAGAATTTATATCTATTATTTTCACGTTTATCTAATTCTTTGGATCTATCCAATCCTTTGATTAAGTAACCTTTGTCCTTGGCGCCGGGAAGTGCACTGTCTATTCCCCTTTATTGTTGCCCCCCTTTTTTGTGCACTCTGCAGTAGCTACATAAACTGTAAATATGGTGCGAGTAATACCAAACGTAGCAAAAGCAGTCATAACAACATATAGCTAAGTATCATACTGGTATAAAAATGTGTACAACGATACCACTGCTGAATCCAGATGAGGAGAGGTTAACATCAGTCCGTCGGCATTTAAATGTCCCATGAATGGAACAATCACAACTCCCAGTGGATGTCTGTAGAATCCCAGGTTGATAGATGGAAGTGATAGAGGGAAGTGATGGAGGGAAGTGATGGAGGGAAGTGATAGAGGAAAGTGTAACAGCCCTTGTGTGTGGCAGATAGAAAGGTCCCGCCGGCATGCAGATATGAAGGCACAGCAAAAGAGCCCTTCAGATGGACACGGCAAGCCCAGCCGGTGTCTGTGACATTACTGGATTTCCGACGGAACTCCCTGAAGGCCCAGAAGCCGGTGGAGAGGTGAGTACCAATCAAAAGAATTTTAATCGATCAAAAAGATTTTGATCGATCAAAAAAATTAAAGATTAATCGAATAATTAAAAGTTAATTTGCACAGCCCTAATATATATATATATATATATATATATATATATATATATATATATATATATAATTGCCTTTTAAAAGCTGCTTCCTTTGTTTGGCGTCTGCAATTGTGTAAGCCGTGTCTAGCATCCATTTAGCGTACCCTCTATCTATGCATGAAACATTGGTAAAGAGAAAAGGTCTTCCTCTCATAGTCTCCTTGTTCACTGCAGATATGATGTATCTGCAGAAACTGGCCAATTGGGATACTTTTTATGTTGTGTTTAGGATGTGCAGATTGTGCTAGTAATAATGTATTGCCCAACAGGGGTCTCCTATATACTGTAGGCTGGTGGTGGTAACCTTACACATACCCCCAATTGCTGGAGTATAAGACCTTTTACACTTAGAAAAACTGGCCAAAAAGCAGGGGTCGTCCTATACGCCGGGTCAGCTGCTCAGATGCCTGCTGGATGTGCGGTAATACTGTATGTAGCTTCGGCTACATACAGTATATACCGTTTAGCCAATCCCAGTGAGCGATGTATTCAAATGAATACAGAGCCTGCTTGGTTTGGAGTAACAACCTCTGCCAATCCAAGCAGGCTACATACAGTAGCCTGTCCGGATTGGCTTTGAGAGTCAGAGAGGCGTGGGTTGATGATGTTACAGCCTCTGCCAGTCCAAGCAGGCTTTGTATTCATTAATAGAATACATCGCTCGTCGTGATTGGGTCCAGCTCCAGCAAGAATTAAGAGAGATATGGCTCCATAAGGAAGAAATATGAAGCCTAGGAAGGATGGTCATCTTATACGGTGAGTACAGGCAAAAAATCTTTAAAAAAATTTAAAATTAGGGCGTCGTTTTATACGCCTGGTCGCCTTATACGGCAAATACGGTAACTGTAAGGCCACGTACACACGACCAAATAAATCTGTTCAAATCGGTCTGACAGACCGATTTGATCAGATTTGTCTGCTGGGCTATTTTGGTTTGATCGCTGTACACACGATCAAACCAAAATCCCCGCCGGCAGACAGCGCGGTGACGTGGCGGTGACGTTGACACCGCCACGTCACCGCACCAGGAAGTAAAACACTTCTGCGCATGAGTCAAATCCATTCGACGCATGTGCGAGCAGATATGTCTGCTGATTAGCGTACTAACCAGCAGACATGTCAGACGGACGGGTTCCCAGCAGACAGATTTTAAAGCATGCTTTAAAATCTGTCTGCTGGCAAAATCTGTCTGTCCGCCCGTACACACAATCGAATTTGTCTGCTGAAACGGTCTGGCAGATACCATACACACTTTCAGTTTTCCTACAGGTTTTTCTCTTCAGGTTTACCAAAACCATCTAATATGAGGGCAAACCTTAATGCTGCGTACACATGGTCATTTTTTGTCTTGTAAAAAAACGTTATTTTTTCTCATGAAAAAAAACGACGTTTTTCAAACTTCATTTTAAAAAACGACGTTGCCTACACACCATCGTTTTCTGAAAATGCTCTTGCAAAGTGTGGTTACGTACAACACGTACGACGGCACTCTGTTTCATTCAAGCTTGCGTCATAACTTGCTTTTGAGCATGCGCGGGTTTAAAAACGTTGTTTTAAACGTCGTTTTAGCCCACACATGATCATTTTTTGTGACACAAATAACGACATTCTGAAAAACGACATAAAAAATTGAAGCATGTTGGATTTTTTATTTTTTTTTGTCGTTTTTCAGAAGACATAAAACAAAGTTTTGCCCACACACGATCATTTTAAATGACGTTTTTTAAAACGTTGTTTTATTTCATCACAAAAAACGACCGTGTGTACGCGGCATAGGAGTTTCAATTTGTAACTAATCAGGCAGGCCTTTGTGCTACATGGCTTTGGCAAACCTGAAGAGAAAAACCTGCAGGAAAACTGATAGTGTGGATGGGGCTTTAGTGTATCTGACTTGCCAGCAAAACAAAGATTTTTGTTATCGTTAAGATACTGCAAAAATGTCTCAATTTTAAACTAAAATTTAATAAAAGCGTGACATGTTAGGTAAATATTTACTTGGCGTAACATCATCTTTTATATTTTACAAAAAATATGGGGTAACTTCACTGTTTTGTTATTTTTTTAATTTCTGAAACCATTTATTTAAAAAAAATAAGGGTTTGAAAAATTATTGCGCAAATACCGTGCAAGATAAAAAGTTGCAAGGACCGCCATTTTATTCCCTAGGGTGTCTGCTAAAAATAACATGCATAACGTTTGGGGGTTCCGAGTAATTTTCTAGCAAAAGAAAAATGATTTGTACATGTAGGAGAGAAGTGCCAGAATAGGCCAGGTATGGAGGTGGGTATAAAAGCCCTGTATTGAAGGGGTTAAGGAGGGGATTATTGTCTTTCAAATAGCTGGGAAGCTGTTGGATAATGGGTTGCAGTTGTTTATCAAGCCACTATCCAAATTTTTCATTGAGAGAGCCTATTATCGAAATTATGGGTCTACTATCAGGTGGGTTTAACCCCCAGTGTGTTTTTGGCAGATGGTAAAAAGTGGACAGAACAAGTTATTCAGGTATTAAATTCTCAGAGGATTTAAGGGAAAGGAAGTAAAGGATGTTTTATTTGATTATACATTTGCAGCGTGCAACCAGTTGTCTTCTTATTTGTACTATATGTGTGGTCAGAAGGCAATGCAATGAATATCTTTTACGTGCCTGAGTTTTGGTTCTTGCAGTGTGAATACCACCATGGTATAACATATCAGCCCTAGCAGTATGCCACATTCTCTGACCACCCCATAAGCACACGACAGTGTAAAGTTAGGGAGAGCATTTCCAGACTTTCCATACATCACAGGTAAATGAGGAATAGCTGCAGTTCAGTAAGACTTCTCAAAGCCATTTCAGGTCAGGGCCAATCCTAGGTAGGGTGCACAGGGTGCTTTGCACCCAGGTGCCTGCAGAGGTGGGGGCGCCAAAGTGGCAGAGTTTTCCCCTCCCTCCTTCTGTCCTTGTTTGTGTCCATCCAGAACTAGTCCGTCCAGAAATGATGTGTCTCTGACCATTTCCTGTACTATTTCTGCAGTCTCTGACCATCTCCTGTACAATCTCTGTAGTCTCTGACCATCTCCTGTACTATCTCTGCCGTCTCTGATCATCTCCCTGTACTGTCTCTGCAGTCTCTGATCATCTCCTGTACTGTGTCTGCAGTCTCTGACCATCTCCTGTATTATGTCTGCAGTCTCTGACCGTCTCCTGTACTATGTCTGCAGTCTCTGAACACCTCCTATACTATGTCTGCGGTCTCTGACCATCTCCTGTATCACGTCTGCAGTCTCTGACCATCTTCCGTATCATGTCTGTAGTATGTCTGGGGGCTCTTTCTAACAGAAGCCCTCTTTGTGTCCATCAGAGAGGCCCCCCTCCAGGTCCGAATAAAGTACTCTGCTTCTCTTCCTGTATTTTGTTTATTGTTAAGAGATCATGTAAGGATCTCAGGGTAATGAAGACTTTGTGGGGGAGCATCTCTGTGGTTGAGTCATTGCCATAGAAACATTTGAAAAGGGGAGGAGTTAGTAAATTGACCACGCCCACGTGGGGCGCCAGAAATATTTCTGCACCCAGGTGCCTGTGACCCTGGAATCACCCCTGTTTCAGGTCATGCTCTGATCAGGTCTGAAAAAGCATCTAGACAGCACAAACACACAACTAGCTTGAAGGAACTAAGGTCTACCCAATAAGTACCAAAGGCTTGCAAATTGTGCAACAGTGGTTTACATCAGTGTTTCTCAACAAGAGCACAAGGTACTCTGGGGTGTCACAGGCAGAAGACCCAATTTGCTCTAAATTGGAGATGGATGAGAGGACTCTGTATTGGAAAGGGCTGAGTTGTAATGTGTGAGAGTCTGTCATAGAGTACTCTGATGTGATCTGATCTCAAAGAAAACATGCCCTTACAGAATTGTTAGGTCTGAATTACATTGTAAACTCAAGCACTTGTTAAAGTGTAGATAGGTTAGTCATTATTCTCTTCCTTATGTGTTGAGCTGTATGTTGCATATTTAGCTTGAAGTGGTGCAAACTGTGCCACACAATGAATGCTGCCACCTTTACATAGAAAATAGATGAAGTGCTATAAGGATTTACTGCTGCAGTAGCAAGGAAGAGTTATATAAGCCTTTTTTTTTAATTTAAAGTACCTATATCCTTTACAATCATGTTGTACCTTTCTCTTTTACCTTGAGGCTAAATCGCAAGGCAACTATCAAAATATAAGTATGTTTAACATAATGAATAAAGTGAATAAAAACATATCAATATACAGTATACGTGCTTATTTGAGCTATGTGTTTCCCTACATTGATTGTCTCGATTGTTTTTTTTTTTTGTGTGTGTGTGTGTGTTTTTTTTACCTGAATCTATCGTCTGTTGCTGTTGACTGAAACCAGCAATACGAACAAGCTCTTTCTTTTTACTGTATAGTACAGCTCATGCTGCAACATTGTAAGTTATTGGTGAACCTTGTGTATGCCTTTCAAAAGAGTATTTGAATATTGAACATAAAATTCTGCTGTGAGCAAAAAGTTTGGATGAGGAAGCAACATTACAGAATAGTAAAATGTTCCAATTTACTATTAAAAGGCAACCCTTAAGTTCTAGCCAAATTAATGTGCCTAGGCATTACTGCCAACATATGCAGGAGAAGTGCATGCTTAGAAAATGATGTCATTGGTCTGCTAGAAGCAGGAGAAAGTTTCCTGTTTTGCCAATGATTATTCACTTACTGAACAATGCAACATTCTGACCATTGACGCAGTTTTAATCAATAAGATTTCTCATTTATAAGTGCAAAGTGTTAGGGTCCTTTCACACGGAGCGGACCATTTTTGATCCGCTCCGTGTGTGTCCGTCGGCTCAGCGGGGATCGTCCGTAAATCCCCACTGAGCTGTCGGCGGACAGGGCGGTCCCTGCACACTGTGCAGAGACCGTCCTGTCTTTCCTCCGCTCTCCCCTATGTCTGTATTCATCTGATCTGCCAGACGGAAGAAAAACAGGGTTTCTTCCGTCCGAAAAAGCGGATCTTTGCGGACGCGGATCTTTGCGGACGTTAGCGAATGCATCATCCGCTATCGTACACAATCCCATAGGGATGCATTACAAGTCCGTAAACGGACTTGTAAAAAACTGACGAACGGTCCTTATGTGTGAAAGGACCCTTAAGTGTACTAACTCATAGCAAACAGTTGGAATCCTGTGACCTGTGGCACCAATATCAAATGGGCCCCGGAAAGGTGGCGATATAAGTGCAGAGTGGTATCAATGTAGTGTATTTGGAAGTAGAAATTACCAAATTAGCTTAATCCTGAGTAGATCAGACACATCTGAAAATATCCAGGAAAGAAACAAAATTGATAGATTATACTCCTGATCTGATCATCCCTAGCTGATTCCAAGCTTACTTTACTACTTGCCGCATGCCCACTGTCAAATGATGGAGGAGTGGTGCGGCTCCAGAACAGCCATGCAGCACACCCGCAGATGCATGCAGCGTGGCAATCGTGGCCGCTCCTCTTTAAACCATATGATCGGCTGTGTTCAATCATATCGGTCACATGTACAGTAAGTGTGGATGAGAGAAAAAGTTAACCGCTCAGAGGTCCCAAGGAGCTAAAGCTGAAAGGTAGGATCCAACCCCTGGATGCAAAAGTATGCAAAATTGTATGGAGAAAAACCGGGACCGCCGCACTCCAAAAAATGTTCCTTTATAATAAAACAGATCGCAACATCAACATGTCACAGCAAAAAACAGAAAAGAGCTTACGCGTTTCACACCAAAATACAGTGCTTATTCATAGCTCTTTTCTGTTTTTTGCTGTGACATGTTGATGTTGTGATCTGTTTTATTATAAAGGAACATTTTTTGGAGTGCGGCTGACGTTAATCGGCTCTCCTCACCTTACACTGACAGAGTGTGTGGAGAGGAGTGCTGATCAGATGTATCTGCTCACAGGGGAGACCAGGGCAGGTAATCAGGGCACTGATCTTCAGTTCCCTGATTGCAGGAAAACCCTAGAAGTGCTCATTAGCGCCATCAATCAGTGTCCATAAGTGCCTACCAGTGACACCCATTAATGCCCATAAGTGATGCCAGTCTAGATCATGGGTCTTCAAACTATGGCCCTCCAGGTGTTCAGGAACTACAATTCCCATCATGCCTAGTCATGTCTGTGAATGTCAGAGTGTTGCAATGCCTCATGGGATTTGTAGTTCTGTAACAGCTGGAGGGCCGTAGTTTGAGGATCCCTGGTCTAGATGGTGGAACTAAAACTTTCTCACTACTTTGTCTACTACTTTCCTGTAAATAAGGGAGGGATTGACAGGAAGCACAGTGTAGACTGATTAAATTCCAGGACAGGATACAAACGTTAAAAAATAAAAAATAAAAAGAGCATGCAAGCTCATAAGCAACATAAAGGCTGCATATGACAGCAAAACAGATGCTGGTAAGTGGCAAACAGCGGTGTCATGTGTATACCACAAATGGAGACAGTAGGGTGCAGGTGACGTCACGAACAGTAGCTCCTCCCCTGTACGTTATGTTCTATTTTTTTACACTGATGGAAAAAAGTCCGATGGGGCCCATACACGATAATTTTTTCATCGGAAAAACTGATCCTGTGTACACGGCAAAAGAAAGAAAACAAGTGAGGCTAAGGTTTTGCAAAGTACTTGCTCTGCTTTTGATTGGCTTACACTGGCAGGTTAGGCCAGTACAAGTGTGGTGATGGGGTTCTGACCCACCCATCCCCCATATTCCCCCCCACAAGAAGCCAAGATATGCATGAATCAACTTTTGTAAAATTAATGAGTTCCTATTGCACAGTCATTCAAAGTACCAGTTAGGCTAAATCAGAGAGGCAGTTGTGTACAATTAAAGCGGAACTAAACCTACTAATTCAACTGTTTATGTGGACTTAAACAAAACCTCAAAGCAAAACTAAGCCCATAGATTTACAGTAGAACTAAACTCAATGATATAATGGTTTCCAAAAACAGTTAAACTCTAGGAATGCTGTAACTGAGAGCTGTCACATTTGTTTGTGCTGTCAACTGAATTGTCAAGCCATTGAATAGCTGGTGTCATAACTGATCACATATACAGCAGCATGGCAATTGCAGACCAAATAGAGGCAGAGGCAAAGATGGCAGCTTCCTTGGCTATAAATTATTTTGTTCAATTTCAAACTATCAAATGGCTAATGTCATCTCCAGATACGCCGCCATAATTTCAAATCTGCGCCGGCGTATTTTTGTTTTGTATCCACAAAAAAAGATACGCCGTTTTTTTGCATAGATATGCCGTCTTACGCCATCCTATTTAAGTTTAATATTTACGCTGGACGCTAGGGGCGCTTCCGTATATTTTCCACGTCGAATATGCAAATGAGCTAGATACTCCGATCCACGAACATACGTACGGCCGCCGTGTTTTTACGTTGTTTGCGTAAGCGTAGGTCCGGCGTAAAGTTACCCCTGCTGTATAGAGGCGTACGTAATGTTAAGTATGGACGTCGGGCCAGCGTCGATTTTTCCGTCGTTCACGTCATTTGCGTAAACCGTTTGCGAATAGGGAATTGCATACGTTACGTTCACGTAGTTTTCATTGACTATTTTTGACGTGATTTCACGCATGCGCACTGGGATATCTCCACGGACAGCGCATGCGTCGTTCAAAAAATACATCATTTACGTGGGGTCAAGCTGATTTAAATTAAATCACGCCCACAGCTTTGTAATTTGAATTGCGCGGCCTTATGCCGCAACAATTACACTACGCCGCTGTAAGTTACAACGGAAAGTGTTTGTGGATAAGGATACGCTGCTGTAACTTACAGCGGCGTAGTGTAACTTAGATAGGCTACGCCAGCGCCAATTCTTTGTGGATCTGGCCCAATGGGTATATTCAACTCTATATGTACTTTAGGACCATTAAAGCTGACCCTAGGCCCAGCCTAGTTATAGCTGTAGCACCACCTCCATTGGGGCCCCTGGCCAGAGGTTGCCCTGACCTTGCAATCCTCCCGGCACATCTAACATCCTAGGTTCTGACGTAGTTCAAGCAAAGTACACAATGCAAAAGTCACCAAAAGACATAGTAAAGATTGTCAGAAGATATTGTACTAGAGATGATCAAATCAACATAGAAAGCAGAATGTAAGTTGTGGGTATTCCCCAAATTGCAGATTTTAACATTAATAGGGTTACACAGGGTTACACAGTAAAATGACAGTAGCCGTGGGCCTGATGGTAAGGGACGATGGGCCTTAAATGGGCTTATGACCCCAGAAACAAGAGGGAGAAGAGAAGACTTATTGTCAGTCAGCTCTCTCTAAGCCCTGATGCTACAGGCAGAAATAAATGGCAAAACACAATATGTGAAATCTGGTGAGAGTTCCCCTTGAAGATAAACAGTTGCTTCGCTATGAACAATTTAACTGATAACAGGTTCTGCAGGCTGAATCCACTGGGTGGAGGAGTCCTTGAAGTAAGGGTGTCTGTGGTCTTCAGCTAGCTATGAAGGGGCTCAAAGATGCTGTGCAATGGCGACCAGAAAATGTAAATAGAATAAGCAAGGGGTTTCCCAGCTAAGTACCTTGGATGTAGATGATAGGGTAAATGGAATAGACATATATTTATCAAACATTTATTTATACGTATCAGAACATGTGTTTCTGACTATGCAGATATACTTGGTACAAACATGTTAGAAGGTATATGATGTAACAGCTGTTTTGGTTGTTTTGGTTGTGGTCAAATGCCATTCACACCCTCAGCTGTGAAAAGGTCTGACTCTGGCTTTCCCACAGAACTTGGGAAGTGACATGTATATGTTAAATGACCCCCTGCATATCAATATATATCACCAAAGAGTCCCATTCAAGGTGGCACCCCCTTTATAATGTATACATTGTACTATGATGCTCTCAGCTTTTTCAGAACAATTATTTTGAACATATCACCATGTACTGTATTGTTGTTTTCCCTGCTTGTGTAAAGCTACATGCTTGAATATTAAATACATCTTTTTGAATGTGGTTCAGCAGTCAACATGTTATTGGAAACCCCATAAGTTTTGGGATTTCTCTATCAATTGGTCCTTTGAAGCCGGAAATTATAACTCTACAGACATCTCTAAGAAATGGAACATCACAAGCTGAGAATTCACATCTGCTGGCGAAGGTAAACTAACTTTTTGCTTGCTGTGGCTTCCCCCTTGTGCTGAGCCTATTTCGGTAAGTTGGTGTCGTGGAGTACTCTTTCCAAGAAATGTGACTGTTTTTTTATGTTTCTTTTTACTTTCCATACTATCTGTACCTATTACTGTCCTTTGCATGTGTGTCTAAAAGGGAGTAAAGGTGCTTGCATGCAGTGTCTCTATGTGTAGTATTAAAGTTGGGCTTTTTCATGCTCACCAATCCTGAACATGCCATGACTTGTGGGGATAGGAACAGACTCTTGAAGGTTCTCTGCCAGTTGAAGGATGCCCAACTGGCCAGCCTGATGACCCATGAGTTCAGCGGCATCTACGTGGACGTATATGAAGGTGGCCCTGAGTAGCCATGCGGCCGATGAGGTGCCTGTGGCTGAGAATCTACACCCAGTGATGAGTTTACTGGAGGGGTGGACCTTCACACTGTCCAGGCAACAAAACCCATTCTGGGGCATAGCCTCTCACTCCTGCAGCTGTAGATCCCGTGTCCCAAAAGAGTGAGCTCTCCTTTGACAGTGTGACTCTCTGTTTACCCACTTCTAACCTGTCCCGGCTAGAGGTAGGGAAACTTTGCCCACCATGTATCTGCACAAGGGCAAATTTGGTTCTAGGTGTAGTGACCTACACTGACTAAAGCTGGCCATAAAAGGAGTAATTTTCTTTCCTGCAACCATGGGTTGCCGGAAGGAAAATTAGTTGATTTGCCCATTATTACAATCAGTGTTGATGGGGATTCCTTCCCGCCAACCTTGCCGGGAGATCACACAGTCATTATTGCTAGCAGCTATAGCCACTGGAAATAATCACAAAAAAATATCCGACAGGCTGGTTGTACCCAAGTTGATCAACTTGGGTACAATCAGTCTGCCCTTACATGGTTTGAATTTTGGCTGGTTCCTGCTGAACTGGCAGACATTCGAAATACCAATGGCAGGCTTTAGCTGTAGGGACAATATTCCACCAATAATAGTGCACACACTATAAAAAACATCAACCAAGAGGACCCTTTCAGATATTCTTGACAGGCAAGGTGACATTCTGGAACCTTGAATTATTCTCAGGAATCTTGCCCTGAGTCTAGGTTGTCTCATGGCTCTGCCGGTAACTGTTTATTAGAGTGTGCAATAAGTGCTTTGTCAATCCCTTTCTACATGTTTGTTTTTAAATTGTGCTGAAGATTTATTCAAGTGGTCCTGTTTGACCTACAGTATATTAGTGCACTTGTGTTTTTATCTTTCATACAGGCTCCTGTATAGTGTTGCTCACGAATATTTGCATTGCGAATATTCGCTACGAATATTGCATATTCGAGTATTCGCGAATAACTCGAATATCGCGGCGAATATTCGCTATTTCGAATATTCATATTTTTTCAAATTTCGCAATCAATTTCGCAATCAATTTCGCATTCGCACTAGCGAAATTTCGCATTAGCGAAATTTCGCAATTTTTATTTTTTTTTATAAAATATAGCGAATATTCGTAAATATCGAATATTCGTGATATTTTATCCCAAAAAAATAGCGAAATTTCGCAATCATTTTAGCTTTCGCATATGCGAAATTTCACTATTTTTTATTTTTTTATAAAATATAGCGAATATTCGTAAATATCGAATATTTGTGATATTTTATCCAAAAAAAAATAGCGAAATTTCGCATTGGCGAAATTTCGAATTTTTTTTTTTTTATATAAAATATCACGAATATTCGATATTAATGAATATATGCGAATATTCTTTGAAATATTTGCGAAATATCGCGAAATCGAATATGGCGTATTCCGCTCATCACTACTCCTGTAGCATAGTATTATACTGTATACTGTATGTATTGTTCAGGACACCAGGGATGGGTCCCCATTATTTGGGTTGTGGTCCCTTCAGGGGGATGACAAAGACAGAAGTAGTACTAAAGCCATGCAGGGTGAGGGGTTCCAGGGTGACCTGGAAGAAAAGAAAGAACTAATTTACAGTTTTCCTATTATTGTTAATTTCTGGAATAGGACCCAGAATTTTTGGAGGCTCTAAAAGATTTCAGGTGGAAAAGAGCCTCTAACCCTGGTGTCTGTGAGGTGTTGAGTGCAAACAGTACACAGTTGTGAGAAGGCTGTGGACTCTCTGGCTACTGAAAAGCTGCTTGGGCTCCTGTGGCCCTTTTACTGAATCCTCAAAGCATGCAGAAACCTTAAAGGGGTTGTTTTTTCACCTTAATGCATCCTATGCATTAACCTGCCTGGCGGTATCCCCGAGTGTGACTCGGGGTGTTTTTTTTTTGCTAAGAACGGTATCCCTGAGTCACGCTCGGGGTAGCTATGCAGAGCCTGCAGCGCGCGCTGGCTTACCTTGTTCCTGGATCCAGCGATACATCCACGCTGTGTGAGCGAGCGGGTCCTCGCTCGATTCACACAGTGTCCCCGTGTGCCGTCGGGAGCGGAGAACGGCGCCAAATTCAAAAACGTAAACAAACACATTACATACAGTATACTGTAATCTTATAGATTACAGTACTGTATGTAAAAAATACACACCCCCCATGTCCCTAGTGGTCTGCCCAGTGCCCTGCATGTTCTTTTACATAATCAAAAGTGTTCTTTCTGCATGGAAACTGTAGATTTTCCATAGCAACCAAAAGTGTCCCTTTATGTCAAAAATGGTTTTAGATCAGCTAGAAAACAGCGATAATAAATTATAATCACTTGCAGAATTGAGCGATAGCGATTTGTGGGGAAATTCATCATAAAAAAAATTAAAATAATGACAGCGACAATTCTGCAACTGAGCAAATTTCAGTGTTTTTGAGTTGATTACATTATTGAATATTTTTTTATTATAATTACATTATAATTTGTTATAATTATGTATAGTTATTTATTATATAAAAAATTATGATTTTGTTTTTCAAACTTTATCATACCCGGGATGTCTTGTTTGGACAGATTTAAGCAAGTTATTCCTACGAATTGCAGGGCTACAGTATAAAACGCCAAATTTCCATGCAAAAAATTGTACCGCTTTTGGTATGTAATTCCAGACAGAATCATACCGCCAGGGAGGTTAAGGTGAAAAAACACCTTGCACTCTCTGGCCCCCCATCCCCCCCTGTTTTACTTACCTGAGCCCCGAATCCCAGTGGGCGCGATCCCGCGATACTTTCCCCCATCTTGAGGCGCCTCTTCATTGGATGATTGATTGCAGCGCAGCCAGTGGCTCTCGCTGCTGTCAATCAAATCAATGACGCGGTGCGCTGGGGGACGGGGCCGAGTGAATCACACGGTAGCGCGCCCGCAAGCTAACCCCCTTGGGAGAGTGCTTCCCAGAGGGGGTTAGCTCTTTTAAGGAGGAGCCAAGACCCCAGAAGAGGAGGATCGGGGCCACTCTGTGCAAAACTAACTGCACATTGGAGGTGAGTATAACATGTTTGTTATTTAAAATAAAAAACAAACCCATACAGCCCCTTTATATGGGTTGTAAAGCTTTCTATTTTTTTACCTTAATGTCTCCTATGCATTGAGGTGAAAAAACATCTGATGCTTATAGCCCCCCCTCGAGCCCCTGTTTACCTACCTGAGCCCTCGAAAGTCCCGCTTCGAAAACGAGCTGGCTTTTTGCCTCTTCATTGGATAGATTGATAGCAGCGCATCTATTGGCTTGCGCTGCTGTCAATCAACTCCAATGACGAGATGGCCAGGGGGCGGGCCAGAGTCCTGTCATTTTCGGCTATGGACGCCGAATACAGTACTCAGGGGCACGCCCGCAAGGTAACAGAAAGGTAACCTACTTGGGAAAGCGCTTCCCAGGGAGGTTAGCTGATGCGGGGATGAGCCGAGACAGCCGCTGAGGGACCCCAGAAGACGAGGATCCGGGCCACTCTGTGCAAAACGAGCTGCACAGCGGAGGTAAGTATAACATGTTTGTTATTTTTTTTTTTTTTTATTACCCCTTTAAACTCTTGTGCATGTCTAATGTATACTGGCAGTAATGAAGGCTAGTTTTCTGTATGAACTGTCATAAGCTAGGTTATGAACTGTTTTTGTTTGCTAGGAAAGCTTTTTTTGTTTGGCTGTTTTTGAACAATAAAAGACAGTTTGCTTTCACAAAGTTGGCTGGCTGGTGATCCGGAACCCCACATTATCACAGTATGTATGCCATATCTATCTATAGTATATCTCAAACACCCCTATGAATGTGTCAATTGCATTCTGGTTAACAAAGGAAACTGAAAAGGGAAGTAATATAGATGATAACGTGTATTTTACTTAACATGTTAAGAGCCCATTTATTGGTATCACACATTATCTTTCTTTTTATTTCAGAAGGGCAGATAAGGAAAAAAAAACATTTGTTGCAGAAGAAATCCATCATGAGGACTGTCCTTAGCCTACTTCTTATTGCAACTTTTCTACAGACCTGTTTAAGTAAGTTTTCATTTACCTTACCTAACGGGAACAGTGCATGTACAATGTATAGAATATTAGCTTAATTACCAATTTAATGGCTTGTATAGATGGGGAAATACTGAGTGCTTTCAGGTAAATGTGGCTTAACTCCTTCTGCGTCTTACTTCTTTCTTATCTGTCATGAAGGATAACTAAACCTAAGAACAAAAATGCAATATACTGCAGCTTATAGGCCCTCGATGTGGTGGCTGCATTAGTATTTTTTTTTTTTTAAACAAAGAAAACTTTCAGCAAATATAAAAAACACCTGTTTTTGGCCAGAAATGCAGTGTCCTTGTCACCTCCTATGAGCTGCACCAAAGAATATCTTCCCTCCTAGATATCTTTTGTAAACCACCAATTAGCCTGTTCCGCTATGTCGTTCATATCAGGTGAATAGCCTGGGGGGACAGCAATAGATACATTGGAGAATAGCCACCCAGGGACATGAAGTATAATAGTTACAGGATTGCCAGGTGAAAATAAAGCAAAAGAAGATAGAAAAAAAATGCAGCTACCACATCTAAGGACTGGTAAGCTGCAAAATATTACACTTTTGGTTTTGGACTAAAATGCATTTTAGCTGATTTTGCATTCGGAAAACCAGCTCTAGTGCAAACACATGCCTATGTATACTTTTAAGGATTTTGTGAAACTCTTAGGCCTCGTACACACGATCAAATATGTCTGCTGGAATCGGTCTGCTAGACCGTTTCAGCAGACAGATTCGATCGTGTGTACAGGCAAACAGACGGATTTGGCCACCCGACAGATTTCAAAGCCATGCTTTGAAATCTGTCGGCTGGGAACCCGTCCGCCCGACATGTCTACTGGTTAGTACGCTAACCAGCAGACATGTCTTCTCGCACACGAATGGTTTCGACGCATGCACGGAAGTGTTTTACTTCCTGGTGCGGTGAGGTGGCGGCATCAACGTCACCGCCACGTCACCGACACGTCAGCGCGCTGTCTGCTGGCGGGGATTTTGGTTTGCTCGTGTGTACACGCGAGCAAACCAAAATGGCAGCAGACAGATCTGTTCAAATCGGTCGGTCCGACCGATTTGAACAGACTCATTTAATCGTGTGTACGAGGCCTTAGGCAGCGTACACACGATAGGTTAAACCGATGAGAACGGTCTGATGGACCGTTTTCATCGGACCAAACCGTTCGTGTGTGGGCACCATCGGTTAGTTATCCATCGGTAAAAAAAAGCCAACTTGTTTTAAATTTAACCGATGGATTCCTAACCGATATTTCAAAACCAATCG
Source organism: Rana kukunoris (assembly GCA_029574335.1). Taxonomy (NCBI): domain Eukaryota; kingdom Metazoa; phylum Chordata; class Amphibia; order Anura; family Ranidae; genus Rana; species Rana kukunoris. Next base: position 78,656,530 of record CM056049.1, read on the forward strand.
TTAGTAGGCACGACCATCGGTTAAAAATGCATGCATGCTCAAAATCAAGTCGACGCATGCTTGGAAGCATTGAACTTCATTTTTTTCAGCACGTCATTGTATTTTACGTCACCACGTTCTGACCCGATCGTTTTTTTAACTGATGGTGTGTAGCCACGATGGACCATCAGTCAGCTTCATCGGTTAACCGATGGAAATGGTCCATCAGACCGTTCTCATCGGATGGACTGATCGTGTGTACGCGGCTTAATAGGAATCGGCCCAGGGGAAATGTTATTAGAAGCGTATGCATGTCATGTTAATTTAAATTTTATTTTAAGGGATAAATGTCCCAATTTTTAAATATATTGTATAACTATTTAGAATTGTGTTTGGCATCCTGTATATTCTGTGCCCAAGACCTTAATATAAATGGTTTGATATTGTTAAGGAAATTTGTAAGTTCTGTCTATAATTGTATTCAATTTTGTATGTATTGCACACTGTCCTCACTGTGCACACGGCACTAATTATGTTTCACATGTTTGCATTCGTTCGAGTCCGGATTAGAATTAGTGTGCCTATGTTACGCCTACAATTACAATTGTAATATTAATGTGATACCTACATAATCATGTGTATAAAACCCTTCAATTGCGTCATAATAAAGCAGAACGAAGAGAGGAGGGAGTTGGGACTTTAAATGAAGCACAATTAAGTGCCTCCATCCCGATAATTGATCCAGGTTAAAGGGAGATTGGGGCTTTAAATGAAGCAATTGAATAGTGGAGGTAAATGTCCACATAAATGTTTTATTAATAGTATAAATCTAAAAACAATAAATGTATTTCATATATATACACAATTGGCACAATTGGCTTGCACAGGGCATTCGCATGATGGAAGGTACGTTCATAACAGCACATGATTATAATAATAAATATACAAGATAATATGGCACAAAAATTGTCAATGGCAACATGCTCAACACCAGCAAATAGACCCAACATGAAAAGTGTCCGTCTATTAACCACTTGCTTACTGGGCACATAAACCCCCTTCGTGCCCAGGCGAAATTTCAGCTTCCGGCACTGCGTCGCTTTAACTGACAATTGCGTGCGACGTGGCTCCCAAACAAAATTGGCGTTCTTTTTTTCCCCACAAATAGAGCTTTCTTTTGGTGGTATTTGATCGCCCGTGCGGTTTTTATTTTTTGGTATTATAAACAAAAAAAGAGCGACAATTTAAAAAAATATATATATTTTTTACTTGTTGCTATAATAAATATCCCAATTTAAAAAAATATATATATATATTTTTTTTTTCTGAGTTTAGAGCGATACGTATTCTTCTACGTATTTTTGTAAAAAAAAAAAAAAAAAAATCACAATAAGTGACTGCTTTGCGCAAAAGTTATAGCGCCTACAAAATAGGGGACAGAATTATGATTTTTTTTTTTAATATTTTTTTTTCTACTAGTAATGGCGGCGATCTGCGATTTTTATTTGTACTGCGATATTGCGGCGGACACATCGGACACTTTTGACACATTTTTGGCGCCATTCACATTTATACAGCAACCAGTGCTATAAATATGCACTAATTACTGTATAAATGTGACTGGCATTGAAGGGGTTAACACTAGGGGGTGAGGAAGGGGTTAAATGTATTGCCTGGGTGTGTTCTAACTGTGTGGGGGGAGGGGGGTGACTGGGGGAGGTGACCGATGCTGTGTCCCTATGTACAAGGGAAACAGCATCTGTCTCCTTTCCCTGACAGGACGTGGAGCTGTGTGTTTACACACACAGCTCCACGTCCCTGCTCTGTCACCGCTGATCGCGTGTACCTGACGGACATCGCGGCCGCCGGGTACACGCATCGAATCCTCGGTGATGCGTCGGGACTCTTTTTACCCTGTGGCGCGCGCGGGGAATTATAAGTAAATCACGTCCAAACACGTGACCCCGGCGCCTCAGGTCCGCGCTGTTGACGTATTCTGTCAATAGCGCGGACCTCTAGTGGTTAAGTAATGTATGGAAACAGTAACATGAGATATAAAAGGTAGTACATAAGTAGGTACAATTCCATATAAGATAATAAAGCAGAGCAGTTATTTGGAAAGATGCTGAGTGTATCTTTTGTGTCTGTTCCCTACTGCAGTAGTTATTCTTAATTTGGAACCATTAATCAATATGAGGATAGGAGTTGACGATCTATAAAATGTCCAGGGCAATATGTTGCAATATTGCCAACGTTTTTACAATTATTTTAAATGCCACATTAGGGTTTTTTCACACCGTATGTCCGCTTTTTCATCCATCCGTGTACGGATGAAAAAGAGAAATATATTGGTCCTTATGAGATGACAGGTATCAGCGGATGAACATCCACTACTCGATCTTTCCCGGTGCCGCAATCCTCCGATTCTGCAGACAAAGGAAAACCCTATTTTTCCATCCGTCTGCAGATCGGGTAAACACAGACAGACGGTCCGTGTTCATCCGATCCCCCCATACAGGAGAACGGAGAAAAGACAGGGCGGTCCCTGCACAGTATGCAGGGACCGCCCTGTCATCCGCCAGCTCAGTGGGGATCAACAAAGCGATCCCCGCTGAGCAAACGGAAGTTTACGGGGCTGATCATCACTGATTTGCCCCCCATGTGAAAGAGCCCTAAAGTATATGTGAACCCTTACCTTGTAAAACAACAAACAACAATTGTATTTAATTTTTTGCCTTGTATATAAACAACCATTACAAATGCCTTTGTTTTTTGTACATAACCTCTGTACTGAACTGCATAAGGGGATTGGACAGTTGGAGGTGGAGAAACAGCAGTTCACCGATCTTCTCAGTGTACGGCTGTGCAGGAGGACATGTCAGTACAGTCTTGGTGATTGGAGGACAGGCAGGCTGTGCTCCCAGCACAGCCAGACAACAGACCATGCTCTCATGCCTGGTGTGGTCCATTAGCAATTGGAAAACAGGGGGACTGGCAGGATCATCAGGGAATACAAAGAAACAAGATACTTTTTAACACAAGTACATTGTACAACAGACACATATGAGGAATATGAAATGTCGGGGTAACATAGGGCCAGATTCAGGTAGATGGGCGCTTCTTTACTTTGGAGTAACGTTTCTCATTTACGTTACTCCGCCGACACTTTCGGCGCAAGTACTGTTATTCACATAGCAGTTGTGCGTAAACTTGCGCCAGAGTAACGATAATGCGCTGGCGTAACCCGACGCAAGTGGAAGTGGGTGTGATCATATGTAAATGATGGGCGGAGCCCAGCGCAGAGGCTTATGTTCAGCGCATCATCCACGGAGCATGCGCAGTAAGTGAGGCTTCACTCGCCCCCTTGTGCGCATGCTCACAACTTCCGTCGGCACCACTTCACGGGAAACGTCAGCGCAATGCATTTCGTTGGGCGTTTAAATGCGCCCGTAGATGCGCCATTCCGGCACTAAAGTATATCCTGTTCCCCCTCCCCGCAGTGAAGATACTTTTGTTCTGAGATGGCTGCTCCCGTTCCCCGCAAACACACAGGAGAAAGCTGAACTCTAAAGGCCAGGAGCTGTCAGCCGTCATCTCGGCTATGGAAACCTATGATGTCTTCCTCCATGGCTGTAAAAGTTGACAGACAAGCATGGACAGAGGTGTTGTCCTGCAAGTGGGGGTGCTCAGCTACCTCTTATCATCGGTAACGCTGCTGTAGCTGCTCTCCTGCTGACCTGTGGCCGTCTGGAGTAAAGATAAAGCAGCTATTTGTAGAAATAACTTTGCGCCGGACGGACGAGATACACGCGGCGCATGTAGCCAGCGTATGGTGCTAATCCGTTCGCGAATCGGGAAATAACCTTCATTTGCATATTTGCAGGGGAAATCAATAGGCGCGACTGATGCGCCAAGAGAAATTATGCGCTGACGATACTCTGGCGTCGGAAAGTTAAGCCGATCGGAAATGGCCCGTTTTCTGTCGCATCTAGTTTGGTGGGTACGGCAACATAGAAACGACGGCGCATAATCACAGTTACGCGGCGCATATCGAATTACTCCAGCGCAAGTCTTGCTGAATCTGGCCCATAGTCTTTAAGTTTAAACTGCTGGCTCATAACACAGCTCTTGGATGACCATGGGTATGGCAGACCTAGTATTAAACACATGCACTACATTACCAACTTTAATGGCATCCCAGTCTTAGTCTGTAGGGTTCAATATTGAGTTGGCCCACCCTTTGCAGCTATAACAGCTTCAACTTTTCTGGGGAGGCTGTCCACAAGGTTTAGGAGTATGTCTATGGGAATGTTTGACCATTCTTCCAGAAGTGCATTCGTGAGGTCAGACACTGATGTGGACCAGAAGGCCTGGCTCGCAATCTCCACTCTAATTACTTCCAAAGGTGTTCTATCAGTTTAAGGTTTAGGACTCTGTGCAGGCCAATTAAGTTCCTCCACCCAAAACTCGCTCATCCATGTCTTTATGGACCTTCCTTTGTGCATTGGTGCACAGTTAGTTAGTTAGTTAGTTAGTTTACTTTATTTCGAAAAAAAACAAATAAAAAAACAAACATACAAAATAAAAGAAGTGGTATACAATCACAAAAAAATTAGCTACAAAAGACGACAAAACAAAAGTAATATTTGAAAAGGAATGGAAAGATGTACAAAGAAGGGGGGGTGTCATAAGAGGGCCAATGAGAGCTGTGGGGCTGCAGAGCTGGAGGTGTGCCTCGGTGTGTCTGTATAAATTCAGGAAGTGAACAGGCAGCAGCTTCAGCTGACCACAGTTAAAATGGCGGCAGCCCGACTTAGTGGAGGGAGATTTCTGCACCATATTTGGCAAGTACAGAATTATAGTGGTTGGAGGGAAGCTTCAGAATGAACAAATATGTTTTTATTACAAATTATGTGAGCAGACTGCAGTTGGATCAGTGCACAAATAAAGGTCCATAAAGACATGGATGAGTGAGTTTGTGGAACTTGACTGGCCTGCACAGAGTCCTGACTGACCGCAACCAAATAGAACACATTTGGCATGAATTAGTGGAGAATGCAAGCCAGGCCTTCTCATCCACATCAGTGCCTGACCTCACAAATGCACTTCTTTTTTTTATTTAAATATTTTTTATTTTCGTTTCAAACACAAAAAAATAACAATATATATATATATATATATATATATATATATATATATATACACATACATACATACATAATCATATATTTTAGCTCTTACAGAAAGAAAAATAAACAACTCAAACTAACAGCAAATATATTATTAAAATATGAATATAGAACTATTTTTTATTTTTACCAAAACAAAAACAATAAGAAGAAAGGCGAGGAATAGGGGAGGAGGGGAAAAAAAAAAGGGATGAATGCCAATCCGCTACATTTTATTCCAGACTTATAAACAACCAGAGTATTAAACTTCTATTGCATCATATCTATCCAAGTATCATATATTATATTATCTGACAACTTTATGTAATTAGAGTACTATAATATCAGCGATCTGATATCGTATTATAATATAACAAAGTCGTTTTAAAATCAAACCAACATGCCCATAAAGTGTTTGTTAACCATGCCTTTGGTATTGTACCTAAATTCTTTTTTACAACATATATCATCTATTTTTCGTAACCATTGATCTAAGTTTGGTATAGACGTTTGCTTCCAGTACATCAGTAATAAGGATTTTGCCGTGTGTAGCAGATGCGGGGTTATTGAGTTTTTATATCTAGATATTGATTGTGAGGTATGGTGAAATAGAATAACCCAAGGATCAAACTCAATTATGTCTTTTTGTTTTATAGACACCATATTAACCACTTCAATACTCGCCCATCGTCATATGACGTCCACAGATGGGATCTCCCATCCTGGGTGGACGTCATATGACGTCCTGGGCTTTGCCCGGGGATATCTGAATGATGCCTGCAGCTAGAGGCATCATTCAGATATCCATGTCTTTAGCTGGCGATCCTGCGCACCATAAGAACGATCATAGTAGCGGTTCCGCCGCTTGATCATTCTTGTAGGCGGCGGGAGGAACATCCCCCCTCCCGCTGCCATCTAGTGCTTCTCCGGGGCTCTCCCATGCCATCGGGGGCCCGGAGAAGGAATCGTCCGGCGCTTGAGCAACACTGATCATGAGATTGGTGATTTTTTTTTCACCGATCTCATGCTTCCCAGCCTGGAGGAGAGATTTGGGGTCTTATTGACCCCACATCTCTCCATAAAGAGGACCTGTCACACACATTTCCTATTACAAGGGATTAGGGATGCAACGGATCAAAAAACTCACGGTTCGGATCGTTCCTCGGATCATTTTTCGGATCAGCAAAAATAAATAAATAATCTCCCCCACTGTAATATCCACATCCCACCCCCCCACCCCCACTGCAGTGGCGTCACTCGGTGCAAAAAAATCATAAAAATGGTGTCACCCCCCCAACCACTATGGTCCCCCCCTCAGTACAGACCCCCCTCAGTACAGACACCCCACAGTAGTGCAGACCTCAGACAGTAACCCCCCCCCCCAGTAGTGCAGACCTCAGACGGTAACCCCCCCAGTAGTGCAGACCTCAGACGGTAACCCCCCCCAATAGTGCAGACCTCAGACGGTAACCCCCCCAATAGTGCAGACCTCAGACAGTAACCCCCACAGTAGTGCAGACCTCAGACAGTAACCCCCACAGTAGTGCAGACCTCAGACAGTAACCCCCACAATAGTGCAGACCCCAGACAGTAACCCCCACAATAATGCAGACCTCAGACAGTAACCCCCACAATAGTGAAGACCTCAGACAGTAACCCCCCAATAGTGCAGACCTCAGACGGTAACCCCCCCAATAGTGCAGACCTCAGACAGTAACCCCCACAGTAGTGCAGACCTCAGACAGTAACCCCCACAGTAGTGCAGACCTCAGACCTCAGACAGCGGCGTGTGTTTCCCTTGAGCACGGGCTCCTCCTCCTCTGTGGGTGTGAACAGAGAGGAGGGGAGCCGCCGGGTGTACCAAGATGGCCGGCGCTCTGGAGCTAGGCCGAAGCCAGGGACTTTCCTAGGCCGAGGCTCCGGAGCGCTCCGCGGATCGCAGACCCGCGGATTGCCTATGGAGATTTTTATGTACGAAGTTTGGCGCCATTCCATAAGTGTGCGCAATTTTAAAGCGTGACATGTTAGGTATCTATTTACTCAGTGTAACATAATCTTTCATATTTAAAAAAGAGATTGGGCTAACTTTACTGTTTTGTTATTTTTTTTAGTTCATAAAACAATTTTTTCTAAAAAAAAAAAAAAGCGTTTGACAAATTATTGCGCAAATACAGTGCAAGATAAATTGTTGCAACGATCGTTGTTTTATTCCCTAGGGTGTCTGCTAAAAAAAAACATATATAATGTTTGGGGGTTCTGCGTAATTTTCTAGCAAAAGAATGATGATTTGTACATGTAGGAGAGAAGTGCCAGAATAGGCCCGGTAATGAGGTGTGTATAAAAGCCTGGTATTGAAGTGGTTAATAACTGTCTGCCAATATTTTTGAAAAAAAGGGCATGACCGCCAGATATGACCGTGAATAGCGCATTCTCCACATTCTCTCCAGCATAGCGGAGACTCAGAGAACATTGAATGCAACTTAACCACTTCCTTTCTGGGCACTTAAACCCCCTTCCTGCCCAGACCAATTTTCAGCTTTCAGCGTTGACGCATTTTGAATGACAATTGCGCGGTCATACAACACTGTACCCAAATTATATTTTTGTCATTTTTTTCTCCACAAATAGAGCTTTCTTTTGGTGGTATTTGATCATCTCTGCGGTTTTTATTTTTTGCGCTATAAACAAAAAAATTTTTTTTTTTTAAAAAACACAATTTTTTTTTACTTTTGCTATAATAATATCCCAATTAAAAAAAAAAAAAATTCTCAGTTTAGGTCGATACGTATTCTTCTACATATTTAAAAAAAATTAAAACGCAATAAGCGTATATTGATTGGTTTGCGCAAAAGTTATAGCGCCTACAAAATAGGGGATAGATGTATGAATTTCTTTTTATTTTATTTTTTTACTCGTAATGCCGCTGATCTGCGATTTTTGTCAGGCCTGCGATATTGTGGCGGACACATCGGACACTTTTGACACTATTTTGGGACCATTCACATTTATACAGCGAACAGTGCTGTAAATATGCACTGATTTAAAAGGTGTGGTATCTCACGCCAATAAAAAATTAATGTGGGTGGTCTGGCCGGGCTCGGGAATGGCAGCTTGAACGGAGAGCTCCCGCCACCACGGACTTTAAGCGGAAACCATTAGCGTCGGTAAGAGGACCGATCACCCCGACTATACAGACAACTACCCCTAAACTTCAGGGAATCTTTTGGTACCACTCCCGATCCTCGGAGAGGATTTGTTGGTGAGATATCGCTGTTAGAACTTTTGGTCACGCTCCCACAATGACTGACTCGCACGGATTCCCTATGGGGATAACTGAAGCCCAAAACTCCGGTATTGTCCCGGCTCCCCAGAATGGCGATCAGGTCATAAAAACCCAAAAGGATTTGTCGCATACCCCCAGTCTAAATGACCTTCATTCGGTGGCGGCAGATATAAAATCTACCCTCACGGCTGCCATTGCAGAGCTGAGCATGGACATACGCGCAGTTACAGTGCGCGTGCAAGAGGTAGAGAAAGTAACTGCACAACAGGGAGCAGCGCTGCGTCACGTCAACATCAAAACGGATAATAATACACTGCGCCTTCGGGAAATGAATCGCCAATTGGAAGAATTAGAAAATCGCAGCAGACGCCATAATGTGAGAATTAGAGGACTGCCCGAATCGGTGGAAATGGATCAACTTACCCCTTTGATTTCTGGGATTTTTAATAACTTGCTGGGTCGCCCCCCACTTACTGTCATCAAGATGGAACGTATACACAGGGCACTCAGACCGAGAGGCAAACCAACGGATCCCCCCAGGGACGTAATATGCCATGTAGATGATTTCCAACTCAAAGATGAAATCCTCAGGAATGCTAAGCTGAGATCTAAATACTCTTTTGAGGGACACCCCATTTCATTTTTCCAAGATCTGTCCCCTATCACCCTGCAAAATAGAAGAGACTTGAGACCCTTGCTAGACAAACTGCGCGATAAAGGAATCATATACAAGTGGAAATTTCCATTCGGTCTACAGGCCAATTATCAGGGGCACACAGCAATTCTGAGAGTCCCGGAAGATCTTCAGTCTTTTTGTAAAGCGATGGACTTGCAACTAATGGATCTCCCTAATTGGTACGCCGAATTTCGTGTCAAAGTCCCTGCTAAAAATAATCCTAAAATTGACTCAATGGAAATAACTCAGTCAAGATTCTGGAGACGACGATCCCAATCAAATGATGGCCAATCGACATCCTATGCTGGTCCGAATACAGTCCCTCATTTGGCATCGTCACCGAAAGCCAGAAAATCGAGGAAGGAATACTGACTTACTATTTAATCGTATGTTTCCCTCCAGTATTGCATTTGTCCTCTATCCTTTTTCCTTTTTTTTTATTTCTCTATTCTGTATTTTTCATCCAGAGAATAGTGGTGATTGAAAGGATTATCATTAGTTTTACTACTGTTTCAATAACATGGGGTGTTCAAAGATGAAGGTAGCTTTAAGTTTTTTTTTTTTTTTTTTTTTTTTTTTATTTAATTGTTTACTGCTATCCATTTACTGGGTTTGACAAATATGTTCATTGTTACCTATTTTAACCCCGCTTAGGAATACTCTATTATATCCATTGTGGGAGGTATGCGACTTACTTATGAAACAACTGAAGTATTTAGTGAAAGCACGGATATAAAATGTCATGAACATAGTCGCATTCTCTGCACAATGTCACATTCTCCTTGTTTTGACTTTTGAATACTTGTGGTTATACAATGTTAAAAATGTATCCGCCTTATTTACAAACAAATACGCAGCGAACACGTCTGTGGCGGTGGGTAGACGGGTAGTTTTGGTTGTTACTTTTGTGCTCGGTTTTTCTTTTCGTCCCCCAAGTAGCAATTATCTCTGTCTATTTTTTCCTTCTTGGGTTGGGACAGAGGGACATTGCTACATTTGATTTCTTTTTTAACCTTTCCTCCAGTGGGAGGATTCTTGGTTAATTTGTTACATATTTTTTTTCTCTTTTTTTTTTTCTTTTACTTTTACCCCTTTAATTTGTTTTTGTAAGTTTTGCTACTTTTTACGGAGTGAGATATATTTTCTCACCCCTTGATTTATTCATCCCCCCCTCTTTTCCCTCAATTAATCCCTGATTCGTCTGAATTCTTTTATTTCATCTTCCTTTGGCCTTGAAAATGTCTTCCTTCTCTGGCAATGTGGTTGTCGCACATCAAAAAATTAAATTGTACTCTATTAACACTAAAGGCCTCAATGTACCTGAGAAAAGGTCTAAATTATTATTATTAATTAAGAAATCTAGATTTGATATAGTATTTCTGCAAGAAACGCACTTTAGAACAGATAACTATCCCACATTTACAGATAAAAAATTCTCTCATATGTTCCACGCAACGAACCCAGGATCCAAGAGTAGGGGCGTTTCTATTTTGATATCGAAACACTGTCCCATCCAAATTTCAGATACACAAATAGACACTGAAGGCAGATACGTATTCATAAAGGGCACACTTTACAACAGACCAATAACTTTGGGTAATGTTTACGCCCCCAACAGTTTACAAGCCTCATTCTTTGTGAATTTGATAGACTCCCTTGAAACTTTTGCTGCTGGCATGATAATTCTAGGTGGTGACTTTAACCTAGTCCTCAATCCCCTTCTTGACACTTCATCTGGCAATTCCAAGACCCTGTACAAGACACTGAATTTAGTTAAAAAATTGTTCCATCGTCTCTCCTTACATGATTCCTGGCGCACTCTGAACCCTTCCTCAAAGGACTATACTTTCTACTCCCCCCCGCACAACACGTACTCTAGATTGGACTATTTTTTTCGTTACCCAAGCTCACTTGGATTCCTTGGTTAGTACTTCTATTGATCCTATGGTTTTGTCGGACCACAATCCAATCTCTATGTGTTTAACATTTGATGACAAACCTACCCTACGGAAGCCTTGGAGGTTAGACAACTCATTACTTGCAGACACAAACGTAACCCAAAAAATTGACTCTTTGCTTTCTTTTTACTGCAGGGAAAACTCAACCGATGATGTACATCACCCGACTACGTGGCTAGCCCATAAATGCGTGGTCAGGGGAGAGTTTATTTCCTTGATGGCTAAAAGGAGTAAAGATAGACGGGAACTTATTAAAACTTTAATGGACCGAATAGAAGTCTTAGAAAAAGTTCATAAACAAACTCGCTGAACTTTCTAGTACCCGAAGGGAATTGCTTGAAATCTTGGAAAAAAAAATAAGGAGAAATAAAGTCTATTCACAGAAATTCTTCTATGAATATGGCAATAAAACCGGTAGGCTTTTGGCTAATTCCCTGAATGCATCTCAAAGAAAATTCGACAATATCCACTCTATAATTGATGCTAAGGGAAATAAACTCACAAGTACTTCTGATATTGCCAAGCAATTCCAATTATATTACTCCACTTTATATAATCTACAGTCTAAGGAACCAGCTAAGGGAGCTCAATCCAGAAAAGACTTGATTACTGATTTCCTTAAATCCTACAGCCCCAAGCCAATTACCCCGGACATAGCAAAGGATTTGGACAGACCGCTAGACATTTCTGATTCTGATCTTATTTTTCCTTTTGACCTCCAAAATACAGTAATCCATGTTTGAAAATGCCATTTCCTGTCTCTCCTCTTCTTGCTTTCCACCAGAATCTGCATGGTGGAAAGCAGACGTTCTCACCCCCTCCCTATGACTACAGCCCTGCGTGAAGCTGCTCTCTTATCCCTCACAGGCATGGAGGTTAAGCCTAATAGGAACTGTAGTTCCCATTAGGCCAAGATGTAGCAAGAATGATTGCGCACCGCAAACCAGGAAGTCAGTCAGAATAACGATTCAGGAGTGACAGAGGTGAATAAAACAGCTTGATTGCAACAGGTATCAAACTAGTTATAATGCAAAACATTACATTCTACTTTATCAGCTACTGTCAGACTTTAATTTAAGAGGAAAATATTTTTGTCTTTACAACCCCTTTAAGTTATACGCAAAAATTTTTGCGAATCGCCTTCTACCCCTTTTAAATTATTTGATTTCATTGGACCAGGTGGGTTTTACCCCGGGTAGAGAGGCTAGGGATAATACCATTAAATCCCTATGCATTCACAATTGGCTTCTCGAATCGGGATTTCCGGGATTCATGCTCTCCCTCGACGCAGAGAAGGCCTTCGACAGGATTGCCTGGGACTACATGCACGCAGCTTTGGAGTCTTTAGGACTCCAGGACCGTATGTTGCAATTTATTAATCTTCTATACTCGTCACCAACTGCAAAAATCAAAATTAATGGACACCTGTCGGAGGCTTTTTCTGTGTCGAATGGAACGCGTCAGGGATGCCCACTTTCACCAATCATTTTTATTCTAATTTTAGAACCACTCCTTCGTAGACTCCGTGCCAACCAAGACATAGTGGGTATCACAATCAGGAATAAGCAATACAAAATAGATGCATTCGCTGATGATGTACTGTTATTTCTGACAAATCCCATAAATACGCTCCCCAATTTGTTGAAAGATTTTTCGATGTTTGGTGATATATCTAATTTAAAAATAAATTTAGCAAAATCCAGAGCACTTAATGTCTCATTACCCACGGATGCGGTGGTACTATGTAAACAGAACTTCCCTTTCATTTGGGTGGACAAGACGTTATCCTATCTAGGAGTTAATTTATCGTCCAACATTAAGGACTTATGCAATGACAATTTCTTACCCTTATTGAATAGAATCCGATCGGACTTACAGAGATGGGATAAGGGAATGTTTTCATGGTTCGGTCGTGCGAATATTCTAAAAATGAATGTTCTACCTAGATTCTTGTACCTGTTCCAGACCCTTCCTATTTCCATTCCGGGATCTTTTTTCAAATCATTTAGACGCATCTGCTTGAGTTTTATATGGGGAGGTAAACAACCAAGAATTAAGTGGGATAAATTAGTCGCACCAAAACTCATGGGAGGCATTGGGGTCCCGGACTTACGCAAATATTATTGGGCAAGTCACTTATCCAGGATAGTGGATTGGCATGTACATATCCACTCCAAAGATTGGATAGGATTGGAGGAGAATTCTTGCCTCTTATTGGTACCCATAAGACACCTACCGTGGACCATACCAAAAAAGATCCCACGCAGCGCTAAATCGCACCCAGTGACAGGATCATCCCTGAAAATTTTCAGATTTTTATGCAAATCAACTAATTTATCCTCTATTTATGGGCCAATAACTCCAATTACCCTCAGTCTTGAGGTGCCTCTCCCAGAATATAACGCGATTCACGCAGACAACCCTCCAGCATTAACTCTCAGGGCTGCAGACTTCTTCAAAAATCATTCCCCCATTAATCTTGAATCTTTTAGGTCAACGGATCCTGACTGCAGTATCTCAGATTTTAGTTTTCACAAAATCACTGGGTTTCTTACAAATATGAATCCTATGGATGGATGGGATAGGCCCAAGACGCAGTTTGAAACTATTTGTCTCAGGGAGTCCCCTCAGAAGCACCTGATCTCCCTTATGTACGCCCTTCTAAACTCAAACACTGACCCTCAAGTGGATAGTATTAATCTCAAATGGGAATTGGAGCTTCAGGTTTCTATATCATCTGACCAATGGGCAACCATATTCAGAAGAATACATAAAGGCTCGTTAAATGTTGGTACAGAACCCCCTCAATTATCCATAAGTTCGATCCAGACACCTCTCCATTGTGTTGGAGATGTAATAAGACACCTGGTACTCTCTTACATATATGGTGGGAATGCTCTGCAATAACAAATTTCTGGAAAGAAGTTCATCGACTAATTACTCAAATTACCACTTTCGCTCCAGATTTCACTCCCGGACAATACTTATTACACCTCTCTAGCCTCTCCCACTCCACCTATAAGAACACCATACTCATACATTTAATTAATGCAGCGAGATTATGTGTCCCAATCAAATGGAAGCAATCACTCCCACCGACCATTATAGATTGGATTCACAGAGTTAATCACATTGCCAGCATGGAAGAATTAATACACCAATCTAGAGACTCGACTGGAATTCACCTTGATAAATGGGCATGTTGGTCACACTTCACGAAATCAGACGAGTATATTCTATTGTTAGGACCCTAAAGGATTGTTCTTAGAATTCCTAATTCCTTGTTGTATTGAAGTTATATGTATGTTTCTAACCTTTTGCTGATCTAACTTAGGTTAGGAAGATAATGCCAGCTATAACATAATTAATTTACTGGCACACCCCTTCCTGACCCTCTCTTGTCCTCTCCCCTTTCTGATACTTATTTGTTACCTCTGTTTGATAACGCAGGTTGTGGAGTATCTTATGCCTGTTTATTTGACACATATATTGTATATGTTGTTTTAATGAGAATGTTTGTAACCTTATAACTTGAAAATCTAATAAACATATTTAAAAAAAAAATTTAAAATTAATGTGACAACAACATATAATTATAGTGAATAGAATCTTTCTTAGATGCAAATTGTAGAAAATGAATTGTCAAATACAGCAGTTGGTCACTAAACCAGTTGAATGATTCGGCTGCGCAGCTCTATGTTTCCCCGAATCAAACACTCTCATGAAGGAGGGAGAGGGGAAACCACTTGAGAAAGATTAGCCTTGATTGGACTTTATCTAACACTCTTTGAATGGACTTGAGTTTATTTATTTATTTATTCATTTATTTTTTATTTATTTTTTATACAATTTTTTTGTACAATCTATTTCTATTTCACCATTTTCAGTGTGTTGTTGCTCACTAAGTCTGCTATTGTTGGTTCAGACGGACCATTTATTAGATTTCACTTTATTGTTTATTCTCTTATTATTCATTATTAGCGCCCCCTCCATATACCATTAATATGCACTGATTACTGTATAAATGTGACTGGCGGGGAAGGGGTTAACACTAGGGGGCGAAGGGGTTAAATGTATTCTCTATGAGTGATTCTTACTGTGGGGGGAGGGGACTGACTGGGGGAGGTGACAGATCTGTGTCCCTATGTACAAGGGGCACAAGCATCGGCATCACGCCGGGTACAGTTTTTTCCCCACTGCGCGCCCTCGGCTGGGGGGCGCAAAGAATGTAAATAGCAGGACGTCCAGGGACATCCACCCGGCAGTTGAGAGCCGCGCTGTGGACGTCTTTCATCTATAGCGCAGCTCTCAAGTGGTTAACAGGCGTGTAATACCACCTGACAAGTAATTTATCGTTAATTTCTTCTATTCTGAAAGAAAGCAAGGAAACTTTAGAAAGTATCAGAATCTTATCTCTTTGTGTATTATCATGGCCGGATTGTAGGTCTGTTTCCCAACAAGTTAGATATACGCTGGATATCCAGTCTCTTGAGAAGACAGCAAAGCTTTATAAAATTGCGATATACAATGCTGGGGAGAATCCGCCTGTCGGAATATTGCCTCTACTTTAGTTAATTTGTTTAATGATCGGATAGGTTGTGGTAAACTGCCTACAAAATTAGATAACTGGGTGTATCGCCAAATATCCATATACCTATATCTTGTTGGACCACATATTAGTCGCATAGATTTCACTTTAGAGTTTTCGGTCACATGGTAAAGTTGGGGTTTGTCCTCTAAAAACCATGACCTAAATCCTTTATCTTAAAAGCCAGGCAAAAAATAGGAATGGTGTAACAAGGGCATCAAAGGGGAGTTATATTTCCAAGAGTATCTGGAAGAATGGTCAAACATCCCCATAGACACACTTCTAAACCTTGTAGACAGATTTCCCAGAAGAGTTAAAGCTGTTATAGCTGCAATGGGTGGGCCAACTCAATATTGAACTCTACAGACTAAGACTGGGATGCCATTAAAGGTCATGTGCCTGTAAAGGCATGTGGCCCAATACTTTTAGCAATATAGGCCCGGATTCACATACATCGGCGTATATTTATGCCGCCGTAACGTATCTTATTTACTCTACGCCGGCACAACGCAGAGAGGCAAGCATGGAATTCACAAAGCAAATGCTCCCAACATTGCACAAGCGTAGCGTATAGTTGTAGGCGTAAGGCAGCATAAGTCAAAGTAGGTGGAAGTGGGCTGGAAGTAGGAGTGCTGCATTTAAATAAAGCGTGACCCCATGCAAATGATGGCCTGAGCTTCAAACAAGTACTTAAAATGAACTGCGCATGCGTCGTACCTTGGACGCATCCCAGTGCACATACTCACAATCACGTCAAAACAACTGCCTGAGATACGTTGAATCACTGCCTACGACGTGAACGTAACCTACGCACAGCCCAATTCACGTACAACGTAAACTATGTAAAATTAGACGGCGTTTTTTCCCTGGTCCATCCTTTTGCATGAGTTGCACCTCCAATATGGGGAATAACTTTACGCCAGACGTAACCCTTACGCAAATTGCTTAAAACATGCGCCGGGCGCAAGTACGTTCGTCAATCGGCGTATCTCCCTCATTTGCATATTTGCATTGAAAATCGATGGGAGTGCCAAATGCGTCCAGCGTAAATACGCGCCCACTATACGCCGGCGTAGGTAAGTTACGTCGGTCAGATGAAGTCAGTTTTTTGGCGTATCTTAGTTCTATGGGTACGGCGCATATTTACACTTACGCGGCGTATCTCGAGATACGTCGGCGTAAGTGCTTTGTGAATCCGGCTAATAGTGTATATTAAAGGTTTAGGGTGCCCAAACTGATACTTTTGTATTCAGACTTATGCAGTGTTGAATGAATGAATGAATGAAAAATGTATATAGCGCTGCACATGCAAACTAAATCGCCTCTGGGCGCTAGTTGTTCCTGTCTCTCTAGACATCAAAAGAGCAGAGTTTTGATCTGTCTTCTCTCGTTCCGGACTTGTTTTTCCAGATGTGGACTTTGCGTTTCGGCGCTACTAAGTCGGCTGACTGTAATAGGGCTGTATTTATGGCATCCAGTGTTTCTGAGGCTGTTAGAAGTGGTTGAATTGTTTTTATTTTATTTCCTAAGGTAGATTTGAAGAGTTCCGAATGGAGCTTCTTCTGAGATCTAGTCCAGTGTGTTGTCACCGGCTTAGGTGTTTTTATCAATGGGGGAATTTTAGAAAATATGAATTTAATTGCATGGTGATCAGTCCATGGCAACGGTTCATTTTCCAAAATGTTTATTTCCAGACATTGTCTGAAAATAAGATTGAGCGTGTGACCTGAAGCATGTGTGGGCCCACATACTAGTTGCTGTAGCCCTAATCCTTCCAGGTGGTCAATACAGGCATCGGCAATGGGATCCTGTGAGGAGTTGGCCCAGAGATTGAAGTCCCCGAGCAGCAAAAGGTGTTTGCTGTTAAGGGTATAAGTGGAGATAAACTCCGTCAATGATGGTAAAAGCTGCGATTTTGGCCCGGGTAGTCTATAGCAGAGAAGAATACGGATGGTCTCCTGGGGATTTGTTTGCAGTTGCAGAGTAAGGGTTTCCATGAATGGAAGATGGTTTTGAAGGACTGGTTTGGTGATCACAAGGCGAGTCTTGTGGATCACTGCCAGACCTCCTCCTCTTTGCCCTATTCTGTTTTCAGTTATAATACGATAGTTTTCTGGAACCTATTCTCCCAGAATGGTGATACAGTCGGCTGTGAGCCAGCTTTCTGTAATAAAGAGGCAGTCTAAATCGCATTGTAGGATGAAATCATGGATTTCTAGTCAGTGTTTTACTGCCGATCTTGTATTGATCAAAGCACATGATATGTGCTTAGGCTGGGGTGGAAGACTGAATTTTTTGACAATCGATCGTCAATCGATTCTCAAAAGTTGCTCAATTCTGAGGGCCTTTTTGGTGACGGCAGGTAGTATTGTGTCAAATCGCCTCAGACCACAAATGGTTTCTGCAGAGTACCGCAGAAACAGCCATAGTCACCCGTCACCAGGGGGGGGCAGTGGTCAGATGGCGATGGAGAGAAGATTCACTGAATCCTCTCTCCCAGCTTGGTCCAGAGGAAGGCAAAAAAAACCTGGTCGTGCTATGCCAATGTGCTGGGGCAGGGAAAAAAATTCCTTCCTGATCCCTAAAAGGCGATCGGACGAAACCCTGCGCCGTACAGAGCCAACTGACAGCTCTGCATGTTCATCTTTTTTCGGAAAGCTCCGTGACTCGTACGCGCCTTATCCACCGGGGGAACGGACGTCAATCATCTGGGCGACCTCCCAGATGACATTCCTCCTCGGCAGAGAAACGCCTACTCCCGCGGGGAGAGGTACCCGGAAGCCCGGTTGATAAGAGAGATTACAAGGTACGTACAGCCAAAAAAAAATGTGGACTGTGCTTGTTACAAGTATAAGGAAGTGGGTCTGATAGAAATATTATTAGGGTGAACCTCCACTTTAATTCAAATGAAAATCATACCTTAATTTACCTACCTGTTCTGTAATTCCCCACAATGGATACCTTGCTATTTTTTTATGAAATTGAACAAATTTTCCTCTCCTTCCTTTGGGGCCCAAATCCTTCTAGATTTAAATTGTCCACACTGATGCGTTATGTGTAGCGGGGGGGGTTGGCGTTTCCGGACTGCCGTAAATATTTTCTGGCACTCCAGCTGGTCATGGGAGTTTGGTGGCTAGTGCCAGATGCGTCCAACCCAGTGGCAGTTCTGGAGTCCCTAACACATTTACCCCTTCCGGGTCCCAAAGCTGCATATGATTTGACCACCTCCATGTACACGACTCTGAAGGCAGGACTGGGAATTGAGAGGTTCCCACGGAATGCAGTCTCCCCACGCACCCCCCATGGAACACCCCTACCTTACCCCATCTTTACCCTCTAGCAGACCCAAAATATGGGCCAAATGTGGTATTAAACTGTTATCGGACTTCACCACCGGCACGGCTCTACACCCCTTCAAGCATCTAGTATTCCACAACAATGTGCCTCCCTCGCATCTATTTCGCTATATGCAACTGTCTCATGTGTTTAAAACCCAAATAACACCCAACATCAAGCAAATAGTGTAATCTGATCTAGAGAGGGTCATTCGTTATGAATGCACCAGGAAACCAACCTCGGTCCTCTACACACCTCTCCTAATGCCGTGTACACACGATCGGTTTTTCCAATGAAAAAAGTCCATCAGACTTTTTTCATCTGAAAAAACGATCGTGTGTAGGCCCCATCTGACTTTTTTCCATCGGTGTAAAAAAATAGAACAAATTTTTCCGATGAAAAAAAACGATAGGAAATTCCGATTGTTTGTGTGGAACTTCATAAGAGAAAAATCCACGCATGCTCAGAGACTTCGAGACCATCTCATACTATACAAAATACTTCACCGTACTTATATTACCTCATATAGATTGCATAAAATGAGAACCTCCCTGTCCTCAGAGTGCTTTAGGTGTACTGGGGATCTGGGCGACATTATACACATCTTCTGTTCCTACACCAGTAATTAAAAACTACTGATCACAAGTACTATCTGTAATACAAGAGGTGGTGGGAATAGGTATAGCCCCAATCCCGCAGATATGCCTTCTAGGCTTAGTAGAAGAATTAGTCCCCAGGCTGGCAGAGAGAACACTGATAGGACTCCTGGTATTCTAAGCCAGGAAAATTATCACTCTATGCTGGACAAAACGTGCCCCGCCGTCCATATTGCTATGCAAAACACATGTCAATAAAGTACTACAACTCTATAAGGAAACCTACCAACAGGATGCCCCAAAAAATACGATGTGTGGGCCAAATGGCTAGCGGAGGCCTCCACAGCAACCGCAGACTGATTGAACATGTACATAAAACCACTCTATGGGTGGATGTGATTTGATACATTGGGTGTTTTTTTTTTTTTGCATTGTAATCTCTGTTATGGGTTTATTGGATATCTATTATTGTCCCTTGGGTCTCGACTGAAAGATTTGATCCTTAGACATTTCAATTGAGCAGGAGCCAATACAGCATTAGTATGTTTGTTTGTTCTTTTCTTGTGGACGTGCTCCAGCTGTATGTTACTAATGATGGAGGCAGCCCAATTGTCGGCTGGTACTGACTCCTGCGTGGGTCTAGTCACAATGCTGTGGCAGGTTTACTGTTGTTTGTTTGTATGTTTTATACTCAATAAAAAGATTTAAAAAAAGAAGATAGAATTTTATACCGAGTTGCCAGACCTTCATATGTTTTCTACCTCTGTTCTAACACAAATAAGATGCAGGACAGTGGACCCATATATTTTATTATGTCATTTATAAATTACCATTTAAGGCTAATACAAAAACCATGTGTAAACTTGGAATTTCATTGTGTGTGTGTTCAAATGTGAGTTACACAAGTGAGATTTAGAGGCCTACTGGAACACTATTTCCACAATTAGACTATAGTATTGCTATGAACAATCTAGCATTGTACATATAAAATCAGAACTGTCCATTATTTCTGTGGAGTTGTCTATATAATAGAAGTTGTGGTTAGATATAAGAGAGCTCAGCTCTTTCATGTGCACACTTTAATTCATAAATGGTGCTCAGTAATAACTCTTTTGTCTAGATGTCTGTTCTGGAATTGTAGGAGGGAGAGAAGCAAAGCAACACTCCAGACCTTACATGGCCATAGTACATTCTGGGAAATCATTCTGTGGAGGCATTTTAATTAAAGATGACTGGGTTCTAACTGCTGCCCATTGTATTTTGTAAGTATTTTTTTCTTTGTTTGTAAGCTAATATATCTGTAAAGAAGAGGTGCAACTGCATAGTGGTTGCAGGACACACACAGGACAATCTATAGGTTAGCAACATCTTTATCTGATTGACCAGCATGACTGGCCGTATTAGAGTAGTCAGACCCTCCATTCACCTCTAAGGAGTGGAGAGAAGTGGAGAAGAAGTCCATTTACAAACACCTACATGAAATAATATCCGGAAAAAAAGAGTAGAGTGGGTTCTATAAAGTAAAGTGGGCTGCCATCCACCCGCTCTGCTCATTGCGGCCCACAACCGATTACCAAGTTGCTTAAGTGGCCCTTGCTCTTCAAAGGGTTGGGCACCCCTGGCTTAAAAAGTAATATGACTATAAAATTAGGAAAGGCAAGGGCACCTATACTTGACTTATGTCCACCTATATTATTTTTTAGACAAGGTATGCTGGGGTTTACTATCTTCTACTACATGTGAAGCTCATTTTTCTAACCTCTTGTTTCCAGAACTGAAAATAAAACCACAGTGACCCTGGGTGCACATTACAGAGACTGCGGATCTCATTTACAGAATATTGATGTAAAAAGATCTATCACACATGAAGATTTTAACAGGAAAAACTTCCATAATGACATTCAGCTTTTGCAGGTATGATCTATCTATCTACAGTGCCTTGAAAAAGTATTAATACCCCTTGAGAATTTTCCACATTTTGTCATGTTACAATCCAAAACATAAATGTATTTTATTGGGATTTTATGTGATAGACCAACACAAAATGACACATAATTGTGAAGTGGAAGGAAAATGATAAATGGTTTTGAGAATTTTTTTACAAATAAATGTCAATACTTTGTAGAACCACCTTTCACTGCGATTACAGCTGCAATTCTCTTTGGGATGTCTACCAGCTTTGCACATCTAGAGAGTAAAATTGCCCGTTCTTCTTTGCAAAATAGCTCAAGCTCTGTCAGATTGAATGGAGAGTGTCTGTGAACAGCAATTTTTAAGTCTTACTACAGATTCTCAATTGGATTTAGTTCTGGACTTTGACTGGGCCATTCTAACACATGAATATGCTTCGATCTATACCATTCCATTTTAGCTCTGGCGTTATGTTTAGTGTCAAAGAGAAGCAGCCGCTCCAGGTAGGGAAAGTCTTGATAATGATCCACCTCACAGAAACCACAGCCACACCCTGAACAATCGTTGCCTTTATTAGTAAAAATAAAACAGCTCTACAAGCCACACCAAACTGGACAGCTGACACATTCACACTATTCCTGGGGCCAGATTCAGCAAAGGTTACGCTGGCGGATCGAGTGATCCGCCAGCCTAACTGTGGCTTTGAGCCGGCGTTTCTGTTTTCTGTAACCAGAAAACAAGAAACGCCGGGTTGAAGTTCCGATGCGAGCAGCGTAACTGAGTTTCGCCATCGCATCGTTACTTCAACTTAAAAATGGCGCCGGGGGCGTTCCCGCCGATTTACGCTCAAAAAATATGTTAATGAGCGGAAATCGGCAATTCACGATCGAAATCCGGCGCGACGCAATGACGATACGACGTTTCCGGACGGGATACGCGGCGTATAGATATACCTACATGGGGCTGGAGTATCCTATGTTAGGTATAGGCGTCGTCATCGCGTCGAAAAAAAAAAAAAAACGTCGCTTGCGTAAAACGGTCATGAATGGGAATGTGACGTCATTGACGTTCATTCACAGATTTTGGAGCATGCGCACGGGGATGTTTTGACACTCGACGCATGCGCAGTACGTTGGCGGCGGGATCGCGCGTAGTTAGCATACTACACGCCCCGTACCCGCGACATTTGAATTCCGCCGGCTCATTTGTGATGCGCTGCCGCAACTTTAGGAGCAAGTGCTTCGTGAATGACAGCACTTGCTCCTAAAATTTCGGCAGCGCAACGCAAATCAGAAGCGTTACTCCAGAGCAAAGATGCTCTGGAATACGTGAATCTGGCCCCTAGTGTTTAATCATAGCTATATGTTTAGGGTCATTGTCCTGCTTGAAGGTGAACCTCTGCTCCAGTCTCAAGTCTTTTGCAGACTCTAAGGCCACGTACACACGATCAGTCAAAACCGATGAAAACAGACTGAAGGTCCGTTTCATCGGTCCAAACCGATCGTGTGTGGGCCCCATCGGTCAGTTATCCTTCGGTCAAAAAAAATAGAACTTGCTTTAAAATTTGACCGATGGACGCCTAACCGATGGGTCAAAACTGATCGTTAGTATGCAAAAGCATCGGTTAAAAGGCCGCGCATGCTCAGAATCAAGTCGACGCATGCTTGGAAGCATTGAACTTTGTTTTTTTCAGCACGTCGTTGTGTTTTACGTCACCGCGTTCTGACACGATCATTTTTTTAACCGATGGTGTGCAGGCACATCAGACCATCAGTCAGCTTCATCGGTTAACCGATGAAAACGGTCCTTCGGACTGATCGTGTGTACACGGCCTAACAGGTTTTCTTCTAAGATTGCCCTGTATTTGGCTCCATCCATCTTCCTATCAACTCTGACCAGCTTTGATGTCCCTGATGAGGAAAAGCATCCACACAACATGATGGTGCCACCACCATGTTTCACGGTGGGGATGGTGTGTTCAGGGTGATGTGCAGTGTTAGTTTTCCTCCACACATAGCGTTTTGATTTTAGCCCAAAAATTTATATTTGGATTCTCATCTGACCAGAGTACCTTCTTCCACATGTTTGCTGTGTCAGCCACATGGCTTCTCGCGAACTGAAAACGGGACTTCTCATGGCTTTCTTTGAACAATGGTTTTCTTCTTGCCACTCTTCTATTAAGGCCAGATTTGTGGAGTGCACAACTAATAGTTGTCCTGTGGACAAATTCTCCCACCTGAGCTGTGGATCTCTGCAGCTCATCCAGAGTTACAATGGGCCTCTTGGCTGCTTCTCTGATGAATGCTCTCCTTGCCCGGCCTGTAAGTTTAGGTGAATGACCATGTCTTGGAAGTTTTGCAGCTGTGCCATACTCTTACCATTTTTGGATAATGGATTAAACAGTGCTCTGTGAGATTTTCAAAGCTTGGGATATTTTTTTTTTTAACCTAACCCTACTTTAAACTTCTCCACGACTTTATCCCTGACCTGTCTGGTGTTTTCCTTGGCCTTCATGATGCTATTTGTTCATACAAGTTCTCTAACAAACCTCTGAGGACTTCACCGAACAGCTGTATTTATACTGATGTAGCACTAACCGGTAGGAGCTGCTGGTTTAGATTTTGGGTCTACGCTCTGTCTCTCAACCCCAGAAGTTTGGCTTGAACCCTCCCTTGGCACAACTGGACTACACAATAATTGTGGAACCCACTGGCAGTTGGGAACCACAATGATATCAAACAGTGATAAAATACAATTGAATGTTTTTACCTTGAGCTGACCACCTGTTAAAATGGTAATAGATTGAACATTGGATAGTGACTTGTAAGGATACCCTGGACCACTTCAATGTAGTGTGGGCACCCTGGGGAGATATCCTCAAGCCTAAATTTGGCTATATTGGAATTAGCTGAACCGTCCCTTAGATCCCAAGTAGGGGGGAGACCTTGATGCCCCGGTACAGAGGTGGCTTGGACCTGGACACGGCTCGCTCGTTGCAGACTTGCATGACTCTTTTTTTCCTGGACGGCAGTGCGGGTGGAGGTTTGATGGAGGCTAGTTTGGCCCCCTTCGCTGGCGCCGGTGCCGGTGGGCGACAATATGGGGGGATTATTCTGTCAAGGTTGGTTGACAGACAAAATGCAGTTTAACCAAGAAGTGTTTATTTGGTCGAGAGTAGAACAAAAAAAGAGTTAAACAACAACAGTTGACTCCTTACAGGGCCCTGCAAGTGTCAATGATAAAGGTTAAGAACAGGTTTAAATAACACAGACCAATGATACAGACCGTGAAAGAACGCAGTGGAGGGGTTTCCCCAATGCATTACCACCACTGGAGTACCTCTCCACTAGGTCTCACCCAGCTAACAGGAACAACAATACAGAGTATAAAATAATTATGCTATGTATATGAGCCTATAACTCTTTAGCTCCCCCTAGCGTGCAGTTCTTGGACATGTGTCCTACTATGATAGCTGAATTAGTCAGACTGAATCCTGTAATAGGTCTTTTTGGTCAACTGAAGTCTTCGCTAGCATTAGTTGGTGCATGTTATCAATTTGTAATCCAATAGGGATAAAGAAAATGGAAACAAACACTCAAAGTAAATATGGCATGTTGGCAACACAAGCGCCAATTCCTTTAATGCACAGTCACTGCCGGATGCAATGTACCCCTGCACGTGGCGTGTTTACCTCCAAACAACAATGGCGAGTCTATAGGATCCACCTTCCTGCGATACAGTTATTATATCATTGGGCATGTGCCCTTCTCAACCATTGAGGCTTCGACTCTCTGGTATGCTCCGTCTGTAGTGTCCCAGTTCTCGACCTCTCCGCAACTGGCAGTCTCTGGTCCTCTGCTCAGCTGTCACAAAGTACTGGTGGACAGGCGACCCTGGTTGCCGTGGAACGTAGGCCAAACACTGTGTCAAGGGTCCTCCCCTCAGGATAGGTGACCTGCATTGGCGACTGTAGGCCCAGGCTTCTGATAGCCTACGTTTCCTTGAAGCAGGCCTCAGCACAGACTTCCTGCTTGCTAGAAGTCGCCGTCCCAAGAGGCCGATGCACTCCTCTTCTTCCTTTAAGTAGCTTCTGCCAGAAGGCCGTGTATGATGCAATACACTTTGGGTAGCACAGTAGCACTGTGGGCATCGTAGTCTGTTAAATGGAGTCTCTATCTCCCTGTACTTTAAGTTCCATAATGCATTGCTGTGATATGTTAAAACCAAACAAGTGGTGGCAGTATAACAATTGACCACCAGAGGGAGCGGAGTTCTTTCTCATTACAAACTGTAGTCTATCGGCCACATTGCAAAGTGACACCTTGCTACACACATGTATTCTCTATTTACTAATTAAGTGAATTCTGAAGGCAATTGGTTCCATTAGATTTTAGTTAGGGGTATCATAGTAAAGGGGGCTGAATACAAATGCACGCCACACTTTTCATATATTTATTTTTATCATTTTCTTTCCACTTCACAATTATGTGACACTTTGTGTTGGTCTATCACATAAAATCACAATAAAATACATTTAAGTTTTTGGTTGTAACATGACAAAATGTGGAAAATTTCAAGGGGTATGAATACTTTTTTAGGACACTGTATCTGTAGCACTACACCTGTAGGGGTTGTGGATGCATGGGTTCTCCACTCCTACACAGTCAGGCAACAAGTATTTGCCACACTTTCTCCAGACACAAGGATCAGTCTCTGTCTTGTTTTTTTTGTTTTATTAAGGGGAATAACTTAGATGGGGAATAGGAATTATAGGATGCCCAACTTGATAGCAACAAAACCAGGGACAACTTCCTCCCTATGTACAAGTCAGATTGGTTCCTTTCCTTTACTATGTACAACTCTGATTGATTCCTCTTGTCAACTGACAGTCTCCAATAGAAAAACAAAAGCCCCTTAAGGGCTAGGAACTCTCAGTCCCTTTGAAGGTAGCACAACAAATTGTATTATTTGTTGTAGACTGCATCCTGGAGTACCTCCAACTCTACTGTAGACAATCTTCCTAGCTCTATCAACCACAGGAAATGTCAGCCCACTTGGTTGCTTCTCCATCAGTCTGCCTGACTGCTACAGAGATCTCCCAGGGCAGGGTTAGGGAAGATTTAGGCATCCTGCTTCCAGAGAGACCTGTTACAAGTGGCAGTCTATCCCCTTGTAAGTCACTGACCGTGCTGTAATACTCACACTGTCCATCTTGCTCCCGCTGCCTCTCAGGAAAGACTCCCGCCAAACTGCATCTTATTGTCAGGAACCTCCCAAACCAGCCCGAGCCCTGGTCCGAGATAGAGCCCCTCCCCAGCAGGGGGTCCCTGAAGACCACTGACAGTCTCCTCAGCACTCCATCTCCATCTTGCTGACTCTCCTGCCAGCATGATTTATCCATATTTAAGGACTGTTTAGCCACCCTGCCAGGCACACACACCTGGGGATAGGTCAAAGTCCCGTGAGTATGCAGATTATCCCTCCCGGCCCCCCATCCACTAACCTCTAGAAGTTTTCCCAAACTTCCCCAGACCCAGGGGGAGGCACCAGAGTCTTTCCTGCATGAGTCATCCGGCATAAACACAAAAACTGTAAACCCTGACCCAGATTCTATTAACTATTCTTATCTATGTTTTGCCTATTCTCTAGAGAATACTATCTATCTATCTATCTATCTATCTATCTATCTATCTATCTATCTATCTATCTATCTATCTATCTATCTATCTATCTTTCAATCCATCTTTCTCTGTCTCATTGTCGGTGTGCCCATTTATATATACCATTTTAACAGTGATGGCATACATGCATAGTTTAGTCTCTCCAGTCCCCTATAACAACAAAGGGGCAGATTCACGTAGATCGGCGCATTATCATTCCGGCGTAGCGCACCACTTTTCCGTTAGACTTGCGCAATCTAGCCGCGTAATCCGGCGATTCACGTAGCTTTTACGCAAGAGCTTGCGCAAACGTAAGGTTTTTTCCGTAGGCGTAAGGAGGAGTAATACAAATTGGGAGGGACGTGGGCGTGTTACATTGAAATGAGCCGTGACCCCATGCAAATGAAGGGCCGGCCGACTCGCGCATGCGCGCGTGAAGGAAACCATGTCAGCTCCGTTGTGCGCATGCTCACAACTCGGGAGCGGCGCAATCATTGAAATTGGAAATGGACTAGGGCAACGTTGTGAACTACGCAGACAGCATAAATAGACACACACAAACGCCCTTCCATTGCAAAAGTACATCCCTTTGTGTCCCTTCCCATTGAATCAAGTGCTTTTGCTCTGTTGTTCGTTAGAGTGTGTTTTGTAGTTGTGAGATTAGTGTTCTGTGTGATCTTGTGCTTGTTGGTAGTTTTGTGAAAGTGTATTTTGATAAGTGTTTGAGACTGTTTGTTTGATTGATAGATTTCTGAGCGTTTGTTTTCTTGCTTTTTTTTTTCATCTGATTTTTTTGTGTGTGTTTCTTGCTGAGTGCTAGTGTGATTTTTGGCTGTTCTTTTTCTCTTTGTGTGTGTTCTTGTCTGATTGGTTGTGCTTGTATTTGTGACAGATTTTTGGTGACTGCTAGTGAGTTTGTTTGGAAGTATGACTGAGAGAAAAAGAAAGCTCAATTTTACTGTGGGGGAAAAAAGAATTCTTGCCCGGGCCATTACCGACTATGGGCGTTTTCTCCACGGCCCGCAGAGTGCCACCACCACCCCGGCCAGGAGGAGGGAGATATTGGATAGGATCACGGAGCAGGTGAATTCATCGGGGGAGGGGGAGACACGGACCCGCTCTGGGATAGAAAAGAAAATAAATGACCTCCGGCGTGAGGTGAAAAAAAAAACTGGCCGCAATAAATGCCCATGCCAGGGGCACAGGAGGGGGCCCACCATGCCGGGTTAGATTTTCAGAGACGGAGCGTGTGGTGGCCCTGACCTTTCACCGGCATGAAGTGGAGGGCCTGCCAGGCTTTGACACAAGTCCGGTCCCCGCGGTGCCAGGTAAGGTTTTTATTTCTCTCAGGTGTGTAGCATGTGTGGGGGAGGGGGTGAAAGGGAATATGTGGCAAGTGTGTGGATCCTCCAACCTGTGAATGTTTTGTGTCATCCACAGCTGTGCAGGAGGGTGCAGGGCCATCTGGACTGACCGCTCCAACCCCAGGACAGCAGCCTAATGAGGCCCTCCCAACAAGGCCAGAGTCCGCAGAGGAGGAACAAGAGGAGGGGGAGGATCATGCGGAGGACGATCATGAGGAGGAGCAGAATCATGAGGAGGAGGAGTCCATGGAAGGCACTGGCCCTTTGGTTTCTGCGGACTCTTCCCCTCTGGCTGCAAGAAGCCTGCCCTCCCTAAGGGTCAGCCCCCCCCCCTCCTCCCCCAACATGGCTCCCCTCACAAGGGCCTCCCCTTCTCCCCGGCCACAACCATCAGCTGGAGCCAGGAGGTCATCCCCAAGCACCAGGGGGGCGCCCAATCTCATGCCCGCCTGTCTGAGAAGGAACCTGGCCACCCAGACCCGCCTTCTGAGACAGCTCTGCCAGACTATGGGGCGGGTGGATCAGAGCCTGTCCTCCATTAATGATAGCCTGGGTAACCTGGACTCCCACTCCCGGGCCTCCACAACCTGCCTAAATGACCTGCAAACTACAGCAGCAGGCGTTGGGCAGGATGTGAGGGCCCTTACCCAGGCTATCCAGGGCAACACGGCAACACTTGGTGCTGCCCTGGACAGAATAGCCGTGGCCTTGGAGGGCAGGCCGCCAGGTGGGCAGATCTCAGGGGCTGCTCCTCCTTCCCCGGCTTTTCCCCTCCCCCATGCGTCTCCCCTGAGGGTCCGGGGCCGTGGCCGGGGGCGCCCCAGGCGTGGCTCAGGCAGAGGGCAATAATTTTTTTTTCCCCCTTTTGTTTGTTTTGAAAGCTTTTTTATTTTTGTTCTCTGCTTTTTTTTGTTTTTTCTAAGCATTTTTTTTTTCCTATGCATTTTTTGTTTCTATGCATTTTTGTTTGTTTGACTTTTTTGGCATATTTTGGGTTGTGAATGATGTTTGAATGTGGGGGTGACATTCCTGCTGGAAAAGGGGTGTCACCCTCAATTTTGGTGGAGAAGGGTTCCCCAGGACCAGGGAGAAGTGATTCCCAGGTCCGTGTGAATGGTGTATGAATGTACAGTGACATAATTGGAGCCTTGACGTGGCGTTACTGCTCACCAGTCTTGCATGGTGGACTGGTGCCAATCCAATTTGATGAGGATGTGGGGTGTGTGTGCTAGGGACCATAGTGGTGTGCATGCATGCATTCTCATTGTGCCATGATTAATGTGTGTGTTTAACGTGCAAAGATGCCCAATATGAGCTGCCTCCTGACTGCTCTTCCCTCAGAAGACGGGGTATCCTCGGTTAGGGGTTGATTTTCTGGTTGGGGGGTCAGATCATCACGTAGCTCAACCTGCAGGCCCTTCCTCACTGCGAGATTGTGTAGCATGCAACATGCAGCGATGATATGGCACACGAAGTTTGGGGAATACAACAGTGTACCCCCAGACTTATCCAGGCATCGGAAACGTGACTTCAGGAGGCCAAAGGTGCGCTCCACCACTGCACGGGTTTTGATGTGTGCTTCATTGTATCGTTCCTCTCCTGGGGTTTGGGGGTTCCGGATAGGAGTCATGAGATGGGGTCCCAGTGCATATGCAGAGTCACCTGTAAAGGAAAAGACAGGAGAATGTTAGTCATGCATGTGCCACTTCTGTTGTGCATCACGGGAGGGGATAGTCATGCCTGACTCCCATGTCACTCACCAACCAGCCAGGTGTTCCCATACACGTTCTGTTCGAATTCTGTTCGGATGTGGCTTTGATTGTAGATGTAGCTGTCATGGCTGGACCCTGGGTGTTTGGCACGGACGTGCCATATGAGGCCTTGGGCATCAACTATCACCTGTACGTTGATGGAGTGCCAATTCTTCCGATTGCGGTACATGTGCTCGGTCTCATGGGGGGGCTGGAGTGCCACATGTGTGCAATCTATGGCCCCGATGGTGCGTGGGAATCTGGCAATTCGGTAGAAATCTGCCATTGCCTTGATTCGAAGCTCCTCAGTGGTGGGTTTGATGATTTGGTTGGCCAAGCGTGTGAGGATTGCAGGGACAACCTGGTGCACACATCTGCTCATGGAGGATTGTGACATCCCAGCCACCACTCCACTTGTACGCTGAAAAGAGCCACTGGCAAGGAAATGGAGTGTTGCCAGGACCTTCACCAGTGGCTGCACTGCATGTGAGCGTTGTGTTGGGCTGGTGATGTCCTCCTGCAAGGTTGTGGTTAATTCCAGGATGGCATGAGGGGGGAATCTGAAGATGCGAAAGACCTCTGAATCATTCATGCCAAACAGGTGTATGCGGGTGCGGTATACCCTCTCCCGTGCCATCCTCCGTGCCCTCCTCCTTCTTTGGTCATCTATATTCACTAGTGCAGCTATGAGCGACGATGCCCCTAGCATGTTGGCAGTCAAATTGTAGTGCAACACGTGTGTGTGGTCTGCTCCTCAATAACGGTGTTGCTTTATCTGACAATTAGACTTTTTTTCAAAAGTTAGATCAGCTTTTATGTGCTCTAACTTTAGACAGGACATTTTGCAGTTGCGCACATCGCGTAGCCTGCGCAGCAACTGCGTTTTTTTGTGGATCCCCGTAACTCCCTCATTAGCATATTTGACTAGCAAATCAATGGTGTGTCTAGCGCAGTTTTGCGCGAAGGGAAGCGAATGTCTAACTCAATTACGCCGGACCAAAAAACGTAGATTTCTGGCGTATATTGTTTTGTGAATCGCGTCCAACTATACGCACGCGCACATTTAGACTTACGCACGCGCAACAGCAGTTGCGCACGCGTAATCGCTCTGTGAATCTGGGCCAAAGTGTTTAGCTCTGACCCACTACTTGTGTAAAACAGTTCAAAACACAAACAACGACTTGTTATTATCCTCAAACAACATCCCTCTCAGTCAAGTCAAGGATAGTTTTCATAACACAGGTTAACAGCCGGAGGGATCAAAGACCCAAAGACAAAGGGTCACCACTGCAAATGGAGAGCCCTGGTAGCAATTAAGGACCTCCCCACAATATCTGGGGTTTTGAAGAAGCTGCATGCAATTTAGTTGCTAACACACTGGTTCTGACAGTGGAGAGCCCCCACTTGCACAGCTAACGCTTCACCAGGTATGTCCTCTCTGAGCTGCTGAAGGAGGAAAGCTGAAAAACTTTTAATTCCTGGTTGTGTTCAGGAACCCAGTGAGTTGTGGGAAATGGGAGTTAAAAGGGGCATATGCCTGTATTTGAGCATGGTCAGTAAATGGTCATTCAGCTACACCATAATTTATCTTCTATTAATACCTATCATTGATTATTGATTCATTTAATTTACCAGGTAGAATCACCCACTAGGGTACACATACCAAACCACAGCCCTAAAGCAAAACATAGCAACTTCATTGTATTATTTACCATTATAATTGACAGATCTGTTTTTTGTTCATTTCAGCTGGAAAATAAAGCAAAGCTGGGAAAATATGTCAATTACACAGTATTGCCAAAGACATATGAAGATGTTGCAGATGGAACAGTCTGTGAAACTGCTGGCTGGGGAAGAATTGAAAATAGCAGACTGGCTGATAAGTTAATGGAAGTCAATGTCACCATTCTAAACAGAGCGAAATGTAGCAGAAAATGGAAGAAGAAATATCAAATAACTAATGAAATGCTGTGTACCATTGTAGGACCTGAAAAGAAAGATGTTTGCAAGGTAAATGTAACTATCTGTATAATTTTAGTAGCCCAACTCAACGCTACAGACATACAATACCCCAGAAGTATTAATACAATCAGAGCTTTTTTTCTCAGAAAATAGGTGCAGGAACTCAAATACGAACCGTTCAGATTTTACAAACAGTAGAGGGTCTTAAAGGGGCATTAAATACCAGGATTGCAGGGGCGTGGCCGGGATGTGAACGAGAGCAGACGTGTGCAGGCAGAGCTCCGCTCCTTCTCTTATCCTTACCTGATTTCAGCGCAGATTCCTCCTTTCAGCGTCCGACCTTCAGACACCCTGGGGCGGAAGAAGACATCCAGCACCCCGAGGCCACCTCCGCTGTCTCCGGGTAAGCTCCGTTCGTCCTCGGTGTCCAGGGACGGGCCCTCCGCGGCCATCTTGCCCACGAGACTCCCAGCAGGGAATATGTCAGCCGGCTCCATGGCTTCCCCTAATCCACCTGCATCCCTTGCCTCCTCGCATGCGGAGCTCCTGGCGGCCATCAAGGAGGGTCGGGACTCGGTGATGGTCAAGATAGATCACCTCGTTGCCGATGTCAGCTTGATCCGGCATGACATGGACAAATTTAGGGCCCGGTTTACCGAGGCGGAGGGCCGCATCTCTCAGCTGGAAGATTCCACCAGGGCTGATTCCAGGGACCTTCATGCCTTACAGCTGCAGGTTAAAGCCCTGCAAGAGAAATCAATAGACACCGAAAATAGGCTCAGGAGAAACAACATAAGGGTCCTGGGCCTCCCTGAAAAGGCAGAGGGCCTCAGGCCTGCAGAATTTACAGAGGCCTTCCTGATCTCCCTCCTGGATCTGCCTGCGATGCCGCCTACATTCGTGGTGGAAAGGGCCCACAGAGTCCCCCTCAAACCACCGATCCCGGGGGCTCCACCTCGACCCTTCCTGTTGCGCCTGCTAAATTACAGGGACAGGGACCGGATTCTGGCTGCTGCCAGGGAAAAACGGGACCTCCTCTACAATGGTACCAGGATCATGCTGTTCCCAGACTACTCCCCGGAGGTTCAACATCGCCGCAGATCCTTTACAGAGGTACGGAGACGCCTGAGGGACCAAGGCCTCAAGTTTAGCCTACTCTACCCCAGCAAGCTCAGGGTGATCGATGGAGACCGCACGCGCTTCTTCATGGACCCTGAGGCAGCGATGTCGTGGCTGGATGGTCGCTGAGGGGCCGCATTCCATTCACCCCCGTGCCTCTACTACCTCCCGTCCCCCTGGTGATCTAGAAGGGACCCCGCTGCTATGGTGAGATGTTCCTGTTTTGTCAAGAATTTTTGTTTTTAACCTTTTGTTTTTATTTTTATCTCTCCCCCCCCCCCCTTCATTTTTCCGGTAAATGGTACTGTATTCTTGCCATCCCAAGCTGGCCCTTTTTCAATATGGCCGCGGTGTGCCTTTACCCCCCCGGGCCCTACCACTAACTGATGCAAGGTGGCTGTCATGTCCTCACGGGGTCATCCTGAGCTTGGAGACCCGGAACTACTCAACCCTCCTTTGATTTGACTCTCTGATTTGTTTTATTGGGGAATCCAGCCCAACTGTACCAAGAGGAGTTTTGATGCTCAATGCCTGATACGAGATACACACGACTTTGGTCTACTGACGTAGCAGCACACCAGGACTGCTACACCTGCCCCCCCCCCTCGTCCTCCCCCCTTCTTTGTTGTACCCCCACCCTTTTTTTTTTTTTCTTTTTTTCTACTTGGACTCCGGACCCTGACCAAGTGGTCATTTGATAACCGCTGTCGTCCGGCTGTAGTAGCAGGTGACCTGGCGCCTGCCGTGTAGGGCCCCTAGTTCCGGGGCTCATTTACACTATGTTCTGTTTTCTGTTTGGGAAAATAACTATTCCCACCCCCCTGACCGTTGTTGGAGGGATGGGACATAGTAGGATAGGCACCTGGTGCCTGGGAAGTTTGTTTCTTTGTATGTTTGCTATGTTTTTTTTGTTCACTGTTTTTTTCTGTTCTCTAGCTGCTATATGCTCAGGTGCTATCAATATGCAATGCAATGTGCTCGGTTTCTTGCTGCTCCTGGGGTGCTCCCGGGTGTATCTACATAAATATCCTTCCATTCCCTTACCTCCCTTGCCTGATGGCTGACCGCTCATTTGACTCCTTTGCCATTCTTTCCTGGAATGTCAGAGGCCTTAACTCTAAGTTCAAACGTGCCCTTCTCTTTCAATATCTGAAGTCCCACTCTCCCAAGCTTGTTCTCCTCCAGGAGACTCACCTCATGGGCAGCAAGGTCCTGACTCTTAAGAAGCCGTGGATTCAGCGTGCTATACATGCCACATATTCTACATATGCTAGGGGTGTATCAATCCTAATCCACAAAAACTTTCCATGTGTGATAGAAGAGGTCCGCACGGACCCCCTGGGTAAATATGTGATATTAATTTTCACACTTTGGGCACAGAAGTATATTGTTGTCAACCTGTACATCCCCCCCCCCTTTTTCACCTGCTCTGTTATATGACGTGCTTGAGAAGGTTGCACCCTTCTGCCCAGGAAAAGTGTTGGTAATGGGTGATTTTAATGCCATCTTGTCACCTGACCTGGATAGGCCTGCGCCGCCCAGGCATAGATGTATGGACCTGCTGACCTGGGCTCAGGCAGTGGGTCTGGAGGAAGTTTGGAGGTGGAAGCACCCTGGTGTGCGGGCCTATTCTTGTTTTTCGACCTCGTACAAAACCGCATCCAGGATAGATTTGGCCTTCTCCAACCCCGCACTGTTAGCGGATGTGTTGGAGGCGGACTATCTCCCTAGCGGTCTGTCCGACCACAGCCCTTTAAGGGTGGTGCTCCCGCTCGCCGGCAACGCGCAGTGCTGCGCTTTGGAGGCTGGGCGCGCAGTGGGTTACTCATCCTGAGGTTGCAGAGGTCTTGCCCCCCTTGCTAGCTGAATTTTGGGAGAATAATGAGGGTTCCACTCCCCTGGATAACGTCTGGGATACCTTTAAAGCATACACCAGAGGGCAGTACATTTCTTCCATTGCCAATGTCAAAAAGCAACTTTCAGCCAAGACACTGGAATTGGAACGTTCGGTCATAGAACATACTGATGCTTATAATAAAGACCCCACCTCGGATCAGTTTGATCGGATGATGGCAGCTCAGAGGGATTTGCATCTGCACTTAGCTGAGGTTACCCGCCTAGACATATACAAGGGCAAGCAGAGAGCCTTTGAACAGGGCGATCGCAATGGCCGCCTGTTGGCCATGATGGCCCAGCATGACCAGCCCCTTACAACGATTTCGACTCTGCGGACTCTGGGGGGCGGGACCGTGTCCTCCCCCCCGGACATCCTTCAGACTTTTAGTGAATTCTATAAGTCGCTGTATTCCTCTAGCCTCCCCGCGGACTTCCGGCCGGAGACGCTGAATGATCTGCTAGATCCATTGGCACTTGGCTGGCTCTCCGACCAAGAGAGAGAAGCCTTAGTGCAACCATTCACGGCCTTGGAGGTACAGGGGGCCATCCAATCCTTCCCGTCGGGCAAGGCGCCTGGCCCGGACGGACTTCCACTAGACTTCTATAGAGCCCACTCCGGACTCCTAGCCCCCTTGTTGGCACGGCTCTACACTGCGTGTTTGACGGATGGCAGCCTACCTGCCTCCATGTACCATGCCTACCTAACGCTTATATACAAGCCCCCCAAGGACCCCTCTTCCTGTGCCTCATACCGTCCCATAGCACTCCTTAACTCAGACTTTAAAATACTAACTAAGCTCCTTGCCCTTCGGTTATACCCCATGTTACCCTCAGTGATAGACCCAGACCAAACGGGTTTCATGCCCCGGAGGTCCACAGATGTCAATCTTAGGAGACTTTTTACCAATATCCATACTCAGCATCTTAATGTGGGAACGCGAGCAGTGGCCTCATTGGATGTCGAAAAGGCCTTCGACACTGTGGAGTGGCCCTTTCTGTGGGAGACTCTGCGCAGGATGGGCTTCCCACTGCTATTTATCAAGTGGCTTCAGGTGATATACAGGGCCCCCACTTCCTCAGTACGGCTGGGGGGGGGGGGCTGTCTGCCCCCTTCAGACTTTCCAGGGGAACGCGGCAGGGTTGCCCTCTCTCTCCGGCTTTGTTTGCCCTTGCCATTGAGCCGGTGGCGGAGGCTCTCCGCACATCACCACATATCAAGGGTCTCCGAGTGGGTCTGCTGGAGGAGAGGGTGGCCCTGTATGCGGACGACATGCTTCTCTTCCTTAATGATGCGGGCCCCTCGCTGCGGGGTGCACTGACCGTCTTGGACACGTTTACCTCGGTCACTGGACTGAGGGTGAATTGGTCCAAGTCCCTTCTCTTCCCTATAGATCAGGCGGCTAGGTCCACCACCCCTCCCGACAGTCCCCTTAGCTGGGTCACCACCTTTAAGTATCTGGGGGTAACCATCTCTGCCTCGGCGACCGAATACATTTCGCAAAACTTGTCCCCGGTGCTGCTAGAGGCCCAATCCAGGCTTAAAGCCTGGAGCAACCTCCCCCTGTCTGTTTGGGGAAGGGTGAACCTAATTAAGATGAAGATTGTCCCTAAACTTATTTACCTTTTCCGCCACTCCCCGCAGTGGGTGCCCAAGTCCTTTTTCAAAAAGCTGAATCAAATTTTTTCCTCCTTTATTTGGGGTCCCTCCCCACCCAGATACAAGCTGACAACCTTGATGAGACCGCGGACGCAGGGTGGTATGGCTTTCCCTGACTGCTACAAATACTACCTTGCCACGCAGTTGGTGACTGCGGCATGGTGGCTGCGGCCAGATGGGATGAACACCTCCACTGCACTGGAGGCCTCGGTGGTCGGTTCACTGGAGGCCCTCCGGCTCCTGCTCTATCGGGGCCCTCGCGCCCCGTATCCCCTGACCCCCTCCATGCGCACCACCCTGCGGGCGTGGCGGACTGGTTTGGCCATTGAAAAATGTAAACCCACCGAAATATCCCCGAATGCCCCTATCTGGATCAACCCTACCTTATCACACTTTTATAAGCTCTCAGACCCCATTGCCTGGTCTAGGTATGGCATTAAGCTTGTTTCGCACATAGTCTCCCAAAACGCTCTGATACCATTCTCGGACCTCTCCTCCATGTTCAACTTACCCCAGCACTACGCTTTTAGATACCACCAGCTGTCACATGCCTTCGCGGCTCAGTTCCCCTTGTCGTCCTGCATTGTGGCCCAGTCGGAGTTGGAGAGAACACTAAAGTTTAATTGTGACGCAAAACCCACATCGCACTTGTACTCGTACCTGATCTTTGTGTCTCTCCCCCCTCTGGATGGGCTGCGGTCCAGATGGCAGGGGGATATCCCCACGCTAGATACGGACGACTGGGACGAGGTCTGGGATCTCCCTTTCTGCTCACTTGTCTCCATTCGAGACAGGATGGTGCAATACAAGATAGTTCACAGAGCTTACTTCACTCCATACAGGCTCCACAAGATGAACCCGGCGCATTCTCCGGAGTGTTGGAGATGCAGGGCATCACCAGGTGACTTCTCCCACATTTTCTGGCAGTGCCCCGAGGTTCAGCGGTACTGGGTAATGGTGCTAGAAGTGATCAATGCAGTCGCAGCGACCCAGTTGCCGGTAGCGATGGAGGTGTGCCTCCTGGGAATAATTGAGAACATCGTCCCAACCTCCACGGGGCGCACGTTGGTCAGTCTGTTGCTTTTCTATGCACGCAAGAATATTGCCATGCATTGGAAAAAACCTTCACCCCCTTCTCTGATGCAGTGGAGGCGTCTGGTGAATGCCAGCCTTCCCCTGTACAGAGACACATACATCAACCGTGGCTGTCCACTGAAATATGACAAGGTTTGGCGTGCATGGCTGGCAGAGTCAAGTACTGCTGGCTAAATACATATGGCTTGAGTTGGCAACCACTGCCATGGTCCTGGCGAGCGGTCCCATAGAGTTGCCCTAGAGGCACCTTGAGGCCGATACAGTAAGGAGAACTGGTACACCCCCACCCTCCGCATCCTGGTCCATGCACATTGCTACAGATGTTTATTAAATCATTGTGTTGCTGTATGTTGTACGCACTTGAGTACTGTATGTCGTTGTTGTTGAGTTGTTTCTTTCTCTTGTATGTTGTGAAATACCTTAATAAAAAGAACTTTAAAAAAAAAAAAAAATACCAGGATTGCATTACATACAGAGTGCAGAGTTCAGGGGGTTACACAAAAAGTGTAGAGCTGTCACTTGTAATTACAGAAACCAGACTTCTGTGTTTACAAGTGATTGTGGTGAGAAGGCACCAAAGGGTCTGAGCCAGAGGTGGTGGAACTGAGTTCCCCCAAGTTTCCCCTGACAAAAAGCCCTGAATACAATTAATACGATTGTATTGTGTAATATCGCTGCAGCTTTCAATCCAATATGCACAAAATATTTAACACAATATAACAATAAAAAAAAGTGCTGCAAACATAGTGTGCATTATATCAAATAAGCACCCCTGAACAGGTAGGTGTATGACAAATACAGATTGGTCCATCTTGCCACAGTTTTAAACAAATTTAAAAGTTCAGTCTTTTCATTGTGTATGAAAAGTGCTCAAATAAAAGATTCAAAAATGCTAGAAAATTACTCAGAACCCTTAAACCAGGGGTGTCCAAACTTTTTTCAAAGAGGGCCAGATTCAATGAAGTGAACATGCGTGAGGACCGACCATTTTGCCTAACATTCTTTGAACCATTAAAATTTGGTTTAAGTGTGTTCATCCGATCACTAATACACTGCCCAATAATACTTCTTATGCCTTGTGTGTGGTAAATAGATGATCTTGGGCGTGTTATTTGGATATACCATATTTATCAGCATATAATACGCCTCTTCACTTTAAGATGGAAGTTTCAGGATTTTTTTTTATTTTAAATAAAGAACTGTGAAGCAAAATAAGGGTCAGTGCCCATCAATGCAGCCTAATCAGTGTCCATCTGCAGCCTCACCATTGCCCTGAATGCAGCCTCACAATTGCCATGAATGCAGACCCACTGTTGCCATGAATGCAGCCTTAGCATTGCCATCAGTGCAGCTTGATCGATGCCCATCTGCAGCCTCTTTACTCAGCTGCCTCTTTAATATGAAGTCCCGCCTCCTATTATAGAAAAATAAAAAGTGTAGCGCTGAAATTATGTAAAAAATAACCATATAACACTGCAAAGCATCATATAGACTAGGAATGAAATAATATGTATAATACGTGAAGCATCACATAAACTAGTCACCAAGTGTTCAAAAAGATCATATCAATTGGATATGAATAAGAGATAAATCTAAAAAATTATTGATTCAAAGTGTCCAAAAAAACGTGACAATAGGTGAAGAAGATTTTGATAGCAGATCCACCACCAAAGAAAATGGAAGGCTTACCAGAAAGCGTGGACTCAGCTAAGTATACACTTAATGAGTCACTCAGGCTTAATATGATGGTATCCGGACATCAACCTTCCATTGGGAAACAGGGATGGGTATTGAATATAAATCAACTCCTCATACGATAGATGAGAGACCAAAAGGTGTAGTAATACCAGGACCAATATATAGGACTCGTAGGTTCTTTACAGAGGATCCAGAATGCTCGGATGCAACAGTTAGGGGAGGAAAGAAATGAATGCAAACATAGTGTAATAACGTATGATACTTTTACTGTACACAAAATACAATTGGTTGCACTCACATTTCAGCAGACATATCAGAAGCATGTAAAAACGTCTAGCAGTATAGTCAGCAGAGGACCTGACGCGTTTCGATCAAACGATCATCATCTGCACCCCAGATGATGATCGTTTGACAGAACAGTCGTCCAATGGCAGCCCAGGAGACGGGACTTCCTATTAGAGATGCCGCAGAGTAAATAGGAGATTCTCCTGTATGTAATCTGAAGGAACTTGTCCTGCCCCCAATTCTGTCCCCTCCAAGGATAGATATATACATTATATATATATATATATATATATATATATGTAAAATCTCCAAACCACCAGGGGAGCAATACTTAACTGGAACACAGGCCACATTTGGCCCGCGGGCCGGACTTTGGACATGCCTGCCTTAAACATTATGGGCCAGATTCAGTAAAAAGTTACGCGGCTTATCTCTAGATAAGCCACATAAATTCTACCCTACACCCGCGTATCTGTTTTCTGTATTCAGAAAACAAGATACGCCGGGATTGAGTTAAGATACGAGCGGCGTAATTGTATTACGCCGTCATATCTTAAATGCAATTTTAAAATGGCCGCTAGGGGCGTTCCCGCTGATTTACGCTGAGAATATATAAATCAGCGAGATACGCCAATTCACAAACGTACGCCCACCGACGCAGTGACTTTACGCCGTTTCCGTAAGGGGTTTCCCGGCGTAAAGATAAAGCACCAAAAAGATGGCTCATCCTATGTTAAGTATGGACGTCGTGACCGAGTCAAATTTTTACGTCGTTTGCGTAACTCGTCCGTAAATGGGGATTTACGTCAATTACGTTCACGTCGAAAACACCGTCATAATTTGGAGCATGCGCACTGGGATACCTCAATGGACGACGCATGCGCAGTACGTTCAGCATGGGATTGCGCCTAATTTAAATAGCAGACGCCCCTACCAGCCGAATTTGAATTATGACGGGCCATTTACGATACGCCGCCGCAACTTTACAGGCACGTGCTTTGTGAATTAAGCACTTGCGTGTAAAGTTGCGGCAGCGAAA
This sequence comes from Rana kukunoris, assembly GCA_029574335.1. Lineage (NCBI taxonomy): Eukaryota > Metazoa > Chordata > Amphibia > Anura > Ranidae > Rana > Rana kukunoris. The sequence continues at coordinate 78,697,551 of CM056049.1, forward strand.
CGTAAATTACATACGTTACGCCACCACAAAGATCTGCTCTCCATCCTGAATCTGGCCCTATATATATATTGTTTTAGCAGACACACTATGGAATAAAATTGTGGTCTTTACAACTATTTATGTTACAGTGTTTGTGCAGCAATTTTTCAAACGTTTCATTCATTAAAAAAAAATACTGATTGCATGCTCGGATAAAGGGTCTGGTGTGGAATTTTGGGGGGAACTCCATGCCATTTTTGAATTTGGGGTGAAGTTCCCCTTAAAATCCATATTAGACCTGAAAGGTCTTGAATGGATATTTATGGGGGAACCCCACATCATTTTTTTTTTATTTGATGCGGGGTTCCCCTTAATATCCATACCAGACCTTAAGGGCCTGGTAATTGAATTTGGGGTGACCCCCACGCTTTTTTTTTTATGAATAACCTTTCTCTGTATTCCCGGAAGCCGACAATTTTAAATGGCTTTTTTTTCCTTCAGAAATTACACTTTTACACTTTGTGCAGGGACAGTTCTAAGCACAGGAAACAAGCTCTGCTTTACAGGCATACTATAGACCCCCCCCCCCCCCAAGGTACGAAATGTATTGTTTTACTTTAAGCATTATTAAAATCACTGCTCCAGAAAAAAAACGTCAGTTTTTAAAACTTTTTTTGGCAATAACTTGCATATTAGCCTTTAAAATTAGCACTTTCGATTTCTCTCATAGACTTTTACAGGGTGTTCTGCAGCTTTTCAAATTTGCTGTGAACACCCCAAATTGTTCGCTGTTCGGCGAACGTGCGAACAGGCAATGTTTTGGAGTCGAACATTAGTTTGATTTGAACTCGAAGCTCATCCCTAATCGTAGTAAAGGGACCCAGGATATATATAATTGCATTTTATAGTTGGCCCCCCTACTTTTGGCCCTGTTCCTTCATGTGCCCCCCTAAATATGAAAGCTGGAGATGCCACTGGCTAGAATGTATGAGATGCTGTGACTCATCCACATGACATGTGAGTGCAATTGTTGTTACTTTTCTTCTGTAATAAAGATTTAACTGCAGAATGGGTTGGGCTTCTTATTGCTTTTTGTCCTTTTTCTCTCCCCTACCAGGTTTGGGAAGCTGCAGTCCTTGTTCAATTGTGCCTTGATTTGATCAGTCCCATACACGAACAGATAATAATTGCCTGACTTATCTGCTATATGTTTCCATATCTACTCCATATCTCCATATCTACTCCATCACAGTGGGATTCATTATAATATGCATATACAGTAGTTGGTCAATTACCCAGGGTTGCGTAATTACTACATCAAAATGTTTTGCTTTTGCTTCACTGTCCAGTGCCACTGCCGCCCAGCAGAGGAAAAAATATTCTGTCCAGGCCTCCCAAACATTTATCAACTTCCCAGCCACCCTGTGGGCACCTCCTACCCAAGGATTGGCTGGAGTCTGATAAATTTTCATAAACCAGGGGTTGATTCTCCTGCTCTATGTTCTGGAAGCGTTTTCCAGAGGCAGATAGAAGCAATCAACTACTGACCTTAGGAAAACCTTACCAGGCCAAAAAATATAAAAATCACTCCACTTCATTTAGACCAAGTTGGGTTTATACCAACTAGAGAAGCGAGAGATAGTACTATTAAAGTGTTAAATTTAATACACCAAGCAAATAAAAAAAAGATATCGAGTGTTTTCCTGAATACAGATGCAGAGAAAGCATTCGATAGAGTGAATTGGGAGTTTATGCTGGGAACAGTAAAACAAATGGGTCTGGGAGAGCGGATGTTACAGTGGATAGCAGGGGTGTATGCGGGACCCAGAGCCCTAGTAAAGGTAAATGGGGTATATTCTGAACCCCTAGCAATTACAAACGGTACCAGGCAGGGCTGCCCCTTGTCGTCCTTATTATTTGCATTGACATTAGAACCATTATTAAATAAGATCCGACAGAATAGAGACATAGTGGGTATTCAACTAGGGGGAATGGAATATAAAGTATCAGCTTACGCAGATGATATGCTTTTTTCCTTAATTAAACCACAGATATCTTTACCAAATTTAATGAAAGAAGTAGAAATCTATGGGAATATGTCAAATTTTAAAATAAATTACAGTAAATCAGAGGCGATGGGAGTCGCTCTCCCGGAGTTGATTAAAACCGGTTTAGAACATAGCTTTAAATTTAAATGGACGACCAGGGCACTGAATTATTTGGGAACACAAATGCCACCAGACTTAAAGGATACTTTTGAGTTAAATTTTAAACCATTACTGAGTACAGTTAGAACAATGCTGGATGGATGGAGTAGAGGGATGCACTCTTGGTTCGGGAGATCCAATATTTTAAAAATGAGTGTAGTGCCAAAATTCCTCTATCTTTTCCAAGCACTACCAATTCAGATCCCCATGGCATACTTCAATCAAGTCAGGGCTTTATTTATGACATTTATATGGGGGAGTAAAAGGCCTAGGATTGGTAGGAAACTATTGATCCTACCCAAGAAGGCTGGTGGAATAGCAGCACCGGATATGCTAAAATACTATCAAGCAGTCCAGCTGGGAAGGATAGCCGATTGGAGCAGACATGGGGATTATAAACTATGGATTACTTTAGAGCAACAAATGAGCCCAGTACCGTTAAATAGGGCAATATGGTGTTATTCAGCATTACCCCTTATAGTTAAAACCCACCCTACGATAGGTCCAACATTATGGACCGGAAATAAAGTATGTTATAATTCAAAATTTTCGACTAAAAACTCCCCCCTCTATCCAATAATAGGAAATCCAGAATTTCAGCCAGGCATGGAGTCTCAAATATTCAAGAAATTAAGAGATAATGGAAAATTTCAAGCCTCTCACTTTCTAGGAGAAAGGGGATGGAAAACAATAGGAGAAATTTCACAAGGGGGATATGAAATCCCGATATGGCAAGCGCGACAATTACGACATTTTTTGGAGACTCTAGGTGGTGCAGAAAAGTACAGACGCCCACTTACAAAGTTTGAGGAGTATTGTGCAGGAGCGGAACCATTGGCTCATATGGTCTCGAAAATGTATACACTGTTGACTGCACCACCGGAAGACTTTAGAATGCCAAGCCTCACCAAATGGGAGAGAGATTTAGGCCAAACCTTTTCCCCAATACAATGCCAAAATATCATAAATTTAGCGTTAAACTCCTCAAGATGTACGAAAATACAAGAATTAAATTATAAAATATTAACAAGGTGGTACTATACGCCAGCGCGTCTAAATATATTCTTTCCTGAAATTTCAGAGAGATGCTGGAGAGGGTGTGGGGAGAAAGGGACAATGTTGCATATATTTTGGGGGTGTCCAATAATACAACAATTTTGGGAAACAGTACGGAGAATTACCCAATCACTTACAGAACACCAGATTCCAGATGACCCCTCATTCTTCCTATTACATCATACAGAAATTTATTTGAAAAGATATACAGGATCAATGATAGGTCATCTGATAAATGCGGCTAAAAGCTGCATTGCAATAAAATGGAAAGACCCGGAAGCACCTCCAATATCTATGTGGCTTAAAAAAGTAAGGAAAATAGGAATAATGGAGAAACTCTTACCGAGGCCAATAGATAAGAAAGAGCAAAATAAAATAATATGGGCACCCTGGGAATTATTTGTACAATCAGAAGAAGGTAAAAAGTTACTAGGGGAGTAAGAATAAAGATTAGAGGTCGAGGAAAGAAGGGAAAGGGAGGAGGGAAGGAAAGATTAAATTTCTCGCCGAGGGGGGGACAGCGGAGGGGGGGGGAGGGTTGTTGTGTTATGGGGCTTTGTGTGTGGTGTTTGTTTTTTTTTATGTTGTTTTTTTTTTGTCTCCTTCTTCCTCTCCTCTTCCCTCCGTGTCCGTGGGTGTACGCGGATGGAGGAGGAGAAGAGGTGTAGATGGGGGTCTTGAGGAGGGGATAAGGGGGGAGGGAATGAGGGGATAAAATAAGGAAGGCAACGTGATGGAGATAAAAGAGGGAATTTGTCGAATACATAGAGAATATATGGACAATCAGGGAGGAGATGGAACATTTGGGAAAGTTTGAAATTTAGTTAAAAGTTGAAATAGTATTTTAGGGGGGGAATGGAAATTGCTTGTGATATAAAATATTATAATTTCCCTCTGCTGCAGACCAGGAATAGTAAAAGAGTTTAAGATAGAGATGTATTATAATGTCCATATATAAACAAGCTGTTGTATTGGATTCTGCATATCCCGTTTTCATGTGTTTTTCGTGTTGCTTTCTTGTTTATAAAAATAAATAAAAGATAATTACATAATAAAAAATCACTCCACTGAGTACAGTAAAGCCAAAAACATTTAGCCTACCTTTAAGGGCAAGGCACTACGCGTATCACAAGATATTTGAGCCTTATCTGATATGTTGATATTTGTATTTTTTTTTCCAGGGAGATGCTGGAGGTCCATTGATCTGCAATGGAGTGCTCAGAGGAATCACATCATTTGGAGTCTTTCCATGTGGCCTGATTGGAGATGCAAGTGTTTTTGCTCGTCTTACAGAGGACTATCTCTGCTGGATTTATAATGTTGTTAGCAAATGGTCTTAGGCAGGGCTTTTTTTCACAGAGAATATGTGCTGGATCCCCCACCTTTTGGATCACTTCCTGTCTCCTCCCCCCACCCACCTCTGAGCACCACCCCTTGGTTCCACCTCCTACCCACCTCCCAGTATTACCCCTTTTAGAGAATACATAACCAAGTATCATTTTGTAAAGCAAAGTAATTTTTATGTAATATGTTAAAAATAACAAGAAAACCAGTAAAGTGGATCCCCCACAGCAGAGACCGCTTCAGCAACAATAGATTCCCCCAGCAACAACAGAACGCCCAGCAACAATGGACCCCAACAACAATAGGCCCCCGGCAGCAACAACAGATTTCCCAGCAGCCAGTCGTGCATCAACAGACTCTCCAGCAGCCAGCATCAATAAACCCCTCCCTCTAAAAGAGATCCCTTCCAGCAACAATAGATCTCTCACCAGTAATAATAGACCTCCACAGCAACAATAGACTGGCACAAAAAAATAGATGCTCTCCAGCAACAATATATCAGCCAGCAACAACAGACCCCTTCCTCAACAGTAGATCTCTTCCAGCAACTATTGACCCCCAGCAACAATTGATCCCCCACTAGAAACAATAATAGACCTCCCCAGCAACAATAGATTCCCCAGCACACCTCTACACGCCTTGTCATTACATACATTCAATGCTGGAGGTGCCGGAACTGCGTTCCCCCGCGTTCCTGCTGAAAAAAAGCCCTGGTCTTAGGGCTCTTTAAGATCATGCCATTTTAAAATGTGTAGCAGATGCATTTAAAGCAGAACTTAAAGTGGTTTTAAACCCACACAATAAAAAAAAAATAAAAAAAAACCTGCTAGACAAAGGCATAATGAGCTACTATGCATAGAATATGAATTACTTACCTCAGATCGAAGCCCCCACAGCAGTCCTCTTACACTGCTCCGGCCGGCAACATTGTTCCTGGGGTTACTTCCAGGTATTGCAGGCTCCGGAGCTATGATTAGCCGGAGCCGCAATGATGTCACTCCCGCACATGTGAACGGGAGCCGCCAGTAATGGCACACTAACTGAAGCAACGACACGTATGTGCCGTTTCCTCTGTGCACATGTGCCGATGACGTTGGCACATGCAGATACCGTGCAGGTTTAGGAAATATCCGGGGTAGCTACAGGTAAGCCTTATTATGGGCTTACCTGTAGCAAAAAGTGGTTGTAAAGGGTTTACAACCAATTTAACTGTATCTGAGCGCCCAAAACTGAAAATGCTATTTAATTTATTTCTAATATTCAGAGACAGCTCACCCATCCATTCATGTCTCCATGTTTTATTTTGTTGAGAAATAACTTTGAAAATCACTCCCCAGCATTTCTAGGCACAGCCATCTTGAATAAGGGCAAATAATTCATGTAGAATTCATACGTCCTGGAATACATCTGTCCTTAGCTCAGAAATTTTTGGCTAAGAAATCCCCCCCCCCCCAAAAAAAAATGCCCATGAAGATTCCTGGGAAGAATAACATAATTTTAGCCTAGGCCAGAATCCAGGAAGCAACTGAAGAAATAAAAAATAAGAAGTTTAAAAAAAGTACACATAATATACTTTCCTATCTATTTACCAAGGCTAGCAGCCTAAGGCTTCATTTCCATGGACGTTTTTACAGCCACTTTTCTGAGCGTTTTTTGCAGCTTAAAAACAGCTCTCCATGTTAAGCCCCATACACACTATCAGTTTTCCTGACGGTTTTCTCATCAGGTTTACCAAAACCATGTAGTGCAAGGGCCTGCCTGATTGCATATAAATTGAAACTCTTGAGGTTTGACCTCATATTAGATGGTTTTGGTAAACCTGAAGAGAAAACCGTCAGGAAAACTGATAGTGTGTATGGGGCTTTAGTCTATGGCCTCATGCCCACCATGACGTTTTTGAGCTGTAGATGGCTGAGCCGTTTTTAAGCTGCAAAAAAAAAACAGGACCAGTGTGTTCTGAAGCTCCAGCAATAGAGCTGTAAAAACGCCAGACATTAAAAAACGCGCAAAAATGCGCAAAACGTGCAATATAAACATTAAGAGGCGTTTTTAAGCTGTAAAAAGGGCAAATAAAGCTGTAAAAATGTCCATAGAAATGAAGCCTAAGGATTAAAAATAGTTAAAGCAATAGTAAACTGTGGCAGTTTACACCTGTAAGGCAATTACATAATATGCTAGTATGCTTACCTTAGAATTAAGCCCTCCAGCTGTGCGCTGTCACCTTTCCCTGTCTTTATTCTGTCTTTAGCCCCCGGTTCTGGCATAAAGCTCAGAAGGTCTGCCACGGTATGCCGGACCTTCAGACCGCATGCGTCGGTGACGTCACCGACTGCACGCAGGGTGAATATCTCCTAAACGGTGCACGTTTAGGAGATATTCATCTTACCTACAGGTAATCTTTATTATAGGCTTACCTGTAGGTAAAAATCACAAAGCGGACCGCTTTAATGTTGATTGAGAGATTTTAGCTCTGCTTTAAGGCGGAGTTGAAATTAGACGTGTCCCAGAAGATTGCAGGATGGAAGGGGGGAGGGGCGAACTTCCGCTTGGCGCCGCAGTGCCATGAGCAGAAGTGGAAGCTGGGTATCTTTCAAAACTTGGTACCTGCTCCCCCACCCAAAAAAATGACATGCCAAATGTGGCATGTCAGGGGGTCACTAGTACTTAAAGCGGAAGTTCCACTTTTAGGTCGAACTGCGCTTTAAGGAACTTTTCACACTTGGGCCATTTCAGACCTATTTTAGGCACTAAGGACAACCCCTCCTTAGTGCACCATAGTGCACATGCCTTGTGCCTGCTATATAAAGTTTGCAGTAACATGCATTTATGACCCCTGTTATTACACTTATTACACTTATGCACTTATGCACATTATGCACTTATGCACATTTTGTGTTTTTTATAGACATAACTTTTTGATTTATTATGCAAATCCAGGGAGTATCATTCAAGCACCAACATGGATCCTTGCCCTTTTGCAATGGAAACAAATTGCATCAAGTTTGGCTAGTAAAGTGCACTGCAACACAGATGGATTGCAAAAGTACATTGGGGTATCATTCATAATGAATGGCACTGCAGCGTACCACCACATTTAGCATACATTATTGCAGTGCATTCATGTATATGTGAATAAGATGTAACAAGCAGGTCCTTTATACCCTTTTACACTATTTATGATGCTATATATATATTCACTGTAAACCCTACTGTATAATGCTTTGTGGCATGAAAGAAAAGGTATAAAAATAAAGAGAATACCAATAATTTAAATCCTATCATAGACATTCTGTGCCTCATTATTTCAATCAATTATTTTTAGTGTACACTTTACAGTTATAAATGATTTAACCATGATAATTGTGAAAGAGTTAGGATCATTGACTGCTCCCCTATTGGTCGCTGAGGGAGAGGTGTATCGTACCGGAGTTGGCTAAGAGCCATAGACGTGATTGGTTCCAATACCCTGTCCGTCACCCACGCCGCACCCACGGCATGTTCCTCCCTACGTTTGTGATAGGAGGACGATCGTGAGTCATAGCCACTGGGATCTTATTTAAACGGCGATTGTAAGGCAATGGGGTAACATCCTTTGAAAAAGTCCTACCGGACGAAACATCAGGATTGTATCCCATTACAAACCCGGAAGCAGCGTGAACGCTATTGTGTGGAACAACCGTGAGTGTATCTTTACGGATAGACAACTGGTATCCATCCAGAACACACCAATATGCTGGTATTGTGCTTGAAGGTTTTTTAACTGTGTACGTGCATTTGATTAAGGGGGGTACGTGGGATCATTTTTTAATAAATATACAGTATTATGCTATGGAAGCACTCTCTGTTGTTTATTATCCACATGAATTTGAGATGTACCCAGACCCAGTATCTGCATAAAGAGATTCAGGGATTAAGGGAGAGGGAGAGTTCGTTTTGGTCTTATCCCTGTGGTAAGCATATCCCCATAAGGGGTCGTTTGATGTCACGCGGTGATTTAGTGGTGGCTTGATAAGAAGACTTCTGGCATCCTACTCATCTGTAGTGCACATCCCTATCTTTTTATGAACTTTCTTCAGTCTGGCATTCATTTGGATTTTATCCCATTTAGTTCTCGCTTTATTGTGCTCATGTTCCAACATCATTCGGCTCAGGCGTAGTACATAGTTACATAGTTACATAGTTACATAGTTACATAGTTAGTCAGGTTGAAAAAAGACACAAGTCCATCCAGTTCAACCATAAAAAAAAATAAACAAACAAAATAAAACACAGTACATCCCATACACCCAACTCCATACCCACAGTACATTTGTAACTTCCTTTTGCCAAACATACGATTCATTTGTAAATCCATTTTGAGATTAGCATGTGTTTGTATGGGTTCTTTGGCAGATTGAGGTGGTAATTGGACTCACATGGTGCCTTGTCTGCATTTGATTAGCCTGGAGGATGGGTGGTTGGTAGGTGTTCGGTTTCAAAGCAAGGGGTAGCATACACTCTACAACCAATTCGTATCAGATTTGTTCAATACTCCTTACTACCGATTCGTATCGAATTTGTTTCATGCATTTTACAACCGTTTTGTATCAGATACATTGCATACTTTCTACCGTTGTCATTCATTGTTACCCCATGCCGTGTGTTTTTAGTTCCCGCAGCGGAGCTTACGAATTGTTTGTTCACGGTTCTTCTCTCTCATTTATTTACCAAAGTTATTGCCTGTGCGTCATGCATGGCGCCACACCACACTCTTCGGATGTGTTGCACATCCACTCCAGTCCAAAACAAACCCAGTCGCACGTTCACTGTCCCAGGTAGGATTCGTTAGCTTGTTTGTCATGTCAAATTCGTGGCCACTCATGGTGTCACCCGTACCATATGTTTGGTTCCCACAGTGGAGCTTACAAAGCATTGATACGCACTTCTCGTGTTCTATTTTCTACACCAAACCTCATAGTTTTGCCCCATGCACGGCATCATGCTACACCTTCCCGACATGTTTCACTCCAGCCACAGTCCGCCGCAAACTTACTTGCATGGCCCACTGTCGAAAGTAAGATTTTTTATTACATTCTTTATGTCCTATCAATTTGCTACCATTCGTTGTCTCCCATATCGTTCATTAGTGGCCCCTATGGAACCTACGATTCAAACAGGCGTTGTCCTTCTACCTTATACTGCTTGCTTAAGGTACAAACAAACCAGGTGTTTCTATTCTTTCTCAGTAACCCAATTCTTATTGATTGAGACCTTGCAACCATGCAAATCATCTCAGCAGCCTGACACCCTTGTTAGGACCCTTGCAACACATGACCTTTACAAAACGCAAAGTAAAATAAAAAATATATATAAAAAAGCAAAAAAAAAACGCAAAAAAAATAAAAAATAAATAAACTTGGCCACCAAGCAATCTCAGCCCCTCGGCAACCTGACACCTGTTGAGACCATTGCAACCACGCAAAATCGTCTCAGCAGCCTGACACCCTTGTTGAGACCCTTGCAAATGCAATATCGTCTCAGCAGCCCCACACTCATTGAGATCCTTGCAACCACGCGTATATCGTTTCAGCAGCCTGACACCCTTAAGACCCTTGCAACACATGACCCTTACAAAATGCAATATATATATATATATATATATATATATATATATACAAAAAACGTCAAAAAAACGCAAAAAGAACAAAGAAATATAAAAGTGCAAAAAAAAATATGCCACCTCACAATCTCGACCCAGCAACCTGACACCTGTTGAGACCATTGCAACCATGCAAAATCGTCTCAGCAGCCTGACACCCTTGTTGAGACCCTTGCAAACGCAATACTATCTCAGCAGCCCCACACTCACCGAGACTCTTGCAAGCACACAAAATCGTCTCAGCGGCCTGACACCCTTGTTAAGACCCTTGCAACACATGACCCTTACAAAATGCAAAAAAAAACGCAAAAAGACAAAAGAAATATAAAAGCGCAGAATTTTTTTTTCCCACCACACAATGTTGGCCCAGCAACCTGACACCTGTTGAGACCATTGCAACCATGCAAAATTATCTCAGCAGCCTGACACCCTTGTTGAGACAATTGCAAACGCAATACTGTCTCAGCAGCCCCACACTCATCAAGACTCTTGTAACCACGCAATACCGACTCAGCAGCCTTACACCATAGTTCAGACCCTTGAAAACGCAATACCGTCTCAGCAGCCCCACACTCATCAAGGCCCTTGCAACCACGCAATACCGTCTCAGCAGCCTCACACCATAGTTCAGACCCTTGCAAACGCAATACCGTCTCAGCAGCTCCACACTCATCAAGACTCTTGCAACCACGCAATACCGTCTCAGCAGCCTCACACCATTGTTGAGTCCCTTGCAAACACAATACCGTCTCAGCAGTTCCACACTCATCGAGACCCTTGGAACCACGCAATACTGTCTTGAGCAACCTCCCACTCGTCAAAGACATTTGTGACCATGCAGTCTCGCCCCAGCAACCTGGCATTCATTGAGACCCTTGCAGCCAGACAAATCATCTTTGGCCTCATGTACACTGCTGTTGGTAAACAGACGTTTAGGAACTGTTGGGTGTTTTTCAGACGCCCCTGATTTCTCCTCTATGTTATCTTATCAGTACATGTACACAGGATCATTTATAGTCGTTTCTAGGCAGTGGAGTTAGAAACCTTCCCGAAAAAAGAAAATGGGTTCAGACGGATGTTCAGAGGCATTCGAAACGCCAATGCCTGTAACAGCTTGTAAACACTGCCAGATGCGGTAACTCATGTTTACCAGCGTTTCATTCACAGTCGTTTGTTCACGGTTCTTCTCTCTCATTTATTTACCAAAGTTATTGCCTGTGCGTCATGCATGGCGCCACACCACACTCTTCGGATGTGTTGCATATCCACTCCAGTCCAAAACAAACCCAGTCGCACGTTCACTGTCCCAGGTAGGATTCGTTAGCTTGTTTGTCATGTCAAATTCGTGGCCACTCATGGTGTCACCTATACCATATGTTTGGTTCCCACAGTGGAGCTTACAAAGCATTGATATGCACTTCTCGTGTTCTATTTTCTACACCAAACCTCATAGTTTTGCCCCATGCACGGCATCATGCTACACCTTCCCGACATGTTTCACTCCAGCCACAGTCCGCCGCAAACTTACTTGCATGGCCCACTGTCGAAAGTAAGATTTTTTATTACATTCTTTATGTCCTATCAATTTGCTACCATTCGTTGTCTCCCATATCGTTCATTAGTGGCCCCTACGGAACCTACGATTCAAACAGGCGTTGTCCTTCTACCTTATACTGCTTGCTTAAGGTACAAACAAACCAGGTGTTTCTATTCTTTCTCAGTAACCCAATTCTTATTGATTGAGACCTTGCAACCATGCAAATCATCTCAGCATCCTGACACCCTTGTTAGGACCCTTGCAACACATGACCTTTACAAAACGCAAAGTAAAATAAAAAATATATATAAAAAAGCAAAAAAAAAACGCAAAAAAAAATAAAAATAAATAAACTTGGCCACCACGCAATCTCAGCCCCTCGGCAACCTGACACCTGTTGAGACCGTTGCAACCACGCAAAATCGTCTCAGCAGCCTGACACCCTTGTTGAGACCCTTGCAAATGCAATATCGTCTCAGCAGCCCCACACTCATTGAGATCCTTGCAACCACGCGTATATCGTTTCAGCAGCCTGACACCCTTAAGACCCTTGCAACACATGACCCTTACGAAATGCAAAATATATATATATATATATATATATATATATACAAAAAATGCCAAAAAAAGCAAAAAGAACAAAGAAATATAAAAGTGCAAAAAAAAATATGCCACCTCACAATCTCGACCCAGCAACCTGACACCTGTTGAGACCATTGCAACCATGCAAAATCGTCTCAGCAGCCTGACACCCTTGTTGAGACCCTTGCAAACGCAATACTATCTCAGCAGCCCCACACTCACCGAGACTCTTGCAAGCACACAAAATCGTCTCAGCGGCCTGACACCCTTGTTAAGACCCTTGCAACACATGACCCTTACAAAATGCAAAAAAAAACGCAAAAAGACAAAAGAAATATAAAAGCGCAGATTTTTTTTTTCCCACCACACAATGTTGGCCCAGCAACCTGACACCTGTTGAGACCATTGCAACCATGCAAAATTATCTCAGCAGCCTGACACCCTTGTTGAGACAATTGCAAACGCAATACCGTCTCAGCAGCCCCACACTCATCAAGACTCTTATAACCACGCAATACCGACTCAGCAGCCTTACACCATAGTTCAGACCCTTGCAAACGCAATACCGTCTCAGCAGCCCCACACTCATCAAGGCCCTTGCAACCACGCAATACCGTCTCAGCAGCCTCACACCATAGTTCAGACCCTTGCAAACGCAATACCGTCTCAGCAGCTCCACACTCATCAAGACTCTTGCAACCACGCAATACCGTCTCAGCAGCCTCACACCATTGTTGAGTCCCTTGCAAACACAATACCGTCTCAGCAGTTCCACACTCATCGAGACCCTTGGAACCACGCAATACTGTCTTGAGCAACCTCCCACTCGTCAAAGACATTTGTGACCATGCAGTCTCGCCCCAGCAACCTGGCATTCATTGAGACCCTTGCAGCCAGACAAATCATCTTTGGCCTCATGTACACTGCTGTTGGTAAACAGACGTTTAGGAACTGTTGGGTGTTTTTCAGACGCCCCTGATTTCTCCTCTATGTTATCTTATCAGTACATGTACACAGGATCATTTATAGTCGTTTCTAGGCAGTGGAGTTAGAAACCTTCCCGAAAAAAGAAAATGGGTTCAGACGGATGTTCAGAGGCATTCGAAACGCCAATGCCTGTAACAGCTTGTAAACACTGCCAGATGCGGTAACTCATGTTTACCAGCGTTTCATTCACAGTCGTTCATAAAAAAAATAAAAAAATAAAGGGGAATATTGTCTCAGCAACTTGACACTCATTTGAGACCTTTGCTAAATGTAATATCATCTCAGCTACCTCACACCCGTCTAGACCTTTGCAACCACACAATCTCATCTCAGCAACCTGACACCCGTTAAGACCTTTGCAGCCATACAAAGTCGTCTTAGCAACCTGACACTCATTTGAGACCATTGCAAATGCAATATCGTCTCAGCAACCTGACACCCATTCAGACCCTTGCAGCCATACAAAGTTGTCTCAGCGGCCGACACTTATTTGAGACCATTGCAAAACGCAAAATTGTCTCAGCAACCCCTCACTTGTTGAGACCCGTGCAACCACACAATGCCATCTCAAAACAAACCTCATAATCATCGAGACCTTTGCAACCACACAATATCGTCTCAGCAAACCAGACTGAGACCCTTTCAACCACGCAATACCGTCTCAGCAAACCAGACCGAGACCCTTGCAACCACGCAATGCTGTCTCAAAACAAACCTTTATACTCATCAAGGCCCCTGCAACCACACAATATCGTCCCAGCAACCTGACACTCACTGACACCCTTGCAACCACACAATATTGTCTGCAGTAGTATAAAACACTTTGCAGCACGCACCTACATGCAAACCCGAATACAAACTAAACTTGCAAACATACTTCAGTGACAAACAATCAGCCACTCAAACACACAGTCATGGCACCCAGTTGGCCATTCATCTTCAGTGGCACACGGGCCACTCATCTTTTCTCTGTCTTTTTCCCTGCGGTTAGTTTAGGTTTCCATCCAGCACCAGCGGGTGCACGTTGGCCTGTGGGCGCTCGTTGGTCAGTGAGCGCACATTGGTCTGCGGGTGCACATTGGTCAGCGAGTGCACGTATATCCTCTTGTTGAGCACCTGTGTATTGTCTTGATTTTCTCACACCAACGCAAGATCCAGTCCAAGTTCTCAAACTAGACCAAGCATCAGTAGACTTAGCTATGTGGGACAACTTCCCCACCTGATAGAACAGCATTTCAATCTTCATCCCGGCAGTGTCAGCCGAGCCACCACAGGCTTTTGCGGCCATTTCCTTAGGCCGCCACTGGTTCTCCAAACCTTGGCCCCCAGAAACGTTCTTAATTTCCTGCTTCACCCATTCTTCATCACGCCTCGTGCTGCACCCCATCGTGGCAGCTGCCCAGGTCTAGTCACCCAAACAGCCATCTGTCAGGCCTTCTACAGTTCCCAACAACCAAGTAAATTTACAGTTAGTGGCTCCGGCAGTCAGACACTGCTCCGATGCCACCCGACTCGCTTTCGAACCACTACACTCTCACAGTCTGCAACGCAACAAACCAGCCCCGGGGGTTGACATCAACCCGTTTCAGACTAACAACGCCTGACACCCAGTGACGGTGCTCGACCGACTACGGCTCCATCTACCCAGCCAATCTGATGGTGGCTCGTTGCTACTCTTTCTAAACCAGCTCTCTGAGTGGCAGCCAGTGTGTCAAGCATGTCAGAATCCTCCTAAGTAACTTGGGCTTCAAACCCCAGTCAATTTTCTAGACATTCTTTCCAAATTAGAGCAGCCTCAGCTGCCTCCCAACAGGAAGTACCAGACCATGTAATCAAGATACCAGGCTAATGGAAGTCTCCTCGTTTTGCCACATACATCCCAAATGCTCAGGAAGGAAAGGCACAAGCCTTTACCAAGCTGGCTCAATAGATACAAGAAATCAATAAAAGCTACTTCCCTATCTGAGTCTTTTGCCCCCTTTTCTTGGCATACTGACCAGACCACCAAGGCACACTTAAGGTCTATTTATGTTTTATGTCTTCTCGCGTGTTTATGTGATTCACATCACTCTCGGTCAGAGGGTAACGACCATAAATAAGAAGGCCAGTATGGTGGCCTAAGTTTATGGGAGGAGCCCGGAGGGTATTTAAGCAGTCCACTCACACATGCTCTTTGTCGGTTCAGTGTGCGGTACTACACGTCACTGGGCCGACTCTTCCCAGCTCACCTCATGTCCTTGAGTCTGTTCGCAATTTAATCGCATTCAACACCCTCCCGCCATTCCCTTTTTCAGGGCAGTTCTCAGCATATCCTTCTTCAATTAACTACCCATTACTTACCTTGGGAATGCCCCCTTTTCTTGGCATACTGACCAGACCACCAAGGCACACTTCAGGTCTATTTATGTTGTATGTCTTGTCGCGTGTTTATGTGATTCACATCACTCTCGGTCAGAGGGTAAGGACCATAAACATCCTTATCTATGTCGATTAAATCTAAACCTGTTTTAAACAAGAAGGGGATTACGAGATAGTTCACAAGCTGAAAGAAAATTTTGAATTCAAAGAAACTAGGGAATGTTAGCTACTATCTGGGAATCTAAATAGAGAGTGAAGAAGATGGAAGTTATATTTTTAACCAATCTCAGAAAGTCTCAGATATCTTGGAACAATACCATATGCTAGAAGCAAAGGGAGTGAAAACTCTTATGGAACCAGACTATCAGAAGAGAAATGAAGCAAAAAAAAATTGCTACCCAACAATGATATGTATCGCAGAGCAATCGGTAAGCTGCTATACTGCACACTATGCAGGAAAGTCTCAGCTCCCTGTCAGCGTGATTGGAATACAGTGAAGAAGAGAGTGATGCAGTACCTCAAAGGAACAATTCTTAGGAAAACCTTAGGAAAACCTAACCAGATCTAAAAAATACATCACTCCACTGAGGACAGTAATATCAAAAACTATATTTAGCCTAACATTAAAGGCCAGGCACTACATGTATCACAAGAATTATTTCAGCCTTATCTGACATGTTGATATTGTTTTTTCCCCAGGAAGATACAGGAGGTCCGTTAACCACTTAAGGACCGCCGCATGTACATTTACGTCGGCACAATGGCAACGACAGGCACATCAACGTATATATACGTTGGTGCCTTGAGGTGGGTCGGGGGTCCGATCGGGACCCCCCCCCCGGTACATGCGGCGGTCTGCGCGGCTGTAGGAGCGATCCGGGATGAGGGGGGCGGCTATTCATTTTTGTCCGCCCCCTCCGGATTGCTCCCAGCCAATGCGCGCCCGCCTGCCTGCCCTGTCACTTCCTCCTCCTGTGTAAACACAGGAAGGAGGAAGCGATGTGATCTCTCCCTCAGCATTTTTTTCAACCACCGCTGAGGATAGATCACAACACAAGTAAGTCCTGCACTAACACTACACTGACACACACTACATATAGGCACATTTAACCCCCCCGATCGCCCCCCCTCCCCCCCTCACAGTGTCACTGAATGCAGTAATCATACATGTATGATTACTGTATTTAGTGTCAGTGTGTCAGGCAGTGTGACAGTCAGTTAGTGTTAGGTCCTGGGTAGCCCCCGTACCCCCCCCCCTGATAAAGTTTTAAACCCTTGATCACCGACCTAGTTAACCCTTTCACACCCTATTGCCAGCATCACTAAGCGATCATTTTTCTGATCGCTGTATTAGTGTCGCTGTTCCCGCTAGGTAGCTAATTATTTTTTATTGCGATTTTTTTTTTACTAAAGACATGTGGCTAAATACATTTTGGCCTAAATGTTTGACTAAAATTTAGTTTATTGATTTTTCTTATAACAAAAAGTAAGAAATATTGTTTTTTTTTCAAAAATGTCGCTCTATTTTTGTATATAGCGCAAAAAAAAAAAGCTCTATTTGTGGGAAGAAAAGGATGCAAATTTTGTTTGGAAGCCACGTCGCACGACCGCGCAATTGTCTGTTAAAGCGACGCAGTGCTGAATAGCAAAAACCCCTTGGGTCATTTGGCATCATATTGGTCCGGGTCTTAAGTGGTTAATCTGCAATGGAGTGCTCTGAGGAATCACATCATTTGGAGTCTTTTCGTGTGACCAGATTGGGGATGCAAGTTTCTTTTATCGTCTTACCGAGGACTATCTCTGCTGGATTCATACAGTTGTCAGTAAATGGTCTTAGGGCTCTTTTATCCACTTAAGCCCCGGACCATTCGGCTGGCCAAAGACCAGAGCACTTTTTGCAATTCGGCACTGCGTTGTTTTAACTGACAATTGCGCAGTCGCGTGACGTGGCTCCCAAACAAAACTGACGTCCTTTTTTTCCCACAAATTCTCACAAATTTCTTTTGGTGATATTTTATCACCTCTGCGTTTTTTTTTTTGCACTATAAACAAAAATAGACTGACAATTTTGAAAAAAATCTATATTTTTTACTTTTTGCTATAATAAATATCAGTTTAGGCCGATACGTATTCTTCTACATATTTTTGGTAAAAGAAATTGCATTGAGCGTTTATTGATGGTTTGTGCAAAAGTTATAGGCCCAGATTCAGAGAGAATTGGATTCTCGTAGCGTATCAGAAATACACTACGCCGCCGTTTTTTACCTGGCTCTATGTGGAATCCAGGTAGATTTTGTCCAGTAAACGACGGCGGCGTAGTGTATTTCTCCCTTCGCAATCCATCTACACAAGTAGGGGGCGTGAAGGATTTAAAATAGGCGCGTTCCCGCGGCGATCGAACTGCGCATGCTCCGTTTGCAAATTTCCCGCCGTGCATAGCGCGAAATCACGTCGTTACGTCATTGGTTGTTTGAGTAGCATCGTTTACGGACATTTCTATTCCTGAACGAGTTACGTAAAAAAAAATAAAAAAAAAATAAATTTGACGCGGAAACGACGGCCATACTTAACATGGGCTACGCACCGTTAGACCAGCAAAAAGCTGGTCTAACAGTACGTAAAAAAAAACAGACGTAAGCGATTGCGAAGACCGCTCGTATCTTTGTGGATCGCCGTAAAAACACATTTGCATATCCCGACGCATCAAAACAACGCAAACTCCTCCCAGCGGCCGCAAAAATATCGCAGCGTAGATCCGAAGGATTACGAAGACGTAAGCCTCTCGGATCGAAGCCCGAAGCCGCCGTATCATGGTTTGAGGATTCAAACTAGTGATACGGCGCTCGAAATTTGAAATTACTCCTGTCTAACACCAGTTAGACAGGCGTAATTGCTTTATGAATCTGGGCCACAGCGTCTACAAAATAGGGAATAGTTTTATGGTATTTTTATTAATTAATTCTTTTTTTTTACTAGTAATGGCAGCGATAAATGATTTTTATTGTGACTGCGACAATATGGCAGACACATCGGACACTTTTAACATTATTTTGGGACCATTGTCATTTTTACAGCGATCAGTGCTATAAAAATGCACTGATTACTGTAAAAATTACACTGACAGTGAAGGGGTTAACATGTTCTGGGCGCCGAAGGGGTTAAGTGTGTCCTAGGGAGTGATTCTAACTGTTAGGGGGCGTGGCTATTAGTGACATGTCACTAATCGCTGCTCCCGATGAGAGGGAGCATTCAATCAGTGACATGTCACTAGGAAGAATGAGGAAATGTTGCTCTTCAGCTCCATGACACGATCGTGGGAAACCTGTATGCCCATTTGCCTGTCCGTGCCATTCTGTCTATGTAAATCTGCATGGGGCGGTCCTTAAGCGGTTAAGATCATGCATTTTTAAAATGTGTAGCAGATGCATTTAAAGCAGAACTGTATCTGAACACAACAAACTGAAAATGCTTTTTAATACATTTTTTATATTCCGAGCAAACTCACCCATTCACTCATGTCTCCATGCTATATTTTGGCAGGTAATTACTTTAAAAAGCATTTTTAGCTATAGCTATCTTGAGTAAGGGCAGGCAGGAGGGTGTGCTTAGCTGAGAAAGGCCCCCTTCCCCTCCTCCAGATGAAAAATGCCCATGAAGACTCCTGGGATGTATGACATCACTTTGGCCTAGGCTGGAATCCAGGAAGCAATCTATCTTATTTACTAATGCTAGCAGGATAAGGATTAAAGATAGCATACTGAGAGAGTTTTGCTCCGCTTTAAGTAACTTTTCTCACTTAGGCCCTTTCAGACCTATGCATTTTGGGCACTAAGGACAACCCCCCCATAGTGCACCGTAGTGCACATGCCTTGTGATGGTGCACTATATTTTAAAAAGAGTGTGCAGGGCACATTAAGAGCTAAATACCACACACTAACATGCATGCGGCTACCATGCAATGGACCCCAAAGGTCTGAAGAGGGTCATATGCGCTTTCAGTAACATGCATTAATGATGCCTGTTATTACATGCATTCTGCACGCACTTATACACATTTTGTGTTTTTTTTATAGACATGCCTTTTTGCTTTATTATGCAAATCCAGGGAGTCTCATTCAAGCGCCAATGTGGATCATTGCTCTTTTGTAACGGACCAAAGTTTGGCTAGTATAGTGCACTGCAGCACAGGTAGGTTGCAAAGTACATTGGGGGTACCATTCATAATGAATGGCACTGCAGCGCACCACCACATTTAGCATACATTATCACAGTGCATTAATGTATATGTGAATAAGATGTAACAAGCAGGTCCTTTATACCCTTTTACACTGTTTATGATGCTATACTGTATACATTTACTGTAAATCCTACTGTATTATGCTTTGCAGCAAAAAAAAAAAGAAAGAAAATATCAATAACCCAAAGATTATTATAGACTTTCTGTGTCTCATTTTTTCGATCAATTATTTTTAGTGTACGACAGTTATAAATGATTCAACCGTTACAATTGTGAAAGAGTTACCGTTGAGAGATATGTATCAAAAAGACAGATTGCTTAGATAAGATTGGTAGTTACAATGTACAGATCTGTGGGGTATTTATAAGGAACTGGGTAAAGTCTCCGTATTATGTACAGTTCAATCACATGCAAGATTGTAACCGCCAGCATGAACCAGCCAATAACAGCACACCTCTGCTATATACTCATCGCTGCATGTTTTTTGCTAATCTGTGAAGGTAAGTGATATAATTAGTGTTTTTCTTTTCTATTTGTTTGTTTTTTGTAAATAAAAGTTACAATATAATTAATAAAATTCCTGACCAGAGCACATCACAGTTCAAGACATTTACTTAAATGAGCATAGACACAACATTTACAAAAAAAATACATGAAGTCATTTTTTTTTTTACTTGTGTTCACCTACTTCCAACTAAATTGTTACACTTGAGAACTTTGCTATATGCTATTTGCCTGGTGTTTTGCTGATCTGCATAAAAAACATATGCCAGTAGCTACTAACAAAAAAAAAAACAAATAAAAACTTCAGGCGCATGCATTTTTTGATGTGCATTCAAGAAGTTGTTGTAGGTGGAAAACCTACTTTAACCACTTCATGACCAGGCACTGCTTTACTTTAACTGACAATTTCACAGTCATGCGATGCTGTACCCGAATAAAATGTATGTCCTTCTTTCCCACAAATAGAGCTTAATTTTGGTGGTATTAGATCACCTCAGCGGTTTTTATTTTTTATGCTATAACCAAAAAAAGCAACAATTCTGAAAAAAATAAGATTTTTTTACTTTCTGCTATAAAACGTACCCATGTAAAAAATCAAATTTCTTAATAAATTTAGGGCAATACATATTCTGCTACGTATTTTTGGTAAAAAAAAAAAAAAAAAATCCCAATAAGGGTATATTGATTGGTTTTCACAAAAATTATAGCATCTACAAACGATGGGATATTTTTATGGAATTTGTATTGATTTTTTCAACTAATGGTGGCGATCAGCGACTTATAGCAGGACTGCGACATTGCGGCAGGCAAATCGGACACTAATGCCGCATACACACGTTTGGAATCTGTGATGAAAAAAATCAGATGGACTTTTTTCATCGGAAATTCCAATCGTGTGTGGGCCCCATCGGACTTTTTTTTGTTGGTGTTTAGAAATAGAACATGTTTTATTTTTTTTTCCAATGGAAAAAAAAAATGGCGTTGGGGACACTCCAAAATCCATACCAGACCCTTATCCAAGCATACAACCTGGCAGACTGCAGTAAATGGGGGGGGGGGCGAGAGAGTGCCAGAACCGTGCCATTCCACATGCCCTCAACATTGGGAGGGTGCTTTAGTTATGGGGACAAGCGCCTCATCCCCTCAAACCTTGCCCGGTGGATGTGGGGGTCTACAGATCCTGGCCCTCCCCCTATGTGAATGGGTATATTATACCCCTACCCATTCACCAAAAAAAGTAAAAATGTCAGCAGACAGTATTTGACAATTCCTTTAAAAAAAAAAAAAAAAAGTGTCCTGCAGTGTAAATCCATCATTAATCACAGCGCCGACGGTCCAGAGAAAAAAAAAAATGGAAAAACTCTGCCTTCATGGGAGGCTTCCCCTGCCGACTGCCGTCTTTTCTGTTATATTTCTCTTATATAGCTAAGGTCGGGCCACCCAGGGATGTAAACAGGTGACCCCGCCCCCCTGATGTCACATGACATCAGAAATGGCAGGGTCACCCAGTTACATCACCGGGTGGCGCAGCTCTTGGCTATATAACAGCTGTCCCCACAAAAAGGCTGCATTTTTTTTCCTTTTTTCTCAGGACCACCGACGCCGTGATTGAAGATGGATTTACATTGTGGGGCACTTTTTTGTTAAATAAAAGAATTGACAAAAACTGGCTGTCACATGGGGGGTGGGATCTGGGGGTCCCCTTGTTAAAGGGGGCTTCCAGATTCCGATAAGCCTCTCGCCCGCAGACCCCCACAACCACCAGGCAAGGGGACATTGGAGGGACCCTAAACCACCCTTCCAATCCCGAGGAGATGTCGCCTGGTACGGTACAGGATAGCGCGGTCGCTCTCTCATTTCCCCCTTTTCCTGCGGCCTGCCAGGTTGCATGCTCGGATAAGGGTCTGGTAGGCAGGTGAGTTAGTGGCAGTGTATTTGATTTTATATATATATATATATATATATATATATATATATATATACAGTCCAGTAGTGCTAAAACTAGTTGTGCTCAAAAGTTTGCATACCCTGGTAGCAATTGTGATATGTTAGCATTTATATTGAAAATATGACTAACCATGCCAAAAAAAATGTTTTTTATTTATGTATAGTGATCACATGAAGCCATTTATTATCACATAGTTTTTTGTCTCCTTTTAAAATCATAATGATAACAGAAATCACCCAAATAGCCCTGTTCCACCCATGACATCACAGGAGGGGCAAAACTTAAAGGGATTGTAAAGACAAAAATATTTTCCTCTTAAATAAAAGTAATGTTTTGCATTATAACTAGTTTGATCCCTGTTGAAATCGAGCTGTTTTATTCACCTCAGTCACTCCTGAATCATTATTCTCACTGACTTCCTGGTTTGCAGTGCACATTCATTCTTGCTACTTCACGGCCTAATGGGAACTACAGTTCCTATTAGGCTTAGCCCCCATGCCTGTGAGGCATAAGGGAGCATCTTCACGCAGGGCTGTAGTCATAGGAAGGGGGTGAGCACATTCTGCTTTCCACCATGCAGGTGCTGGTGGAAAGCAAGAAGGAGAGACAGGAAATGCATTTTCAAACCTGGATTACTGTGTTTTGGAGGTCAAAAGGAAAAATTAGGTAAGTGATATTAAAATGCTCTAGCTTACAGCAATTAAATGATCTAATAAAAAACAAACCTTTAGTGTTCCTTTAAGGGGGCACTAATCTGCTAACAGACTGCCTGCTGAAAGCTATAGGACAGCAATTTTTTGGGTTCAAGGGAGATGCTATGGATCATGAGGAGCACATGCAATTACACAACCAAGGTGTATTATGATATAGCAGGGATCAGTAATTATTTGCAAGTGTCTCATCTCAAAAGAGCTCCGACTCTTGTGGACTGGTTTGCACATTCCTATTAAACATCATAAAAATCCAAAATAATATTCAAGCTTACACACAAGAATGAAGGCCATAACATATAAATAGGAATGACATACAAACTCCATGGAGATAGGAATATGTTTTTATTTTTGTTTCTTTTTGAATCAATTCATTTTTTTTTATTGTATATAGGTGCAAACATAAACATTATCAATGGACAGGACGTCATCCCCCATTCCAGACCTTATATAGCCCTAATAGAGACTCTGAAAGAAAAAAAAAAATCAATATGTGCTGGAAGTTTAATCGAGCCTGACTGGGTGTTAACCGCAGCTCACTGTAAACTGTAAGTACACACGTTTTTTATTTAATTTTATCATTGCTTAATGTAATGCTTTATAAACATTTTGCTCTTTAAGTGGACCTTGCACAAAAAGAACAAAGTCTGCTTAATACATCAGTGGTCTCTCCCCTATAGTGAAAAAAAAGTACATTTACTCACCTCACCCCTGGCTTCTGCCCACGTTGCCAAATCAGAAGGTACAATATCTGGAAAATCTTTCCTGAGAAATCCCAGGGAATGTTGAGTATCTCAAATCTCACAAGATGCTACCGGTATTGAACTGTGCTGGAGTATTTCCCTGTTCAATTTCAATACTCAGCATTTCCCAGGGTCTTGACAGAACGCTTGGTGGTGGGGTAAGTATAATTACAATTTTTTTTGTTACACTTTAACAGCATTACTTATTATAGGATGGAAGGCCCTGATATATTAAGTTGATCCTCAATGTTAGTACAAAGCCCACTTTAATAAATCTTAAAGTAGACCCAAAGTCAATGGCCCAGATTCACAGAGCAATTACGCCTGTCTAACTGGTGTTAGACAGGAGTAATTTCAAATTTCGCGCGCCGTATCACTAGTTTGAATCCTCAAACCATGATACGGCGGCTTCGGGCTTCGATCCGAGAGGCTTACGTCCTCGTAAGCCTTCGGATCTACGCTGCGATATATTTGCGGCCGCTGGGAGGAGTTTGCGTCGTTTTTATGCGTCGGGATATGCAAATGACTTTTTAGGCGATCCACGAAGGTACGAGTGTCCCTCGCAATCGCCTACGTCATTTTTTGGCTACGTAATGTTAGAGGAGCTTTTTGCTGGTCTAACAGTGCATAACCCATGTAAAGTATGGCCGTCGTTCCCGCGTCGATTTTAAAATATATATATATTTTTTTTAACGTAACTCGTTCGGGAATAGGAATGTACGTAAACGACGCTACTACGACGTGACGACGTGTTTACGCGCAATGCACGGCGGGAAATTTGGGAACGGAGCATGCGCAGTTCGATCGCCGCGGGAACGCGCCTATTTTAAATGCTTCACGCCCCCTACTCGTGCAGATGGATTGCGACGGGAGAAATACACTACGCCGCCGTCGTTTACTGGACAAAATCTACCTGAATTCCACGTAGAGCCAGGTAAAAAACGGCAGCGTAGTGTATTTCTGATACTCTACGAGAATCTAATTCTCTGTGAATCTGCCCCAATGACTTTTACATAGCTAAAGCACTGTGTTTCATTAACATGTGCTATATTTTTTAAATAAAATACACCTACAATGCCTGGTGTGCTGGGGTAGTATCTCTAATGCCCGTACACACGATCGGGCTTCACAACGGAATTCCTCGGAATATCCGATGGAAAAACTCTGATTGGCATACGCACGGTCGGAATTTAGATGGAAAAAGTCTGTCTAA
The DNA here is from genome assembly GCA_029574335.1 of Rana kukunoris. Taxonomy (NCBI): domain Eukaryota; kingdom Metazoa; phylum Chordata; class Amphibia; order Anura; family Ranidae; genus Rana; species Rana kukunoris. The sequence continues at coordinate 78,722,594 of CM056049.1, forward strand.
AAGCGTAGGTCCACAACATGAACCAACAAACCAGAAAATACTGGAGGATGTTCCCTAGCCATTAACATGAGATCTAAACCCAGCTAGTAGTTGTGTCACTAATCTAAAGTTAATTTTATACGTTATAAGAAATTGAATTACAATACTATAGCACCATCTGTTGCTCTAATCGGTGAAATGCAAGTTCTATATACACTGTTATAATATAGGCAGTCAGTGTTTTGTAGTAGACATGTGCGTTTTGTTTCGTAACAAATGGATTTTTGATACATTCGGATCAATTTCGAACATCCGAATAGCTGAAAGTACTAAGATATGTAATTACGAATAAGCAAAATAACGAACAAGCGAAATTACGAACGTATGATTGGACAAACTTGCTAAAATACGAAACACCGAAACAGCAAAAGAACGAAAATTATATCTATAACGAACGATTTGCATTCCGTATTTTAAATCCTTTGTCTGTTAGTAATTTCATATATTCGTATTTTCATTTGCATGTTCGTATTTTGATTTGTGTGTTATGTGGCGTTATTATAGTGTGTGATTTGCAGTATAGGTGGCATTATTATACCATGTGATTTACTTAATATGTGGCGTTATTATACCATGTGGCGTTATTATACCATGCAATAAGCGTTTATCGATTGGTTTGCGCAAAATTTATAGTGTTTACAAAATAGGGAATAGTTTATGGCATTTTTTTTTTCTTTTTTACTATTAATGGCGGCGATCTGCGATTTTTTTATTGGGACTGCGACGTTATGGCGGACACTACGGACACTTTTCTGACATTTTTGGGACCATTTACATTTATACAGTGAACAATGCTATAAATATGCATTGATTACTGTATAAATGTGACTGGCAGTGAAGGGGTTAACCACTAGGGGGCGGGAAAGGGGTTAAATGTGTGTCCTATGAGTGTTCTAACTGTGGGGGGGTGACTGGGGGAGGTGACCGATTGTGTCCCTATGTACAAGGGACACAATCGATCTCCTCTCTCCCTGACAGGACGTGGAGCTCTGTGTTTACATACAGAGCTCCACGTCCCCGCTCAGTTACTGAGCAATCGCGTGTGCCCGGCGGCGATCGTTGCCGCCGGGCACTCGCACGGGATCCCAGCAGAGCGGCGGGTGCGCACCCGCCCGCGGCTTTAAAGGGACATCACGTCATATGACATGATGTCAGGATAATGGAGTCCTCCGCCCGCCGTCATTTGACGGTGGGCAGAGGAAAAGTGGTTAACGATGTAATTTACTTTATATGTGGCGTTATTAAAAAATTTGATTTACTTTATATGTGGCGTTACTATACCATGTGATTTACTTTATATATGGCATTATTATACCATGTGATTTACTTTATATGTGGCGTTATTACAGGCATACCCCACTTTTAAGTACACAATTGTGTTTATTTACTAAAGCTGGAAATCGCAAAATATGGCTCACTTCTGCACAGAAACCAATGAGCTTCCAGGTTTTATTGCCAAAGCTTAATTGAACAAGCTGGAGTTAGAAGCTCATTGGTTTCTATGCAGAAATGAGCCTGATATTGCGATTTCCAGCTTTAGTAAATAAACCCTATTGTGTACTTAAAAGTGGAGTATGCCTGTATACCATGTGATATGTGGCGTTATTATAGCGTGTGATGTGCAGTATATGTGGTGTTCTTATAGCGTGTGATTTGCAGTATAGGGGGCGTTATTATAGCGTGTGATATACATTATATGTGCTGTTATTATACCGTGTGATTTATTTTATGTGGCGTTATTATAGCGTGTGATTTGCAGTATAGGGGGCGTTATTATAGCGTGTGATATACAGTATATGTGGCGTTATTATAGCGTGTGATTTGCAGTATAGGTGGCGTTGTTATGCCGTGTGATTTACTGTATATGTGGTGTTATTTTACCATGTGAATAAAAAGTTGTATTTTTATCATAGCTTCAAATCTGTTTTTTGGGAACTTAACGGAATGGAAGGCTTTAAATGGAGAAATGGGTGTGGACACTGAAATGGTGTGGTTACTGAGGGGCGTGGATACTGAGGGGCCTATAGCCGGCCCTGGTGAATATAACTACTGTAATCAGTTCAACATATTCAATGTGATAAAGCAAAATTCTTAAATTAACTACGTAATGCATCTGAAACTAAACAAAACAAACATTTTAGGGTGTACATTTCTAGTGTGTTGGTGGTAGAAACCAAAAGCTCCTACCTAAATAACAGTAAAGTTCAGTTTTGCCAGAAAGAGGCTGATTTTGTTAAAAACCACTGACAAAAAAGTAAAAGCAAAATAAAGCATTCTCCATTATACTAAGTGTGACAATTAAAGCATATGTTCACATTTAAAATAAATTAAATGCACATCTTTTTTTGCAGGTAAAATGTTTTCACGTATTATTATTTTTTTATTAGGAGCCTGTAAAGCATTGCACCTGTTATTAGCAGATCGCAGGTGCAATGCAAGGCTCTTGCAGACCGCCAGTGCAAGCTGTCCACGCACCAGTGCCCTAGTAGTTCATTAACAATTACATAAAAACTCTGTGAATGAATAATGTGACTGGGTGAGCTGAGCCCCACACAGCCACATTTTTTTTAAATTGTGACTAGTGGGTAATATAATATACAAATGTACAAAATTGAAATAAGTTTCAGGTTTAATGTTGCTTTGAACTTTTAATTTCTATCTTATTCCTTAGGATAGCAAATATAACTACAGTTACTCTTGGTGCTCATTCAATGACACAAAATGAATTAGAGAAGCAGAAGATGCAAGTTATCAGACTCTTTCCATACAGGATATATAACCGCACAGCAAAACAAAATGATATTCAACTTTTGCAGGTAGGAATTGTAACCTTTGTGTAAATTTGTTGCTTTTCTGATTGCATAAGTTCATAAAATATGCATGGTTTCTTATAGTAGCAGCCTTAGGTTGAAGAAAAAATGGTGTCTCCCTAAAATATTGTCTCCTCGCAGGCAGATATACAGTATAATCTGATATTAATAAAGTTAGCAGAGATGCTTGAAACCACATTGATTTAAGCACACAGAGGTATTTTGAGATCAGTTTGAGTATATAGTAATACCTTGGATTGCGAGCACAATTTGTTCCAGAAACATGCTTGTACCCGGTGCACCTGATTGGCTGAGAGATGGGTCAGTGTTAGGGAAGCGATTCCCTAATACAGCATGGTTTAAACAGGGAACGCACAGCCGTACCCTCTTTGTTTAATTATTTGGAAGCCGATTAGAGCCCACAGGCACCAAAACACACCCATCACTGTTATTCGGATGCAGGGGACCGGACACCTGAATTGTGGGCAACAGCGGCGACAATAGATAGATTCATACAATGCATGAATCTATCTATTGTTGAGTGACAGAAGCAGGAGAGAGAGGGCGGCGCTCCTGCACCCACTATGGAGGCACCGCTACTGATCAGCTCCCTCTTTATTTGGGTGTCAGAGCAAAGTGCCTTGCATAGGTGATTAATGGCCTTAACATTGCCTTGAAACATAACTGGTCCACAAAAAATCCAATCGGTGGTAACCTCTGAGATCTTTAATTTGTGCTCTCACACAGCTGGTGGGCAATGGTTCCCGAATAGCAGTATCTTTCTGATCAGCAGTAGGGGGGAAAAGTGTACATAGCCATTCAGATGACTGATCTGTGTATTCTGAAAGTGGCACACATTTGTTATAAGTGGGTATGTCCCTCTAAAAAAAAATGCATTATACAGGGGATTAAAGTGGAGTTTCCATCCCCCAAATTTGTTTTCATTATTGTGCTCATAAGACCTAAAAAATCTTTTTATTTTTTTTGTACTCATCTGGAAATGCCTGTTGCTATGCGGTCCCACGAAATCTGCCTTTGGAATCACCTAGGATTCTGACATCATCTCCCTCCAATGCTCCTGGGAAAAGTGTGGTGTGATTTCCCAGGATGCAGTGCGCTACCCAATTATCACTCCCCATTCAAGACTTCCAGGAAGTGCTTGTGGGCTTCACAATGCCCACAAGCAAAATAACAACGGTATGGACAAAATCTTTTTTGAATAACTATGCGGAGCGGAGGCGGATTGTAAAATAGTAAGTGACCGGATTTATATTATAAAAACGCAAGATGAAAGGACATACATTTAAAATTAATTGTGGTTGGAACCCTGCTTTAATAAAAACTTTTCTTTGCACCATGTTCACTACATATAAAAGCTAATATTGCTGTCTATGTATATTTTACATGCCATGAGCAGCAATTTGTAGTATGAGAAGAAATTAGAGACAAAAGGCAGCTGGGTGTATATTTGAATTCATCAGATATACTGTACAAGTGAACTTTCCTAAATGTGTAACAAATGTGTGTTGTATGATTTGTGTCCTTGCAGTTATCTAAGAAGGCAACACTTGGGGATCCTGTCAACACCATTCCATTACCAGAGACATTTGAAGACATCCCAGAAGGCACAGTATGTAGGATAGCTGGATGGGGAACAACTGAATCAGGCAACCATTCAGACACACTAAAAGAAGCCCATGTCGCAATACTAAATAAAAAAAAATGCATTAGAGACTGGAGACACAAATTTTTAATTACAGCAGATATGATTTGCACTAATGTGGGTTCTGACAGACAAGATACTTGCAAGGTAATTTCCTTTTTTTTTTAATTCTCTTAAACCACTTTTCCTCCAGTGCAAGAGGGCAAGAACGTTTCTTTAGCCACTTCTCCTATGGAGCAATGTGCATTTTTGTCTTTAAAATGACTTAAAAGCTGAGTTCCAGCCTTTTTTTAGGTTTATTAAAAATCAGCAGCTACAAAAAGTGTTCCACTGTCCAGCGTTGCGGCCATCTGGAGCTCCGCTCCTCTCCCCCCTCTTTGCCAGTGCATTTCATTCACTCAAGCTTTCGGCTTCATGGCCGGGCACACACTGCGCAAGCTCGAGCGGCGCTGCGCACCCTGAGTGGACAGGCGATCTCCTGGGACCTGTCACGTGTCCCAAGAGATTGCCTAGAGTCCCAAAAAAAATTACATGCCAAATGTGGCATGTAAGAGGGTGAGGAGTGCTAAAAGCGGAAGTTAATTTTTGGTGGAACTTTAAGATCCCTAGAACATGATATATTTTCTGAATAAAGAGGCTCTGCAGAATAAAAAGATGGTAGTTACAATTTATATTTGCACAACTGTTTATCAAATCTATATTTTCAGAAAAAAAATCACACTAAAATGAATATTAGTGCACACAAACACAATTTTATCCCCAGTTTTTTGTATAAAATAAAAGATGAGGTTGTGTAGAGCAAATCGATACTAAATATGTTCAGCCGCAGTGTAGGCTTGCTTATAAGGGGCGCCACCCCTCTAATCCATGTGCCCAACCCCTAACCTCCATGCAGAGCGCCAGACACATGGATTTTTTTTTCTTTTTAAGCACACGATTAGAGCCTGAGGCACACATTGGCTTCAATAAGGGTGGACTCGGAGCGCAGAGCCCACCCTCATGTGTGATATTAGCAAATTAATATTCACTAATGTCTTCCTAAGACCCGATTGGCCAGGATTAGAAGTGACCACCGGGACTTGGGAGGAGATACAGGGGGGAAGCCGCTACCTAAATGGGGTAAGTACTGAGCTGGCAGGCAACGGGCGAGCATACGAGCAACAGGGGGTCCAGGTTTGTTTGCACCAGCCGCCAATGTTAAGCCCCAATATTGCATGTGCCTGCAAAATGTCAAAAGTACTTTTGTACTTTTGAACAAAAGTTCATTTTGTTTTTGTTTTATTTTACATTTTTAACCCTTTTTTAAAGGAGCTTTGTTGAATATATCAGGCGACAGGTACTCGTTATGGAGACATCATGGTCTTAATAGACCCCTTATGTCTCCCTTGCCCTCTGCTCTAGCAGAACGAGCACAGGACTATGTTCAATCAGCTTTTTACTTAGCTATTCAGCTGAGATTTTTTCAGCGGTGAACCGGAAATTATCAAAGTTGAGCACTTCTTTGGGTTTACACTCTTGCTTGCCGTTCAGAAAGCTGCTTCCAAGCATGAGCCTAGGAACCAGGGCAGAGTTACCCTACAACCATCCAGATTACTTGCACAGAAAATCCAGCCGACTGAACAAAACTGCAAACTTGTTTTTACCTCTGTACAGACACAAAACCAAATCAGTCATGCCTGGTTCTATTTAAATCAAACATGTCAGAGAAATAAAATTTAAAGAGAATTTGTTTTCTGGTAAAAAACAAAATACTGCATTTACTTTCAAAGTATTTATTCATTATAAACAAGAATAACAGCCATCAAATTTCAGCATTACAAAAAGGAAAGCTCAATGCTAACACTGAAAGAATGAGAAACAGAGTATTACATGTACGCCATTCCTGCGAGCAAACAAACAAAAATTAGATCAATAAGGGAAAAATAACACAGAGCCAGAACACAAAAGAAACAAAACAAGAAAGAAAAAGAAAGAAAAAAAGGGGGAGGGGAAAATGAGATCAGAGAACCCAAAGCACATGCACCCCTAAAGGGAACTAACTAGATCCCTGTAGCTCGGGCACGCTGGCAGCAGAAGCACATTACAGGGGGGCGGGGCATATGTGGAATCTTTGGTTACTTGGAGGGTGCCACTTAGAGAGCATTTCTGAGAATGCACGGGATGATTGGCAGCAGCTCTGGCCAACCCAGAAGCCTTTCATCACACGCCTATGGGAGAAGAGCTGACACACGCAGAGGGGGTGTGGCAGACATAAGACTGTTCCATGCGCACTGGACAGAATTAATTAGTGGAGCCTAGTACCAGAAATAAGCTCCGCTGTGGTACCCAGCCTGGATTCCAGGGACAGCGGCAGGTATGCGCTCTTGTCAGTTGCCAGCGGAGAGAGCAAGTGGGATGGGGAACGGCAGCACCCGCTACATGCACTCCGCCTCTGGACACAGACAAGGAGGAGGGAGGGGAGCACTTTTCGGCGCCCCCACCTCTGCGGCACCTGGGTGTGGAGCAAGCACCCCGTGCACCCTGCCTAGGATCAGCCCTGGCAGGGACAATACTTATTAATGATTAATCTAATATTTAGTAACCTTTGTTCAGGGGTCCATTCATAACAGATGACTTTACTTGTTTCAGTGGCTAAAAGTTAGAGAGTGCAGATTCTGGGGCTGTGCTCTCTCTTTTTTAGTTAAAAGTGAGCAATATTGCTGAACACAACTTAGCCCACTAGTAGGGGTGCAAAACAGCCCCTTTCCTGTTTAGTGTCTTTATAAAAACAACATAACTATTTAAATGATATAACAAAGAAAATACTGATGTTAAACCGTGGTAAGTACAGTATTAGGCTCCATGCACACTGAAGCTGATAAACTGCAGTTTATTGGCGTTTTGGCTTTTTTTTTAAAGCCCATAAACTGAACTCTATGTTAGCCTATGTGCCCATGCACACCTGGGCGTTTTTTAGTGTTAATGAGCTTTGGAGTTTATTGGCTTTTTTTTTGAACGCTCGAAATTTGCGTTCAAAGTGCCGTTTTTTGGCGGGGAAAAACGCTATAAAACGCAAAACGCTCAAAAACGCAGACGCCCGCGTTTTTGAGCGTTTTTTTCCATAAAAAAAAAAGAAAGCTGATAAAAGCTACACTGAAAAACGCTGATTAAAGCTATTGCAAAAACAAAACGTTGCAAGGCTCCCTGCAAAGCTACTGGTGTTTTTTTAAAGCTTTTATCAGCTTCAGTGTGCATGGAGCCTAAGCATAACAGCAACTTTCAGTTTTTAATAAGATGACACGTGACAAGGGGGCTCATTTTAAAGTTGTTAAGTATAAAAAATATATATAAAGTGCAGCGCAAACCATGTGAAAAATATAATAAATGTGGTAAACAACAAAGTCCAAACAATTCGTGTCACAAAGAAATAAATGTCCGTGGACCATTCCATGAGACAAAGAGATGAAAATCTTCACCACGTGAAAGACAACAATGGTAACAAGTGTAGAAGCTTATCCCTCCACCAGTGCAGATGGCTACTCTCACCTTAAGAAATGACCCCTGGGTTAGCAGAAGGTCATTAGGGCATATAAAACCGGAAATTAAGTAGATCTAATTGGTGGTCTCAGCATGGATGCCGGAACGGAGGGACATAGAAGAAAAAACAACCATCTAAGAGCTTCCGCTTGATCACTACTTTAATCAAATAGGCAGTGTACAGGCTACTCATATTTGATCAAAGATTAACAGGCATGTACATAATGTAAAACAGTTCACAGAGTTCCCCAGGAAGGACACCGAGCGACGTGTAAGGCTCCAAAAAACAAATGTTTCTTTAAGACGCTGGGCGGGACTGACGTTTTGACGTCACTTCGCCCAGCAGAGCTATGGGGACGGATGAGGGAAATTTTTCCCTCAGTCGCATCCCTGCTGAGGAGCCGAACGGACCCGATCGCCTCCGCCGCTACCGACGGCTCCGGTAAGCGGCGGAGGGCGCGGGAGAGCAGCAGGAGGGGGGGCACCCTCTCCCGCCACCGATAACGGCGATCTCGCGGCGAATCCGCCGTGGAGACCGTGTTGCAAATAATATTATTCTGAACAGACTTTATACTTTGATCATCCGAGGAGTAGTCACTAGCAATGGACTCATCAGATGTCTCAATACCAGAATCATTTTCTAATGCGGTTACCGCATTTCCATTTAACTTTTCAAACTTAATTTCTATCTTTATTATGCCGTTGCCATTTGTGGGGGGTGTCACCACTACTGTGCTTTCGGCTATTTCTGCAATTCTCTTATGGGGCCTATTGTCTTGATCTGTCTCCCGAACCCAGTCCCTTAATGTATTTACAAAGGTCTGGTACGAGGTGGCATTCCTCAGTGCAATTCTGGTATGGTAATCAATGCATGTGCACTTATTAGCCATAGAACACAGAAAACTGCTGTCATCGTGAGACATATCAGGACAATTGTATGTAGCCTTATAAATGGTGAAATATTCACTGCAAAAGAGTATTGGATCAATTCCCCTTCTAAATGTAGTATTTTCTAGGGCATCTGAACCCCTAGTGTCCCTTCCTCCCATTATGCGCTGCATTTCCCTCATTCTATCTGCCGAGTTCCCCCAATTTGAGTTTAACTCGGGAGATAGACCTCTATGATTCCCGACTGGTGGTTGCAGTTTTTCACACAGTTGCCATGGAAGCCATGCGCGGAGAAGTGCACATGCATCTCTATTGTTTAAAATGTACTGTGTTACTACAGCTTCAAGCCTGTTTGATAAACTAATGGGTGAGGCAAACGTGTCAAATTTTCCCAAAATCTGGCACAGATTTATGCGATCTTGTATGGAGAGCGTCGTGGATTGGGTGCCACCCTCACCTTTTAAAATTGTAGATCCTGGCCAAGTCCTTTGTGACGCAGGAGCAAATAGAGGGGAACTGTGATCTGGGGCCTCCTCTGTCTTGTCAGCTGACCATACTGGTTGCTCTTCTATTAGCATCCCTTCTCCCTGCACTTTTGTCACACTGGGCTGTGTATCCTTGTTAGCACAACAATGGCTGTGCATTTTCTCCATTGCTTGTGCTTCCAAAGAAAGATCCTTGTGTGCTATTTGAGTTTTACATTCTTGTAACTCTCTATTAAGTACTTTTATCGCAGATTCATTCACAGCCTCTCTCTTTTCTAAAGATGCGATACACTGTTCCCTCAACATACATGTTTCCTCTAACATACTAACCCTTTTTTCCAATACACATTTCTCATTTACTAATTGTTCAATTTGTTTACCCGCATCTGCATCACACTTCTTAGCTATATTCATTACATTGCCCACAAAATCCATGACTTCATGTGTTATAGCACTCTTTTGTACAGTATTAAAACCATTCTCATTAAGTAGTTTTCCAAGAAAATCCATTGTTATGCTAATCTGAATACACTAAACAGCTGCTTGACCAGTTGTTTAGACAATACACACCTGAATCAGCACAAGCAAATACACAAACAAAAAAAAAAACAGTTTTCAAGCTATTTAAAATGTGAGTTCTGAGCACCACAGTTACTGCTCTTCCAAAATTTGCCTCTAGCTTCACTGAAGACCTGTTTTACCAGTTGCTTAGACCATACAAACACAGACACAAAACATAAACCAGACTATTTTCTAGTCTTACAGAGCGCACTCTATATCAACGCTCTAACTGTCAGAATGCAGGCCACATTGAACCTCTCTAGGAACAGAAAGCTAATCTCACTTTCACATGGGTACCAAAAAAATTCAATAAAAATAAAATAAATAATAAAAAAAAAATGAACTAAAAAAATAAAACTTAAAATTCAATAAAAATAAAAATCATAACAAATATATATATATTTCTCCCAGTTTTTCCGCAACGATGTGTAGTCTATCCTGTCAATCTGCAGGCTATATCGCATATCCAGGGGTGATCATTCCCCTCACTCACCAGTACCCGTGACTGGTTAAAGGCCTAACACACATGAACACTACAATACAAACGCTTAACAAATAAACATATCAGCAAGGAATCTCACCGTTTTCTGTCCGTCTTAACGTCCGATGAGATTTTACAGAACTTCCTGGATCATCAAAGCAAGGTTTCGAGATTCGCGAGCCAGCGGCAATCTTGTCCTTAACTTGCGACAAATTTCAGTTCTGGGTTGAGGACTCTTAGCTTAATGGACTCAAAACAAAAATACCTTAGGGTTTGTAGACTCTATGTCCAACGATCTAGGGTGCCATTATGAAGTAAATAAAAACCATGCAACAACCAACTATATGTATCTATCCTTTACTGTAACTTGTAATACCTATACATAAGCTATTGCATCTGTATTAACATGCACGAGTCCTGTATCTGCTAATGTATATCCGGCCGAAGTGTGCTCTAGGCCTGAGGCTAATCGTTAGTTAATGAGACAGACACCTTTGAAATTGAACAGTTATATTTATTCTAACAAAAGGCGTCTATTGTATAGTAAACAAAGCTGTAGCATATAATTCCTATTGCACAATATACAATCACTAACATCAATCTCTATGACCTAATACATTTTTGGCAAATAAGATAGAAAGATACTTAAGTTCAGTCCTTTCTGGCTTGGCCCTGATGGAAAAAAGGAAAATGCTAGGCCTCCTTGTTGGCCACATGGCCAGGCCCAAAATATCGATCAGGCTTCCATGCGGCCTAGGCCATGTGGCTTCAGTATAGGCCTCCAGATGATAGTTTCACTTCAGCATTCAAATGAATAGAGAGCGAAAGTTCTCTTCCAAAACCCTTTTACCAAACCTCACTCATTAATCATTCGCAACGCCTCCCATGTTGCCTGCCATCTGATGTTCAACCAATCGTTGCATTTCATGACTCACATCCCTGTTCATTCAGTACCTAGCCACTGGAAATCCTTTGATCCTTGTAATAATCAATGTCTTTTGTTTGTTTGTTTGTGGAGACTGCCCAACAGCTGTCCTCCTCCTAGACTCCCTGGAGACAAGTTTACTTATCCCATTTCTGGGAGGGGGGGGGGGGGGCAGGTATCCTGGCTTGTTTGACTGGAATCAGAGGATGGTCAGAATTCATACATTAATATTATTTGCAACAGACCGCCATTATCGTGTACAGATCCGCCCCATGAAGAGATGAATATCTCGGTTGTGGCAGCAGCTGCTGCCGTTACCGAGATATCCATCTTTAAAAAAATGACGTATTTTGACTATGGGGCGGGTCTGAAGTGGTTAAATGTAATTAAAAGATCATAATTTTCAATTCCTATTTACAGCCACAGTCATTTTACAAAGCTGTAAAAAAAAAATCAAATTATCTCACATCTTTCCCCTGAACTCTGCAGTTAGCTGAGAGAGATATGAGTTAGCAAATTATACACTTCTTCTGAAAATGTTGGCGTGATTGTGATGTTGTTTCTTCAGTGCTTTCTTAATCATTGATCAATCAAGTTTGCAGATAAGTCTTCACAGGAAACATTTCAATTTCCATCACTATTTCACCCAATTTGATCAATGTGAAGTAACTAAAATGGAGCTTCAATAATAATAATAAAAAAGGTAATGGTGTATTTAACCTGCTGATACATATGGCCTTCAGTGAGAAATATTCAGATGACAAACCCACTCTACATATCAATTTTTCCTTATTATGTTTTGTTCCAAGATTATTGCTTAATATTTGATCTTCATTCCACACAGGGAGATTCGGGAAGTCCTCTAATCTGTGATGACATTTTCCAAGGAGTGAATTCTTTTGGATATGTGCCGTGTGGAACCCCAGAGACCTCCAATGTATTTACTCAACTGACCCAGAAATACGTCTTGTGGATTAATAACATAATTAAAAACAATGAAATTTAAAGCTGGGGCAAAGAAATCTAGTGCAAAAGTTGACATCTTGCCCATGAAAACCAGACAGATGCTTATATTTTCAATTACTCTAGAATAAAACTGTTGACTAGCTAGCTACTTAAAGCGGTTGAAATATTATATATAATATTATGAAATACTTACCTCTGAACGAGGAAAGTAGAACTTACCTGGTCCATGCCGAGAGAGATGTCATCTTCCGGGTATCGCCGCTCCAGTGCTGTGATTGGCTGGAGCGTCGATGACGTCACTCCCGATGCCGGTCCTTTCGCCGTGGATTCCCCCTGCGCATTAGCCGCTGCAATCAGCAGCGCATTGCGGGGGGAATATCTGCTAAACTGTACAGGTTTAGGAGATATTCTTTATACCTACAGGTAAGCCTTATTATAGGCTTACCTGTAGGTAAAAGTGAAAAAGTGGAGTTTACAACCACTTTAAAATTCATGGCCCGGATTCATGACGGACTTACGCCGACGTATCAAAAGATACGCCGTCGTAAGTACAAATGTGTTCCGTGACTTCCGTCGCATCTCTGTGCCGATTCACAAAGCTAGATACGTCGAAAAGCAAGGCTTCAGTCGCCTGACGTAACTTGCCTACGCCGGTGTATCGTGGGCGCATAGTTACGCTGGACACATTCGACGTTCCCATTTTAAATATGCAAATGAGTAAGATACGCCGATTCACGAATGGAGATGCGCCCGGCCACTTCATATACGCGCTTTTGTGTAAGGCTTACATCCGGCGTAAAGTTATTTCACCATATAGGAGGCACAACCCATTCAAAGGTATGGACATGGGCGTCCGCTCATAGGAGTAAGGGGGGGACAGTGACCCCCCCTGGAATCGGCAAGGGTCTGCCATGCTCGCATCTGTAGCTGTGTTGACTCTCTCTGTGTTTGTGCGAATTGGCTCCACAGCTGTTGCAAGATCAGTGTCACTGAGTAACAGAGCTCTTTACTGCCACCTCTGGCTGCTTCCTGTATGTGCACCCTCGTGTTTGCTTTGCTGCCTGTAATGTATTTTCAAAGGGACATGTGGAAACAGGATTTGGGAGAAGGAAGACCACCATGACCTTACAAGTGGGGACTGTGAGTACAAGTTAAGGGGAAAGGCTTTATGGGATAAGGACTAAGCCCCTCCCCTTCATGACATTGTCAAAGAAGTGGAGCATAGGTGACCGTAAAAATTATGCCCCCCCCCCTGGAAAAAGTTCAGCGGACGCCCATGGGTATGGACCAGGGAACAGCCGTCGTATGTTACGTTGTTTACGTAGTACTACATGAATAGAGCTGTGCGTAGGTTACATTCACGTCGTAGGCAGTGATTCGACTTATCTTAGGCAGCTATTTCGACGTGACTGTGAGCGTGCGCACTGGGATGCGTCCAAGAGACGACGCATTCGCGGTTCGTTTTTTGAAGCTCAGCCCATCATTTGCATGGGGTCACGATTCATTTTAATATATCACGCCCACTTCCATCCCACTTCCACCTACTTTGACTTACGTCGGCCTACGCCGACAACTATACGCTATGCCGGCGCAACGTTGAACGAATATTCTTTGTGAATAGCATGCTTGCCTCTCAACGTTGTGCCGGAGTAGCGTAAAGACGATGCGCTATGCCGGCATAAAGATACGCCGATCTACGTGAATCCGGGCCCATGTGTTTTTTTTCTGCTACTTTCCACAGATGAGCCCCCAGGGTTGCCAGCCATTTATGTTGACAGACAGTCCATTATTATAGAGGTTCCCCGATGGGGCTTTAAGGCAGCAATGTCAAAAAATCTATGTAAGATGGTGGTAGTAAAAGGTATTTAATAACAAGGACGCATTGCGTCGTGACGTCACGCTGTTTGCGGCAGATAGGACGATGGCGGTCGGGGCTTTTCAGCCTTTCCGGGATGCCGAGGGAGCCTCATGTGGTGCCCCGTCATGGGGGACCGGGATGCTTTGCAGCCCCCCGGGGGGAGGTTCTGACTCCTCCCCCTCCATGTGGGTGTCCCTTATCGAGGCTCCTTGTAAGCCCCCGCGGGTGGATCCATCTCCCTGGGGAGGATGGGGGTGCCCTCCTTGGTCCCCCGGGCCGATTCAGCAGTTTTTTTACTTCTTTCCATTCCATGCATCAGTGAAATTACTGTCCCCCTGAAGAGACCCCAACTGGTCGAAACGCGTCGGGGATCTACACTATAAACCCACAATCATATGCAATATATCAACATATGTAATGTTCATATCTATATGTCCAAATCATGGAATGTGATGATGATTCCTTTTATCTCTGGAACGTTTTTATACATGTCAATTCATTTATTGTGATACCTAAGCCCTTGTTATTAAATACCTTTTACTACCACCATCTTACATAGATTTTTTGACATTGCTGCCTAAAAGCCCCATCGGGGAACCTCTCTTTTCTTTCTTCTTTTTTCATAACTTCCGGGGCGAGCAGCTTTTCCATCTCGGATACATGTGTCCCCTTCTTTTTAGTCCATTATTATAAAGCTTAGAAACCCAGTGAAAGTCTGTGTGCGTTTTTGCTCCACAGTAAAAATAGATAAAATGGTGGTTCCACTTTTTAGCACAGACATTTTTACAGACATCTGACAGCTCCCTATAAAGCAAAGATAAATGGGGGGGGGGGGGGTAACAAAAGCCTTGACAGTGTTTAAATGAATCTCAACATGAGCAAAGTCATCCCGCTATTTGTGCTCTCCCCCTCTCATGTTAATGTAAATACTATTTTTTCTAGCCTGATCACAAATGTAGGAATTTTTGCTGGTTGATATAAACTGTACACATGGGCCAAATTTTAGATTGTTTCCATTGATGTTCGGCCTGTGTGTACCAGGTGTAACTTTACTTTTTCATGCTCGTCCTGGGAAAAAAATAAAAACATCCAAAAAGGTATGGGGAAGATGGAGGCTTTGTTGCCTTCCTCCGATTATGCAATGCTGGGTGCCTTAACAGCCAATCACTAGCCTGGGAGTACACACATAATCTGCTGTATTAACAAAATACTCTTGAAATGCTTATTCCCAAAAGGGCCACCGATGCTTGGGTTATCCTGTTTATGGTGATAACAAACCACTAGGCCCCTCCACCAACACTCCATGTGTTCCTCTGTCCCCGCAGCATGGGCTTTTCAACCCTCCTTTCCCTTCCTGCACTGCCCAGCCTCTGGCACTTGTCCCATGCAGTCTCTCTTTGATCAAGGTAGGCTTCCAGGTGACTAAAATTCCCAATTTCCCCACAGCTCCGATCTCCAATTTGGCTCTCCTTCTGCTCTGTCTGTGGCTGCAGCTTGTCAATTTTACTCTTGCAGGCTGCCAATTGTACTTTTGTACCTTGCAGTCTAGTGGGGAGCTAGAATTTACCACCGCTGTAGCCAGCAGTAAGTCGTCTTTTACCTTCCCTCTTCCACGGCTTGCGGCTGGGAAAAGCGAAAGAATACATGTGTCTGTGTCCTGTTATGGGCATGGTAATAGGGAGGCATGCCTCTGCAAAAATCGCACTATTTTATCATGTCTGCTGTGCTTTAACATGATGCGTTAAGACATTCCAGTTTCGCCATACTAAGTTTTAGTAATGTCTCCCTGACCCCATGTGACAGTGCCCAGGCCTAGTAATTGGCTGCTAAGGCACCCAGAATTGCATAATTGGAGGAAGGCGATAAAGCATCCATCTTCACCATACCTTTTGGATGTTTTTTTTCCCCCTGTAGGAACATGAAAAAGTAAAGTTATGCCTGGTACACACAGGCCCAATATGGGCCAGTATCGACCAGATCAACAGAAACAGTCCAAAATTTGGCCCATGTGTATAGCAACCTGTTCAACAGAAGCTGGTCCATGGACCAGCTTTTATCGAATGGGCATGCTGGAAAACCAGGGGGCAGTCCCCAGTCAGTAAACAGTAGCTCAGCAGTAAGATCACTGTATTAACATCACTTGTGCTCGCTGGGTTGAATGATAAAAAAAACCTCCCTGTGTGTACCAGACATTAGATTCTAATCTCCAAAATAGTTCAGGGTCAGTGATGCGGAGACTATTGAAGATATTTAATCAACAGTGATGGAACTATAAGTTTGCATTAATACTTGATACTTTAGCAAATTATTTTACATCTAATGCCTAGTACACATGACCGTTTTTTTCCGTCGGATAAAAAAAAAAGACGGTTTTCTCGACAGAATTCCTCTCAGCCTGCCTTGCATACACACCCTCAGAGAAAAGTCCGCCTGTCCAAAGCACAGTGACGTGCAACACGTATTAAGGCACTATAAAGGGAAAGTTCCATTCCAACGGCGCCACCCTTTGGGCTGCTTTTGCTGATCCTTGGTGATTTTCAGTCTTCATGCTTTTCAGTCCGTCACAGTGTGACGAATGTGATATCTCCATTAGGAAGGCTAGTTTTAGCAGAATGAGTGCTCCCATATCATACTTGATTCTGAGCATGTGCGTTTTTTTGCCCGTCGGAAAACCATACAGACAAACAGAATTTTTTCCTGACATGAAAAAAGAGATCCTGCTCGTTTTTTTTTATCCGCCAGTTTTCCTATCGGAAAAACTGCGATGGGCCATACACACGGGCGGGATTCCTAACATAGCAGTTTTCCCGTCGGGAAAAACGGTCGTGTGTACGAGGCATAAGAAACATAATAGAGTAGTTATTGCTTTGTAATGTATTGAGTACATTTTGTAAGTGCTATGAAAAATATTATATCTTTATAAGGGCTTGTTCACACTATCAGTTTTCCTTCAGGTTTTTCTCTTCAGGTTTACCAAATCCATCTAATATGAGGTCTAGCCTCAAGAGTCTCAATTTGTATGCAATCAGGCAGGCCCTTGCACTACATGGTTTTGGTAAACCTGAAGAGAAAAACCTGAAGGAAAACTGATAGTGTGAACAAGCCCTAATCCTGTTTCTATACTGTTTGCTCCGTATACTGTGTTATTGTATGATTCTCTCTTTACTGTGAATTAAAGGACAGCTATACTCAAAAAGTTTCCCTTTGTTAAAAGTGCTACTAACAGGTATGTATCTAAAAGTTCTAACATCTATTTAGAAAACATGATGTTTTAATACCTTAAATAAGATCTCCTGATAAAATGTTTTCCTTAGTTTTGGATACAGCAGGGGAGCAATGGACCTTCTAAGTTTTTACAATTACAACTCTCTGTGTCCCCTCTGGGAAAGTTTCCCTTGCTCTATGCACTGGAGCTACAACCTAAACTGAGAAGGAATTTTCCCAAAGTGTACAAATGTCAAATGTTATATTTCCCTTTCACAACATTCTTCTTTAATATTGTCTGCATACCTATCATAAATTCCTAGTCCTAAAAAAAACACATTTGTTCTAAAAAATATTGTAAGCTTCCAAAGGAGACACCTGTCTGATTTTTCTTTTTCTTAATTTTGTTGACTGTAAGAATACATATTACACAGGTAAGTGGAACTGGCGAGTCAAAGTTCACAGCCTTTCTTCCTGGACTTAGCATCTGCAAAAATCTTTAACTTAACCACTTAAGACCCGGACCAATACGCTGGTAAATGACCCAAGGTGTTTTTGCGATTCGGCACTGCGTCGCTTTAACAGACAATTGCGCGGTCGTGCGACGTGGCTCCCAAACAAAATTTGCGTCCTTTTCTTCCCACAAATAGAGCTTTCTTTTGGTGGTATTTGATCACCTCTGCGATTTTTATTTTTTGCGCTATATACAAAAATAGAGCGACATTTTTGAAAAAAAAACACTATTTTTTACTTTTTGTTAAAAAAAAATCAAATAAACTAAATTTTAGTCAAACATTTAGGCCAAAATTTATTTAGCCACATGTCTTTAGTAAAAAAAAAAAATCGCAATAAAAAAAAATAGCTACCTAGCGGGAACAGCGACACTAATACAGCGATCAGAAAAATGATCGCTTAGTGACGCTGGCAATAGGGAGTGAAAGGGTTAACTAGGGCGGTGATCAGGGGGTTAAAACTTTATTAGGGGGGGTGGGGGGGCTATCCTGAACCTAACACTAACTGTTTTTTACAGTGCCTGTCACACTGACACTAAATGCAGTGATTAAATCACTGCATTCAGTAACACTGTGACAGGGGGGTGGGGGGGGCGATCACAAGGGGTTAATATGCCTATGTGAGTGTGTGTCAGTGTTGTGTTGGTGCACACTTACTTGTCATGTCTTCTCTCATCAGCAGCGCTGGGAAACAGCGCTGCGATGAGAGAATACATAATTTCCTCCTTCCTGTGTAAACACAGGAGGAGGAAGTGACAGGCTGGGAGCGCGCTCCCATTGGCTGGGAGCGATCGCGGGGGGGGGGCGGAAAACACGGACATCCGCCCGCAGATCCCGGATCGCTCCCAGAGGTAGGGAGACCCCCGCACGCCGCGGAGGGGGTCCCGATGGGACCCCCGAACCGCACTCAGGCGGGGACGTAAATTTACGCCCTTGTGCCTGTACGAGCCATGTTGTGGCCGTATATGTGCGTGCGGGGGTCTTTAAGTGGTTAAACTGGCCATAGATGGATCAAATCTTAGCTGGCCATCTTTTGAATAGGGTGCAACCAGCCTGCCAGCAATAATCACTGTGTTCTGACATTGGGAGCCAAATGACTGGAGATAGAGGAGAGCCGCAGAATCACCAAGCAGTAAAAAAAGCTGTAACAGCATTACATTGAAATTGTCTCCGCTCTTCTCACTGATCTTACACAGCCCCGCCTCCTCCTAACCCCGCGCCTGTGATATACAGAATACATACCAGCATTGGACCTGCATTCTGTCTATCTCAGGCGTGGGGTTAGGAGGAGACGGGGCTGTGTGAGATCAGTGAGTGTTAGATTTTAAATTTATTAGATTTTATGTGATAAAAGTTTCTGAGAACAATATTTAAACATGGCCATTTTGAGGTAGTTTGAGGACAGACGAAGGTCAGTTGCTGTGTAGGCTTCATGTATTTTTGGAGTTTCACGTCAAGACAATGGGAGGAGAAGTATTGCTCAATATACACAAGGGGGTGTTACGTTTGAGACAGAAGTTTGTCACCTTTCTTGGAGCTATTCTAAAAAGAAATTGTGCTGAGCTTGGTTTTTAAACAGTATAAAACACACGTGGTGTGCGTAGCTAGTTAGGAAGCTCTGGAGGCCTTAGGGTCACCGACAGAGAGATGGGGGTGGGGAATGGACCCTCACCCAGAAGACAGATCGTATCATCTTAACCATAGGTGTGCGCAGCCTATTGCATTAGGGTGTGCACCCCAAAGCCCAAACACACACTACCGATCACTCACGATGTTCACTCAGAAAGGGAAGGGGGCCGGTAAATTACATATTTACTGCCCCCTTCCCCACTCCTAAAACATCCCAGCAATAACAGCCGACAGGAGAGGAGGGAAGCTGTCAGCGCTGAGGGGGGGGGGGGGGAGATGGGAGCTAGGGCAGTAGGGGGAATCTGTGCTGCATAGAGTGATTAGGGTGTGCCTGGGCACACCTGGCACACCCTGTGCGCACGCCTATGATCTTAACATCCATCTTCCTCCTTCTGAAACATTCTGATGTACCATCCTGCCATGTTTTACTAGCTACCAAATATGTAAGCATTGACTGTTTGCTGTTCTGTCTTGAAGAATAAAACATCGTAATACTGAAGGAAACCTATGTCTGTATATTGGGAACTGAACGCCTGGGAGAAGAGACTTTTGATATGTCGCATGACACGTGTTAGAGGAAAATGTCCCCTCCGTCAAGAATGCCCTCTCTCCCCCACCCTTTTAACAGTGAGCAGAGCGGAGACAATTTCAATGTAATGCTGTTACAGCTTTTTTACTGCTCTTGATTCCGTGGCTCTCCTCTAACTCCGGCCACCCCTCCCACTTCCTCCGTCCTGGCAAGGCTGTAATGAGGGCAATGTAAGGCTGTAATGGAGGCAATGCAAGGCTGCAAAGGAGGCAAGGCTGCAATAAAGGCATTGTAAGGCTGTAATGGGGGCAATACAAGACTGTAATGGGGGAAATGCAGAGCTGTAATGGGGGCAATGCAAAGCTGTAATGGGGGCAATGCAAGGCAGTAATGGGGGCAATACAAGGCTTGTAATGGGGGCAATGCAGGGCTGCAATGGGGGCCAATGTGAGGCTGCAATGGAGGCCAATGTGAGGCTGCAACGGAGGCCAATGTGAGGCTGCAACGGAGGCCAATGTGAGGCTGCAATGGAGGCCAATGTGAGGCTGTAATGGAGGCCAATGCGAGGCTGCAATGGAGGCAATGCAAGGCTGCAATGAAGGCATTGTAAGGCTGTAATGGGGGCAATGTAAGTCTGTAATGGGAGCAATACAAGGCTGTAATGGGGGCAATACAAGGCTGTAATGGGGGCAATGCAAGGCTGCAATGTAGGCAATGTAAGGCTGTAATAGGGGCAATGTAAGGCTGCAATGGGGCCAATGTAAGGCTGTAATGGGGCCAATGTAAGGCTGCAATGGGGGCACGGTGAGGCCGCAATGTTGGGCATGGTGAATTCCGCAATGTTGGGCACGGTGAGGCCGCAATGTGGGACACGGTGAGGCTGCAATGTCGGGCACGGTGAGGCTCCAATGATGGGCACAGGTGAGCCTGCATTGATGGGCACTGGTGAGGCTGTGCTGAGGGGAACTGATAAAGTTGTTGTTAATAATTATTTTTGTAACTTAATTTTGCATAAAACATTTAATTGTCATTTCATGAGATAATTTATGATGGTGTGATTAGGGATGGGACAGGGTAAGGGTTGGGTGGGGCAACTGGTGGCGAGTAACCCTTGAGACCTGGCTAGTAGCTCTCATTGATATAACCACATAGGGCCAGATTCAGAAAGAATCGCCTATCTTTAGGCGGGCGTAGCATATCTCAGATACACTACGCCGCCGTTACTTAGAGCGGCAGGTACAGTATTCAGAAAGAACTTGCGCCCTAAGTTACGGTGGCATAGCGTATCTGGTCCGGCGTAAGCCCGCGTAATTCAAAATAGGAAGGAGGTGGGCGTGTAGTATTGAAATGAGCCGTGACCCCGCGTAAATGACGCGTCTAACGAACGGCACATGCGCCGTCCGTGGACGTATCCCAGTGCGCATGCACGAAAATCACGTCGCAAATAGTCAATGCTTTTGACGTGAACGTAACTTACACCCGCCCCATTGCCGAATGAATTACACAAATTACGTAAACGACGTACAATACGACGCTGTTCTGACATCCATTCTTAACATGGGTTGCGCTTCATATAGCAGGGGTAACTTTAAATGACGTATATCAATACGCCGGGCGCATGTACGTTTGTGAATCGGCGTATTTAGCTCATTTGCATATTTTTTATGGAAAAGTCTAATGCATCCAGCGTAACTATGCGCCCACAATACGCTTTCATAGGCAAGTTATGCTGGACGACTGAAGCCATGTTTTTCGGTGTAACTTGCTTTCTGAATCGGCTTAAAGATGCGACGGCACACATTTGAATTTACGACGGCGTATCAGGATATACGCCAGCGTGGATTCTTTCTGAATCTGGCCCATAGTGTATGTAAAACATATTAGATCCCTATTGCTGCTAGGTCAGGGAGGTCGACGTTTTGCTTTATGCTTCCTCAGGACCTCATGTGTTGATGGGGGATCGAGCAATTTTATTTCCTTCCACACATGATGGAAGGAATAAGGGAAAGAAAGTAAATTGCATAATCTATGGGCTGCCTAACTCATCAGACTGTATAATCTTGAGGTTAACAGCTAGTAGGCACAGAGCACTTTGTCTTTCATGGGTCATCTTTATCGGTGCCAATTCACTGAATGACCCCTCTCCTGAACTGCTAGTGATCATCATGATCAAATATATTCTGATGCCGCGTACACACGATCACTTTTTGTGATGAAAAAAAAAACGATGTTTTAAAAAACGTCATTTAAAATGATCGTGAGCGGGCAAAACGTTATGTCTTCAAAAAACGACCAAAAAAAAATTCGAACATGCTTGAATTTTTTGTGTCGTTTTTCAAAATGTAATTTTTTGTGTCATAAAAAGTGATGGTGTGTGGGCAAAACAACGTTTAAAACAACGTTTTTAAACCCGCGCATGCTCAGAAGCAAGTTATGAGACGGAGCTTCAATGGAACAGAGTGCCGTCGAACGTGGTGTACGTCACCACGCTTTGCTAGAGCATTTTGGAAAAACGATGGTGTGTATGCAATGTCGTTTTGGAAAATGACGTTTGAAAAACGTTGTTTTGTTTCGTCACATTAAACGTCGTTTTTTTTAATCACAAAAAGTGATCGTGTGTATGCGGCATAAGAGCTACGATAACACCTAGAAAGGTATCGGGAAGCCTTTCATCATGTAATAAGATTGCCTGTTGAGATGGAGCTTGGCAAAAGCTACAAACTGGACACTTTTCTCAACAAACACACTACTAAGTCTCGAGAAAAATAGGTTTAATTTTTGTTATTTATTTTTTCTAAAGGTAGTCTGGGGCCTCCTATGGCAGGGAGTCCCCCTCTGGAAAGGGGGCTTGGAGTCCCCCTCTGGAAAGTGTCCTTTTGCCCCCCTTTAAATCCAGCACTGGGAGTTCCACGTTAACTGTGCTGTATATGATTCTCTGTTCACTGACATGAAAGCAAAACCGATCCACAAAATGACAAATACAGTATCTCACAAAAATGAGTACACCCCTCACATTTTTGTAAATATTTTAGTATATCTTTTCATCACACTGAAGAAATGACACGTTGCTACAATTTAAAGTAGTGAGTGTACAGCTCGTATAGCATTGTAAATTTGCTGTCCCTTCAAAATAACTCAACACACAGCCATTAATGTCTAAACTGCTGGCAGCAAAAGTGATCACACTCCTAAGTGAAAATTTGTAAATTGGGCCCAATTAATTAGCCATCCTCGATATCATGTGACTTGTTAGTGTTACAAGGTCTCAAGTGTGAATAGGGAGCAGGTGTTAACTTTGGTGTTATCGCTCTCACTCTCTCATACTGGTCACTGGAAGTTCAACATGGCAAAGAACTTGTAAAATAATTCTGATTGAACAAAATAGCAGCGCTAAGTTCAGTGACTGAACAAAAATAAATAAATATACCCCTGTGAAAGAGTGCATCATACATATACTAAAAAAAATGTGCATATATATATATGTATATAAACATATACATAAGGTGAACTGAGTAATTGTGATTAAATGTTCAAAACGTTCATCCAGTGGTCAAAAATAAATTGTAACAAGCCAAGTCTTTAAGTGATTCAATTTCAAGTGTTTAAACTTTCAGGTGTCCACTTAGTCCTCTTGAACAATCTTCTTTAAAACCTTCCACCACACCATAAGTGCTCAGTGACTCCACACCCTAAGGAATTGCGCTTACCAATAGGACATGCCTCACATTCACATGTTTGGCAATATCACAGAATCTCCAAAAGAATCAAACGACTCCACCAGTGCTCCAGCACCTCAATGTTATTACACATATAAAAATAAAAATGGCTCCAATAGTGAAGTATATCAAAACTATTTATTTAAAAACAGCACAAGAGGCCTTCACACATTGCACTCACATCTATTAAAACAAACAGAGGCACTTCAACAGTAAACTCAGCAGTGAACTCCGAAACTAGAGACAAATGGGCGGGAAAAATGTTTTGAACATTTAATCACAATTACTCAGTTCACCTTATGTATATGTTTATATATATATATATATATATATATATATATATATATATATATATATGCACATTTTTTTAGTATATGTATGATGGGACTCTTTCACAGGGGCATATTTTTTTATTTTTGTTCAGTCACTGAACTTAGCGCTATTTTGTTCACTCAGATTTATTTTACATCACTATTTATTTATTTAAAGTAGCTGCTTTAGGGTCTCTTTTTTTTCTTTTTTTCTTTATTCTTTGGCGCAATGGGGTGTGAGAAGGTGGAAGGGTGCCTTTATACTCCTTTTTTCGCCATTTTTTATTATCATGGCAAGAACTTGCTGAGGATCGGAAAAAAATAATTGTTGCTCATAAAGATGGCCTAGGCTATAAGAAGATTGCCAAGACCCTGAAACTGAGCTGTGGCCAAGACCATACAGCAGTTTAACGGAACAGGTTCCACTCAGGACAGGCCTCGCCATGGTCATCCAAAGAAGTTGAGTGCAGGTGCTCAGCGTCATATCCAGAGGTTGTCTTTGGGAAATAGACGTATGAGTGCCGCCAGCATTGCTACAGAGGTTGAAGGGGTGGGGGATCAGCCTGTCAGTGCTCAGATCATACGTCGCACACTGCATGAAATTGGTCTGCATGGCTGTCGCTCACAGAAGGAAGCCTCTTCTAAACATGATACACATGAAAACCTGCAAACAGTTTGCTGAAGACAAGCAGACAAAGGACATGGATTATTGAAACCATGTCCTGTGGTCTGATGAGACCAAGATAAACTTATTTGGTTCAGATGGTGTCAAGTGTGTGTCGTGGCAACCAGCTGAGGCATACAAAGACAAGTGTGTCTTGCCTACAGTCAAGCATGGTGATGGGAGTGTCATGGTCTGGGGTTGCACGAGTGCTGCTGGCACTGGGGAGCTACAGTTCATTGAGGGAATCATTAATGCCAATATGTACTGTGACATACTGAAGCAGAGCATGATCCCCTCCGTTTGGAGACTGGGCAGAATTCCAACATGATAACAACTCTAAACACACATGCAACAGCTCTGTGATGTTGTCATGGAGGAGTGGAAGAGGACTCCAGTGGCAACCTGTGAAGCTCTGGTCAACTCCATGCCCAAGAGGATTAAGGCAGTGCTGGAAAGTAATAGTGGCCACACAAAATATTGATACTTTGGGCCCAATTTGGACACTTAGGCCGCGTACACATGATCAAATCTATCTGCTGGAAACGGTCTGACAGACCGTCTCAGCAGACAGATTCGATCGTGTGTACGGGCGAGCAGACGGATTTTTCCAGCAGACAGATTTTAAAGCATGCTTTAAAATCTGTCTGCTGGGAACCCGTCGGACCGATATGTCTGCTGGTTAGTACGCTAACCAGCAGACATATCTGCCCGCACATGCATTGAATGGATTCGACGCATGCGCGGAAGTGTTTTACTTCCTGGTGCGGTGACGTGGCGACGTCAATGTCACCGCCACGTCACCGCGCTGTCTGCCGGCGGGGATTTTGATTTGATCGTGTGAACAGCGATCAAACCAAAACAGCCAGCAGACAAATCTGATCAAATCGGTCTGTCTGACCGATTTGAGCAGATTTGTTTGGTCGTGTGTACGCGGCCTTAGAGGTGTACTCACTTTTGTTGCCAGCAGTTTAAAATTATTGCTATGTGTTGAGTTATTTTGAGGGGACAGCAAATTTACACTGTTTTTCATGCTGTACACTCACTACTTTACATTGTAGCAAAGTGTCATTTTTTTTGTGTTATCACACACATGAAAAGATATAATAAAATATTTACAAAAATGTTAGGGGTGTACTCACTTTTGTGAGATACAATATATATTTCATGGCCCTTTAAGGAAAATGCCAGAGTGGGCATGTGTGATATGACAGTTAGAGAGTTATCAAACAATCATGACTTATTGTGATCATGAGACACACAAAGGAAAGAGCCTTTGTCTTTTCAGAATTATTCAAAATAACATGATTTTAAAATCTAAATTATAAACATGTTGCTTCACTAGACTATTTATTGGTATTCATCATTCGATACTACCATCTTTCTGAGGACAAAATTTTACAGTTTCTATCCTCCTATCAGACAAAAAAAAACAAAAAAAACACTGGTAATACAGTACTACATGTATATAAAAAACAAACACTTTTGATGGATTTCCAGACACATACTGGAGGATCAGCAAAAAAAAAAAAAAAAAAAGGAATGCTACAAAGCCACCAAAAAAGCCACAGCTCACTTAAGATATACCGTTACCACCTTGCACATCAAGTTAAAGTGGTTGTAAACGGTTTTTGTTTTTTTAAATAATAAACATGCCTATACTTACCTGCTCTGTGCAATGGTTTTTTACAGAGCAGCCTTGATCCTCTTCTTCTTGGGTCCTCTGCCAGCACTCCAGGCTCCTCCTCTTCATCAGGTGCCCCCACAGAAAACAGCTTTTCATGGGGGCACCTGTGCGGGCTCGCTCCCGAGTCCAGCTGCTGCATCCATTGACAGAGACAACTTGCTACCGGAGGACCTGTCACCCATGCCAAGTACCAATCTTCTCTATAACTAAAAATAAAAGGTGCTGTCACTCACATCAAAAGGTGAACAATTCATATATAAATGATATACAATGGTGAACATTATTTCATATAATGTGCAAAACGACAAAGAAAAGTGAAAACTAAAAAAAAAAACTCTGGAGATCCGGTGCTCTCACCATTGGATCTCACAGGAGCAATGCGACCCCATCTGGTGTTTCCAACAACAGTGTCCCCACCGTGAAAGTATAACACTTGGCCTTAACTCTATCATCAAACTCTGGCACAAATGTGTATTACAAGCAAAGTGTAATGCCTCGTACACACGATTGCGTTTCCTGAAGAGAAAAGTGCGATGCAAGCTTTTTGTCGCAAATTCTGACCGTGTGTGTGCTCCATCTCACTTTTTCTGTGAGAATTCCGGCCAAGAAAAGGTTGAGGGCAGGATCTCAATTTTAGTGACAGGAAATTAAACTTCATTGATCTCGGCTCAATGTACATGTTGTACATCACCGCGTTCTTGAAGTTTGGAATTTCATCCAAGATTAGTGTAACCGTGAGTATGCACGTTTCAGCCGTTTTTTTCTTGTCGGAAATCACGATCGTGTGTACGGGGCATAAGAGAAACACGGATGACAAGTGCACACTGGTGGGCAGGCATACCAGGCATGCACTGGTGCCGGCGTGCCGGCACACGTACACACACGTGTGCGCTTTGATGCATGTGCACGCATTGGCACCAGTCTGCCTATTTAAGCCAGGCAATGACACTCATATATTGCTGAGTGGTCTTTCAGCTTGTTCTTGTTACCAGATCTGCTCCAGTCTCTTGTGTCTTTTTTTTTATAATCAAATTTTTTTCCTTTATTTTCTTAAATACAATTCATACAGGATTATACATTCTTATGCTCTATTATTTTATTAAATACACAATTGTATTAGTCCCGAATGGAAAATCTAAAACGTACAATTTCCAAAAATGTTTCCTATCATTCTATCCCCCCCCCCCCCCTCGCTGCCTGAATGTGTACCGAATCTGGCCTGTATCCTGTCTTAGCCTCTGCCTCACGTCTCAGTAACTGCTCTGCCCGGCTGTTGATGACCCCCTGGCTTACATTTCGACTACGCCTCCGCCTGCTGATCCAGCGACAGGGAGTTCCAGTCTTCAGTGCCTGACCGGCGACCTCCAGCCATCAGGTTCTTGCTAAGGCCCAGCCGTTGCCATCTACTACCTCGGCCCTTGTGCCATTCTGTGTCCTCCACTCTCCTGTCATCTCTACCAGGGGCGTTGGACAGGAGGTGCAAGAGAAGCCCTCTCTACAACTCGAACTCCACCAGGTATGTGACACAAAAGGAAGAAATCTCATAGTGCTTTACTGTAACAATAATGTTTTGAAATTAAAAGGATTACACTTACAAACATGATGGAATGTCGGTAAAACACTGCAGCGCGGGCACAAT
The DNA here is from genome assembly GCA_029574335.1 of Rana kukunoris. NCBI lineage: Eukaryota > Metazoa > Chordata > Amphibia > Anura > Ranidae > Rana > Rana kukunoris. The sequence continues at coordinate 78,750,674 of CM056049.1, forward strand.
GTCCTCACACGTGCCTGTGCATGATAACATAATACTACTAGCTCTAGCCGACACGTTTCTCCATACAAGGCTTCTTCTGGGATTGGAGACTGATGCCTTGTATGGGGTAACACGTTTGGCACACTTAAGGCCATTGCGGCCATGCTGGAGTGTTTTACTATTTGACAATTCTTCATGTATGTAAGTGTAATACTTTTGAAAAAAAAAAACACCATTGCTACAGTATAGCACTATGAGATTTATTTCTTTGTTTTATACATATTTGTGATGGAGTTTGATGGTGTGTTATACTTTCACTGTGGGGACACTGTTGTTTGCAGTGGCTGACAAGGATACTGCGATCCTGAGAGATCCAATGGTGGTGGTCCTCTGAGCAGATCCATCCCCCCTTTTATATACAGCATAGGGTGGAGGGCAGAGCCCAGAAAACGCTCAGAAAAGCACAAAGAAAGATTTAACCTTTCGCACCCAAACAGCCTGGAAAACTGATAAACCAACCTGCCTACACAAGGCATCCTTATAAAGCAGCACTTACTGGCTCAGAGCTGCACAGTAAGGTTCCCAGGTAAACAGGGCTACATATACTAACTTACAGAAAAGCACTGCTTAACAGATACTGTCTGACATACATTGACCAACAGTAATAGAGACAGACATACAGACACTGACTGGTAGACAGGCATGCACTAGAACAGTGGTTCTCAATTCCTGTCCTTAGGAATGGCTCTCCTGGGAAAATCCCATACGGGTACCTCCTTCCCCTTAGTGGCCACCAGAGGGCTAGCGCCCGCTGCATGGCGTGGGACTCAATGCGTGTGGCTGGTGGGCAGATTGGCATTGTTCGCGCACGATCGCGTGCACTTGCGCGTGCACTTTCAAGTGTAGTCGCTGTAGATCTGAGGTGGACATGCAAGGAAAACAGCATTTTTGCTTGCACGTGATTGGATGATAAATTCAGCAGAGCTTCCCCTCACTTTAGATCTACCCCTCAGATTTACAGCGACTGCACTTTTGAGTGCACTTTTGAGTGCACTTGTAGTGGAAAGTGGATTTACCTTCCATAATTAACCCCCTATGTGTATAACCTGCCACTTAATATAAAGAAAAAGTAACTGTACATACTAATGCACAATTAACTGCATACTAATACATACCCAAAGTAGAAGTCCACCCTAACACTAAAATCCCTGCATCTACAGACATCCACATTCTAACACAAACCTATCTAACCCCGTAAAAGAAATCATTATACTTACCTTTTCCGAAGGCGATCCGACCCAATCCCATGCTGAGGACACACATCCAATAACAGAAGCCCCATAGTAAATCTATGGGTGATGTCACACCCCATTTATTTCACAGCGATTGTTGGCTATGCCCTCTGCAGAGCTTCTGCTGCTGGGGACCAGATTGGATTGGCTTCAAAAAAGTTTGTTTTAACCTTCCTTTTGTATATGCCTTGTTTATACGTATTTGTACCACCATTTATTTCTTTAACCTCTTAAGGACCGCCTACTGTACATTTACGTCAGCAGAATAGCACGGCTGGGCACATCAACGTATATATACGTTGGTTCTAGTACCCAGCCGTGGGTCACGGGCGCGCGCCCGCGACCCGGTCCGGAGCTCCGGGACCGCGGGACTCGAGGACCCGGAGCTTCACTGTGGCCGCAGCATCGATCACGTCATCCCTGTTATAGGGAGACGTGATCGATGACGTCACACCTACAGCCACACCCCCTACAGTTGTAAACACACACAGGGAACACACAAATCCTACAGCGCCCCCTTGTGGTTAACTCCCAAACTGCAACGGTCATTTTCACAGTAAACAATGCAATTTAAATGCATTTTTTGCTGTGAAAATGACAATCGTCCCAAAAATGTGTCAAAATTGTCCAAAGTGTCCGCCATAATGTCGCAGTCACGAAAAGAATCGCTGATCGCCGCTATTAGTAGTAAAGAAAAAAATTAATAAAAATGCAATAAAACTATCCCTTATTTTGTAAACGCTATAAATTTTGCGAAAAACCAACCGATAAACGCTTATTGCGATTTTTTTTTTACCAAAAATAGGTAGAAGAATACGTATCGGCCTAAACTGAGGGAAAAAAATTATATATATTTTGGGGGGATATTTATTATAGCAAAAAGTAAAAAATATTGCATTTTTTTTTCAAAATTGTCGCTCTATTTTTGTTTATAGTGCAAAAAATTAAAACCGCAGAGGTGATCAAATACCACCTAAAGAAAGCTCTATTTGTGGGAAAAAAATGACGCCAATCGCAAAAAGGGGCAAGGTCCTTTACCTGCATTTTGGTCTGGGTCTTAAGTGGTTAATAAAAGTTTGTAAACAAAAAAAAAGGTATGTATACTGATTTCTTCTTTACAGGACTAGATAGGTTAGTGTTAGATTGTGGATGTCTGTAGATGCAGGGATTTTAGTGTTAAAGCAGACTTACACTTTTACTAAGCAGGGCTTGGCAAAATCAACATATTACAATTCATAAATCACCATATATTTGTGCATTGGGGGCTTTGCTGTGTGTGTTGCGGGTGATGACATTTTATTTTAAATTATAGATGGTTCAGTGAATTTTAAAAACCTTTTACAGAGTCCAATTAATTAGACTTGTCTACAGCAGTATCTTAAAAAATATTACCAGCCAGTAGCTACAAATACTGCAGCTGCTGACTTTTAATAAATGGACACTTACCGAAGTCGGCAGCAGAAGACGAGCAATCGCTCATCTATCTGCTGCCCCCACCGCCATTCTCGGTGAGGGAATCAGGAAGTGAAGCATTGCGGCTTCACTGCCCGATTCCCTACTGTGCATGTGCGAGACACGCTGCGCCATCCTTACTGGTCCCCTGCTGTGCTCTGGGAACCGTGTGTTTCCCAGAACACAAGGTGGGGGAGGGGAGTGATGCACTACCCTCAGGTCCCCGCAGTGTGTTTTCCCAGGAGTGGGTGAAAATACCTGTCTTAGGTATCTGCACCCCCCTGAAAGGTGCCAAATGTGACACTGGAGGGGGGGAGGGTTCCGATGAGCGGAAGTTCCAATTTAGAATGGAGCTTCACTTTAAATGCAAGTGTGTTTACACATGTTGGTTCGCATGTTAATACATGTTGCCTTTTTTTTTTTTTAACCACTTCAGACTCCACCAACCAACACGAGACTTGTCTCTGCTAAGGTTTCGCATCATTTGTGGTTTCCCCCTTCTTTTTTTTTTGCTTCGCTTCCCCCTTTTGTTTATTTGTTTCTTTTTGTTTCTTTATGTCTCTCTCTTTTCTTTTTGTCTTTTTTTTTTTAAATATATATATATTTTTTTATTATTATTGTTATTTTTTTTTTATTATTATTATTTTCATGGAGATCGTCTTGTCATTTACACTTATCGCTTTTAAAACTTACATATATATATATATATATATATATATATATATATATATATATATATATGAAAGCCATCAAGCCCAACATCCTCCCCCCCGCCTTTCTCGCCCCGCCCACCCCAGAAACACCAGGCCATTTTCTTTTCTAATCTCAATTCTATCTTGTTTTCTTATTTGCTTATGCTCCCATCATTTCTGCAAATTTCAATGTCTGCTTAAATTCTATCCAATGTATCCAGTTCTCATCGTATTCTTCTAACCCCTCTGTATCACTGAGCCTTAAATATTCCATATTTTGAATATCATTCATTTTGTTACATCATTCTCTCATAGAGGGGCTTTCCCTATCTTGCCAATGTCTGGCTATTAACCACTTTAGCCCCGGACCATATTGCTGTCCAATGACCAGAGCACTTTTTGTGATTCGGCACTGCGTCGCTTTAACTGACAATTGCACAGTCGTGCGACGTGGCTCTCAAACAAAATTGGCGTCCTTTTTTTCCCACAAATAGAGCTTTCTTTTGATGGTATTTGATCATCTCTGCAGTTTTTATTTTTTGCACTATAAACAAAAATAGAGCGACAATTTTGAAAAAAATGCAATATTTTTTACTTTTTGCTATAATAAATATCCCCCAAAAATATATAAAAAAACATTTTTTCTCCTCAGTTTAGGCCGATACGTATTCTTCTTCATATTTTTTGTTAAAAAAAATCACAATAAGCGTTTTTTGATTGGTTTGCGCAAAAGTTATAGCATTTACAAAATAGGGGGTCGTTTTATGGCATTTTTATTAATATTTTTTTTTTACTAGTAATGACGGCGATCAGCATTTTTTTTCATTACTGCGACATTATGGCGGGCACTTCGGACACTTTTGACACATTTTTGGGGCCATTGGCATTTTTATAGCGATCAATGCTATAAAAATGCATTGTATTACTATAAAAATCCCATTGGCAGTGAAGGGGTTAACACTAGGGGGCAGGGAAGGGTGTTAGTGTGTTCCTGGGTGTGTTCTAATTGTATGGGGGGGTGACCTCACTAGGGGAAATCACTGATCTTCTGTTCATACATTGTATGAACTGGAGATCAGCGTTTCCCCCGCTGACAGGACCGAGGGCTTTGTGTTTACACACAAAGCTCCCGGTCCCTGCTCTGTAACGAACGAGCGCGCGTGCCCGGCGGCGATCGTACACGCCGGGCACGCGCACGGGACTCAGGGGCTAGCGGGGGCGCATGCGCGCCCCCTAGTGGCCGCTGAAGAGCGGACATATAGCTACGGGCTCTTGCCCAGCATAGCCACCGTCCCGCAGTAATATGACGGCGGGCGGTCAGCATCTAATTAAGCTCTTCGCAGCATTTAACAAGTGGGGGAGCAGTGTTTTCTGATATCACTTTGATGTTATTCTACTCCCGTGGTGTAAACATCCCCTTGGGTCATCTGTAACCTCTATATCAGTTATTTCAGTTATTACTTGTCTGATCCTGCTCCAGTAATTTTTTATTCTCGGGCATGACCACCATATGTGTGCCATATTTCCAATTTCTTTACATGCACGCCAGCAAAGTTCTGATGTTTCTTTATTATATTTGTGTGCCTTATCTGGTGTTATGTATCAGCGGGCCAAACATTTATAATTTAACTCCGTTATTTTACTATTACTGATGTGATATGTACTCTCTACAATATTTGTTTTAGCTCTAATTCCTTCAACTGTGACCCCAGTTCTTCCTCCCATTTTATAATGTATGGCGGTATCTCCGAACCCTTCGCATCCTTCAGGATTTTGTAAATCTTATAGGTCACCCCTTTCCCTCCTTTTTCCTCACTGAGTTTCTCTAGGGTCGTTATTTCTCTGCCCATCTGGTAGGTTGGGGTAGTGCCTCGAAGAAGTGCTTTAGCTGGGCATACCGCCATTTATTTATCTCTACCACATCCCCTTTGTTTTTTAATTCCTGGTATGTACTTAATTTATCTTGCGTCATAACGTCTTTCAACTCTGCATTTTCTTTTGTGATCCATTTTCCAAATAGCTTATCTATACCTGGTGTGAAATACTTTGGGCCAGATTCAGGTAGAAGATAAGTCGGCTTATCTCCAGATAAGCCATCTTATCTCTGCGTTTTAGGCCTCCAATCTATACAACTGATTCATAAAATCAGTTTAGCATAGATTTTCCTTAGATCAGACATGCGTAAGTCTCTTACGCTGTCTAATCTTATTATCATATTTTAGGCTGGCCGCTAGGTGGCGTTCCCGTCTAAAATATGCAAATGAGCGTATACGCTGATTCCCGAACGTGCGCCCGGCCGGCCTAGCTGTTTTACGTTGTTTACGCAAGGCTTTCGGCTGGCCTAAAGTTATCCCTGCTATATGAGGCGCAGCCAATGCTACAGACGTTGTTTACGTTGTTTGCGTAAGTCGATTCAGAATGGGGCTGGCGGTACATTACATTCACGTCGCTTTCATTGACAATTTGCGAGGTGCAGTACATTCGGCGCGGGATCGCGCTTCATTTAAATACATAACCCCCCCTACCCGCCCAATTTGAATTAAGACGGGCTTACGCTACACCGCCACAACTTTACAGGCAAGTGCTTTGAGAATAAAGCACTTGAATGAAAAAGTTGCGGCGGCCTAGTTTAAAATCCAGATGCTAGGCATGTCTAAAGATAGGCATTTCTACCTGAATCTGGCCCTTTGAGTCTGTTAATGGAATTAATGGAGAATTAAATTCCCATTTTTTATTTTTGTGTATTTTGTCCCATATTTTAATTGCATTCCGTGTGATACAATATGAGTCCCTACTTAATTCTCTAGATTGTTCTGGAATCCATATGATACTACCCAGTGATACCTTACTCATTTGATATTCCATGTCTATCCATCTCTTTTGTTTAGTATATCTAATCCAATCTATAACTCGTGTGAGAAAAATTGCATTATAATAGTTTCTAATATCTGGTGCGCCCCACCCCCCTATTGCCTTTTTTTTTTGTCAGTGTTGCCCAGCTGATACATGCTTTTTTTCCTTGCCAAACTAATTTTAAAAGCATCGTTTGTAGGATTTTGAAGTACTTCTGTGGTAATGGGATCGGGAGCATCTGTATTTTATACATAATTTTAGGAAAAATTATCATTTTAAATATATTCATTCTGCCCCCCCCCCCCCAAGATATTTGGCCTACAGTCCGTCTGTTAAATTCTGCTTTAATATCCTCTAGCAGAGGCAAGAAGTTTACTGTATATAACCTCTCCTCAGTAATTGCTAATTTGACTCCAAGATATTTTATTGCTTTTTTACCCCAGACAAATGGGAACTCGTTTTGATACGTTTTTTGGTCGCTCTTAGGCTGCGATCAAATATATCTGCTGAAACTGGTCCGACGGACTGTTTCAGTGAACATATCGGATTTTGTGTACGGGCTAGCGGACATGTTTTCCCAGCGGACAAATTTCAAAGCATGCTTTGAAATTTGTCCACCGAAGACTAGTGTTGCTCACGAATATTCGCATTGCGAATATTCGCTACGAATATTGCATATTCGAGTATTCGCGAATAACGCGAATATCGCGGCGAATATTCGCTATTTCGAATATTCGTATTTTTTCAATTTTTTTTTAGAACAGATCACATCCTAGAGATCCCCATCGACGTGTAAAAGCATTGCTGGTATGATTAGAGACCTTGGGCCGAGTAGCTGCAGCGCTCATTTTATATTCCCGAAAAATCGCAATGCGATTATTCGGCAATAGCGATATCGCGCGATTATTTTGTATTGTAATATATCACGAATATTCTGAGCCAATCAGAGTGCTCCATTCCGCATTTCTCGAAATTTCGCAATTATTTTATATTGTAATATATCACGAATATTCTGAGCCAATCAGAGTGCTCCATTCCGCATTTCTCGAAATTTCGCAATTATTTTATATTGTAATATATCACGAATATTCTGAGCCAATCAGAGTGCTCCTTCTGCATTTCTCGAATATTCGCAATTATTTTATATTGTAATATATCACGAATATTCTGAGCCAATCAGAGTGCTCCTTCCACATTTCTCGAATATTTGCAATTATTGTGTATTGTAATATATCATGAATATTCTGAGCCAATCAGAGTGCTCCTTCCGCATTTCTCGAATATTCGCAATTATTGTGTATTGTAATATATCACGAATATTCTGAGCCAATCAGAGTGCTCCTTCCGCATTTGCCGAATATTCGCAATTATTGTGTATTGTAATATATCACGAATATTCTGAGCCAATCAGAGTGCTCCATTCCGCATTTCTCGAATATTCGCAATTATTTTATATTGTAATATATCACGAATATTCTGAGCCAATCAGAGTGCTCCATTCCGCATTTCTCGAATATTCGCATTCGCATTCGCAATTCGCAATTCGCATTCGCATTCGCGATAGCGAAAATTCGCAATGATTTCATTTCCAAAATATATCACGAATATTCGTATTTAGCGAATATATCTCGAATATTCGACTATATATTCGTGATATATCGCGAAATCGAATATGGCATATTCTGCTCAACACTACCGAAGACATGAAAGGGTCCCATTTACTTTCACTCTTGCCTTAAGGATGATTTAAAGTGCCTTAATCCAGGTGAGCATTCTTGGTCCTATTCCTATTACTTCTAAGGTGTTATATATGAAGCCCCAGTCTACCCTGTCAAACACTTTTTCGGCGTCCACTGACAAGAGTAGACCTGGGGCTCCACTATTTTTAATTTTCTGTATAGCTAAAAGAGTTCTAATTCCGTTGTCTCTCCCCTCCCGGCCAGGCACAAAACTAACCTGATCGGTATGTATTAGTTTGTTCATAATTGTTTTCATCCTCCCTGTCAGTATTTTAGAGAATATCTTGGTGTCACAGTTTATTAGTGAAATTGGTCTATAACTAGAACAGAGTGTACTGTCCTTACCCTCTTTCAGAATTAAGGTAATAGTGGCTTCTATCGCCTCTCTACGCATATCCCACTTAACCCCTATTCCGTTCATGTAAGAGCACATTCTGGGTGCTATAATATCTATACATTTTTTATAATATAGTGTAACGTTTGGGGGATCAGCATGATCGCAGGACACAGGCTTTTAAATCAAAACTGAGGTTTATTGAACACAAATGGCTTCACAGCAGCAAAAGCAAAACAAATAATCAGTCTCACCGACTCTTAGGGCTCAGCACTGCTATTGCAATTCACAGTCCTTGCAGGTAAAGTTCCCCAGTTGCAGGCTTTCAGGCAGGACACAAGTCCTTTTAAAGTTCTTCCCAGCTTCTCAGAGCTTTGCAGCATTCACCTGTCTAGCATCGCCATACACAGGCTCTGCTACACACTTCCACACTCCCACCTGCAACTTCCTGTCCTCACTTAAACCATCTCCTGGACAGGTGCATTAACCCTTTTTGTCCTCTTAAAAGGACCATAGCCCAAATAGAGGGGAAACATAGCGTCCCTCCAGGACGCAGCCACGGCGACCTGTACATATCCCCCCCCCTGTGCCCCAACGCCGAGGAGGTGGGGGCAACAGTGGAGCCCAAACAATGGACTCGGGAGAGGGCATCTGCATTTTGATGCAGTCTCCCGGGCCTATGCTCCACTATAAATTTAAATTCTTGGAGCGCCAGGAACCACCGGGTAATCCTGGCATTAGTCCCTTTACCTTGCCTAAGCCATGTTAAAGGGGCATGATCAGAAATGAGCCTAAATTTCCTACCCAAAAGGTAATATCTGAGGGACTCCAGGGCCCACTTAATGGCCAGGCACTCTCTCTCAATAACAGCGTAGTTTTTCTCTGCTGGTGTCAACTTCCTACTGAGGAAGACTACTGGGTGCTCCTCACCATTAACAACCTGTGACAACACCGCTCCTAATCCTACATCGGAAGCGTCAGTTTGGACAACAAACTCTCTTGAAAAATTGGGCGCTATCAAGACAGGGTGTTGGCACAGTGCTGACTTGAGCTCCAAAAAAGCCTTTTCAGCATCCGCATTCCACTCGACCATGACCGATTTCCGACCCTTGGTCAGATCGGTCAGTGGAGCCGCTAATGTGGCAAAGTTGGGTACGAACCTTCTGTAGTATCCCACCATGCCCAGGAATGCACGTACCTGCTTTTTTGTGAGGGGGCGGGGCCAACTATTTATAGCCTCTACCTTGTTGACCTGAGGTTTCACCACCCCTCTACCCACGATATAGCCTAGGTATTTCACCTCCTCCATTCCCAAATGACATTTTTCAGGGTTTATTGTGAACCCTTCCTTCCAAAGAGAGTCCAGTACTGCCTGGACTTTGGGCAAGTGCGAGTCCCAGTCTCTGCTAAAAACGACTATGTCATCCAAGTACACTGAGGCATACTCCTGATGAGGTCGTAAAATCCTATCCATTGCTCGCTGGAATGTGGCTGGAGCAGTTTGCAGTCCAAAAGGCATTCGTTTGTACTGAAAACTCCCCTCTGGAGTAGAAAAAGCAGTTTTCTCTCTAGCCGCCTTAGTCAACGGGATTTGCCAATACCCCTTGGTAAGGTCTAATGTTGTGATGTACCTGGCTGGACCTAGTCGCTCAATAAGTTCATCCACCCGGGGCATGGGGTAGGCATCAAACCGTGAAACCTCATTAAGTTTCCGAAAATCATTGCAGAATCGCAGAGTCCCGTTGGGCTTTGGTACCAACACGATGGGGCTCGACCACTCACTCTGCGATTCCTCGATGATATCCAGGTCTAACATTTTTTTCACTTCCTCTGAAACGGCCTTTCTTTGCGCCTCTGGGATGCGGTAGGGCCGGACAAAAACTTTGACTCCAGGTTCTGTGATAATATCATGCTCTATCACACTAGTAAGCCCTGGCAAGTCTGAAAACTTTTCTTTATTTCTTTGCAAGAACTCCTTTGCTTGCTGATTTTGTATTTTAGACAGGGTATTTGCTACTTGGACACGCTCTACCCCAACCTGAGGCTCAAGCCTTGCACTAGCCAGGGAGGTCACTGTTTCCCTATCCGTCCAGGGTTTTAACAAGTTAACATGATATATCTGATACGGTTTCCTCTTGCCTGGCTGGTGCACTCTATAATTTACCTCTCCTACTTTTTCCACAACTTCAAAGGGACCTTGCCATCTGGCCAAGAATTTACTTTCCACAGTGGGAATGAGCACAGCTACTCGATCTCCCACTTGGAAGTGCCTTATTTTTGCAGCCCTGTTATAGACCCGTCGTTGAGCCTCCTGGGCCTTTTGTAAATGTTCTTTGACTAGTGGCATCACGGTTTGGATCCTTTCCTGCATTTGGGAGACATATTCCAGGACACTCTTATGCTGAACAGGTTCACTTTCCCATTCCTCTTTAATAAAATCAAGTAGTCCGCGAGGTCTCCGCCCATAAACCAACTCAAAAGGCGAAAACCCTGTGGAGGCCTGGGGCACTTCCCGGATGGCAAATAGGAGAGCTGGCAACAGGCAGTCCCAATCTTTCCCATCCCTTTGCACCACTTTCTTGAGCATAGACTTAAGGGTTTTATTAAAGCGTTCCACCAACCCGTCCGTTTGGGGATGGTAGACCGAGGTGCGCAGCTGTTTAATGCGGAACAGCTTACACACATCGGCCATAACCCTCGACATAAACGGGGTACCCTGGTCTGTGAGTATTTCCTTGGGGAAACCCGTCCGTGTAAACAATTGGAATAATTCTCGAGCAATGGCCTTTGAGGAGGTATTCCGCAGGGGTAGCGCCTCAGGATATCGGGTGGCATAGTCAAGAATCACCAAAATGTAGGAGTGACCTCGAGCTGACTTTACCAAGGGACCCACTATATCCATGGCTATCCTCTCGAATGGGACCTCAATTATGGGCAGAGGGACCAAAGGGCTCCGAAAGTGAGTCACCGGAGCGGTCAACTGGCAGGTCGGACAAGAGGTACAGTATCTCTTTACCTCTGCTTTCAGACCTGGCCAGTAAAACCGGTCGGTGATCCGTGCCTCCGTCTTCTCAACTCCCAGGTGCCCCCCTAACACATCATCATGGGCCAGTTCCAGAACCTTTCGTCTATATTGTTGGGGTACCAACAATTGTTCTACCACGTTTTCTCTCTCTTTGGTAACCCGATACAGCAATTCATTATATATTGCAAAGTGTGGCCACCTTTCATTCGCACCTGGCTCTTGGGGAACCCCATTTACTACTACAACTTGTTCCCGTGCACGGGCCAAAGTGGGGTCCTGCATCTGAGCAGTACCAAACGCCCCCTGGGGAACACCCAAATCCGGCAGGGCAGGAGTAGAGGCTACTTCCTCATCCTCTTCCCCCAGCATTACCTGAAGTGGGGAAGGCTCCTCCCCCTGAGGGTTTTGGTAGGTCTGTGTACCACATGTCTTGACATTCTCAACAGTATCAATGCTACTTTCATCACCATTAACCACATCATGAGCATTTTCCTCATCTGGATCCACATTAAACACATTTGGCAGTTCAGGGTTATTCCTCTCAGCAGCAGGAACAGGGGGGCTAGTTTCTCCCCAGTCTCTGAACTGTTCTCCTTGTTCCCACAGTTTGGTAAACAATGGACAGTCTCGTCCTATTATAACATCATGTACCAAGTTCTTTACCACCCCCACCTCTTGAGTACAGGTGCCACATGCTGAGGAGATAGACACCGTGATGATGGGGTACTCTCTAGTGTCCCCGTGTATGCACACCACCCGTAAAGTTTTGCTTACCGTACCGACCTTCCCAATTATTCTAGGATGAACAAGGGTTACCATGCTTCCAGAGTCCAACAAAGCCCAGGCAGGGAGGTTGTTCACTTGGACTTCATACTCAAACTTATCGTCATCCATGTCGAGATGTGTGGTGCATACTTTATGGGCACAGAAAGACCCCCTCCGAAGAACCCCGCATTCCATGGGCTCCTCTTGCAGTGGGCAGTGTGCCCGGGTATGACCCCAGGAATGACATCGCCAACATTGTACATCCACTCCTCTCCGAACAGGAACAGAACGCCGGGGAGGTACCGGGAGTGACTCTTGGCCTTCCGGGGTGTTTGTTCCCAGGCCCCTTGGAACATCCTTTCGAAGGGCAGCAGTTGGTCGAACAGGCCGTGGCAAACTGGGCCCTATGCGCTTGGTAGGTCCGAGCAGGTCCTCCACCACTGTAAATCGTTCCACCATCTCAACAAGGAGGTTTGCGGTTTTGGGATCTCCATGGCTGACCCACCGTTGAAGGTCATCTGGCAGGGACCTCAGATATCGGTCCAGCACGACCCGCTCCACGATTTGGGGGCCAGACAACACCTCAGGTTGCAGCCATTTTTTCACTAGTTGCACCAGGTCGTGCATTTGAGACCGGGGTGGCCGATCGGGACAATATTTCCATTGGTGTACTCGTTGGGCCCGAACAGCCGTAGTCACCCCCAGACGAGCCAGAATTTCTGCTTTTAGCTTTTGATAGTCTTTAGCATCATCTCCAGTGAGAAAAGGAGCAATGAGGCCGGCCCACTGGTCCTGAAGCCACCCTTCTCTCTCTGCCGTCCTCTCAAAGGTAGCAAGAAATGCTTCTACATCATCGTTTGGGGATAATTTCTGCAGAAAATGGCTTGCCCTCACAGTCACCTGGTTGCCAGGGGCAACAGCCGCTTGTCCCTGAACCTTAGACAGCTGCTGCACTGCTTCCTTTAAAGCAGTCACCTGAGTCTGCATAACCTCTTGCTGGGTTGTTTGCTGGGCTGCCAACTGGGCCACCAACAGGCGGGTATTTTCTTGCTGCAGCGTCAGCGCCTCTTTGTGGTAAGTGTGTTGTGCCTCCAGTTGGGTGGCTAAGCGCTGATTAGCTTCCTCATGGCGAGTCTGCGCTTGCATGTTAGCCAGGGTCAGCTGTTTAATTAGCTCCTCCATTGCTTCAGCTTTCAATGCTTGTGCAGCTTTAACCCAGGACATAAATCCAATGCACTGTCTCTTTAAATGTCAGTTCAATATACAGTCCAATGCAAAGAAAAAAAAAAATGTCTCTTCTTATGCCTGTTAATCTGTCCTGCCCGCATTCGAGCACCAGTGTAACGTTTGGGGGATCAGCATGATCGCAGGACACAGGCTTTTAAATCAAAACTGAGGTTTATTGAACACAAATGGCTTCACAGCAGCAAAAGCAAAACAAATAATCAGTCTCACCGACTCTTAGGGCTCAGCACTGCTATTGCAATTCACAGTCCTTGCAGGTAAAGTTCCCCAGTTGCAGGCTTTCAGGCAGGACACAAGTCCTTTTAAAGTTCTTCCCAGCTTCTCAGAGCTTTGCAGCATTCACCTGTCTAGCATCGCCATACACAGGCTCTGCTACACACTTCCACACTCCCACCTGCAACTTCCTGTCCTCACTTAAACCATCTCCTGGACAGGTGCATTAACCCTTTTTGTCCTCTTAAAAGGACCATAGCCCAAATAGAGGGGAAACATAGCGTCCCTCCAGGACGCAGCCACGGCGACCTGTACAATAGGATAGTCAGATCGTCCGGTCCTGGACTCTTCCCACCTGGTGAATTTTTTATAATTTCTCTAATTTCATTTTCTGAAATGGGGGCCTCTAGATATCCGAGTTCGTCTTCTGATATTATATCCCAGTTTATTTCCTTTAGGAAAGTTTTTTATTTTCTCATCTGTTTATTTCGCCTCTTCTCTTGTTTCGTGCTTCTTAATTGAATAGATTCTCCCATAATAATCTTGAAAGGTTTCTGCTATTTCTCCTGTTTTATGAACTAGTTCTCCCCTGATCGTTTGTATTTTCTCTACATAATTAGCGTTTTCTTTCTTTTTTAATAAAAGTGTTTCCTGGGCTCATTGCTCCATTGATACCTTTCTTTACTTGGTTATACGTTATTCGGGTTTCCTGCTCAATTTGTTCCCTCAGCGCTTCTCTTTTGATGTTTAATTTTATTAGGGATTCTTTTGCTCTAGTTTATTTATGTTGTTGTTCAAATTCATATATTTCTTTTATTAGAGTTGTTTTATTCACCTCATTTCTTTTTTTTTTTTCCCCGCTCCCTCTTTAATTAATAACCCCCGTGCATAAGCCTTGTGGGTGTCTTAAAAAAATGTTCTAATTCCTTTATTATTCTCGTTCCTTTTGCTTTATCTTGTAGGAGCTCTTCATTAAGCCTCCAATTGATTTTTCTCTGGTGTGTCTCCCCTATTTTCAATTGTAATGATACTGGCGCATGACCAGAGAAGGTCACTATTCCTATATTGGTGTTACTTATAGTTTCTAATAATCTACGTTCAATCAGAAAAAAAACGTTTCTAGAGTACGTCTCGTGTACAGGGGAGCGGAATGTATAATCCTGTTGCTTATTATGTTGTATCCTCCATACATCTACTAGCTGATGTTGCTGAATTTTCTTTTTTAATTTATTCCTCCAGGCCATTCCGGTCCCCTGTGCACAAGACATACTATCTATCTCTGGATCTATACAGAAATTGAAATCTCCTGCTATTATTGCTCCTCCCTTTTTAAATAAAGAGTAAGCCTAGCCATACATTAGTCATTTTTTCATTCAACCAGTAGGTTGAACGAAAAAAAAAAACACATGATTCTCCAATTCACACACTCGATGTGTGGGTGTGGATGGGGGAATCACTCCCACTAAGATTTTGTATTCTGACAGGGGAGACTTCCCCACTGTCAGAATACACTGATCAACGGAACCAACTATTGCAATCTGTGCTGATCAAGAGAACATTTTCCCAATCAGCCTACCTGTGCATGAAACGAAATTTGGCTGGTCCCTGCTGAACAGGACGAATTTCGATCCATATATGGCTGACTTAAACCAAAGCTCTCTCAGTCTTCTGCAGTGTGGTATTACTCTTTACAGACTCACTCTATTTTATTTAGTTTTTATCAACCTACTTTTTCTTCATTCTTCAGTCTTTAGGATCACATCCCAAGAGACAAGCTCCTAACATGCCCAATTAATTGTATTCCTTAAAGCAGGGTTTCTTGCAGTACAGTTCCATCATGCTTGTGGTCATTGTGAAGCCCACAAGCAAATACTTCTGGGAATCGGTGAATGCTGATATCCCAGCATTCACCGCTCTATCCCGCGCATGGGCAGTGTTCACGTTGAGCAGCATGGTCAACACTTCTCTGTTGCCATCACAATGGCCGGCGTCACGAAAAGTGCACGGTATGTACAGGTTCTTGAATATCAGCTCTAGCTCAGAAGGAGCACTGTTTGCCAACAATTACGAGAAGTGACGAGTAAAATGACGCAATATTTAGTCGTTCGAATCGTCTCCTGGGAAGCATGACACTGTGCTCCCAGGAGACATTGCGATACAGTCCCAGCAAACACTGGGGCGCTGAGAGATGAAGGGACACCTCAACTCCCTCGGGAGGGAAACCAGGAAGTGCCTGCTATTGACTCCAGATTAAAGGTATTGCAATGGTATATAAAATTATGAATAGCCAACTGTATGTGTACATACTGGGCTGCTCTGAATAAGCAGTAGTTTAGATTTAGGGTGAACCTCCGCTTTAAGAGCTCTCATCTGGTGGTATTTGCTTTCCACCATAAACATGAGATCAGCTGTCATGGAGTCACATAAGCTCTGTCTTTCTGCTCAGTTTCCTATGTACCCAATTAGCAGCTATCAGATATCTATTATGTTTCATGAAAATTTTGGCAGACGTGAGTAAGCTGTGTTTGGGTCTTATCAGCATATAACAGATGTTTGTTGTGATTGTTTTGTCACGAATATGGGGTATATAAATCTCTTTAGCCAAGGATTTTAACAAAAAGAAGAATCTATACTGATCAAACCATGAAACTCTTCCTCCTGCTTCTTCTAGCATCGTACGTTCTTCTCTGCAAAGGTAAGAGAAATAGAAATCTTTTCATTTTAATTATTTTACAAAAAATAACAAAATAATTGTTTACCATCCTAATTCATATTAGCAAAATGTTGAGGTAACCAAGCAAAACAATATCAGCAAGAACTTACAACAACTCAATAAGATAACATTAAAATAAATAAATGCAGTTTTACAAAAACCTTTAGAAATTAAAGGATCACTAAAGGAATTTTTTTTTTAGCTAAATAGCTTCCTTTACCTTACTGCAGTACTGGTTTCATGTCCTTATTGTTCGTTTTTGCTTTGAAGTTGCTGTAATCCTGCTCTGATCTCCACACTTCCTGCTTGTCTGTTTCCTTATAACCACAGTACTGGGAGATTTCTCACGGTGGTCTAAGCTGTCATTACTGTGTGTCTAAAACTTCCCAGAACCAATCAGATTCATTTAAAAAACAAAACACTGCCCTGGATTTGTTTGTTTTTGTTCTGTGTCTCTCTCTGCTTCACAGAAACATGAAGCCAGTTCAAAAGTGAAACTAACCTGCAGGCACATTATATGATTGATTTTTATCTATTTTTAATCATTTTGAAAAGGAATCCGTTAACTTTTATGTCTCTATACCCTGTAAACAGTCATTTCAGCAAAAACATTTTTTTCCTTTACTGACCCAATGATTAAAAGAATACATAGAAAGGACTTAAAGTGGATGTAAACCCACTCTTGTCCTTTCTAAACTACTGCCATGGTGCTGATCTATAAGGATATAGATGCCTCCTGCATGTATCATTACCTGTCAAATGTCTCCCCTCTGTCTGTTATAACAACTGAAAAACTGCAGATTCTGTGGGTGGATCTGTTGTCTGGAACTTGGTGCGTGGAGTTGTATTGTCAGTAGACTCTCCGCTCTCCTCTACACTGCCCTTGTCAAAATGCATTTTTTCTTATGTATTTCTTACACTGAATGCTGCTATGATCACTAACATCCAGTCAAAATGCAGAAAAGTTAACACATGACTTCAGAAAAGGAGTGAGGGTGGGAATTAAAAGATAATGCCTGTCTGAAGCTAGTGCATGAGATATGTAAATAACCTGTCACTCACAGCAAGGGGGCGGAACGGACCAAGGTTTTTCTCTGTAAGTCTGTTTTATTTCACTGAACGATAAAAGAGGATTGCTCAGAGCTGGATTAACTCTGCGTGGCAAGACTGGACACAGATGATAGGAAATTGTATACTGTACATTGTGAGATCAAAAAAATAAATTAAACATTTTGGGTTTACATCCACTTAGCTACTCTTAACAATAAAAGGATATTGTTAAGAAAATATGATCATAATTCGGTATTCCCTTTGTTAAGGCATTTCTAAGGTGAAACCTGCTTCTTCAGGGAAAACAAACAAACCCAACTATCTAGTAGGTAAATGGGTTGTAAATGTTTGTTTTTATTTTCTAAGTAGGTTCTTTTTTTTCTTTTTTTTTTCACATCAGCTGACACCGACCCCGGAGACCAGTTCATGAATCGATCTTTATCTGTCTCCATTAAACTGTTTTGCATCATCTGTGGTATTATGCTAGTATTAATTCTTCTGTCGCCATTTTATATTGTTTTTATTTCTCTTTTTTTTTATTACATATATTTATTTCTTATTTTTGTTTGTTGTTTCTTTTTTTTTTATTATTATTCTTTTCTTTTTTCTTTTTATTATTTTTGTTATTCGATTTGTTTTTCATTTTCTACTGTGGCGTAGATCCAAAGAAGATGCAAAAGGCGAAAGAGAGAAACAAAAAAAAAACGAAGAAACGATGCTCATGTAGGTCCAACACAATCCCAACCAGCCTCTACTAGAATGCTGCGAGTTTATTTCCGAAACCCCCCCCCCCCTCCCCAGTGAGCCCTCCACCCCCCACCCACCCTTCCCCGGTCTTTTAGGTTCAGTAGGCGCCCTAGAACAGGAGTTTACACAAAAATACAGATATAATCATATTTTCACGCAGTTCCGGTAGGTATCTGCGGAAGCCAGGGCTGTGAGAGATCGCCTGTTCGGACAGGCGACTCCCGTCACGCCCTATGTAGGTGTCCTATACTCTCAGTTTCTCCCTATAGCTCCATGTTTTTTTAAACACTTTCCACTTATTCAATTTTCCATGGAAATCCCCGCATGTCTCAGCAAAACTCTCCTTCAAATCTTCCATTCGATAAGTTTCCTCAACTACGTCTATCCACTCCCATATCTGGGGACACTCGGGGTCCTGCCACTTTTTAGGTATAAGCCGTTTCGCTGCGTTCAGCAGATGTGGAACTAAAGACTGCTTGTATCTTTCAATTTCCACGCAACTACCGTGAAAGAGTACAATCCACGGGTCCTTCTTTAACTCCTTGCCTGTAATCTCTTTG
Source organism: Rana kukunoris (assembly GCA_029574335.1). Classification (NCBI taxonomy): domain Eukaryota; kingdom Metazoa; phylum Chordata; class Amphibia; order Anura; family Ranidae; genus Rana; species Rana kukunoris. The sequence continues at coordinate 78,769,333 of CM056049.1, forward strand.
ATATAGCTCAGGACCGCCTCCCAAAATTTCTGGATTTTCGGGCAGGTCCACCACAGATGTGCCATTGTACCTTTGTCCGTGCACCCCCGCCAGCACTCCGCGGACTGGCCGTCTTTATAACGGCAGCTTTTATCAGGGGTGATGTACCAGCCAGAGATACATTTATAGTTAGTTTCCGCTGTTCGCATGTCTATGGAAGACGCATGGGTCCATTTCATTAATCTTGCAAACGTGTTATCCCCTCTAAGTGTTCCTAATTCCCTTTCCCATTTCTGTACAAAAGGGGGTTCCCCCAGTGTATCCAACTCAATTAATATCTTATATAATTTTGATATCGTGCCCTTTGAATTCTCTTAAGAAAATAATTTCTCCAGTGAATTCAGCTCCTCCTTCGACCGAAGTGGTCTGGGCAGGTGCTGAACGAAGTGGTGTAATTGAGTGTAACGCCATGTGTTTAAGCCCTGGTTCACACTGATGCGATTTGGCATGTCAAATCGCATGTCAAAACGGCGGATTTTGCCGCAAATTGCCGGCAATGGCAGTGTCCTAATCGGTGCGACGCTGCATCTGCGGCATTGCACTGATTTCAAAAAGTAGTCTCTGTACTACTTTTTGCGATTTCAGCCCGCGATTTACATTGACATCTGTGCAGAAACCTGCACAGATGTCTCTGAAATCGCGGCTGAAATCGGGACTGCCGGGCGGGAGTGAAATCGTGCGAGTTCAGCTGAACTCGCACTGCTTCACTCCCGCAGCCCAGTGTGAACCAGGGCTAAGTCCCATAAATCTGTTCTGGTTTTCAACTCATCAAGAGTCCTAATTTCCCCGTCCTTTACTATATCACCCAGGTGAACTTTTCCTTTTCTAATCCAATTCCCCCCGATTTTTTTTCCCCCGGTGCAAAATAAGGGTTATTTTTTAAATTAATTAATGGGGAATTATAACTTGTGCCTATTTGTGCCTGTATCCTATCCCATAACCTCAAAGTGTCTCGTGTCAATTCGAGAGTGTGACTATCCTGTGCTCTAAATTGTGTGGGGTTCCAGATAATATTTCCCAAAACTGCATTAGCTTGTGTCGTTTCTATTTGCACCCATCTCTTCCATGGTCTATTCCTAGCCCATTCCACCACCCGTGACAAAACAGCCGCTTGATAATATTTTCTAATATCAGGTACTGCAAGGCCCCCGTGTTGTTTATCTTGCTTTAAGATTGATAAGGAGATGCAATGTTTTTTATTCTTCCACACGTAGTTCATGAGGATTTGGTTAAGAGTTCGAGTCATTTGAGGAGGGAGAACAATTGGGAGCAACTGAAATTTATATAATATTTTGGAGATTATTGTCATTTTGAGCATATTTATGCGGCCTATCCACGAGATGGGTTTATTTATTGTTTTTCTTACCTCGCTTTTTACCTCATTGAGAAGGGGGATATAATTTATTCTATAGATCTGACTGAGCGAATGGGCCAGTTTAATGCCTAAATATTTTAGTTCTTTACTCCAGGGGAAGGAACAGCTCGCCTTCACCTGTCTTATCTCAGTTTTATTAAGATTGATATTCAAAATTTCCGATTTAGCGATATTGATCTTAAAATTGGATATGTCCCCGTATTTTTGTAGTATCTTCATTAATCTAGGGATCGAACTACTTGGTTTGGAGAGGTAGAACATCACATCGTCCGCAAAGGCGGACAGCTTATGTTCTTCCTTTCCCACTCTTACGCCCTTAATATCAGAATCGTTCCGAATCGTAGCCAGTAACGGTTCCAGGGATAGTATAAAAAGTAATGGGGATAAAGGGCACCCCTGTCGGGTTCCATTTTTCATTTCGAAGGCCTCAGACAGTGTGCCATTTACTTTAATTTTTCAGTGGGGTGGTGATATAGTGTTTTAATCCAGCTGATCAACCTGTTCCCCAAGCCCATCGTTTCCAATGTTAGCAGCATTAGTCCCCAGTCTACCCTGTCGAACGCTTTTTCCGCGTCGACAGACAGGAATAGAGCTGGGGACCCCTCCTGCCTTATCCTCTGTATCAGGAGGAGAGCTCTTATACCATTATCTTTACCCTCTCTTCCAGGGACGAAGCCCACCTGGTCCGGATGCACTAAAAAATGCATGACCCTTTTCAATCTCTCGGCTAAAACTTTCGCAAAGAGCTTTATATCTATATTTAATAACGATATAGGCCTATAGACTGAGCACAATGAGCTGTCCTTTCCTTCTTTTAAAATTATTGCTATCGAGGCAGTAAAAGCCTCCCTGCTTATTTCTGTTTCCAATCCTAGTTCATTAAAGTACCTACATAGTTTTGGAACCAGAATTTTACTAAATCTCTTGTAATATAGGGCTGTAAAACCGTCTGGCCCTGGGCTTTTCCCCACCCCCGTATTTTTGAGGGCTTTTTTAACCTCATCTTCGGTTATAGGCCTATCCATGTGGGAACTTTCTATGTTGTCAATCTTTGGTAATCTGGCCTTCTCGAGGAAATCTCGGGTTTTGGCCTCTTTTACACCTGCCTGCCACCCAGTCTGTTTTAGATTGTACAATTCTTCATAATAGTCCCTAAATCTCGCAGCAATATTCTTGGTGCAATAGGCCAGGTCACCATTTGGCGTTTTAATTTTTTCAATGTAATTTCGGGTTCTCTTTGTATGGGCCATTTTAGCAAACTGCTTACTAGGTTTATTTCCCCACAAGTACCTCTCTCTAGCTATGCTGTTGAACTTTGTCTTAGTGTCTTGCTCCAAGATCTCCTTTAATTCCTCTCTTTTTAGTATCAGCTTACCATAAGTGTCCTGGGAGAGCTGTTTTTTATGTTTTTGTTCTAGGGAAGTTATTTCTTGTATTAATGTATCCCTCTTCCTACTCTGCTCATGTTTCCCTCTCGCCCCAATGGAGATTAAAATCCCCCTAATGTATGCTTTATGAGTCTCCCAGAGGGTTGTGTTAGATATGTCCCCTGTATCGTTTGTTTGAAAGAATTGTTTAAGTTCTTCTTCCACCCTTTCCGCCCCTCCCCCTTCCCGTATCAGGCAATCGTTTAAATGCCACATCGGGTGTTGTTTCTGTTGTGTGGAAATCCGGATTTTCATAGATATTGGTGCGTGATCAGATATGGTCACCGCGCCAATCTCCACTTCTGTTACCATATCCAACATCTTATGGTCCACGAGAGTGTAGTCTAACCTAGAATACGTTCCGTGCGGGGGTGAAAAGAACGTATAATCCCGCGTATGGGGGTGGAGGGCTCTCCAAGCGTCGACTAGCTGACAGTCATGCATCCTTCTTTTTAATTTCTGGAGCTGGATATTCATTGTCTCCCTCCCCCTGGATGTACTGTCAAATCTCGGGTTCATCCATAAATTAAGGTCGCCCATTAAAATAGTATAGCCTGCTGCAAAAAGTTTCAGCCTTCCAAGGATTTTCACCATATATTTGGCTGACTGAGTATTGGGTGCCTAGATATTAGCAAGGGTGCAGGCCATGTTCCCTAGTTTCCCTTTTAGGAATAAAAATCTCCCCTCTGGATCTGTCAGCCTTGTCTCCAGGTCAAACCTTATCCCATCCGCAAAACCAATTGCCACACCACGTGCGCGTTTAGAAATGGAGTCCCCATAGTACCACGTAGGGAACATGGGTGAGAACAGTTTGACATTTGAGTCAAGGGAGAGATGGGTCTCCTGTAAGAAGACTACCTCCGCTTTATAGTGCTTCATCTCTTCTAGGACTTTAAATCTCTTCCCCGCAGCATTTAAACCTTTTATGTTATATGATATAAACTTAACCTCCACCATTACTGCCTTCCTGTCTGTTTGAACTTAGATTCCTTTGAGAGACTGCATGGGCCTCTGGCCCTATCCTAATCGCCCGTCTGAACATAAAAAGACCCCCCCAGTTTCCCCATTTTTTTTTTTCCGTGAGTGATCTTAATGCTGGGTTACTCGCACGTCCAGTGGGGGAGATGCATAAGCGGTTTTCAGACTCTGCCAAGGGCGGAGAGGTACTTTTCAAACCCAATCCCCCCCCGACCCACTACTCCCTTTAACCTGATAGATGCCGTTCACTTAATTTATGGTGCAATCGAGTCCCCTGTGCAAGTATATATAACTGCACAGTCTACCACGTACCACTGCAGTACGTTTACATTGCGGTGCAATCTAGTCCCCTGTGCTAGTGTATATAACCTGCACAGTCCACAGCGTATCGGTGGCAGTGAGCCACCTAGTATTTTTATTATTTCTTTCCCTTTCTGTGGCGGCAAATCGCCCAGCCTTCACCAACCCGTCCCATCCAACTATCTGGCACAGTAATTCGCTTGATGCCCCTGCTGATGAGTATCGGGGTGATCCACACTCGCCCGTCAGCAGTGGTTCAAGATATAGTCTAGTGCAATAGTCACCTCTATATATTTAGTTCTGTTGTTTTTAAACAATTTATGAGACGCTACATGGCGTAAACAAGGGACTTATTTGATATCAAAAATAGGAGGGTTACTTTCACCAAGTTCTCAGATCCTACCGCAGCATAAAATATTTTGGATCAATCACCAGTAAGTCCATCTTCAGAAACCTTTCACAGATTCTTATAATGCAACCACAGAATACAGTTTGTAGAGGTTCAGCTGAAAATTGCTTACCAGACCCTCCGGGTTGCGGTAAAGAGAAATGGGAGGGGTGGATATTACCTGGTTCCTACGGCACCCCAGGCGACAGGACAGGCGGGTCCACGGGGAGAAGGGGGAATGCTGGAATCAGGTTGTTTTAAATCAATTTGTGAGACGCTGCATGGCAAAAACAAGGCACTTGTTTGATACCAAAAAATAGGAGGGTTACTTTCACAAAGTTCTCAGATCTTACTGCTGCATAAAATATTTTGGATCAATCACCAGTAAAACCACCTTCAGAAACATTTCACCGATTCTCATAGTACAGCCACAGAATACAGTTTGTAGAAGTTCAGCTGAGAGTTGCTTACCAGACCTTCCGGGTTGCGATCAGAGGGGATGGGAGGAATGGATATTACCTGACTCCTACGGCACAGCAGGCAACAGGACAGGCGGGTCCGCGGGGAGAGGGGGGGTGCTGGGATCAAGTCCACCCCTGGAGGCTCAGAATTCTCTTACCGAACCGGCGTCTCGCGCTATACGCTGGCCGGGACCATGGAGTGTGGAGGGTGCTATAGGCAACACTGGGCCGGCCCGATACCGGACCAAGTGAGCGCCGCCTTGGAGCCCGCAGCGCTGCTGACTCGCACCCGTATCGGCTCCCTCGATCTTCCACCTTGCGGCGTCCTCACTCCCAGGTGCCTAGGTCGGCTCGCGGCACATCTCCGTCCCTCCCACGGCGTGCGTGCGTGCGTACGTCACGTCATCATGCCCGTCCTGTAAGTAGGTTCTTTTAAGCTAGTGTATTGTTGGTTCACTACTTAGCGAAATCAGGCTGTATGCGGAGCACACAGCCAGATATCGTGTCTCTAATAGTAACACATCTCGTCTCAGTGAAATAATCCATCTTTAAAGCTAAAAGTTCACTCACCATTCATTCGATCTGCCATTTATTCAAATAACCAAACACTACCATCCTCTTCTCAGTTCAGCATTACAGCCATCACATGTTTGCCCAGCTCCTCATGGCTCCTTTTATTCTCACAAACTGGAGGTGATCGCTGCAGCAGCTAATCACCTCCCCCATGGGAGTGGTCATCACAGGATGCCCCCTTCACACAGCAAACACCATATAAGGGCATCCCTCTAACAGGATGTCCAACGCAATACAATGAATACAATACATGAATACAATGATTACAATACATGAATACAACGCAATACAATGCTGGCTAAAGTCTTATGGGTGTGTCTGGGCAGGGAACACATGTATGCTAGTAGCAAACAAAGCCGTATTGCTTTTAAAACATGGACGCCTTCCCTGAGTCTGAAAACACTCACAAGCTCTCATATTACCGCTGATAGGAATCCTTATTTTGCGCCATTCCATAGAATAATGTATATTCAGATTTTACCATTATTGTAGGTGAAATGGAGGCTATCTACAGGCATGCGCTATGAATCCTGACCTCGCTGATCAGACACAGCAGAGACAAGAGTGCACATCCGCCTATAACCACTAATGTTGTTGCGGAGTGAGCATACCCCCTCCTCAACGATCACCCGCGCTAATGCACAGAGGGCATATATGGCGGATATATGCCCATGCCGCAAACATCACATGCCAACCTCAAGATATTTTCTACTACCAGATGGGATTCAACCAGTCTCAGACTGCCCCAGTCAACTCATTAGAGCGGGTTGCGGAAGTGCTAGCACTGGGTGACACTGTGACAATACATATTAACAACACTAACCTTTTCCTTTGATTTCCCTTCTAAATGTTTTTTTCTTGGTTTTCTTTATCTGAAATTCTCACTTCCTGTTCCTCCTCAGTAAGCTGTTCTGGCTGACTAACCCCCATGGATGACGGGGGCAAGCCTACAGAGGAGAAACAGAAAGTGAGAAATTCAGACAAAGAAAAATAACATTTAGAAGGGAAATGGAAGGAAAAGGTAAGTGAATCAACAATGCACTCGCTTAAAGGAGCCTATTTAGAAAATAAAAAACAAACCTTTACAACCCCTTTAAAATTCAGCATGGGCCCTCACAGTATAGTTGTACAAAGAGTAGATAGGCAAACACCCCAAACATTAAAGATGTCACATGGAGGGGTACATATCATTTGTGTGTGATATATACGCACTTCTCAATTTTCCATCCCAGGACAAACAGGCTCTTGATTCGCTGAAGGTAAGGGACCTCCAAATGACCGGCATATCCTTCATCTGGAGGTCCTTTACATTTTTGGAGCTGATCAGCTCAGTAGATAACGGTCTGGTGTGACTCTCCAATTATTGAGGAAATATACTTTGCAAAATTATTTACAATCACAAAACACACAAAACAAAAAGATGCAATGGGGTTTATTTACTAAAACTGGAGAGTGCGAAATGTGGTGCAGCTATGTATGGTAGTCAATCAGCTTCTAACTTCGGCTTGTTCAATGAAGCTTTGACAAAAAAAAAATGGAAGCTGCAATCAATCACATCTTACTTCTTATCTGTTTAGAGCAACCAGAACAAAAATAAATTATTGCAGATTGGTGATTAAAAATGACTGTACTGTGCCCATTAGTTTGCACCTTTAACCACTTCCCGCCCAGCGTATTGTCAGATGACAGCCGCAAGAACCCCTCCTCCCTCCGGGAGGCAGTCATATGACGGTCTGGGATTCCCACGCGCACTCGCCACATCACTGGTCACCTTATGCGCGTGCCGGTCTTCCGATTGCTCGTCACAGAGCCCGGGATGTGGATCTCTGTGTTTAATCAGCTATGATTAAACACTAAATAAAAAAAAAAAAAATAAATGTCATAAAACTATCCCCTATTTTGTAGGCGCTATATCTTTTGCGCAAACCAATCAATATACGCTCATTGTGATTTGTTTTACCAAGAATATGTATCAGCATTAACTGAGAAACAAATGTGCTTTTTTTTTTTTTTTAAATTGGGATATTTATTATTGTCAGTCTTTTTGTAACACAAAAAATAAAAAATGCAGAGATGAGCAAATACCACCAAAAGAAAGCTCTATTTGTGGGAAAAAAAAGGACGTCAATTCTGTTTGGGAGCCATGTCGCACGACCGCGCAATTGTCATTCAAATCGTGACAGTGCTGAAAGCTGAAAATTGGCCTGGGCAGGAAGGGGGCGAATATGCCCGGTATTGAAGTGGTTAAATAGGGTTTACAAAATCTGCCTGGAATTAAAAAAACATTCTGGAAAAGGCAGAGCTGCTACAAGCACCATATGGCCTTGAATCCGAGACACTGAAAACAGGCAAATGACAAGATATGTGTATGATAATCTCCACCAGTAATACTGTGTGAAGGGATTTTCATGTTTGGAGCTAAAAATGTATTTTAGAGCTCGTTCACACCAGACTGTGGTGCGGGAAACCCAAATATTGTGTGCGTTTTTGGCACCACACTCAAAACCCACTGGCTGTGCGATCTGCTTTGGGTGTCAATATATTCCTAACGACACTCCGAAAGCAGATTAAAACTGCATTGCATTTGCCTGCAATGGGTCGTATGGTATTGCAGGAAATGTAGTGCCATCGTTACTTTTTTGCTATACAGTGTGATTTCAGCCTATTCAAATAAGTGTGCTGAAAATCACTTTGCCCTGAGTCGCACAGGAGCGCAGACCAAGTGCTGTGCAATTTTTCGCATGATACCATAATTGGCCTTGGTGTAAAGTGGTTAAATAAACATGGGGATGATAAAGATAGGTGATTAGTGCTGCTGCTAGTAAATTTAATAATAGTAATATTATTAATAATAATAATATGTTTTGTTCAGATAAAATTTAATTTCCTATTATATAGGTGCAAACATAAAAATTATCAATGGAGAAGAAGTTGTCCCCCACTCCAGACCTTATATGGCACTAATACATTTTCAAGTAGACAATTTACCAGCTATATGTGGTGGGAGTCTAATCAAATCTGACTGGGTGCTGACTGCAGCTCACTGTAAACCGTAAGTCATTTTTTCTATATATACTATTGTCTTTATTAAATTGTTTATTAAAGTTACATAATGTAGAACCCTCTAAATAGGTGCTAGGATTAATTGAATCTGTGTAAGGATTAGGTACATTTACTTCTGGCTCAATGTATCCCGTGGAGCTGCAGTTTGTTGTTAGGCAAATTTTGCTTTTGCTCACTGTAACTGTGTTGACTGTTCTGGTCTGTTCTATGTTTCAGGATTGATTGCTTCCCCTTGGCTCATATGCAAATGTTCTGTAAGTTAGTGAGCAGGAAGAGTCTATTCAGCAGGTGAATATTCATACAGCCCTGGCCAATCCCTGCAGAGAGGTGCCCAGATGGTGACTGGGAGTCTGTATAAAAACTCAGAGCTAGAGAGCAGCATGTTAGGAGATTGCAGCTGTTAGCCACCTAGGCCCTACTGCCAAGTGTCTGCAGGGTGTTGAGGCCTCAGTTGGTATGACTGAGGACCTACACTACTGAGAGTTGCTGAAGCTGACTAACGGAATGTCGCCTGAGCATCTAGTCTGGTATCACAGGGTGAAAGTGTCAAGAAGATATTGGAAGGAGGCAACCAGTTTTCCAAGGACATTTGTGAGTACATACTGGTAAGAGAGATCCAAGAGTGCTCGGATCATCTCTCATGTGCTAGAGTCAGTGGGTTTAAAGAGGACATTGTGTCCTGTGTCCCAAAGAGCTCAGTCTATTTAATGCCCAGTGAAAGGATTTTGCTAGGACTGTCCAGAGAGGAAGAAAAATCTCTTTAAGTTGCTTCTTTAAATGCCCTGTACACAGGGCCGGATTTGCTCTCCCTGCCGCCCCAAGGCCAGGTTCCTCAATGCACCCCCTCCCCGCCAACCAACCCCCCCCCCCCAAATCAATGGAGAATTGCAACCGAATGACAGACTCAGCGGCTGGGGGGAGAACGAAGTCCCGAAGACATAGGCAGCAGAGAGAGGTGTGTGGGGGGGAGAGGGGAGGACGGATGGCAGCACACATTTTACAAGTAATTTCGGCAACATCGCCACAATCACTTGTTAACAAGAGAGCGGATTCCCCCACACTACATTTAGTCCTGCTAGAAAGCAACTTTCCGCCCTTAACCATATGTTCCGGGCGTCGGGGGACTCCATGCCACTGCCGCTCCGAGGCCTGGCCTCGGTGGCCTTGTGGGAAATCCGAGCCTGCCCGTACACACGACCGGTTTTCCCATTGGAAAAACTGTGATGAGAGCTTTTTGACGGGAATCCCGACTGTGTGTATGCTCCATCTGACTTTTTCCCACAGGAGAACAGAGCAGGATCTCTTTTTTGCCCATCAGGAAAAAATCCTAGTGGGAAAACCGTTCGTCTTTATGCTTTTCCGACGGGGAAAAAAAACATGCATGCTCAGAAACAATTCAACGCATGCTCGGAGGCATAGAACTTAATTTTTTAGTCTTTTACGTCACTGCGTTCTTGGCAGTCAAAAGTTCACCGGACTTTTGTGTGACCGTGTGTATGCAAGGCAGGCTCGAGAGAAATTCCGTTGGGAAAACAATTGTTTTTTTTCCGAAGGGAAAACCGCTCGTGTGTACAGTATGTGGCATAAGCCCAATCCACTCTTTACCCCTCCAAGGACTTGGCTCACAGTTCTGCAAGAGGAAGTTCTGTGTCTTCAAATTGTTGCTAAAAGTGAACCCCCGGGAGCCCATCGCATGACCTAATCAGACGGATCTGGTAGGTGAGCATATTTCTTTCACAGGGTAGTTAGAATAGGATTTAGAAGGGTGGTGGGAGCAGGTTTAACCACTTGCCTACTGGGCACTTTCACCCCCTTTTGCTGCCCAGGAAAATTTTCAGCTTTCAGCGCTGTCACACTTTGAATGTCATACAACACTGTACTCGTATGGAATTTTTATATATATTTTTTTTACACAAATAGAGCTTTCTTTTGGTGGTCAATAGGCACCCTCCCAGAACTGGGTGACCACGCTGTAGCCGTAATTCGGCTATATCGTGGTCGGCCATGGTTAAGCTAAGTTAGTAATAGCCTGGAATACCACTAAAGTGTTACTAAACCCAGGAGCCTGCATTCACTATAGCTGGTCTCCCACAGTACACATTTATTTTAGTAAATATAAACTGCTAAATACCTTTCTCATCAGTAGTATATAGCAGTCTTGTGACTTCTCTAAGTGTCTGGTTAAAGCTTGTAGGAGGAGTTTTCATTCTCCTCTGGCTGTCATATCAGGCTGCAGATTGGCCCTGACCCTCTGATTGGCCCTGTTCTGGTCACATGTACTCTCTCAATTGCAGATGACAGGTTCTCTTTATGGACCCTGTCACCTCCAAAACAGGAGTCCTAGCACTGTGCTAGAACTCCTGTCACAGCTGAGATGGGAAGAGCATAGCTGTACATCGGCAGCTGGGACAGGAGACAGACTCGGTGGCCGGGGGGAGGACGGAGAGCCGAAGACAGAGCCAGCAGAGAGAGGTATGTTGGGGGGGGGGGGTGGCAGAGGGGAGGGCGGACGGAAGCACACATTTTACAAGTGATTTCAGCGACACAATCACCTGTTAACGAGTGGATGTACGTTACCGCGTTCACGAGTGAGATCCCGGAAGTCCTCTGGGTGCACGCTCTTACAAGCTGGCCGGCTGATTTTATACATGTCCTTTTTTCCTGTGATTAATGTAAGTGCATACAATCCTTTTACTATTAAAATACCGCACAGTTTTACGCTATGTGAGTTTTCTATTTTATATTCTGAAACATTGCTATTGATGCTGATGTGAAAAGTCTGATATTACCCACATCTGACGGACGCTGTTATCGCATTCCTATTGCGGAAGGTGGAGGTTGTTTCATACATGCTGTGTTTGATCTCTATGAGATCATAGGCTCTGGTAAGGGACAGTGTGTTCTGTGTGGTGGAGGTCCTTGTCAGTCTTCAGTTACACCTGTGTGTGGATCCATCCTCACTTGGGACTCTCTTTGCCTTTGTATTCAAGTTCCATACTTGCCTATTTACATACTACTGCTTATCTGCCAGCGTTTTCATGCAAATGGACTCTATGGGCCAGATTCTCATCGCCGTTTTTTTTGCCTCGTATCTATGCGAGGGATGCTTAGCCTCACTTTGGCATAGATACGCTTCTACATCCGACAAGTGTAATATCATTACACTTGCGGATCGTAGTTGTAATGACAACTCCGGCCACTAGGTGGCCTAGTACGCCGATTCCCGATCGCTTTTACGCCGCCCCGTCGTCGCATACGTCGTTTTCGTCCGCGTAAGGTTACCCCTGCTTCTATGAGGAGTAACCTTACGAAGTTCCGTCGGATGCCGTCGGGTGCCGTCAGATGCCATGTTAAGTATGGCGTCGGGTCAGCGTCGGCTTTTTCCGTCGCTTACGTCGTTTTACTAACTCGTTCGCGAATAGGGCATTGCGTAAGTGACGATCACGTCGTTTTGACGTCGGTTTCAACGACGCTTTCCGACGTGAGCTGGAGCATGCGCACTGGGCTTTTTCCCCGGCTGGCGCATGCGCAGTTCGTTCGACGCAGGGGCGCGCTTAATTTAAATACAAGCCGCCCCATTTGAATTACGCGGGCTTACGCGGGGCCATTTTCACTACGCCAACGCAAACTACGGAGCAAATGGTTAGAGAATACGGCACTTGCTCTAGTACGATGCGGCGGCGTAATGTAAATGGCTTACGATACGCAAGCGAAATTCTATGAGAATCTGGCCCTATACATTTTTATCTGTTATATAGCGCAACTCCTTTTTGTAATTTATGTATCTGTGTTGTATAACACTTTGAGACGCATCTTGGATTTATTTATTTTGTAGGGTATGCGCAATTTTTCCTCTTGTATTCTGATATATTCCTATCTTTTAGGACAGCAGGAAACATAACATTAATCCTGGGAGCTCATTCAAGAATACAAAATGAGCCTGAAAAGCAAGCGATAGGAGTTACCAAACTCTTTGAATTCAAGCCGTATAATTCAGCTACTAAACAATACGACATTCAACTTATGAAGGTAAGATTTGCATGAAACAGTGGAAATCAGTGTACCTTATACGTATTGCATACCTTCCAAATTTAGAATTTATTAATAAGAAACACTAAAGGGAGACAGTGACCTACCGTGCACTATAGAAACATAGAAAAGTGATGACAGAAAAAGTTGAGTCTGCCCACTTTGCACACCGGAGAAAAAATGTAGTATGGTTAAACTATGGTGGGTGGGAGGGAAAAATCTTCCTCTGTGCCAAGGGTGTTGGTTGCATTGTAAAAAAAATAGAGGCACCTTTGGGAACCGCAAGGAGAGCAGTAAAGAGGAACACACACCACATGATGGTGAACAGTGGGGGTAGCCAAACTATAGAACAAATCCTCCTCCCTTCAAAATCCCCCCTCCCAGAACAAATCCCCTCTACCCAATTCCCCCTCCCTCCGCAAATGCCTCCTGCCAGCACAAACTCTCTCCCCCTGCTAGTACAAATCCTCTCTCTCTACAAATATCCCCCCCCCTATACCTAGCTTTAAAAACAAATTCTCTTCCCCTCCTAGTCCAAATACTCTTCCTCTCCAAAGCTGGCAACACAGATGTTTGTGGAATCATATAAACACCTCCAATAGTGAAAAAAACTTCTTTCCTAACAGTGGAAAGTGACAATAGTGCAATAAATTAACACATATATTAACCACTTAAGGACCGCCTCCTGCACTTATACGTCGGCAGAATGGCACGGCTGGGCACAGGCACGTACAGGTACGTCGCCTTTAAAGCGGAGGTTCACCCAAAAATCAACTTTCTGCCATTAGCTCCAGCATACTGCTGACATCTGCAGTATGCTGGATTTTTTTTTTTTGTACTTATCGTTTTAGCAGGGTTTCTTCTCCGGCACCGAGCGGGGATTCCTTCCGGGTATAGGCGTTCCTAAAACAAGCATAGTTGATTGACGGGCTTGGATAGCGCGTCACGCCTTCCGAAAATAGCCGAACAGACGATCAATGATGTCCAGCTCCACCCCCTACAGTTAGAAACACACATGAGGTCACACTTAATCCCTACAGCGCCCCCTAGTGGTTAACTCCTAAACTGCAATTGTAATTTTCACAGTAAACAATGCATTTTTCTAGCACTTTTTGCTGTGAAAATGACAATGGTCCCAAACATGTGTCAAAATTGTCCGATGTGTCCACCATAATTTCGCAGTCATGAAAAAAAATTGCTGATCGCCGCCATTGGTAGTAAAAAAAAAAAATATTAATAAAAATGCCATAAAACTATCCCTTATTTTATAAAATGCAATAAATTTTGTGCAAACCAATCGTTAAACGCTTATTGCGATTTTTTTTACCAAAAATAGGTAGAAGAATACGTATCGGCTTAAACTGAGGAAAAAAAAATGTTTTTTGGGGATATTTATTATAGCAAAAAGTAAAAAATATTGTTTTTTTTTCAAAATTGTCGCTCTAATTTTGTGGTGATCAAATACCACTAAAAGAAAGCTTTATTTGTGGGAAAAAAAGGACGCCAATTTTGTTTGGGAGCCACGTCGCCTGACTGCGCAATTATCAGTTAAGGTGACGCAGTGCGGAATCGCAAAAAGGGGCAAGGTCCTTAACCTGCACATTGGTCTTGGTCTTAAGTGGTTAAATATAAACAATAAATATATAAAATATGTGTATATAAAAGAATAAACAATGATGATAATTAATATAAAGTGCTACTGTGCAAAGAAGTGCAATTCCCACTTTTATAATCCTGTATAGATTATCAGTGACCCACTGATGCATACAAAAAGTGCTCCTGTGCATGTGCATAGCATCCAGTATTATATAGTTTAGAGTCTAAGGACAGGCCATCCCCGCTGGGACTTTAGTCACATCTGTAAATATGTACATTACCTTTAAGGAGCTATGCATTGTGGGATTGCAAGTAGCAGGAGATATGGACTCCATTGACTCTTACGAGAAACAGACTACATTTCCCACAATGCCCTGCCCTGTTGGAGCATGTGACACCTCCGCACAGACCTGTGGGGGAGGTTACTTAAGGAGGGGAATGGCGGTTTTTCTCTCTCTCGGGACCAGCCTCTTCTCCTCTGTGGAGCTGCTGAAAGAGACAGTCGTGTTGCTAGGCCCACAAGCCTGGGCCTAAATTCCCTGAGAGTCCAGCCATCCAGAAGGAAGCAAGACTCCTGTATCCAGCCTGTGTATCCGGAGATCGGAGAGGAAGCCCAGCTGACAACTGAAACAGTGGAACACCCTCGCCCGGGATCTTTGTGCTGTGGAGCAGTGATTCACCGACATGCTTTCTGAGAGGAATTCAGGCGGATCAGCCTGTCGGGTGAGAGGGCACATGCTCAGCTCTTAAGTTCTCAATTTAGACAGACACTTTAGTGCCATCTCACAGGCCTTCCGTCCCCTTTTTGGCCTTCAGCCTGAACGTATACCCTTTTCACTTTATAGTGGTTATACAGAAGTGACTGATGCTGGCTAGCGATCAGCTCACCAACGTTTGAGGTTGACCATATTTTGTCGGATTAACTTTCCCTTATCTTTCATTACTTGTGGATTACAAATTTAACGTGCACCATCTGGCCGCAACGTGGACTTTAGCTGTTTGCAGGATCGCCTGATAGAGGGAGCTCGCGAGCACAGACTGTTTACTAGTTTAGCCGAATGGTACCATTCTTTAGTATAGATTTGTTTTATTCATAAATGCCATTTGTGGATTTCTGCAAGGGCCCTTGCGATATCATATTGAGTTGCTGCAAAACAACCATTCATTTGATGATTTAAACCGATGTGCATTCCTTCGAGTACCTATTAAGTAAACTCACTCTTTTGATTTAAATATATTACTGTGTGTAGCATATTCTTCTAGTCTGGAGGGGCCATCCATTATTCAGGTAATACTATCATTATATTGTCATTGGATGTTGTATGCTTGTCATTGTGCCTCAGCCCAGCAGGGGTCACAATATACCAACCAAACTCCTGATGTGTCAAGGGAGGGTTCGAGCAAGTTAAGAGGGGTGTGTTAAATCAAAAGAGAGTAGATCCCAAAACAACCAGCGGCTTCTTCAGGGGTAGCGCTACACTGGATTGTTCAAAGAAGTGCTCCTGTGCACGTGTATGGTATCCAAAAAGAGTCTATCCAGGTGTAATAAAGTTCATGCGATTATAAAACTGCTAGGTGATCCAGAACATGCAGTGGTGTTCCTCACTCTGGTGTTTCCCTTAGGTATTTAATGCTCACCTCACAGCATGTGACTGTGCAATTAAGCGCAGTCAAAACACGCATATGAACCACCTTTGGGCTCTTGTAGTTACACCGGAATCCTGGACTTGATAGTATAATAAAGTTTTAATGGTTTAAAACTGGGGTAATCACATAGATTAGGTGCGCTAGTGTACCGCTCTATATGAGGTAAAACAATGGTAAATATCGAACTGGGATTGGGATGGTATGTTGTTCCTCTCTGACAGATCACTTGTGCAAACGTGCCGTCTTGTCCCCTTCCCCTACGCATCTCAATACAGGGGTTTCCGTATCTTCTTAAGGGGGAAATCTAATTGGACGGTCAACTTGTCAATCTATATAGAGCTCCCGCGGTCATTTTGGTGTAGCCTTAGGACACTCTAGTGTTACATCACTATAGTTTAATGGAAACAGCACATAGAACTGCTGGTATTGGCACAACATCTATATCTCCTATCTACTATAGGCATAATGGAGTAGATAGGAGATATAGATGGTGTGCCAGTACCAGCAGTTGTATCTCTATGTGCTGTTTCCATTGAACTATAGTGATGTAACACTAGAGTGTCCTAAGGCAAAATGGTCGCAGGAGCTATATAGATTGACAAGTTGACCGTCCAATTCGATTTCCCCCTTAAGAAGATACGGAAACCCCTGTATCGAGACGTGTAGGGGAAGGGGACAAGACGGCACATTTGCACAGGTGATCTGTCAGAGAGGAACAACATACCATCCCAATACCAGTCCGATATTTACCATTGTTTTACCTCATATAGAGCAGTGCACTAGAGCACCTAATCTATGTCAGTACCCCAGTTGGGTTTTTTCTTTAGATTTTTGTTTATTAAACCGTTAAACTCTATTACATTATCAAGTCTTTATTTCATACTGACGCGCCCTGCTCCTGTTGAGTAGACGCCATTTGTAAATTTAGTTATCTGAGCTGTAGTTTAGCTCAGAATTTTATGCCAAACTATGGGTCTCTGTTCCAGCTTGACTGCATTGCGCATCTTCCACATGACTGTGGGTGTCGCTGTCACCAGGGGTCAAGGTTGGAACTGCAATGGGCTGGGTGCCTCTTGCCCAGAAGCAGCTCAGTGGTGTGGTCCCCGCCGCTGAGCATTCTGGGGAGGGGTACTTAAGGGGCAGACACCGTTCTGGCGAGGTCTTTCGATCCTGACCTGATGGCCCCCCTGGCCTTAGGGATGTATTAGCAGCTTTTGGTGTCGGGCCTGCTGGCTCGAGGCTCCGTTACTGAGAGTAGGCCCAGAAGTTTCTGCCTACTGGTCTGGGGATGGTCCTGTGCTGTCTTCTCTACAGGAAGAAGCCAAACAATTGAGGATTCAATTAGAGCAGGGGTCATCAACCCCCAGGCCGCGGCCCACTACCGGGCTGTGGCCTTACTGCAGACGGCGGCGGGTGCAGACGGCCGGCATGACAGAGACAGGCGGCTGGGATATAAGCACCAGGTGAAAGAGATAAGGCGAGCAAAAGGGCAGGCAAGCAGAGATGACATCATCTCTCTCCACCCCCCGCATCGCTGCTTTTCCGTCCTTTCAGCGTCAATTTTGGAGGTGCGCGGGAGCAGAGAGATGACATCATCTCTCTCCGCCCCTCGCATTGCTGCTCTTCCGCCCTTTCAGCCTCAATGTCAGAAGTGCACAGGGATCAGAGAGATGACATCTCTCACAGCATCTGGTGAAAGGCGACGTGGCAGGTGACTTTCCGTATCTGGTGACAAGCAATGTGGCAGGTGACGTGGCAAGTGACATTCCGCATCTTGTGGCAGGTGACATTCCGCATCTGGTGACAAGCAATGCGGCAGGTGATGTGGCAAGTGCCATTCTGCATCTGGTGGCAGGCAACATGGCAGGTGACGTGGCAATTGACAATTCACATCTGGTAACAGGCAACGTGGCAGGTGATGTGGCAAGTTATATTTCGCATCTTGAAGCAGGCCTGCATGCCAACCCCAACTTTGGCACAATTTTCGTCCACGCAGCCGGTCCCCGGGGTCAAAAAGATTGGGGACCACTGAATTAGAGGACGCATCCTGGCCAATTTGCCTCACAGTGTGGCCGGTTTGGCTGAAAGATCCTGGCACCGTGAGCTGTGTAATTTCTTTGGAACTTTGCAAAGTGCATGTGTGGTTGCACGGTCCTGTGGCAGAGGACCGTGTAACATTCATCAAGTCTGTGCCAGTGACTGTTGAACGAGCTTCGCACCGGCTTCTAGGTCAGTGAAAGAGGCCTATCCGGTGGTCGCTGGATCCAGTGTGGAAGCAGTTTGTCCTCTGGATCCAAGAATGTGCCTGCAATCCGCATAGCAAGGTGTCAGGGATCAGGTGGGAGACTGATTTGATGAGGTCGGCCTCTCTTATATCTCCTGTCCTGGCTCCGCTGAAGGTTAGACAGAGGAAGCCGAAGGACAAGAGGGACACAAGTGCCTGGAGCTGGAGGTCCGGGGAGAACAGCTTGGCAGGGTTCGGTGGCCTGAAGCAGACTATGATGAGCTGCGCAGGAACAGGTAACAGCCAGGCATGTATCCGAGGGTTAACAGCAACCAGGAACATAGACAGGAGCAAGGTCTCAGGGATAGCCAGGTTTGTCAGCAAGCGGGCAGTGAGGTACCAAATCATAGACAGAGCCAGAGCCAGAAACGGACCCGGGTCAGGGATGGGCATCAGTACAGGAACAGAACACAAAGCCAAGGTCAAGAGCAAGCCGGGTCAAAATACTGGGAAGACACACAGGATCAGAGCACGATTCAGGAACACAGCTGAAGATCAGTCAGCAAAGCACAAGAGCCCATACTCCCTTTAAACAGGCTGTCTGGCGCCAAACGGGATTAGGCTCGTACGTGCGCACGCGTGCTCGTATCTGTGCGGATACATGCCCGCAATTGCGAGCTCTGGCGCACATTTGCGCGCCTGTGTGCCATTCTATGGTAAAGTTTATGCGCTTGTGCATGTCTCACAGGAGTTCCCTGACACAAGGTACCGGAATCTTCCCTAACCCTCTGTCCCTCTTTCTTTTTTTTTTTTGTGCGTGAACTCGAGAGACAGGAGCCGGACTGCAGGAGTTGGGTGTAGGCAGACCCTCCCCCGGGAGGCAATCGCCATCCTTCTCCATGCCCCTGGTGGCAATGGCGGGTGTGGGGGGGGGGCCTCCCACTCACCCCGCCCTACCTGCTCCTTTTGGGAGCCCAACTGGGGCCCAACGGGACCCCAATGGGGCAGAGGGACTCCCCCTATGAGGGAGTGAGGGGGTCTAGCCCACCCAGCCAGCCCTGTAGGTCCTTCGCCTCTCTTTATTTTAGGAGACTGCATGGCCAAAGTGCGTGTGTGTTAAACCAATTTCGTGTGCGTGCAAGTGTGGTGGTTTTTTGGGGGGGTGGGCGTACTAAGCACAGGCTTACCTTGCATAGCACACCCACCGGGAGCCAGGCTGAGACCACCAAACTCAATTCACATGTAGCCGAGACCGGGATCCGAACCCTTGGCTGCAGAGGTGAAAGGCTTGTCAGCGCAGTGCCAATCACGTTTGAGTCACCACAGCTCCCTCGCTCCCTCTGTCCCTCTAAAGGAACTTGTTTAATAAAACCCTTGAAGAAAAAGAAACCAAGTGTTGGAGTGGACATTTAAACCACTTCAAGAAGGACCACTAGGACAAACAAGGTGAACAGTAAGGTAACGGCAGGCCAAAATCTAAATCAGCAGCTCCTTGGCGGTAGTACTATATACACTTACCGAGGTACCATACTGACGAGTCCAGGATTCCGGTGTAACTACAAGAGCCCAAAGGTGGTTCATATGCGTGTTTTGACTGCGCTTATTCGCAAACTCACACGCTCCGAGGTGAGCATTAAATACCGGTACCTAAGTGGAGCACCAGAGTGAAGAACACCACGGCTTGTTCTGGATCACCTAGCAGTTTTATAATCGCATGAACTTTATTACACCTCGATAGACTCTGTTTGGATACCATACACGTGCACAGGAGCACTTCTTTAACAACCCAGCAATGCAATATTGATAAACTATATAATACTGGATGCTATGCACATGCACAGGAATACGACTTTATGTACCAGTGGGTCACTGATAATCTATACAGGATCATAAAAGTGGGAATTGCACTTCTTTTCACAGTAGCACTTTCTATTAATTATCATCATTGTTTATGCATTTATATACACAGCTTTTATATATATATATTTTATATTTAATATATGTGTTCATTTATTGCACTCTTGTCACTTTCCACTTTTAGGCAAGATGTTTTTTTCACTATTGGAGGTTTTTATATGTTTCTTTTTACACTGGTATAGTGTATGACTTTGGAAAGCGCAGCATATATATTTATTTATCCACATTTGCATGATATATGAGGCATGTTTAAGGCTTGCAGCTAATTTTTGATAATTAAGGCAGTTTGGATTAGTGGAGACTCACAGGACTCTTTATATTTTACCGGTGTATGTGGGACTTTAAATTAGGTACTGCCATGTCAGGTAAGAATAATAGCATAGAAATTAAGTTACAGTACATGATTTATTTATTACAATCTAGAATTCATATCTGATATATTTTGTATCAAATAGATAGGTAGTCACAAGACTTAGAGCCGGTTCACACTGGGGCGACTCGTCAGGCGGCTCAGCCGTCTGACGAGTCGCGTCCCATTGAAGGCAATGGAACCGTTCTAATAGGAGCGACGCAAGTCGCTCCGACTTAGAAAGAGGTTCCTGTACGACTTTGGGGGCGGCTCGAGGCGACTTGCATTGACTTCTATACAGAAGTCGTTTTGCAGGACGCCTCTGAAGTTGTCCTCAGGACGACTTGCAGAGTCGCCCCCGGAGTTGTGCCGCAGCTATGTGAACCGACTCTTACACTAAATATGATGCCCATAGCATGCAATACAAATAGGAAATAGACATGGTATATGTACATGATAAAATAAATTAATTAAAGGGGTTGTAAAGGATTTTTTTTTTCATAATAAGCATCCTTTACCTGCAGACATTCCTCTTTTCACTTCCTCATTGTTCGTTTTTGCTCAGAAGTTGCTCTATTTCTTCTCTGTTCTGTTCACTTCCTGCTTGTCTGATTGTTACTCACCACCGTGAAGGGAGGCTTTACTGCAGTGGTCAGTGACGTGCTCGCCCCCTCCTGAGAGCTACATCTGTGTGGCAGGACGCTCTCTACGTGTTAGAGACTTCAAGGAGGTGTGAATTAGTGGGCGTGCCGCAATGCATACTGGGAAATGTAGTTCTTACATAAACAAGTGATGCAAACCAGGAAGTGAATGAAAGTACAGAAACTAGAACGCCGGAGGTGATATAGATGAAGGAATTTAATAGGTATTTACTTTTTCTTTAACAGAATAATTACACTATTCTGTCTGTCTACCTTGCAGACAATGGCCCAGATTCACAGAGAGATTACGCCGCTGTAGTGCACACACCGTACGGCACGCCAACGTAGTGCGGAGAGGCAAGCTTTGCATTCAGCAAGACAGTGCTCCCAACGCTGCGAAGGTGCAAGCCGGCGTAGGTGGAAGTGGGCGTGACCCCATGCAAATGATGGTCCGAGCGTGGTGCAGTTTTTTTTACGCCCAGCGTATCACGAACTGCGCATGCGTGACGTGGATGCATGCACAGCATCCTCCTGCGCCTGCTCACAACCACGCCGGCATAACTGCCTAAGCTACGCCGGATCACCACGTACACCGTGAATTTACCATACGCCCAGCCAGACACACGTCCAATGCACAATACGCCGGCTTGTGTTCCCTGGTGCAGACCTTTGCATGTCTGTTGCCGGGTTGCTCCTCATCTATGGGGAAATAATTGTACGCCGGACGTACAGCTTACGCCCATCTCGTGTTGCATGCGTCGGGCGCACGCACATTCGTGAATCACCGTATTTCCCGCATTTGCATGTTTGAATGGCTAATCAATGTGAGCAGCACCATGCGTCCAGTCCATATGTGCGCCCACCCTACGCTGGCGTGTGCAAGCCGCACACATACGCCGGCGGACATTTGCACTTACGTCGCCGTAATGTGCTATACGTCAGTGTAAGTGCTTTGTGAATCTGGGCCATTAATTTAAGGCAAAAACATTTTTTCATTTACAACTTCTTTAAAGAACATATATAATAGAAAGAAGTAACTGTTGGCATCTAATGACACTCAACGCATTGCTTGGCATTACAGAAATTCATCAGGAGAGTTATGAAGTAATAAACTGGAAAGGAAAATGGACAGGGGTTAATGATACCCTTATGCCGCGTACACACAACCATTTTTCCAGTTGTAAAAAATGAAGTTTTTTTAAATGTCATTAAAAATGATTGCGTGTGGGCTCCAGAGCATTTTTCACGATGTAGAAAATGTAAAAAATGCTCAGAAGCAAGTTATGAGACAGGAGAGCTCGTTCTGGTAAAACTAGCATTCGTAATGGAGTAAGCACACTAATCACGCTGTAACAGACTGAAAAGCGTGAATCGTCTTTTACTAACACAAAAGCAGCCCCAAGGGCGGTGCCATGCGAATGGAACTTCCCCTTTATAGTGCTGTTGTACGTGCTGTACGTCACCGTGCTTTGCTAGAGCATTTTTTTTCCACGATTGTATGTAGGCAAGGCTGTTTTAACGATCAGTTGAAAAAAACTTTTTTCTAAACCATTAAAAACTTCGTGTGTATGCGTCATCAGAATAAGGGACTATGTTCCAACAAGGTGGAGATAGATTGGGAAATTTACTGCACAGCCTCAAGGCCAAGTCCGGTATCCGCCAAGGAAAGTGGGGTGTGACAGGCATGTCGTCTCCCCCGGGGTTGAGGCGGGGGAACTCTCCAAGGATGGAGAACAGTGCCCAGAGCACAACACGGTGGTCTCGGCATGATCCAATATACTATGTGTACAGGGAGTGCATGGTGTTCCTGGAAAAATGTGTCGAAGAATGGGATAATTTAAAAAAATATATATAAAAAATAAAGATAGTGTAGCAAAATATCTGTGTTCCCACAAGGGGACTACATAAAGGGGTGTGTGAAATGAAACCAAATACAGGGAGGAAAAAAACATACAAATGATAGTGGCTGAGCTCCCAGCAAAGAGTATGTGGGATCAAGCAGACACGGATTGTCAAAATAATGAGCCGAAGGGCACATCGCAACCCCGGAGCCAGGGAAGACACCAGCCCGGGGGAAGGGGTTGGGAAATGATCTGAGAGGGGTGATGGGTCGAATGTAATACATAGGGGAATGGTGGCATAGGGATCTATTGGTAATGGGGAATAAATCTAATAACAAATAGGGATAAAACTTTTAGTTAAACAAGACACGTGGCCACATTAAAATTAGAAGAAAAGAGGTTTCACCTTTAATTACGTAGAGGGTTCTTTACTGTAAGTGCGGCAAGGATGTGGAATTCCCTTCCTTAGGCGGTGGTCTCAGCAGGGGGGGCATTGATAGTTTCAAAAAACTATTGGATATGCACCTGAACGACCACAACATACAGGGATATACAATGTAATACTGACATATAATCACACACATGGCTTGAACTTGTGTCTTTTTTCAACCTTACCTACTATGTAACTATAAATGTGTGTACCAATTCTAAATAACACATTTAGAAATATGTGTAATAAATGCATATAATTTATATTGTTTCAGTTATCCAAGAATGCAACACTTGGAACAGCTGTCGATATCTTGCCATTACCAGAGACAATTGAAGACTCTAAAGAAGGGACAATATGTAGAATAGCTGGATGGGGAATTTCTGAAACAGGAAAGTTGTCAGACACGCTAAGGGAAATCAGTGTTACAATACTAGATAGAGGAAAATGCAAGAAATCCTGGGAACATAATTATTCCATTACAACAGCTATGCTCTGCACTAATCTGGGTGCTAATGGACAAGACTCTTGCAAGGTAAAAGTTATATTTCTATTTTTGGGTTCCCTCTGAAATCTTCTCCCTCCTATGACAAGACAAGCCTTTGGCTTGTCCTAACTATTCTTTGTTTCCCTGGACTGCTGCCTTCTCTCCATCCACCAAAGCCAGCCGTGAGCATGAGCTTGGAGACCCTGGGGCCACGACCTGGAGTCAGCTACAGCGAAGTCCATCCTCACCATCAGAGGCCCGGGTGAAAACCTGCTGGCTCTTAGACTTCGTGTCCTGGGGAATCTTATGCTCTAGTACTCTGTCCAGGACCGTGGCTGCGACCCTGTGTAGTTGCTTCTCAGAACCATTGACCCTCAGCAGTCAGCCATTGGGTCCACAACCTCTGCGGTGTGCTCCTAGTCACTTGGTGCCACAGGTGACTTGACAGTTTACTTGGGCTATGGACCCAGGCTAATGTACCCGCCGATAATCAGCTGCAGGTCATAATCTGCAGACTCGACACCCAGGAATCTAATCAGACCCAGGTGATGCATTTCCTTAAGGATTTGGCCTCCTGCTTTGAACAGCTTCAGGCTTCGTTAGGACCCCCAGTTCAACAACCTCAATCGCAATCTGCTGCCATACTTATTCCGGTCACAGTCGCAGACACATATTATTTGCATTAACCAGCTCCGTTCCGTTACTCTGGGGACTCCAAGGTCTGCAGGGGGTTCCTTAGCCAGTGCACCATTCATTTTGAACTCCAGCCCCAAAACTTTCCTCTGATTGGGCAAAGGTATCCCTTTATTATTTCCCTCCTGTGCAGCGAGGCTTTAGCCTGGGATGGCCCTTTGTGGGAGAAGAATGATCCAGTGGTTTCTAGCTTTTCTAACTTCTTGAAACTTTTTCAGAATATCTTAAGGGACTGGGTCGTGTCTCTTCAGTGGCCAACACCCTTTTAGGTATCTGCCAAAAGTCTGCTTCAATGGGACAGTATGCTCATCGTTTTCATATACTAACTGCTGAGCTGGAATAATGAGGCCTTTCTTTCAACCTTTTTACATGGCCCTTCTGACAGAGTGAAGGATGAATTAGCGGAAAGAACCATCCCAGCTGATCTGGACATTTTCATCTCTTTGTGTAACCAGATCGATATTCGCTTTCAGGAGAGGACCTTAGAACAAAGACGCCAGCACTCCTTGGTCCTTAGTCAGCCTTGTGCCGCGTACACACGGTCGGAATTTCTGATGGAAAAAGTCAGATGGGAGTTTTTCGTCGGATATTGCGACTTTTTCTGGCGGATCTTCTGACGGGCTTAGGGAGCAGGTTCTCAATTTTTCCGAAGGAAAATCCATTCTTCTGTATGCAATTCCGACACACTAAAAACCATGCATGCTCAGAATCAAGTCGACGCATGCTCGGAAGCATTGAACTTAATTTTTCTTGGCTCATAGTAGTGTTGTACGTCACCACGTTCTTGACGGTTGGAATATGGTGTGACTGTGTGTATGCAAGCCAACCAACCGATTTTTTTCCAACAAAAAATCTATTTGTGTGTACGCGGCATAAGTTTCTTTCTTTTCAATCCGTGAAGCATCACTTGCCAGCTGAGAAACCTATGCAGCTTTGCCCGACCAGGCTATCTCCTGAGGAATGTGCTAGGTGCAGAATTTTGGGCCTGTGTCTCTATTGTGGGGGCAAAGGTCATTTGACACTCTGGATGAGTAGCCCATCTCTAAACCGGAGCCGATTATTCCTACCTCCTGCATTCTTTCTCATTCTACCACCCTGGAGTCAAAAATTCCTCTGAGCTAAGAGCTAAAATCCTTTGTTTTGGGACATGATTCCAAGGTGGTAGGTTATGCTTATGTCCACCGATCCTACCTTCTCATCAGTCACCACTACTGGTGGCCTGCTGTTCGTTCGGATGTCAAAGACTATGTCAAGGCTTGTGATGTCTGCGCCCAGTCTAAATCCTCTGCGCAAGCTTCTGCTGGTCTTATCATGCCCTTGCCCATTCCTAAGGAGCCCTGGTCTTTATCACTTTTATTCCACTGTCTGAGAATAATACGGTCATTTGAGTGGTAATCGATTGGTTCTCCAAGATGGCTCATTTTGTTCCTCTTCCTGGTCTCGCTTCTGCTCCTGCTTTGGTTCCCATTTTCGTTGGAGAAATCTTCCACCTCCATGGGGTTCCTTCCCATATTGTTTCTGACAGGGGTGTTCAATTCATATCTCACTTTTGGAGAGCCTTTTGCAAATCCCTTAATATTATCTTGGATTTTTCCTATTCTTACCACCCTCAATCCAATGGACAGACTGAGAGGGTTAATCAGGAGTTAGAGGTCTTTCTTCGCACTTTAGTCTTTGCTCATCATGATGATTGGTACTCTCTACTCAGTGGGCAGAATTCTCTCACAATAATCATGTTAACATCAGTTCTCAGAAGACACCCTTTCTCACAGTTTATGGAAGACACCCTCAGCTCCCTTTTCCTATGACCTGTTCTCTGAACATTCCAACTTGGGCTACAGTTCAAGAAGCATTTAATTCTATTTGGGGTGACGTTCATGATTCCCTCTGCTGCGTTTGCTGACAAATTCAAGAGTCGACCATCGCAGGCATAAGCCGCCTTCTCTACAGCCAAGAGACAAAGTCTGGCTTTCCACCAGGAACATCAAGCTCCTGGTTCCTTCTCTGAAATCTGCCCCAAGATTCATTGGCCCATACACTATAATTTCTAAGTTAAATCTGGTTTGATTTAAACTTCAGATCCCTAAAAGCTTCAAGATCTCAAATTCCTTTTATGTTTCTCTTCTGAAGCCTTTAGTCCTCAATACGTTTTCAATGGGATATGTAGTCCTAAGATATGGAAAGTAAATGCAGAGGAATAGCTGCAAAGCATGCAGGTAATCCAGGAAGTCTTCAAAAAGGATAGCCAGCAGACAGGCATAACTCACCATGAAAGGGGATTTTTCAAAAACGCTTATATTTGATTGTCAAATCTAACTATTGTTTGTATTACTATACAATGCTGATGTAATGCTGTGATCATAGATTATCTTTAATTATTTTTTCAATATAGGTTTTATTTATGTGCTACTGTTGGGGGGGGGGGGGGGGTTACCAAGACCCACTGCAAAAAGCCATTTCAGAACTTTATCTAAATTCAACTTCACTTTAAATGGGTTGTAAACCTACGGTACATATTTTTTCACCTTAATGCATCATATGCATTAAGGTGAAAAAACACCTTGCAGTGTCTGGCCCCCCTGTTTCACCTATCTGAGCCCTAAATCCGTGGGCGCAATCCCGTGTCGCTATCTCCACGGCTTTTTGGCTTTTCATTGGATAGATTGATAGCAGCGCAGCCATTGGCTGCTATCAATCAAATCCAATGATGCAGGTGCCGAGTGTATGACACAGGTGTGCGCCTGCAAGGTAACACCCTCGCAGTGTTGCCAACCGTCCATATTTTTACGGACAGTCCGTAAAAACGGGCACTTTTTTCCCCGTCCGTAAATGTCCGTAGTTGCAGGAATGTGCCAGTAAAAATAGTCAAGATCGATTCAGCTTGGATCTGCGCATGCGCAATTCCGGAGCTTGCCGAGCCAAGCCGAGCATATGCTGTATTTGGCCGGGGGGGAGCGGATTTCACAGTCTGTGTCGCGCGGTAAGTAATGTATTAGGATATCCCGCCATGCGCGTGTGCGCCAGAATTTTAAATCTGTAACTAACCAAGAGGTCGGAGGAGCACAGTACTGGAGCAGGAGTCAGGACTTGGAAACTGAGCAGCATTTAGCGGTGGTGGAATGGAGGAGCCTGCTGGATCCAGGCAATACAAAGTTTACAGGGGATTTGGGGACAGACAGAGTGACAGACAGCCCAGCCGACAGTGACATCAGACATCAGATGGCGGCAGAGGTGCATCCAATGGAGGCAGGGGGTAATGGTGGCACCGAAGAGGGGGACGTTGGAGCCAGGGAGTTAATGGAGGCAGGGGGAGATTGGAGGCATGGGGTGATTGGAGGCTGTGGTGGCACTGCAGAAGAGGTTGGAGGCAGGGGGAGATTGGAGGCAGGGGGTGATTGGAGACAGGGGGTGATTGGAGGCACCGCAGAGGGGGATGCGGCACCGGAGAGGATGGGGGATGGAGACAGGGGTTGTTGGTGGTACCGCAGAGAAGGATGGAGGCAGGGGATGATGGAAACATGGGGGGATGGGAGGCAGGGGGCCTGGAGGAGATTGGAGGCAGGTGGTGATTGGAGGCAGGGGGTGATTGGAGGCAGGGGAGATTGGAGGCAAGGAAGATTGGAGGCAGGGAAGATTGGCGGCAGGGGGTAATTGGAGGCAGGGGTTAATTGGAGGCAGGGGTTAATTGGAGGCAGGGGTAATTTGGAGGCACTACAGAGGTTGGGGGATGGAGACAGGTGTTGTTGGTGGCACCGCAGAGGGGGGTGGAGGCAGGGGACAATGAAGGCAGGGGGTGATTGGAGGCAGGTAGAGATTGGAGGCAGGGGAAAATTGGAGGCAGGGGGAGATTGTGGCACCGCAGAGGGGGGTGAAGGCTGGGGGTGTTGGTGGCAGAGGGGGGTGTGACTAAATAATTTGCCCATAATATATCGAAAATAACAAAAATATGTTTTTCTTACCTTAATATCTACCTTAAATCACATTGCTATTTGTCTAGTGTACTTGTTTATAGTCTAAATACTGAAATTTGCACCTAGAAATGTAATTTAGTAACTTTTGTGAAATACCAGTAAAAACTTGGCTGCGCCAGTAAATTTCGGGTGTCGTGCCAGTAAATTTTAATCTAGAAGGTTGGCAGCACTGCCCCCTCGGGAGAGAGCTTCCCAGAGGGGGGAAGGGGGGGGTTTATCTAATGTGGGGAGGAACCGAGAGAACCGCGAGGGACCCTGGAAGTCGAGGATCGGGGCCACTCTGTGCAAAACAAACTGCACAGTGGAGGTAAGTATGACATGTTTGTTTTTAAAAAGAAAAAACAGGAACCTTTAATATTACTTTAATCTTGTTTTTTTAACCACTTGACCACTGGGCACTTAAACACCCTTAATAACCAGACCAATTTTCAGCTTTCGGTGCTCTCACATTTTGAATGACAATAACTCAGTCATACAACACTATAACCAAATGAAATTTTTGTCCTTTTTTTCCCACAAATAGAGCTTTCTTTTGGTGGTGTTTCATCACCTCTGCGGTTTTTATTTTTTTTGCTATAAATGAAAAAAGAACAAAATTTTGCAAAAAATAATAATTTTTCTTCATTTCTATTATAAAATTTTGCAAAAAAGTAATTTTTCTTCATAAATTTGGCCTAAAATGTATACTGCTACATATCTTTGGTAAAAAAAATAAAAAATGTTGGATATTATTTAGTCTGGGTGAAAGTTATGGGGTCTACAAGCTATGGTACCAAATCCTGAAAATTGATCAATTTCATCACACCTGAAGTACTGACAGCCTCTCTCATTTCTTGAGACCCTAACATGCCAGAAAAGTACAAATACCCCCCAAATGACCCCTTTTTGGAAAGAAGACATTCCAAGGTATTTAGAAAGAGGCCTGGTGAGTTTTTTAAAGTTGTAATTTTTTCCCACAATTCTTTGCAAAATCAAGATTTATTTTTTTTTCATCAAATTTTCATATTATTAGGTTATTTTTCACACACAGCATATGCATACCACAAATTACACCCCAAAACACATTCTGCTATTCCTCCCGAGTATGGCGATACCCCATGTGTGAGACTTTTACACAGTGCGGCCACATACAGAGGCCCAACATGCAGGGAGCACCCAGGCCAATTCTGACATTTCTCTCCTACATGTAAAAATCATCATTTATTTGCTAGAAAAATACATAAAACCCCAAAACATGATATAAAGATACCTCACATGTGGTTTGAACACCGTTTTTATATGTGGGCGGGACTTGCGTATGCGTTCGCTTCTGCATGCGAGCTCGCGGGGACAGGGGCTGCTGTATGCCCAGAGTATTGCTAAGTATGCCCAGAGTATTGCGGAGTATGCCCAGAGTATTGCCCAGAGTATTGCCCAGAGTATTGCCCAGAGTATGCCCAGAGTATGCCCAGAGTATGCCCGGAGTATGCCCAGAGTATGCCCAGAGTATTGCGGAGTATGCCCAGAGTATTGCAGAGTATGCCCAGAGTATTGCCAGAGTATTGCGGAGTATGCAGAGTATGCCCAGGGTATTGCGGAGTATGCCCAGAGTATTGCAGAGTATGCCCAGAGTATTGCAGAGTATGCCCAGAGTATTGCCAGAGTATTGCGGAGTATGCAGAGTATGCCCAGAGTATTGCGGAGTATGCCCAGAGTATTGCAGAGTATGCCCAGAGTATTGCAGAGTATGCCCAGAGTATTGCCAGAGTATTGCGGAGTATGCAGAGTATGCCCAGGGTATTGCAGAGTATGCCCAGGGTATTGCAGAGTATGCCCAGGGTATTGCAGAGTATGCCCAGGGTATTGCGGAGTATGCCCAGAGTATTGCGGAGTATGCCCAGAGTATTGCGGAGTATGCCCAGAGT
Organism: Rana kukunoris; assembly: GCA_029574335.1. NCBI lineage: Eukaryota > Metazoa > Chordata > Amphibia > Anura > Ranidae > Rana > Rana kukunoris. The sequence continues at coordinate 78,799,666 of CM056049.1, forward strand.
ATTGCGGAGTATGCCCAGAGTATTGCAGAGTATGCCCAGAGTATTGCAGAGTATGCCCAGAGTATTGCAGAGTATGCCCAGAGTATTGCAGAGTATGCCCAGAGTATTGCAGAGTATTGCAGAGTATGCCCAGAGTATTGCCAGAGTATTGCCAGAGTATGCCCAGAGTATGCCCAGAGTATTGCCAGAGTATGCCTGAGTATTGCAGAGTATGCCCAGAGTATGCCTGAGTATTGCAGAGTATGCCTGAGTATTGCAGAGTATGCCCAGAGTATGCCTGAGTATTGCAGAGTATGCCCAGAGTATTGCCAGAGTATGCCTGAGTATTGCAGAGTATGCCCAGGTGAGTATTGCAGAGTATATGCAGCAGGGATGGCTGAGCAGGGAGTGAGGGATGGATGGATCTGTGACTGCATTTGTCACAGATCCAGCCCGCAGCACTGGCGCTGCCATCCGCTCCCTCCCTTCTCCTCTCACACTGTACCGATCGGTACAGAGAGAGGAGGGAGGAACCGGCGTCATCAAATGACGCCGGTCTGTTTACATCTGATCGCGCCGTCATTGGACGGCGCGATCACGTGGTAAACCGCCGCTATCAGCGGCGATTTACCGTGATCCGTGACCCGCCGGGTCCTCTGGACCCGGCGGTCACGGATGTTCCCGTGTGCGCGCCTCAGGAGGCGCGCGGGAGCGCGATTCTGACAGGCCGTTAATTAACGGCCAGTTAGAATACAGCAACCGCCCTAGAGCCGTACTTTCGGCATAGGGCGGTTGCAAAGTGGTTAATGTCATCGATTAAACAGTGAGGCCTTGTTCACTTGTACTTAAGTGTACACCGATGTGAGGGCTGTGTTTTGGCTGCACAAGATGCACAGGTGTACGTGCATCCCTGTGCAGACAAACACAGTCGTTGCTCTCAATTTGACAACTGTGTGGGTGCAGATGCATGTCCTCAAACTCACACTGACTTAGGGTTGCCACCTTTTCCTCAAGCCAAACCCGAACACGCCACTACATATGGTGGGTGTGGCCATATTGAGGGAGGGGCCTCACGAGGCATGATTAAATTAAACAAAATAATTATTTTACCTATAAAATATGCTTACTTTGCTGTGCCACAAGTAAGAGTCTCACTGACATTAATAAACCTCAGCACAATCATTTAAAAAAAATAAAACTCTTCCATTACTACAGAGGAAAGTGCAGTGGAGATCAGGGGCATTAGTTCACCTTTTAATTTTCATTAAGTACAGAGGGTATTACAGTATGTGCAGGGAGGGAGTGCAGAATTTACAACAGTATATACAAGAGTGTGGCGCGTATGTTGGTATGTGTAGGAAAGGAGTGCAAAGTGTAAGACATTATGTACAGGAAATGAGTGCAGAGGGTAGGTATTACTTGCAGGAAAGGAGTGAAGAGGGTGTAACAGTGACCAGTATATGCAGTAGAGGAGTGTGGAGGGTATGATGGGAGCACTATGTACAGGAGAGGAGTGCGAGGGTATGATGGGGGCAGTATGAACAGGAGAGGAGTGTGGAGGGTATGACAGTGGGCAGTATGTACAGGAGAGAAGTGTGGAGGGTATGACAGTGGGCAGTATGTACAGGAGAGGAGTGTGGAGGGTATGACAGTGGGCAGTATGTATAGGAGAGGAGTGTGGAGGGTATGACAGTGGGCAGTATGTACAGGAGAGGAGTGTGGAAGGTATGACAGTGGGCAGTATGTACAGGAGAGGAGTGTGGAGGGTATGACAGTGGGCAGTATGTACAGGAGAGGAGTGTGGAGGGTATGATGGGGGCAGTATGAACAGGAGAGGAGTGTGGAGGGTATGACAGTGGGCACTATGTACAGGAGAGGAGTGTGGAGGGTATGATAGTGGGCGCTATGTACAGGAGAGGAGTGTGGAGGGTATGATAGTGGGCAGTATGTACAGGAGAGGAGTGTGGAGGGTATGACAGTGGGCACTATGTACAGGAGAGGAGTGTGGAGGGTATGATAGTGGGCGCTATGTACAGGAGAGGAGTGTGGAGGGTATGATAGTGGGCAGTATGTACAGGAGAGGAGTGTGGAGGGTATGACAGTGGGCAGTATGTACAGGAGAGGAGTGTGGAGGGTATGACAGTGGGCAGTATGTACAGGAGAGGAGTGTGGAGGGTATGACAGTGGGCAGTATGTACAGGAGAGGAGTGTGGAGGGTATGATGGGGGCAGTATGAACAGGAGAGGAGTGTGGAGGGTATGACAGTGGGCACTATGTACAGGAGAGGAGTGTGGAGGGTATGATAGTGGGCACTATGTACAGGAGAGGAGTGTGGAGGGTATGATGGGGGCAGTATGAACAGGAGAGGAGTGTGGAGGGTATGACAGTGGGCACTATGTACAGGAGAGGAGTGTGGAGGGTATGATAGTGGGCGCTATGTACAGGAGAGGAGTGTGGAGGGTATGATAGTGGGCAGTATGTACAGGAGAGGAGTGTGGAGGGTATGACAGTGGGCAGTATGTACAGGAGAGGAGTGTGGAGGGTATGACAGTGGGCAGTATGTACAGGAGAGGAGTGTGGAGGGTATGACAGTGGGCAGTATGTACAGGAGAGGAGTGTGGAGGGTATGATGGGGGCAGTATGAACAGGAGAGGAGTGTGGAGGGTATGACAGTGGGCACTATGTACTGGAGAGGAGTGTGGAGGGTATGATAGTGGGCACTATGTACAGGAGAGGAGTGTGGAGGGTATGATAGTGGGCAGTATGTACAGGAGAGGAGTGTGGAGGGTATGATAGTGGGCACTATGTACAGGAGAGGAGTGTGGAGGGTATGATAGTGGGCAGTATGTACAGGAGAGGAGTGTGGAGGGTATGACAGTGGGCAGTATGTACAGGAGAGGAGTGTGGAGGGTATGACAGTGGGCAGTATGTACAGGAGGGGAGTGTGGAGGGTATGATGGGGGCAGTATGAACAGGAGAGGAGTGTGGAGGGTATGACAGTGGGCACTATGTACAGGAGAGGAGTGTGGAGGGTATGACAGTGGGCACTATGTACAGGAGAGGAGTGTGGAGGGTATGACAGTGGGCACTATGTACAGGAGTGGAAGGATGTTTAGGGACTGCGTAGTGGTTAAGCGGGTCATACATGAATTGAAATTACACCAATTATGCAGAGACCAGCCATAGTCGCTCTATGTATGGGCTAGCTGGTTTTACACAAGTCAATCTATTAACTGACTTGAGTACAACCAGCCTGTTTTTCCAAAAACAATCAGTGCTGCCAGCTATAGATAACATCACTGATCATTGTACTCACTGGCAGAACACAACAACACTACAGGAGTGATTCCCCCATCCACAGGTCAGCAGGTGAGAGGGTGTGTGGGGACAGGCTAGGGAGAGATACCAGTCAGTGGCTGGGTAGGCACTGGCTAGTATCAGAGCCAGATACACACAGGTTACATACGTCACGATCGTTAGAGCGAGAGCAATAATTCTAGCACTAGATCTCCTCTGTAGCTCTAAACATGTAACCTAAAAAAATTTAAAGCATCGCTTAGGATACCAAAAAAAAATCGTGCTAACTTTAGTGTTTTTTTTTAATGAATGAAACAGTTTATTTCCAAAAAAAAACACGTTTGAAAAATTGCTGCGCAAATACAGTACCGTGCTAGAGCTGCACAATTAATCGTTAAAAAATTGTGATCTTGATTCAACCCCCCTGACATCTCCAATGCAGAGTTTGCTGATTCTTTCATATAACAAGTGGAGAGACTTTCAGCTGAAAAAAGAAAATATCTGGACAGTCTGCCAAGTTCTTATCAAGAAAACATTGTAACTAACGCTTTCTTCATAGATCAAAGGGATAAACTTCTGTGTGTAAAGAAAATATCCGGGCAATCTGCCAAGTTTGTAAACAACATGAAACATTGTAACCAACTTCCTTTTTAGATCAAACTTCTGTGTGTAAATGCAAGAAATGTAACCACTTAAAGTCCAACACTTGTTAAAAAGCAATATTTTTTGCTAGAAAATTACTTGGAACCACCAAACATTATATATATATTAGCAGAGACAAAAATGGGAATTGCTGCAATATTTTATGTCACGCTGCATTTGCCCACTTCATTGAATAATAAAAACCATAAAAACAAAGCAGTAAAGTTAGTCCAAGTTATAGCCATCCCATATTTTGACCAGTTGTGGGGTAGGTCTTCAACTGACTAACCCCCAAATGTGGGGTTTCTGTGACCTCTGGTCATCGAGCTACAACCCCTGCTCCATCAGCCCCTCTATTAATCCGGCCCTGTATGGAGGGGGGGCAGGACTGTATGTATGGCTGTGGATGGTATATGGAGGGGGGGCAGGACTGTATGTATGGCTGTGGATGGTATATGCAGGGGGGGCAGGACTGTATGTATGGCTGTGGATGGTATGGAGGGGGGCAGAACTGTATATACGGCTGTGGATGGTAATGGTATATGCAGGGGGGGGCAGAACTGTATGTTTAGTGTATGGTGGGGGTAGTGTATGGTCCGCCCATCCACCCACCTCCATGTGTATTCTGTAGCCAGTCAGAGAAGAGCTGAGCACTCTGTGTCCCATGTGTCCTCTTCCACTCTGCAGCACACAATGCAGACGGAGGCGCGCCGGAGGGAGGGAGGGGGAGGGGCTAGCACAGTGAGAAGTTGCACACATGTTTACAGCCCGGCCGGGGGGCTAACAGAGAGCACTGCTGCGGGCGGCACACCTTCTACTAACACTCAGGCAAGCTGGTGGAGCCGGGGATGTGCAGCTCTGTTGCGGCCGGGCCAGGATGGACAGCTAAAAAAAAAATGTGCCCGGGTCTCAGGAGGCTTCAAAACCGGGCACATGTGTCCAAACCCGGACTGTCCGGGTCAAAACCGGACAGGTGGCAACCCTACACTGACTGCATTCAGGGACAGGCACATACACCCACACCTCAAGTGTCTGTGCAACCTCTACGTCCCAACTGACACAAATGAGAATACCTGCATGTGGTTACAGGGAACACCCGCTTTAACATGTCAGTTTTAATTTATCATGCTTTGTTCCAAACTTACTGTTTAATGTTTCCCCAGGGAGATTCGGGTGGTCCTTTAATCTGTGACAACGTTTTCCGAGGTGTGAATTCTTTTGGACATTCGAAATGTGGAGCCAAAGGGTTGCCCAATGTATTCACTCGACTGACCAAGAAATATGTCTCATGGATTAAGGAAACAATTAGTAGCAACTAAAGGGTAGAGCAAAAAAAAAAAAGGAAAAAAAAACCTGCTGCAAAGCTCAAACTCTTTCCAATGAAAAACAATCAAATGCTTTCATTTTCCAATTATTTTTCAACCAAACTGCTAAATATAGTGTTATGGGCAAGTGTCTTGTGTTTTCTTTCTGTTGGTTTCCAAAGATGAGTTATGTTGTAAGATCAATATCAATGTGATATTTATGGGCATTTCAGAAAAGATGTAATCTAATTGGCTTCTGTGGGCAACAACTACATTTTTCAATCAGTTGTCATAAGTCAGAGTAAAGATTAACATTCATTGTAAATTAACTATACTATACATTTCGGGGATATCAAAACAAAAATGTGTGCAAAGTTTTATAGTTATATTTCTTTAGAAAGCAACCACAGCCTGAAAAGAAAAGCCTGTCCCCTGCCAGTAGGCTGAAAAGAAGGACCCTTGTTGTCTGTGTAGTAGCAGGGGTCTCTACATGGGTCAGACACACCGCCTGCTGAGTTTCAAAATATCAGCAAATCACTTGCTCGCTGATGATGATTGAGGAGCTCTAGGTCTAACATAGTGTGTGGGAGAGAGTCACCGCTCCAGGTGAGCCCTGTAGATGATTGAAGAACGGTTGGATTACCAAGGTGCTGGCGATGCACGATAGCAATAGTAGAGAAGAAAAAAGGGGATGGACTGCCGCACTCCAGAACTTCAATAAAATAAAGTAGTCTTTATTGTAAAAGCAGGAACATGCACAATCACAGCAAACCACAAAAGACAGGATAGCCGACGCGTTTCACACTCAACTAGTGCTTAGTCATGGCTAAAGTATGGTGCAAATACAATAAAATATATAGCAAGTGTCAAGACAAACATGTGATTCCTTTCAGCCTATGGCATCTTAAAGTTAATTGAAGTAAACGCCCTGAATCAGTGCAATTAAAGTGCCATATGTGTATGCAACACAGAACTCAACAGGTGAGTTCATTTTTAACCCTTAGGCCTCGTACACACGAGGCAATCTATTTGTTCAAATCGGTCGGACCGACCGATTTGAACAAATCTGTTTGCTAGGATTTTGGTTTGCTCGCGTGTACACACGAGCAAACCAAAATCCCCGCCAGCAGACGGCGCGCTGAGGTGTCGGTGACGTGGCGGTGACGTTGACGCCGCCACCAGGAAGTAAAACACTTCCGCGCATGCGCCGAATCCATTCGGTGCCGGTGCGAGACGACATGTCTGCTGGTAAGTGTACTAACCAGCAGACATGTCGGGCGGATGGATTCCCACCCGATAGATTTCAAAGCATGCTTTAAAATCTGTCGGGTGGCCAAATCCGTTGGCTCGCCCGTACACACGATCGAATCTGTCTGCTGGGACAGTCTAGCAGACCGTTTCCAGCAGACAGATTTGATCGTGTGTACGAGGCCTTAGTGTATCCCATATGTGTAGATTCCAAAAAAGAAAAAATATATATAAAAATAATTTTTTGTATAAAAACAATGATAATTGTTTGTAGTGATGTGTAATCCAAAGTGGTGTTAGATACATAAAACATCCATATAGTCAACTAATCTAGACAGATACCCTAAGTGCTGAACACAGACATGAGTTTAAATATGAGCCAAGTATATGGTGCATGTGAATGATCTGGTGTCCACAAAAAAGGAGTTAACAAATGTGTATGTATAATGATTGTGATTAGTGTTGAGCGGAATACGCCATATTCGATTTCGCGATATTTCACGAATATATAGAAGAATATTCGTGAAATATTCGTTAATATCGAATATTCGTGATATTTTATCAAAAAAAATTATTTGCGAAATTTCGCTAATGCGAAATTGATTGCGAAATTCTCGTCCGCACATGCGCATGCGAGCGAACAACATGCGAAAACGGAGATCATTTCCTGGATTACTAAACTAATATGCACTAAACACTAACTCTACTTACACAAACTTATATGACTAAACTAAAGCTACATTTTTTTTTTTTATTTTTTTTTTTTTACACTGACTGACAAGGACAAAGACGAGGACTACAAATAATAAACTAATATGCACTAATCACTAACTCTACTTACACAAACTTATATGACTAAACTAAAGCTACATTTTTTTTTTTTTTATACACAAAACACACACTAAACTAAGCTACCTTAAAGAAATGTACACTTACACTAACTACACAGAAATCTATCTAACACTAAGCTACACTAACCTGGACAAAACAACACAAATCTGAGCTTTTAGAAAAGCTGTTGGGTCTTTTGCTTTGAAAAAAGCATTTGGTTTTAGAAGCAGGAAACTCAGAACTGAAAGCACTATAGGAAGCACAATGCTAAGCTCTAAGATCGCAATACACAGGAAAAACGCACAGAAACACTCCACTTTCTCTAGCCACCTTGTGAATCTGCACTGAAATACTGCTGGGAGTGATCTTATATAATGGTCGTGCAGGCAGGTTCCTATTGGTTGCTATGGAGGTTGCTAACCTCTGACAACTGTGGTAGGAGAACTCTGATTGGCTCTGATGCAAAAGAAGGGCAGAGAAAGTATTCGAGAATATTCGTAATACGAATATTCGCATTGCGAATATTCGGCAACATAAAAGGATCGCCTCAGCTACTCGGCCCAGGGTCTCTAATCATACCAGCAATTCTTTTAGATGTCGATGGAGATCACTAGGATGTGATCTGTTTTAAAAATAAATTTGAAAAAATACGAATATTCGCAATAGCGAATATTCACCGCGATATTCGAGTTATTGGCGAATACGCAATAATCGTAATGAATATTCGCAATGCGAATATTCTTGAGCAACACTAATTGTGATATGTATCCGTGGCTTGTGTATAAATATCCAAATGGATGGACGTAAACAGTGTCATATGTATATATAGTCGTGAGGTGATGAGGGTAAAAATGATAGACAGGTAAATGTCTGTGTGCATGAAATAGGATAGTAGAAGTATCCGGAATGGATACATATGTATATAAATCCCAGACTGGGATTTGTTAATTTAATAATATGTTTGAAAGAAGTATATATCTTAATTTACGTAAATAATATGTATGTAAATAAAAAAGTGTATAAAAAGCAAAGGAGAAAACACATTATACACTTTTTTATTTACATAAATTAAGATATATACTTCTTTCAAACATATTATTAAATTAATGTTTGTCTTGACACTTGCTATATATTTTATTGTATTTTCACCATACTTTAGCCATGACTAAGCACTAGTTGAGTGTGAAACGCGTCGGCTATCCTGTCTTTTGTGGTTTGCTGTGATTGTGCATGTTCCTGCTTTTACAATAAAGACTACTTTTTTTTATTGAAGTTCTCCTGGAGTGCGGCAGTGCATCCACTTTTTCCTTCACTACTATTTCTAACGTAGTATTATTTCAAACGAAACATACCAATAATCCACAAGGTAATGTCGCCGCAAATGGTCCAAAGTACCAAGAACTATATAATGCATCAGACCACCACAGTAACTCCCGGGGGCTCTGCCAAGATATCAGTAGATAGAGGGTAGCCCCTTATCTGTAAGAGGGTACATATAGAAAATAACGAGTGGGTATCTGGGTAAAGGACCAAATGAACACATCTATAGTTTGTCTTTTAATGCATATTCTTATAATTCACTTAATTAGCGACATCACCGCAAAACAGCTATTGACTATAGCAGCAAAAGATATTTATATCTATGGAAAAAATACCTGGGCAGTTTTGTGGTGGAATTATGTCTGGGGCTGAGTCGCATACACACTCGGGCAGCCGTGCAGAGAAGAGATCCAACTTGTAGTTTAAATGATCAATTCAAGCCAACAGTGTGACCTGCATAGCCAAAATGCTATCAAGAGAACAAAAAGATATGTATATGCATATCTATCATCACCCACATTGGTTCCAAAATCTATTGCCAGGGTATAAGGATGTGTGGTACTCACTGTTGAAGCGATTCCTCTGTGTTTGCCCCAGGGTCACAATCCATTTTGTGTACAACGTGGTGTATGCCTACCGTGCTTAAATAGACCGCCGGCGAACGTCATGACGTCATCACTAGGCGCCGCAACAATGGCGGCGCATAAACAAAGAGACCATCTGACGGGGAGGGGGAAAGGGAGCGGGCGTGGCAAGGAGTGTGATGTCATCGCAGCAGACGCCTTAATTGGTCAAGAGGCGTGCCCGTATAGCTGGATGTCAGTAGCACATAGAGTAGGTGTGTCGCCGCGTCACTGCGCCACGCCTCCGTAGGCGTGTGAGTAAATCAGAGCACGTTGCTTACCAAAAAAGGGGGGGGCCGGGCTCAGACAAACACAACAACAGGCATGACAGTGAGGCACGATCCACCCACGTATGCACAGCACAGCGCGATCACAAACCCCTACTTCAAACGAATACAGGGGAACAGCCTCAGCCCACACTGTCTCCTGGCTGCTCTTCCCTCAGAAGACGGGGTAGCCTCGGTTAGGGGGGATTGTCTGGTTCAGGGGTCAGGTCATCACGTATGTCAATCTGCAGGCCCTTTCTTACTGTGAAGTTGTGCAGCAGGCAACATGCACCGATGATCTGGCACACAAAGTTTGGGGAATACAACAGGGTCCCCCCAGACTTATCCAGGCATCGGAAACGTGACTTCAGGAGGCCAAAGGTGCGCTCCACCACTGCACGTGTTTGGGCGTGGGCTTCATTGTATCTTCCCTCTCCTGGGGTTTGGGGGTTCCGGATAGGAGTCATGAGATGGGGTCCCAGTGCATATGCAGAGTCACCTGTAAGGGAAAAGATAGGAGGATATTAGTAGTGCATGTGCCCCTTGTGATGTGCATCATGGGAGGGGATAGTCATGCCTGCCACCCATGTCACTCACCAACCAGCCAGGTGTCCCCATACATGTTCTGTTCGAATTCCATTGGGATGGGGCTCTGATTGTATATGTAGCTGTCATGGCTGGATCCGGGGTGTTTGGCACGGACGTGCCATATGAGGCCTTGGGCATCGACTATCACCTGTAAGTTGATGGAATGCCAATGCTTCCGATTGCGGTACATGTGCTCTGTCTCATGGGGGGGCTGGAGTGCCACATGTGTGCAATCAATGGCCCCCACGGTGCGTGGGAATCTGGCAATTCTGTAGAAATCTGTCATTGCCTTCAGCCGCAGGTCCTCAGTGGTTGGTTTGATGATTTGGTTGGCCATGCGTCTGAGGATTGCAGGGACAACCTGGTGCACACATCTGCTCATGGAGGATTGTGACATCCCAGCCACCACTCCACTTGTTCTTTGAAAAGAGCCACTGGCAAGGAAATGGAGTGTTGCCAGGACCTTGACCAGTGGCTGCACTGCATGTTAGACATGTGCACAGAAAAAAATCGTTTTTTTTTTTGTTCCGTTTCGTATGGTCCCGTCTGTTCGTTTCCGTTCGTTTTTCGTAAGACGCCCGTTTTCCCGTTCGTTCCTGTTCGTTTGTCGTACGACGTGATTTTTTCGTATTCCGATCGTTTCTTATTTCCGTTACCGTTTTATTTTCGTACATGCGGGATGATTCGTTATTCTGTTTAATTCATGTTCGTTTCTTGTTAGACAATAATTATCGTGAATTTTCGTCAATTTGCATTCTGTGTATCTTGAATGCTTTTCTTTTGTTAGTGTCAGTTGTATGTTCATTGTTCAATGACATCTATAACAAAAGAATTTCATTACACACAGAGCTCCACGTCCCCGCTCAGTTACTGAGCAATCCCGTGTGCCCGGTGGCGATCGTTGCCACCGGGCACTCGCACGGGATCCCCGCAGAGCGGCGGGTGCGCGCTCCCGCCCGCGGCTTTAAAAAGACATCACGTCATATGACGTGATGTCAGAACAATGGAGTCCTCCGCCCGCCGTCATTTGACGGTGGGCGGTGGACAGGTGGTTAACAACAAACATAAAAACGATCGTTTTCCGATCGTTCTCAGAAAATTTGTTCGTTTTTAAACTGCATCAGAAAACCATTTTTGGGTTCAGAAGTCTGGCCAACTGATCTCCCTTCAGATGAAAATCCTCAGAAAAGTTTATTAGGCTTTACTGTACAAGTGTACTCACTATTCTGCACAAAATAGAAGCTGCTTTCAGTCACTGAGGCTGGCCATACATGTTCAATTTTCTTGTACAATTTTCTTTTAGATTTACCAAAAACCATATATGAGGTCAAACTAAACAACACTTTCAATTGTATGCAATCAGGCAGGCCCTTGCACTACATAGTTGAAGGTAAATCTAAAGAAAATTGCACACAAAATTGTATCATGTATGGCCAGCCTAACTCTCTGGCCATTCAAAAAAAACCTAAACAAAAGATTTGCATTTGAATCTGTTTCTTTTGTTATTTTCGTATGTTGATATGACACCTATAACAAAAAAATTGCCTTCAGTATTTTGAATACACAGAAAACAGAAAAAGGAATTCATTCAATACATAATGAAATTCTTTTGTTATAGATGTCATTGAACAATGAACATACAACTGAAAACAAACACAAAACGGATTCAAACAAAATACACAATGCAAACCTCTTGATACAGATTTCATTTTCGTTATTTTGCCATTTTCGTTTTGTCGTTTTTTCCCGTCGGATCGTTCGTTCGTATTTGCGGTCATTCGTTATGCGGCTCATCCGTTATCCCGTCGTTTTCGTATTTTGGTGCTTTACCATTTTCGTATGTACACATTATCCCGCGGGTACGAAAATGAACATTTTCATACGAAAATAACATTCGTACGAACGGGAATGCACATATCTACTGCATGTGAGCGGTGTGTTGGGCTGGTGATGTCCTCCTGCAAGGTTGTGGTTAATTCCAGGATGGCAGCAGGGGTGAATCTGAAGATGCGATACACCTCTCCCGTGCCCTCCTCCGTGCCCTCCTCCGTGCCCTCCTCCTTCTTTGCTCCTCTAAAGTCATTAGTATAGCTATGAGCAAGAATGCAACTGGCATGTTGGCATACAGATTGTTGTCCAGCAAGTGTGACTGCTCAGCTCCTCACTAACAGTGTTGCTTTAGCTGACATGTAGACGGATTGTCTAATTTTATTCCACCTTTTATATGGTCTAATTTTAGACAGGACGTGCAGCTGTCGCGCACAGCGCGTAGCCTGCGCTGCACCAACGTTCTTTTGTGGATCCCCGTAACTCCCTCATTTGCATATTTGAATAGCAAATCAATGGTGTGTCTAGCGCAGTTTTGCGCGGACGGATACCCGGGTCTATAGAAATTACGCCGGTCCAAAAAAAGTAGATTTCATGCGTATATCGTTTTGGGGATGCGGCGCATCGATACGCATGTGCAAATTTAGACTTACGCCGCGCATCTCCTGTAACGCCGGCGTAATGGCTCTGTGAATCTGGCCCTGTATGTTTACCAGAATGAGTGCTCCTGTCTCATAACTTGCTTCTGAGCATGCGCAGGTTTTTAATGTCGTTTTAGCCCACACGCGATCATTTTTTACAACCCGAAAAACTACATTGTTTAAAAGGTTGTTAAAAAATGCAGCATGTTCGAATTTTTTTTTTGTCATTTTTCAGAACCCGAAAAAAATTATGTGAAGCCCACACACAATCATTTTAAATGACATTTTTTTTAAAACGTTGTTTTTTACATGCCGAAAAATTATCGCGTTTACGCGGCATGAGACTTTAATTGGCCACCCACTTGTGACACTAGCGAATCAGTATTCAATATTGCCTTCCGGCTTCTCCAGCCCAACCAGGACTGGAGGTTGATCAGGTTGGTAGAGTAAGCCACAGCACTGACCATGGAGTGGTGAGTGTGGACCTGGGTGGGGGGGCGGGGGGGTTTGGTTGAGCACCAGCCACCACTGATAACCACAAAGTAAGTGAGAAGGAATCTCTCAGTGGGGTCACAAACAGATGAGAAAATGTAAGAGAGGTATTAACTCTTCCCCACTTTACCTAAAACTAGAATAAACATTTTTGCCTTGAGTTCCACTTTAACTGTGCAGTATGAGAAATCTATACATGTGGCCATAATAAGGAAAATCAGGCCAGAAAGAGATAATTATATTCTTGTGATAAATCTTTAAAAATAATCACCAGAAAATGTGTGTGATATATTTCAAGTTATCAAGAATTGGCAGTTAGATAGTTATCAAACAATCATGACTGGGAGTGATAGGACCAAGTGGAAAGTAGAGAATGGTGGAAAAAAGTGAATTTTCATTTTAGAATTTTTCAGACTCTCATTAAAAATAGATAACATTCTCTTAAATAATACTTTTTTATATTTTTTCATTAATTTCATTCTTTAGCCCGATCAGCTTTCTGACAAAATTTACATTTTTTAGAGCACAAACTTTTATCCTAACCATGCTTCTATTATTTGTGAACCAAAAGACAGACTGATAATATTTCATACAAAAAAAATACACTTTTCATGCATTTCCAGCCATAGTGCAGGGCCTATAAAGTACATACAGGGTGAAGTGCAAGCACAGGAAGCCACCACAAAGGTTTTACTTAGCAGAGGAGTTGGCAGGAAAAGTGTAGTAGTCGCTGTTGGTATCCACAAAATGGCAGAAAGGCTATAGCAGCAATACAGTGAAGAGTGATACCAGGCATTAGAGATGGGCCGAACAATTTTTACTATTTCTTTTTCAATTTTCTCTTTATTATTTAGCTGTCAGCAGGGGAAGCCCTTTTACAGCTGATGACTCATCAGTTGTTAAGGACGCCACGGCCCAGCTCCTTAACCTTAACTTTGCCTAATCAGGGCACAGAATGGACTGTGCAGTGTATTGCAGGGCGTTTGGTGGGACGCCGAACACAATGCAAATTCAGGTGTTCCCCAAACGGGGCGAACAGTCAATATTCGGCCTGAACTCATGCTTGGGCTGAACCATTCACCCAACTCTACCAGGCGTGGGTGAAAGGTCCTCTGGTAGGAAAGTTGGTTACTGAATAGTAATTGGGACTGAATCTACAGTACTCAGACCCCACTCTGGGAGTGAGGCGGCACAGGAAGGCTGGACTGGTGGGGCGGGACACGGGGCAGGATAATGTTGTAATTGATGCTGGAAATTTAATTTTTTTCAGACAATAGCAACATACTCCTTTTTGTAAAAGTTGCATTTGATTGTTAGCTTCTCTGTTCAGCAAAATAATGTTGCTATCAGAGCCCAGAACAGTTTTTCAAGCCGTATAATAGTGTTTGTGGGCAGGGCCAATCCTAGGGTCACAGACGCCTAAGTGCATAAATATTTCTGGTGCCCCCACATGGGCATGGTCATCTTACAAACTCCTCCCCTTTACACATGTTTCTATGGCAACGACTCAAATACAGAGATGCTACCCTAAGAAGTCTTCGCTACCCTGGGATCCTCCCATGATCTTTTAACAATAAAGAAAATACAGGAAGAGCGTACACTAATGAGACCCGGAGGGGAGTCTCTCTCATGTACACAGAGAGGGCTTCTGTTAGAGAGTCTGTTAGAAAGAGCCCCCAGACATAGTACAGTAGATGGTCAGAGACTGCAAACATGATACAAGAGACGGTCAGAAACTGCAGACATGGTACAAGAGATGGTCGGAGCCTGCAGACGTGATACAAGAGACGGTCAGAGACTGCAGACTTTATACAGGAGATGGTCAGAGACTATAGCTATAATACAGGAGAGAGTCAGAGAGTGCAGACATATTACAGGAGATGGTCAGAGGGTGCAGACATATTACAGGAGACAGTCAGAGAGTGAAGACATATTAAAGGAGGCAGTCAGAGAGTGCAGACATAACACAGGTGATGGTCAGAGACTGCAGACATGCTACAGGAGATATTAGCTGATCGGCCCTCTCACCTGACCCAGCGATACAGCAACGGTTCCTCTGATCAGGAGTCAACTCACTCTGAATTACCCAAATTGGCGACTCCTCTGGGTAGAGTACAGATCTGTATTCTGGCAATGACTTGATTCGTTTCTCTGGCAGGGATGGCACTAGGCTGTGTGGCTTTTCCTCTGGAGGTGCATGGCAGCTGGGTTCTCTCTCTGATGGTGTTCCCTCAGCACTGTCCTCTTCCTCTGGAGCCCTGGATGCACTTCCTTGAAAGCTTTCCCGGTCTCCTGGCTCTCTCTCTCCCATTCACCTGGGCATGCTGTGTGGCTTGCAGTTTATGTGTTACAGTGGAGCTTCCCTTCCAATATGTCCCACAATCCTCTTCTCTGCTCATTTTTTATTCTATTTCCTCCATGGCCGATATGAAGGCGGAGGAAGAAACATAGTGGGCGGCTGTGCTGGTAAGCGCTGCTCACTAGTACAGCAGTGCGAGGACAGGGAGAGGGAGGAGGGAAAGAAGAGCCTGCAGCTGCAGTGACGTCACTAGAGTTGGTGTCACCCCCCTCCACCAAATATAGTCATCCATCATTACAGACCCCCTCCACTAAGTATAGACCCCCCTCCATCAGTGGAGACTCCCCATTAAGTATAGACCTCTCCCTCAGTACAGACCCCCCAGGACAAACCACCCCCCTCCATTAGTACAGACCCCCCTCAGGACAAACATTTCCCCCCTCCATTAGTACAGACCCCCAGGATAAACAACCCCCCTCCATTAGTAAAGACTCCCCTCAGTACAAACCATCCCTCTCTATTAGCAGAGACCCCCGGACAAACCACCCCCCTCCATTAGTACAGACCTCCCTCAGGACAAACAATCCCCCCTCCATTAATACAGACCCCAGGACAAACCATGCCTTCTATTAGTACAGACCCCCAGGACAAACCACCCCACCTCCATTAGTACAGACCCTTCCAGAACAAACCACCCCACTCCATTAGTACAGACCCCCTCAGGACAAACCACCCCACTTCCATTAGTAGAGACCCCCCATACAAACCACCCCCCTCCATTAGTAGAGACCCCTAGGACAAACCCCCCTCCATTAGTACAGACCCCCAGGACAAACCGCCCCACCTCCATTAGTACAGGCCCTCCCAGAACAAACCACCCCCTCCATTAGTACAGACCCCCTCAGGACAAAGCACCCCCTCCATTAGTAGAGACCCCCTTCCATTATTACAGATCCCCGGACAAACCACCCCCCCTCCATTAGTACAGAGCCCCCACAAACCACCCCCCTACATTAGTACAACCCCCCCACAAACCACCCCCCTACATTAGCACAGACCCCCCACAAACCACCCCCCTCCATTACTACAGACCTCCCTCAGAACAAGCCCCACCCGGGCGATAGCTGGAGAGGAGAAGACAGTGTGCAGCTCCGCCCGCATGGAGAATATTGTGACACAGAGGAGAAGAACAAAGGTCAGGCACTGCACGGCATGAACCGCTACGTCACTGCGCGGGTCTCTCTCCGAACAGAAACAGCCTCTCCTATCTCCTCTGACAGGAGGATGGAGGGGGACGGGCTTGGGCAGGAAACACAGCGGGGGCAGTGACCGGCAGAGAGGGTGGTCTCTGGACACCGACAAGGAGAGGAGGAAGGGGAGCACTCTGGCGCTTGAGCGCCCCCACCTCTGTGGCACCCGGGTGAACTGCACTCCGCAGACCCACCTAGGATTGGCCCTGTTTGTGGGCCATATTAACCACTTCAGCCTCAGAAGGACTTGCCCCCTTAATGACAAGGCCATTTTTTGTGATAGGGCACTGCATCGCTTTAACTGACAATTGCACGCTCGTACAACGCTGTACCCAAACAAGATTTATTTTCTTTTTTTCCCCCACAAATAGGGCTTTCTTCTGGTGGTATTTGGTCACCTCTGCGGTTTTATTTTTTTGCGCTATAAACTAAGAAAGATCGACAATTTTGAAAAAAATAATGTTTTACTTTCTGCTATGATAAATATCCCCTAATTAAAAAACAAAAACAATGTTTTATCAGTTTAGGCCAATATGTATTATTTTACATATTTTTGGTAAAAAAAATCACAATAAGCGTATATTGATTGGTTTGTGCAAAAGTTATAGCGTCTACAAAATAGGGGATAGATTTATGGCAATTAGTGTAATAATCACTTGTATCGAGCATTTTTCCTTTACACCAGGAGTGTCCAAACTTTTTTCACAGAGGGCCAGATTTGATAAAGTGAACATACCCGAGGGTCGATCATTTTGACTGATATTCTTCTATGCAGTTGCACCCATTTAGCTTGTCGTATTTGCTATGTCTCGACTGGTAGTGTCTCTTGTGGCAGGTGCAGCACTATGAAGTGCCTCATGCACTGTGGCATTAGAAGAATTGTGATATCTCTGACTTTTCAGTCCAACAAGACTGTCTATTACTCTAAAATTCCTCTATTGCCGTTCTTTGGAAGCAGTAGGTTTAAAGAGCACACCAAATGCTTAAAATAACTTCTTTATTAACTTCACTTTTCTTCATATAAGATACTGCTGCTTTGCAGCAGACAGTCCATGTACAAAAACACGCGATGAATAAAGTATAACAAAATGGTGGTTCAAATATTCAATCTTGTCATTTAACATAAGATGGTGGACATATTTCTTTCTTTAGTATTTACTCTCTCTCTCTCTCTCTCTCTCTCTCTCTCTCTCTCTCTCTCTCTCTCTCTCTGCAAGTTATCAAAGCATTCTCCGATTTCTCTGAAAGGTATAACTGTGGTTTGCAACTTGGTTTGCAGGGTTGCTTTTGCAGGGTTAGCTTAGTTGGGTTTGGTTTCTGAATTAGGTTAGGTGGAACTACAAGTGAAAACACAACTAGATCAGTATACAGTTCTAACTACACTATTTACAATAAGAACATATATATAACTGTGTCACATACCTATTTTTAGCCCCTGACTTCCATAAAACAAGACTCTGGCCTTGTGTGTCTGCTCTCTGTCTCTCTCTCCATGTGGCTCTCTGTCTCTGGTGGAATAATCTAGCAGCACATGGAGTATTAGGAACCTCCCAGACAGAGGGCCAGATTCAGGTAGAGTTAGGCTGGCGGATCAATGGATCCGCCAGCCTAACTGTCACTTTAACCCGGCGTTTTTGTTTTCTGTAACCAGAAAACAAGAAACGCCGGGTTGGAGTTCCGATGCGAGCAGCGTAAATGAATTTCGCCATCGCATCGTTACTTCAACTTAAAAATGGCGCCGGGGAGCGTTCAAAAAATATGTTAATGAGCGGGAATCGGCAATTCACGATCGTTTTCGGGCGCGACGCAGTGACTTTACAACGTTTCCGGAAGCGATACATGACGTAAAGATAAAGCAGCCCCCTAGTGGAATATCCTATGTTAGGTATAGCCGTCGTCATTGCGTCGGAAAAAAAACAAATCGCGTCGTTTGCGTAAAACATTCATGAATGGGGACGTGACGTCATTGACGTTCACTGACAGAACTTGGAGCATGCGCACTGGGATGCATTGACACTCGACGCATGCGAAGTACGTTCGCCGCGGGATCGCGCATAGTTAGAATACTACACGCCCCGTACCCGCCCAATTTGAATTCCGCTGGCTCATTTGCGATGCGCTGCCGCAACTTTAGGAGCAAGTGCTTCCTGAATAACAGCACTTGCTCCTAAAATTTCGGCAGAGTAACGCAAATGAGAAGCGTTACTCCAGAGCAAAGATGCTCTGATCTACCTGAATCTGGCCCAGAGTGTCTGTAAAGCTGGCTGTGACTGGTCAAGACTCTGCTCAATGTAAGATTGGCTGTGATTGGGCCAAGGCTTCTGATGAGTCACAAAAGCTTAACTCTATGCTTTCTGGCATGAATTCAGCTGTGTTATTCCTTACCTCCTGCTGCCATACAAACAAATGACTCTTAAAGGCATATTTTTTCTTTTCTTTCTGTGAACACAACATACAACTGTTATATGACATCCAAGCACAAAATCACAGTGAATAACTCTGCTTTTGTCTCTCACATATAAACATGTTCTCTACATTAGGTTCTTAGCAGGTTTAGCTGTATACATGTAGGTTATATTAGCTACCTAGGACATGTTCTAGCTGGCCAGCTACATCTCTTGACATAACATTCCTTATAAACAGCCACAGTCTCTTGACATATCAGACAGCACAGTCTCTTGACATATCAGAAAAAAAAAAAGATTCTGTATTTCAATGAAGACATATTCCTCTTTCCACCTGCCCTGGAAGCGGTGGTCCTCACTGTCAACTTTTCTTCTCTTATCTACAGTAGCCATTTTAGAAATTGACCAGAAGGGCAAGGGATCATGTGAGCGCAGTACCAGAGGTTTTGGTCTAAGCGCGTTCGTCCGATATACTAATACACTGCCCAATAAGAATTCTCTTGCCTTTGTGGCTGTGGTGAAGACACAGTGCAGGAAAAAGGAACACACCAAATCACACGTCGTCCGAGAGTTCACGAGGATGCCAACTGAGGACGTCCAGTCCTGTGGCATCCAAGAGATCGCAAGAAAATTAAAATGCCCCTGTCCCCGATACAGAGGCGTTGCTATGGGCCTGCGGGGGGTGCGGGGGGTGCGGTCCGCACCCGGGTGACACCCGTCAGAGGGGTGACAACAGAGCTTTTTTTTGGCCGGCGACTGCCCCTTACACGTGCTCACTGCTTTCACTTTCACACAGAACAGGTAACCCCACGGTGTGCACAGTGCTCCCTGCCCAGCAGTAGCTCTATGGAAGGGATAGGGGGTGATGTGCACTGCAGCTCTGCCTCTACCATCCCTGCAGTGGCTCCGCTATCTCGGCCATCTGCGGCGCGGCTCCGCTATCCCGGCCATCGGCAGCAGGGCTCCGCTATCCCGGCCATCGGCGGCGCGGCTCCACTATCCCGGCCATCGGTGTCGGGGCAGCTCCACCATCCTGGCCAGCAGCGGCTCCACTATCACGGCCAGCGGCGGCTCCACTACGGCCATCGGCGGCTCCACTATCACGGCCAGCGGCGGCTCCTTCTAAGCACATGTGATGACTGCACACCCTCTGTAAGTTGAACCTGCTCTTTGGCAGCAGCCCCTCTGTCCACTCTTCTATCCTCTTTTCTGTCCTGTGAAGCACGCATGCAGCACTTAAGTTTTCACCTTATGCATAGAGAACGTTACAGATCTGTATAATACAAAGCCACCCTTGCACCCTGTACAAAGCCACCCTTGCACCCTGTACAAAGCCACCCTTGCACCCTGTACATAGCCACCCTTGCACCCTGTACATAGCCACCCTTGCACCCTGTACATAGCCACCCTTGCACCCTGTACAAAGCCACCCTTGCACCCTGTACATAGCCACCCTTGCACCCTGTACATAGCCACCCTTGCACCCTGTACATAGACATCCTTGCACCCTGTACAAAGCCACCCTTGCACCCTGTACATAGCCACCTTTGCAACCTGTACATAGCCACCCTTGCACCCTGTACATAGCCACCCTTGCACCCTGTACATAGCCACCCTTGTACCCTGTACATATAGCCACCCTTGCACCCTGTACATATAGCCACCCTTGCACCCTGTACATATAGCCACCCTTGCACCCTGTACATATAGCCACCTTGCACCCTGGCTGTACATATAGCCACCCTTGCACCCTGGCTGTACATATAGCCACCCTTGCACCCTGGCTGTACATATAGCCACCCTTGCACCCTGTAAATAACAAACTTTTGCACCCTGTTTGTATCACATTCCTGAATGCTGCACTCTGTTTGTAGTCTAATTCTGAACCCTGTGCATAATGCACTTATGATATTTAACAATGCCTTTGTATGGTCCTCCCATCAAGTGCATTGTGGCAGGCTAGACAGGAAAGAGCCTTATGTGCTAACCTGCCAAGTGTCTACTGCTCTGTCCTGCTTCTGCTGTCACTCCACAGCGACAGGACAGGGCACTGTGGCAGGTTAGGAAGGGAGAGCCGTGGCGGTGCGGTAAAACATGGTTCCCCCCGTGCCAGGATGAGGGGTAACACCATGTCTTACCGCACCAGGTGACACCAACCCTAGTGACGCCACTGCCCCGGTAGCTTGCGCTCAGAAATGAACACATACGTAAGCCCCACCCACATATGTAAACACCGTTCATTATTGCGCAAATACTGTGCGAGATAAAAAGTTGCATAGACAGCGCAGTGGCATAAACTGTGTGCCGACTGGCTGCCGACGAGTGCGCTCCTGGCTCGCGCTCCCTTTCCTCCTGTGCGTTTCCTCGCCCCCCCCCCCATGGAGGATGCATTTGGTTGATTCCACCGGCGTGCGCTGTTTAACGTCATGCCGCTCACGCCAGAGGCGAGGTGAGAGAGGGAGGACTCGTCCTGAGGAGCCTGCTGCAGTGCTGCGCCTGCCTACAGTTTCTAGTGCTGATCTGATCTGGTCTGAAGAACACAGCAACAACACTACTGTGTAAAAAGTAAGAAAATAATAAAATTACTGTATTGGGGGGGGGGGTTATTAGACTGAGATGAACATAATTTTTTTTTATAAAAAATAGTTTAAAAAATGCTTTTGTATCATTTTGAGCTTGCCTTCTCTGTAAAAAAACATTAATTGCAGCCTCACTGTGCCACCAAACGCAGCCACTGTGCCATCACATGCAGCCACTCTGTGCCCACCAAACGCAGCCACTGTGCCATCACATGCAGCCACTCTGTGCCCACCAAACGCAGCCACCGTGCCATCACATGCAGCCACTCTGTGCCCACCAAACGCAGCCACCGTGCCACACATGCAGCCATTCTGTGCCCACCAAACGCAGCCACTGTGCCATCACATGCAGCCACTCTGTGCCCATCAAATGCAGCCACTGTGCCATCAATTGTCACCATTGTGCCCATCACACGCAGCCACTGTGCCACCAAACGCAGCCACTGTGCCATCACATGCAGCCACTGTGCCAACACACAGAGCCACTGTGCCATAAATTTTCGCCACTGTGCCATCACATGCAGCCACTGTACCCATCACACGCAGCCACTGTGCCACCAAATGCAGCCACTGTGCCATCACATGCAGCCACTGTGCCAACACACGCAGCCACTGTGCCATCAATTGTCACCACTGTGCCATCACATGCAGCCACGGTGCCATCACATGCAGCCACTCTGTGCCCATCTAACGCAGTGCCATAAATTGTCGCCACTGTGCCCATTAAACGCAGCCACTGTGCCATCACATGCAGCCACTGTGCCATCAATTGTCGCCACTGTGCCATCACATGCAGCCACTGTGCCCATCACACGCAGCCACTGTGCCCATCACACGCAGCCACTGTGCTATCACATGCAGCCATTGTGCCATCACACACAGCCACTGTGCCAACACACACAGCCACTGTGCCACTCGTCAATTGTCGCCACTGTGCTCATAAAACGCAGCCACTGTGCCCATCAATTGTTGCCACTGTGCCCAAACACAGCCACTGTACCAATCACACGCAGCCACTGTGCCCACCAAATGCAGCCACTGTGCCCATCAAATGCAGCCACTGTAACCATCAATTGTTGCCAGTTTGCCCCACTGTGCCCATCAATTGGCGCCAGCGTGCTGCCAGTTTGCCAGATCAATTGCCACCAGTGTGTTGGTGAAGGAGGCTGACTGAGGTGAGCAGCACTTTGTTAATGAAAAATTGCAAATAAAAAAAAAAGTGTTTGTGTTATTTTGAGGCCATGCTTGCCTTCTCTGACTAGCAAAAAAAAAAAAGAACATCAATTGCCGCCTCACTATGCCACCAAACCCAGCCACTGTGCCATCACATGCAGCCACTGTGCCAACACACACAGCCACTGTGCCATCAATTGTCGCCAATGTGCCCATCAAACGCAGCCACTGTGCCCATCACACGCAGCCACTGTGCCCATCAAACGCAGCCACTGTGCCCATCAAACGCAGCCACTGTGCCCATCACACGCACCCACTCAGCTGTGCCCATCACACGCAGCCACCGTGCCCATCACACGCAGCCACCGTGCCCATCACACGCAGCCACCATGCCCATCAAACACAGCCACTGTGCCCATCAAACGCAGCCACTGTGCCCATCAAGGTGGCTGTGTTTGATGGCACAGTGGCTGCGTTTGATGGTCACACTGGCGGCAATTGATGGGGCAAACTGGCAGCACACTGGCGGCAATTGATGGGCACACTATCAGAACACACGGGCTGCAATTGATGGGGCAAACTGGCAACAATGGTAACCATCAATTATTGCCAGTTTGCCCCATCAATTGCCGCCAGTGTGCCCAACAATTGTCACCAGTATGCTGCCAGTGTGCCCTTCACTAACCGCCAGTGTGCCCCATCAATTGCCACTGGTGTTCTGCCAGTTAGCCCTATCAAATGCCGCCAGTGTGCCCCCTCACCCGGAAATTACCTTTCTGTGTCAAATCTGTTGCTTCAGCCAATCAGGTGACCGGTAAGGGGGGACAGTCCTTTGTTCTATTGCTTTAAGTATATTCTTGTTTTGAAACAACATCGATTCATTCTTAAAAACGGGGGGGGGGGCGCAGTTTGCCATCTTCGCCCTGGGCACCAAATGGCCTTGTCCCAGCCCTGGTCCATGCTCATCACACAGGCTGGACACACGCCCGCAGAGCCGGCGCCGTGACTAAGATCGCTCTGTTGATCCCCACTGAGCCGGCGGATGACAGGGCGGTCCCCGCACACTATAATATAATGAAAATGGCCAAGAAATCATAAATTCTGCCTGGGTATGTAAACTTGTAAGCACAACTGTACATCTAAGATCTGGTAAGCTACAATATGTTATATATTTGTTCTTGGATTTAAATACACTTTAATAATCTGTAATTTAGTTATGTGGACAAGCCCAGAATTATTAAAAAGTCAACAAATGGCACCAAGTTGTAGGTGCTTATTGAATAGAATCAAAATCTGTTAAAAACAGTAACATTTATTAAGTTACAAGAGTCAAGATAAAAACATAAGTACATCCAACTATCATCATCCATTGGAGGTAGATGACAATACTTTTTAGTTGCATTGCTGATTCCATGTTTTTATTTCAACATGTTTCACCCTGTAGACTTCTTCAGGAAAAGGCGTAATATAATGACTGTGTATCATGGCGATGTGTTATACTAATTTTGGTTTGCTCTTACTTGTTACAGAGGAGGGCTATCAAAGTTTTGTGCTTTAGCCGTCTATTTTTTCCAGGATCTAAGATGGTGTATACGGGACTACTCAGGATCCATCTCGAGGCTAGTCCCGCCCATTTTTGCTTACAAACGTGGTGAATCGGAGCATCGCCTTATCCCGTGATCAAGTCCTATTGAGACGAAACTACGAGAGGCGGCATTCCGGCGTCACCGCGTTTACGAGTAAGAGCCCGGAAATCCTGGGCGCACACTTTTACAAGCCGGACGGCTGCTTTTTACATGTTCTTTCTTATACGGATTGATGTAAGTGCATACAATCTTTTATACTAATAAATTGTCGCACAGTTTTACGCTATGTGAGCTCTTTTGGTTTTTTATACTCCGGATCATTGCCACTGGTGCCTGTGTGAGGAATCTGGACAGTATCTACATCTGATGGACGCTACTACGTCATTTCCACAGTGGAAGGTGGATGTTGATTCAGATATGCTGTGTTTGGTCTCTATGAGATCATAGGCTCTGGTAAGGGTCAGTGTGATCTGTGTTGGTGGAGGTCCTCTGTTTATCATCAGCCACATCGTGTGTGAATCATTTGCACTTGGGACTTTTCTTTTCATCTAACTTCATATTTGTGTACCAACATATTGTGGTTATATCCAATATTGGGTTTCTATTCACATGGACTTTGATTACACATATGTTTCTAATTAGCGTGACTCCTTTTTGTAGTATATGTAGTATAATGACTACTAAACAAACAAAAAAAGCATATGTCAGAGAAATACATATATAAAAAACATAACATAGTACATGTATATAGTTTAATTCCTCATACAAAGATTGCAACTATGCAGCAAAGATAAAGATGCATCACACCATGTGTTTCCAAACATGGCTTCCTACCTCAATGATAGTGGGGTGATGAAACCATATAAACAAGTTCACAGGGAAGTGAGTCTGTCTGAGGCCTCGTACACACGAGCAGACAGATTTGTTCAAATCTGTCTGTCCGACAGATTTGTTCAAATCTGTCTGTCCGACAGATTTGTTCAAATCTGTCTGTCCGACAGATTTGAACAGATCTGTCTGCTGGGATTTTGGTTTGCTCGCATGTACACACAAACCAAAATCCCCGCCAGCAGACAGCGCGCTGACGTGTCGGTGACGTGGCGGTGACGTTGACGCCACCACGTCACCGCACCAGGAAGTAAAACACTTCCGCGCATGCGTCGAAATCATTCGGCGCGTGTGCGAGAAGACATGTCTGCTGGTTAGCATACTAACCAGCAGACATGTCGGGCGGACGGGTTCCCAGCCAACAGATTTCAAAGCATGCTTTGAAATCTGTCGGGTGGCCAAATCCGTCTGTTTGCCCGTACACACGATCGAATCTGTCTGCTGAAACGGTCTAGCAGACCTTTTCCAGCAGACAGATTTACTCGTGTGTACGAGGCCTGAGAGTTTGGTGGTAAACAATAATTAATGCATGTGTGGACTCTAATTTAGGAACAAATTAGAATATTATAGTAATATAGTCCCAGGGACGTGTTGCTTTAATGTAGTAAATTTCTGGTCCTTACAGGGAAATACGTTTTTGAATCCCTGATGATTTTGTATGTTTGGCACTGACAAAGAAATGATCAGTGTATAATTTTAATAGTAGTAGGTTTATTTTAAACGAGAGACCGAATAACAATAAAAATATATTTCAAAAAAAGTTATAAATTGATTTGCATTTAATGCATGAAATACATATTTGATCCCCTATCAATCAGCAAGATTTCTGTCTCCCAGGTGTGTCTTCTATACAGGTAATGAGCTGAAAGGGAGTGCTCCTAATCTCAGCTTGTTACCTGAATAAAAGACACCTGTTCATAGAAGCAATCAATCAGATTCCAATCTCTCCTCCATCTTTTTTTTTTTTTTTTTCAAAAGCCCATGGCGTGTGAAACACTCAAAAACTTCACTCGATGCCAAAAAAATGTGCACAACATAAAGAGGTGACACAAAAACATGCAACGGGTGTACACAAGCCGTTTAAAATCAGAGGGCCTTGCCCTGAATCCTCGGGGCATGAGGCTCCAGACAGGGAAAGGGGTACTTACACTTTGGTCCATCTGGCCGAAACCAGACAGACCCCTTTCTCTGGAGGGTCTGCCAAACCAGACCCACCCAAGTACTAGATGGGGCTCCCCCAAAAGGAGACCCCCATGAGAGAGGGGGAACAAAGCCAGAAGGCCATGTCCACCCTCTCCCAAGACTTTCAGGGCAGGCCCGAGGACCTACACCCTACCCATATTATTTTTTCAAATCCTATTATATATTGGCAAACCAAAATCTCTCCACCATTTTTGGTTGAAAATGTATACTTTATTTTGCAAAGAAAATCTACAAAAAACAAATACTTCAACAGGGTACATTCCACTCTGTACTGCAACGCAGCGCATAAATACACTACATAACAATACAATCCACTCTCGAAACCCTCTTCCCGCTCTATCGTTGTCAGTATCCAGCGATGGGTGATCTCCTCTCCGCCGGGGTCCAGTGATGAGAAGATCATCCAGGTCCGGGATCCAAAGCACAGCATCGCCGGCCGCCTGTCTCCACCAAAGACAGCCTGGCGAATTACGTGGCTGGTGCTAGTGACATTTCTTATATAGGTGAGGCGGGGCCCTTCCGTCACATGACCCCGCCCCCCCTGACACACTCTTTGCTACATCACTGGGGAAGCCCAGGCTTCCCCCTTGCGTCAGAGGGGGCGGGGTCACGTGACGGGTGGCCCTGCCTCACCTATAAAAGAAATGTCACTAGCTCCAGCCACGTCATTCACTGGGCTGTCTCCAGTGGAGACAGGCGGCCGGCGATGCTGCACTCTGGATCCCGGACCTGGTGATCTTCTTATCGCTGGACCGGAGAGGAGATCACCCGTCACTGGATAGCGACAACGTTGGAGAGTGGATTACAACCGCTGGATTTTTTTTTTTTTTTTTAATAAATTACTTTTTTCCACGGTGTGTGTGTTTTTTTTACAATTATTTACACTTCTTTCGTAAAATGGTAGGGGTACAATGTACCCCATTACCAATTCACATGGGGGGGCCAGGATCTGGGGGTCCCCTTTGTTAAAAGGGTCCTCCAGATTCTGATAAGCCCCCGCCCGCAGACCCCCACAACCACCGGGCCAGGGTTGTGGGGATAGGCTGTTAGGTATGAGGGCGTACCTGGTCGTCCCCCCTCTTTTCTGCAGCCGGCCCGGTTACATGCTTGCATAAAGGGTCTGGTGCGGATTTTTGGGCGAACTCCACGTCATTTTTTTTTATTTGGGGTGAAGTTTCCCTTAAAATCCACACCAGACCTGAAGGGTCCGGAATGGATATTGGGGTGAACCCCACGTATTTTTTTTTTAAATTGACGGCGGGGTTCCCCTTAATATCCATATCAGACTACTGGTAGCACAAGGCGATACTTGGACCCTATAAAGTTTGCACAGGAAGTCCAACTCCTCCAGGATGGCGCATCAATACGTGTCATTGCCAGAAGGTTTGCTGTGTCTCCCAGCGCAGTCTCAAGAGCATGGAGGAGATTCCAGAAGACAGGCAGTTACTCTAGGAGAGTTGGACAGAGCCGTAGAAGGTCCCATCAGCAGGACCAGTATCTGCTCCTTTGTGCAAGGAGGAACAGGATGAGCACTGCCAGAGCCCTACAAAATGACCTCCAGCAGGCCACTGGTGTGAGTGTCTGACCAAACAATCAGAAACAGACTTCATGGGGGTGGCCTGAGGGCCCGATGTCCTCTAGTGTGCTCTGTGCTCATTGCCGGACACTGTGGAGCTCGATTGGCATTTTCCATTGAACACCAGTATTGTCAGATGAGGCACTGGTGCCCCATACTTTTCACAGATGAGAGCAGGTTCATCCTGAGCATATGTGACAGATGTAAAAGGGTCTGGAGAAGCCGCTTAGAACTTAATGCTGCCTGTAATAACATAATTCAGTATGACCGGTTTGGTGGTGGGTCAGTGATAGTCTGTGGAGGCAGATCCATGGAGGGACAGACAGACCTCTACAGGCTACACAATGGCACCCTGACTGCCATTAGGTATCGGGATGAAATCCTTGGACCCATTGTCATACCCTACAATGGTGCAGTGGGTACTGGGTTCCTCCTGGTGCACGACAATGCCCGGCCTCATGTGGTGAGAGCATGCAGCCAGTTCCTGGAGGATGAAAAAAATTGATACCATTGAATGGCACATACGCTCCCCTGACCTAAATCCAAAAGAACACCTCTGGAACATTATGTTTTGGCCCATCCGGTGCCGCCAGGTTGCACCTCAGTCTATTTAGGAGCTCAGTGATGCCCTGGTCCAGATCTGTGAGGAAATACCCCAGGACTCCATCTGCCGTCTCATTAGGAGCATGCCCTGATGTTGTCAGGCATGCATACAAGCACTTTGTGGCATACAAACTACTGAGGACCATTTTGAGTTGTTGCAATGAAATTTCAGCAAAATGGACTAGCTTGCTGCATAATTTTTTGGTATGTCTTTGAATTCAGCCCTCTGTAGGTGGACAATTTTCATTTCCATTAAATGATGTGCCATCCTTTCATTCCTAACACATTACCCAGTCCATATCAGTATAGATACCCAGCATGAGATTTTTGCCCGTTGAGATCTGATAGGTTTTCAAAGTGTTCCTTACATTTTTTTGAGTAGTGTATATTTTGGTACTGTCACCACAGAGTGGCACTGTGGACAGTACAATTAAATGGTACAGCATACCACGTCCTAATTGGTTATGCAGAAATAAAGGGTAGAAAAAATGTACTTTGCAGGCATATTTTTCATAACATAAAAATGTTATTGGTTGACAAAACATCAATGAAAAAAACTAACACAAAGATAAAAAACATATACAATGTCACAGTGACCAACAATATTATCTGGGGTTCAGACTGAACCTAACTGGATCAGGTTGATGAGTTGTGATTAGTTCCTACGGCTTGACTAATAAACCCTTAAAAGGAAAATACCCATATATGTGCATACACAATAATTTCACCATATATCAAATAGTAGCATATAGAGGGTTAGGTAAGGTCAAACCGAAGTAGGTCACTTCAACTCCAATGCTTAGAAAATATATTTAAAAAAATGCTCAAATTGCTTGAATAGTTTCGAGCTCTGGACGCGCTTCTTCTGGAGCTATGTATACAGGGAGTGCAGAATTATTAGGCAAGTTGTATTTTTGAGGATTAATTTTATTATTGAACAACAACCATGTTCTCAATGAACCCAAAAAACTCATTAATATCAAAGCTGAATATTTTTGGAAGTAGTTTTTAGTTTGTTTTTAGTTTTAGCTATTTTAGGGGGATATCTGTGTGTGCAGGTGACTATTACTGTGCATAATTATTAGGCAACTTCCTTTCCTTTGGCAAAATGGGTAAAAAGAAGGACTTGACAGGCTCAGAAAAGTCAAACATAGTGAGATATCTTGCAGAGGGATGCAGCACTCTTAAAATTACAAAGCTTCTGAAGCGTGATCATCGAACAATCAAGCGTTTCATTCAAAATAGTCAACAGGTTCGCAAGAAGCGTGTGGAACAACAAAGGCGCAAAATAACTGCCCATGAACTGAGAAAAGTCAAGCATGCAGCTGCCAAGATGCCACTTGCCACCAGTTTGGCCATATTTCAGAGCTGCAACATCACTGGAGTGCCCAAAAGCACAAGGTGTGCAATACTCAGAGATATGGCCAAGGTAAGAAAGGCTGAAAGACGACCACCACTGAACAAGACACACAAGCTGAAACGTCAAGACTGGGCCAAGAAATATCTCAAGACTGATTTTTCTAAGGTTTTATGGACTGATGAAATGAGAGTGAGTCTTGATGGGCCAGATGGATGGGCCCGTGGCTGGATTGGAAAAGGGCAGAGAGCTCCTGTCCGACTCAGACGCCAGCAAGGTGGAGGTGGAGTACTGGTTTGGGCTGGTATTATCAAAGATGAGCTTGTGGGGCCTTTTCGGGTTGAGGATGGAGTCAAGCTCAACTCCCAGTCCTACTGCCAGTTTCTGGAAGACACCTTCTTCAAGCAGTGGTACAGGAATAATTCTGCATCCTTCAAGAAAAACATGATTATCATGCAGGACAATGCTCCATCACACGCGTCCAAGTACTCCACAGCGTGGCTGGCAAGAAAGGGTATAAAAGAAGAACAACTAATGACATGGCCTCCTTGTTCACCTGATCTGAACCCCATTGAGAACCTGTGGTCCATCATCAAATGTGAGATTTACAAGGAGGGAAAACAGTACACCTCTCTGAACAGTGTCTGAGAGGCTGTGGTTGCTGCTGGACGCAATGTTGATGGTGAACAGATCCAAACACTGACAGAATCCATGGATGGCAGGCTGCATGAGTGTCCTTGCAAAGAAAGGTGGCTATATTGGTCACTGATTTGTTTTTGTTTTGTTTTTGAATGTCAGAAATGTATATTTGTGAATGTTGAGATGTTATATTGGTTTCACTGGTAAAAATAAATAATTGAAATGGGTATATATTTGTTTTTTGTTAAGTTGCCTAATAATTATGCACAGTAATAGTCACCTGCACACACAGATATCCCCCTAAAATAGCTAAAACTAAAAACAAACTAAAAACTACTTCCAAAAATATTCAGCTTTGATATTAATGAGTGTTTTGGGTTCATTGAGAACATGGTTGTTGTTCAATAATAAAATTAATCCTCAAAAATACAACTTGCCTAATAATTCTGCACTCCCTGTATATATATATATATATGTAGCGCCCTTTACTTTCAGTACGGGAACTACGCTAAAGTTAGTGGGCGAATGGAAGAGTTATTTTGCTCCCATTCATAATTCGTCAAATTGCAGGCTTCTGCTATTTCAGAACTGTCTTTGTGTCAGTCTGCGGCACAGGGGTGCGATTACACCCCTGGGCAGCAGTTGGCGCTGGAGGAGTTCTGACAGAGCCACTTTTCCCCAGCAGCCAATTAAAGGAGTTCTTCCCTCGCTGGGCATGCTGGGGAGGGGTATATCTGTGGCAGCTGCCGTGTGTTCTGGGCCGGTTCTTCTTCTCTGTGCGGGGTCCACGTTCCAGGTGCAGCATCCACTTTCAGGGTGCGTGCATCCACGGACCCCGCTCGCATGGCCCACCTGGCCGGACCCATCCAGATGTTGATAGGGGCCCCAGTGACTTACTGGGTTCCCAACCTTACTGGGAAGATCCCAGGCTGTGTGCCATTTGGTGGGAGATCGGCTTGAGGAGAACCCGGAGGCAGTTTATCCAAAAGGGCTTGAATGAACCATCAGGGATCTGGTTGCTGGAATTTACAGGTACATGACAGCTGTCAACTGGTGACAAGTTTCATTGCATTTACTGGGAGGATTCGCTCAATCCGAATTGTTCTCTTGAATACTGAAGTACTAGGCCTGTAACAGAGGCCTGTTCCTCCCAGCAATTTAAAAGTGACATTCCGGCTGCCAGACTTATAACAAGGGTCTGTCTGGAGGCACTTCACCCACTCTGGCGAGAGTGGCGACGAACTGTATCTACTACTACTGAGAGCAGGACTGCTCTATTTCATATCCAGGCCTGTTACCGCACTGTTCTCTATTG
This sequence comes from Rana kukunoris, assembly GCA_029574335.1. NCBI lineage: Eukaryota > Metazoa > Chordata > Amphibia > Anura > Ranidae > Rana > Rana kukunoris. Next base: position 78,831,597 of record CM056049.1, read on the forward strand.
CTTCATCAACCTGTCCTATCCCCTGTTGATGTTGACCGTTGTTGGGCCCTGGAATAAAGCATTTGAAAACCCATCTGGTGACGGGACATTCGCTCACTGCTACTACTCACTGCTACTACCCCTAGACACACTGCAAGGTAACTTAATACGCCGATCCCAAACAACAACCAGCGGCTCCTTCGGGGGTGAGCACTACATATATATATATATATATATATATATATTATATATATATATAGAAACATAGGGCCAGATTCTCATAGAAATTCACTTGCGTATCGTAAGCCATTTACACTACGCCGCCGCATCGTACTAGAGCAAGTGCCGTATTCTCTAACCATTTGCTCCGTAGTTTGCGTTGGCGTAGCGAAAATGGCCCAGCGTAAGCCCGCGTAATTCAAATGGGGCGACATGTATTTAAATTAAGCGCGCCCTCGCGTCGAACGAACTGCGCATGCGACGGCCGGGGAAAAAGCCCAGTGCGCATGCTCCAGCTCACGTCGGAAAGCGTCATTGAAACCGACGTCAAAACGACATGATCGTCACTTACGCAATGCCCTAATCGCGAACGAGTTCGTAAAACGACGTAAGCGACGGAAAAAGCCGACGCTGACCCGACGCCATACTTAACTTGGCATCCGACGGCACCCGACGGCATCCGACGGTACTTCGTAAGGTTACTCCACATAGAAGCTGGGGTAACCTTACGTGGACGAAAACGACGTACGCAATGACGGGGCGGCATAAAAGCGATCGGGAATCGGCGTACTAGCCTCATTTGCAAATGCAAATGAGAAAACAACGTAAATGCCACCTAGTGGCCGGAGTTGTCATTACAACTACGATCCGCAAGTGTAATGGTTTCACACTTGTCGGATGTTGAAGCGTATCTATGCCAAAGTGATGCTAAGCATCACGCGCATAGATACAAGGCAAAAAAAAGGCGATACGACGGGGTCGCTGAGAATCTGGCCCATAGGGTATAGAATATAATATAATTTGTCACTGAGGTGAAGAAGGCAGGTGAACAGGATCAATACAGAGGGCTCTGGGTCCTAATGGCAACTATGAGGGTGTGGTACATAGCAAGGCTCATCAGGCTCTAATAAATCCGTAACATATATGTATATTAGACATGATATAGGGCAATTAAACTCCACCCAAATAAACAGGCTTTTCCAGCAGGCCAATGGATCCAAGAAAACCCCCGCCCATTGGCTGAAACACCCCATCATTCTTAATCTGTCCTTGTTCTTATCTTATCTAATGTCACCAGATGCCCGGCCACAGAAGAGAGAAGTGCAGCAATTCCAGAATTGGGGTGAAGTCAATTGACCTCATAGTTATTGGCCAAGGCACCTATTACTTGGCACTTGGCTATCACTTTTACTAGCAACCCTGCCTAAACATCAGGGTGCTACATATATATTTCTACATTTGCTGTTAAGTTAAAGCGGAACTACACCTACCTCTGAATACCACAACGCAAAAGCACTATTTTATTAAATGTAATATTCCAAGCAACCCACCCACCCATGTCTCCATGCTTTCTTTTGTTAAACAATCACTTTGAAAAACACCCCCAGCATTTCTGTCTGTGGCCATCTTGAGTAAGGGCGGAAGATTCATGCAGTATTTATTTCCTGGCATCAGGGCGGGTGCCTCCACGAGAGACCAACTAGTTGGCCGCCTAGGGCGCCCGGCCACCCGGTATAACTACTCTGTTCTCTCTGCAGCAAGCAACTAAGTCTCAGTATCAGCAGGCAGCCACTGCTACGTTCGCATATAGTGTCAGAAGTGCAGCGGCGGACGGAGAACTGTGTCTGTGTCTGAATGAATAGAAGCAAGCAAACATTCATTCATGGGCACTGGTAGGCTGCATTGATGGGCGCTGGTGAGGTTGCATTTGATAGGTGCTGGTGAGGCTGCATTTATGGGCACTGGTAGGCTGCATTTGATAGGCGCTGATAGGCTGCATTTGATGGGCGCTGGTGAGGCTTCTTTTGATGGGCGTTGGTAGGCTGCATTTGATGAGCACTAGTGAGGCTGCATTTGATCAGCACTGGTAGGCTGAATTTGATGGGCATTGGTGCGGCTTCATTTGATCGGCGCTGGTAGGCTGCATTTGATGGGCGTTGGTGAGGCTGCATTGATGGGTGCTGGTAGCCTGCATTTGATGGGCGTTTTATTAAAAAGGTGGACTATACATGGGCAATACAAAGGGGGTGGAGCCAAGGAAGGCGGCAAAATTAGGTTTTGCCTAGGGTGTCAAAAATCCTTGCACGACCCCTGCCTAGCATCCAACTGCCCTTAGCTCAGACATGCAAGCAGAAGGCTATGCTTAGCTGAGAAAACCCTCCTCCCATCCTGCAGACTCCTGGAATGTATGACACCATTTACCTAGGCCTGGAAACCAGGAAGTAACTGAAGAAATTAAAAAGAAAAGGTTAAAACAAGTACATTTGATATACTTTTCTATCTATGTACTAATGCTAGCAGCATGAGGAATAAAAATAATCAATGTTGAATGAGAAGAAAAATAGGCAGCAACATGACAACCATTTATTTTATAACCTTTTAAAAGTAACCAGAAAAAAGTGCCAGAATTGTAAAATAAATGTACAAAATAGATCTGACAGTTAGACATTTATCAAACAATCATGACCAAAAGTGAAGGTTAAGAGCAGCAGAAGTCTGAGGACTCTGTAAGAAGGAAGGAGTATTTTTATGGTAGAGATATTCATACTTGTTCAATGTTCAGCCCATCCTGTATTCATCATTTGATCCTATCAACTGTCTGAGTCACGCAAAGTTAATTTAGAGATTAGATTTTCAAGTACAAGATGTACCCTTTCCACTTGTGGGTCATACTATTGCCATATCAGGAAAATGAGCAGAGTTTTATCTTGCATGCAACATCCCTCCACGCAATGGCAACCACGTGCTGGGTCTGTGGCCTTGTCTACTTGTCTTCCTGTTGGCTCCAATCACAAGTCTATTTGCATGAGTCTGATGTATTTGGGTTTAGGGGAAAAACAGGGTTAGGCAAAGCAGGGGTGATTTGTTTCACCCCAGAGATCAGCCTAAATGCATATTATGAGCATTGTTGAAATTGGTTACTGTGCTTGTGTTTCTATTCTACAATCCTATGCTTATATTTTGCTAAAATTTTGCTTTACTGTTACTTGGATTTAAACGCATTTGTCTATGCAAATTTACAAAAAAACATATACAGTACATACTGTACACTATATTCTCAAAAGTATTGGGATGCCTGTTTTTACACACACATGAACTTTAATGCTATCCCAGTCTGCAGGGTTCATTATTGAGTTGGCCCTCCCTTAAAAGCTTAAATTCTTCTGGGAAGGAGACCGAGAATGGATTAACACTCCTGTTGGTTTAACGACGAGCTCACGTTGTTAAAGCAAGAACGCAGAAGAGCAGAAGCAGCCTGGAGAAGAAGCTCAACAGAGAAAAACCACACAACCTACAAACTAATCACCAAGAAATATCTGTCATGGACCTGGAGATACCACAGTGTTTCTACTTGACATCTGTTACACAGGAGAGGGTGGCTAATAAATCATAATTCATGTATTACATGAAATGGGACATTACTGATAGGTGATTTCATGAGGACTCACAACCAATCAATAAGAATGACTGTTTCAATGCTTAACCACTTTAGCCCCGGACCATATTGCTGACCACTTTTTGTGATTCGGCACTGCGTCGCTTTAACTGACAATTGCACGGTCATGCGACGTGGCTCCCAAACAAAATTGGTGTCCTTTTTTTCCCACAAATAGAGCTTTCTTTTGGTGGTATTTGATCATCTATGCGGTTTTTATTTTTTGCGCTATAAACAAAAATAGAGCGACAATTTTGAAAAAAAATCAATATTTTTTACATTTTGCTCTTATAAATATCCCCAAAAAAGATATAAAAAAAACTTTTTTTTTCCTCAGTTTAGGCCGATACGTATTCTTCTACATATTTTTCGTAAAAAAAAATTGCAATTAGCGTTTATTGATTGGTTTGAGCAAAATTTATAGCGTTTACAAAAAAGGGGGTAGTTTTATGGCATTTTTATTAATATTTTTTTTTTACTAGTAATGGCGGCTATCAGCGTTTATTTTCGGTACTGCGATATTATGGCGGACACATCGGACACTTTTGACACCATTTTTGGGACCATTGGCATTTTTATAGCGATCAATGCTATAAAAATGCATTGTATTACTATAAGAATGCCATTGGCAGTGAAGGGGTTAACACTAGGGGGCAGGGAAGGGGTTAAGTGTGTTCCTGTTTGTGTTCTAACTGTATGGGGGGTGGACTCACTAGGGGAAATCACTGATCTTCTGTTCATACATGTAATGCTAATACTGTGTTGTAATTAATTAAGTCAAAAGGGTCTCTGCCCTGTCAAACTGGCGGCCCTCCAGCTGTTCCGAAACTACAAGTCCCATCATGCCTCTGCCTGTGGGAGTCATGCTTGTAACTGTTAGCCTTGCAATGCCTCATGGGACTTGTAGTTTTGCAACAGCTGGAGGGCCGCCTGTTTGACACCCCTGCTCCAGACGGTCCCATTGTTCTGTGGCTGGCTATTGTGTACATTGATTGCCCCCTGGAGCTTCCGTCTCAATACACATAACAGTACTTCTATTCTATGGCAACATCTGATGGTCCAGTCATCCAAAGTTCCGGGATCCGACCTACAGCTATGTGCCGATCGGACCCATTAGAACATACACCAGGCAGGCTGTATGTCTGTTCAAACAGGACTCATTTATTGAAAGTAGTGTTGAGCAGAATATGCCATATTCGATTTCGCGATATATCTCGAATATATAGTCGAATATTCGAGATATATTCGCTAAATACGAATATTCGTGATATTTTTTGAACATGAAATTATTGCGAATTTTCGCTATTGCGAATGCGAATTGCGAATGCGAATTGCGAATGCGAATGCGAAATTTCGAGAAATGCGGAATGGAGCACTCTGATTGGCTCAGAATATTCGTGATATTTTACAATACAAAATAATTGCGAATATTCGAGAAATGCGGAAGGAGCACTCTGATTGGCTCAGAATATTCGTGATATATTACAATACACAATAATTGCGAATATTCGGCAAATGCGGAAGGAGCACTCTGATTGGCTCAGAATATTCGTGATATATTACAATACACAATAATTGCGAATATTCGAGAAATGCGGAAGGAGCACTCTGATTGGCTCAGAATATTCGTGATATTTTACAATACAAAATAATTGCGAATATTCGAGAAATGCGGAAGGAGCACTCTGATTGGCTCAGAATATTCGTGATATATTACAATACACAATAATTGCGAATATTCGGCAAATGCGGAAGGAGCACTCTGATTGGCTCAGAATATTCGTGATATATTACAATACACAATAATTGCGAATATTCGAGAAATGCGGAAGGAGCACTCTGATTGGCTCAGAATATTCGTGATATATTACAATATAAAATAATTGCGAATATTCGAGAAATGCGGAATGGAGCACTCTGATTGGCTCAGAATATTCGTGATATATTACAATATAAAATAATTGCGAATATTCGAGAAATGCGGAATGGAGCACTCTGATTGGCTCAGAATATTCGTGATATATTACAATATAAAATAATTGCGAATATTCGAGAAATGCGGAATGGAGCACTCTGATTGGCTCAGAATATTCGTGATATATTACAATACAAAATAATTGCGAAATTTCGAGAAATGCGGAATGGAGCACTCTGATTGGCTCAGAATATTTGTGATATATTACAATATAAAATAATCGCGCGATATCGCTATTGCCGAATAATCGCATTGCGATTTTTCGGCAATATAAAATGAGCGCTGCAGCTACTCGGCCCAAGGTCTCTAATCATACCAGCAATGCTTTTAGACGTCGATGGGGATCTCTAGGATGTGATCTGTTCTAAAAAAATTTTTTAAAAATTCGAATATTCGAAATAGCGAATATTCGCCGCGATATTCGTGTTATTCGCGAATACTCGAATATGCAATATTCGTAGCGAATATTCGCAATGCGAATATTCGTGAGCAACACGAATTGAAAGTACACAGCACACTTTTATACAGAATTTGGAACATTCCACCCCCAACAACCGTTTTTTTTATTGGTCAATTGTAAAGTATATGCAGTCTCCACTCAGGTCCTCCTTAACCATGCAAATGAGGACTTGAAAATGATGCAGCAGAGATTGGTCCTATAGTTTGAATAGAAGTACTGTTATGTGTATTGAGACAGAAGCTCCAGGGGGTAATCAATGTACACAATAGCCAGCCACAGAGCAATGGGACCGCTGGAATATTTTTTTTTTTCAATTTTTAATAAAGGACTTTCCCAACGGTGTCTGTTTATTTTTTTTTACAATTTGTTAAATTTTTTTGTGAAATGGTAGGGTACAATGTACCCCATTACCAATTCACATTTGGGGGTCGGGATCTGGGGCTCCCCTTTGTTAAAGGGGTCTTCCATATTTCCATAAGCCCCCGCCCGCAGACTCCCACAATCATCGGGCAAGGGTTGTGGGGATTAGGCCCTTGTCCCCATCAACATAGGGACATGGTGCTTTGAGGGGTCACAGACCCCCAAAGCATCCTCCCCATGTTGAGGGCATGTGGCCTGGTACGGTTCAGGAGGGGGGGTCCTCTCGTCCCCCCCACTTTTCCTGCGGCCTGCCAGGTTACGTGCTTGGATAAAGGGTCTGGTATGGATTTTTGGGGGGAACTTCACGCCATATTTTTTTTATTTTTTTTTATTTAAATTGCCGGCTAAAACAAATTCACAAAATAAATTGGGTTGGGTCAAATACCATACCAGACCCTTCATGATCATCACACTGCACGTCAGGCCATGTCCCTGAAGACGTCAGTGATGACAAACTAGTAGGGAGGAGCCTATAACATGCGACTCACCGACCGTACTGGGACACGGCGGCCATATTTATGGTTAAAAGCACTGGATGGATTATTTATGTAGCACGCTACCTAGCACTGCATTATTTAGGTAGCGTGCTCCTTTGCCCTGCATTCTTTATGTAGCATGCTCCTTTGCCCTGCATTCTTTATGTAGCATGCTCCTTTGCCCTGCATTCTTTATGTAGCATGCTCCTTTGCCCTGCATTCTTTATGTGGTGTACTTCTTAGCCCTGCATTCTTTATGTAGCATGATCCTTAGCCCTGCATTATTTATGAAGCGCGCTCCTTAGCCAAACATTCTTTATGAAGCGTGCTCCTTGGCCAAGCTTTCTTTATATAGTGTGCTCCTTATCCCTGCATTTTTTATGTAGCGCGCTCCTTAGGCCCCTTTCACATTGAGGCGTTTTTCATGCGGTACAGCGCTAAAAATAGCGCTGCTATACTGCATGAAAAATCATGCCCTGTAGTGTTCAATGTGAAAGCCCGAAGGCTTTCACACTGAAGCGGTGCGCTAGCAGGAACGCTCCAAAAGTCCTGCTAGCCGCATCTTTACCGCGGTATAGGAGCGGTGTGTTCACCGCTCCTATAGCGCGCCTTCCCATTGGAATCAATGGGAAACCGCGGTAATAGCGCGGTAATACCGCCCGCAACGCGGGCGGTATTAACCCTTTTTCGGCCGCTAGCGGGGGTTAAAACCTCACCGCTAGCGCCCGAATATCGCGGTAAACACGACGGTATAGCGGCGCTACAAATAGCGCGGCTATACCGTCACCGCGGCTCCACGCCTCAATGTGAAAGGGGCCTTAGCCCTGCATTCTTTATGAAGGGCGCACTTTAGCCAAGCCTTCATTATGAAGCGGGCTCCTTAGCCAAGCATTCTTTATGTTACACATACCTGAACTCTGCACTCTGTTTTTTCTCTATCTTATCTTCTTAACATTTAGTAGTTATATCTCAAAAAAATTCTTAGAAGTATCTTTTTTTTTTATCTCATGGACAAAATGTGAGAAATAACGTATATATCATACATTCATTCCATAAACGCATACCAAATAACACTTCATATATCATTTGAAGAAAATGTGCTTATAAAATAGTTTCCCATTTGACAAAAGAAAAAAAATGTCCCTGGATTTCATTTTAAAAATCCTATCCTAAGGTTGAAACAATCACAGAGGGTGCAGCCCACACAGCGCGATTGTGTCTTTCTGGCAAAGTAAGCCAGCGCTGTAGCCATCTTTCAGCCATAGCGGGAACAGGTTAATTTAGGTCTGTAACAGTCATGATGTTGGAATGGAGAAAGAGTGGTACAAATTATGATTGCATCATATTTTATCTTTTTGTCAACATTATAGACAACAAAAGACCTGACCTCAGAGCAGACTTTACATAACACTACCAAACACAAAAACACAAAAAAGAAGAAGCTACTTTTTATTACACTTCCTGTTATTCCATTTGACACCTTCTTATCATTTAATATTAGCACTGCTGTTTGAAGTAATTTTTGTGATAGAGGACATATCATTATCAGACTCATGAAGAGATCTATGCGGTATTACACACTATCTAAACCACATAAGAACTGTTAATCAGTTGGTGTTGTGTTACAGGTTAGGTTAGGGTCAGGAATTGGAATTTAATAAGAGTTAAGATTATGTACGTCATAGGATGTAGGGAGCCGTTGGACACTCCAGAAACCCTGAGCATTAGCAAAATGACATTCCTCAATCGGTAGCTACTCCTCGGACCATAAATGAACAGCACAGAGACACCATGGGGTTGATTTACTAAAGACAAATCCATTTTGCACTACAAGTGCGCTGCAAGTGCACTTGGAAGTGCAGTCGCTTTAGATCTGAGGGGAAGATCTCAAATGAAGGGAAGCTCTGCTGTTATAATCCAATCATGTACAAGCAAAAATGCTGGTTTTTATTTTCCTTGCATGTCCCCCTCAGATCTACAGAAACTGCAGTTCCAAGTGCAAAGTGGATTTGCCTTTAGTAAATAAACCCCCATATGCAATGTTCCAGGCCGGGCAAGCTTTAGCCTCAATGTACAAAGGAATTGCAGTAGAAGTAGTCACCAGACTCCTGCACACAGGCCTGTACTCACGGTGTCACTGGATAATTGGATGCCACCTTCCAATATCCATCAGAATTTCCTTAGTGAACTTTCTAGACTGCATCTTCAGCAAAATCCCTTGAAAAGCTGCAGCAAATCTCAGCAAGTAGGCCGCCCACACAGGCAGAATTTCAGCTAGGCTGCCTTGAAGGCCAGCCGCCATTCAGTCTGGGAACATCACCTCCTGGACAAGAACAGATCTGCCTCAGTACTCTGACCATTTATGCACTCCCCATCCACCTACTGGTCACTCTCCCCCAGGGATTGGCTGAGACAACTTTAATATTCCTGTTGCTGAATTGCCTTTCCAGCCCACTACATTCTGGAATCCTCCAGAATGCAGAGAGAAATAAACCTGCAACCACTGGAACCCATAACAGCAAAAAGCAATCACAGACTGCTCCACTGATTACAGTAGAGCCAAACAGAACTAAATTTACCTAGCAACCAGGGGCCGACTGACAACTCATGGGGCCCCGGGCAAAATGCAGGGGCAGCTAAAATCCCAGGATTTTCACATTAAAAGCATGTTGGTATCGGACATATGGGGGACAGATGTAAAAAAAAACATAGATTTTTTTACATACTGTCCCTGGTTTTACTGAGCCTGGCAAACCTGATGGGGCCCCCTAGTGGCATGGGGCCCTTTGGCAGTGCCCAAGTGCCTGAATGGTCAGTCCACCCCTGCTAGCAAGCTATCTAAGAGGAAGCTACATCGGTTTAAACAATGCATGCACTGGAAGATTGGGGTCTTTTGCCACTTAGGCTTCATTCTTACGGGTATACCAATCCATACACGTGTTTTTAGTCATCCAGGTTGCACAGATCTTCCATGCAGAGAATTACAGTCTCTGTCTCAGCTTGGCTGTGCTGTGGGCTTATTCTGTTGTTTCTGGGGTGCTGTTCCCACCCCAGGACGATAGGTGGCAGCAGTGGAGTCAAGGTTTGGGTGCTTTTCCCCAGCAGCCTATCAGGAAGGTTTCTCCTCGCTGTGCATGCTGGGGGAGGGTATTTATGAGACAGAAGCCATTGGTCTGGGTTCTTCTTCTTTGAGTGCAGCATCCACCTTTAGGGTGACTGCATTACGACGCAATCAAGTTTAACCATAAGAAATAAAATAATAATAATAATATCGTACAATCACATTCTATACCCACAGTTGATCCAAAGGAAGGCAAAAAACACCAGCAAAGCATGATCCAATTTGCTACAGCAGGGGAAAAAATTCCTTCCTGATCCCCCATGAGGCAATTGGATATTGCCCGGATCAACTTTACGTATAAATGTTAGTACCCAGTTATATTATGTACATTTAGGAAAGAATCCAGGCCTTTCTTAAAGCACTTTACTGAGCTGGCCAGAACCACCTCTAAAGGGAGTCTATACCAGATTTTCTCAGCTCTTACTGTAAAGAAACCTTTCCCTATTTGGAGGGGAAATCTCTTTTCCTCTAGACGTAAAGAGTGCCCCCTTGTCCTCAGTGTTGACCGTAAAGTGAATAACTCAACACCAAGTTCACTATATGGACCCCTTATATATTTGTACACGTTGATCATATCTCCCCCTAATCTCCTCTTCTCAGGAGTGAATAAATTCAGTTCTTCTAATCTTTCCTCATAGCTGAGCTCCTCCATGCCTCTTATCAGTTTGCTTGCTCTTCTCTGCACTTTCTCCAGTTTCCCAATATCCTTCTTGAGAACTGGAGCCCAAAACTGAACTGTATATTCTAGATGAGGTCTTACTAATGATTTCTCTTAATACAAGAAAGGACTTTGGAAACCGCAGCTTGGCATTGCATGCCATTATTGAGCTTATGATCTACCAAAACCCCCAGATCCTTCTCTACTACAGATGCCCCCAGTTCTACCCCTCCTAGTTCACTATATGGACCCCTTATATATTTCTACATGTTGAAATTATCCCCCCTTTATCTCCTCTTCTCAAGAGAGAATAAATTCAGTTCCCCTAATCCGGGCTTTACTAAATGGCGGACCATTTTCCCATGAGTAAGTCACGTGACACTGACGCAACGCGTAGGGGAAGGAGCCTAACATACTGAGACCAGTGGAGGTATCCTATACTTATCTCAGCAATACTGAGCGGCTTTCATTGGAACGGGCACCCGTGAGTGCAATCATACACAAGCCTCATTGCCAAACTTTCAAAACAGTGCTGTGCTATGGTATGTTTTTTTTCTTTTTTACATGTACCGGAGATCGCAGGAGCAACATCAGTACATGAGCGTACACTTCCTTTTGGAGCCATATGTTATGGTGAATGTGACTTATGGACGGTACCATTCTTAGTTGCTGGACTGTTGGTTTATCTCTATTGATCTTTTAGCATATGTGACCTATGGACGGTACCATCAGTAGGTGCTGGACTGTTTTTTATCTCTATTAGACCCTTTTTTATTTTTGTGACACCCAGATTGGATGTGTGTATTTAGTGATTAGCCTGTGAGGCAACGTTACCCACGGAGGAAACCCAGTTGGACACTTAATTGTATAATACATATTCCTACTGGCTACATTGGCCTCATATGAACACACAATATGGAATTTGCACTACGTCATCACTTATCACTGTATGTTATCACAACATTAGTTGTAAAATAGCGCATATTATCTATTTTGTCCTCTCTATTTTGGTTGGTGCACCAGTCACTTTATTGCAGCTTCTTTACATTTGGTTATTCATTTTGTGGTGTAATTATTAGTTTTAGCTGCACTGTATCTTTTATATATTTTTAAATGACAAAACTGTGGTGCACTTATTTTTAAATTACTCCCATGCACAGGAAGTTTATAGAACAGTGTATCCATTATAGAAAGGTATATATGATCTTAAAGATTTTAATTATGAGTATATTTCTGATGAACTTTTTTACTTATCTGACTGCTAACCAGCAAAAATGATTCTGGGTGATTATTATTGTTTAAAAAATGCCATCCTGAAAGTTTGAAATATTTTATTATTTAAACATGATTTTATTGATAATAAACTGTTGGTAATAGATATGTGACTGCCCCTGATACCCTATAGCAGGGGTCTCCAAACTGCGGCCCTGGGGCCGGATGTGGCCCTTTGCTTGCCTTAATGCGGCCCTTGGGGCATTATTCCATCCAATTTAAATGGGGCCTAATTCTTGTTGCTGACACCAATGGGGCACTATTCCCCCAACTGACACCATCAATTCTTTCCATTAACACCAACGATGGGACACTATTCTTTCCACTGTCACCAAAGATGTGGTATTTTTTACTCCCACTGGACACCTGGACATTTTTTGCTCTCAATGGCCCTAGTCCGGCCCCCCTAAAGTCTGAAGGACTGTAAACTGGCCCTTTGTTTAAAAGTTTGGAGACCCCTGCCCTATAGCACCGCTGCGCCTTTGAAAAACAAAAATTGAGAAAAAAGCCGCCACTTAGTGAAAATAAAGCATATATGTAGAATTAAACCTTTTTAAACAAAAGATGAATAAACGGGGAAAAAAGTGGCGCTTAAACAATGCAGTATTTAATTTAATTTTCTCACCCCTCCCCCACATTGGCGCGAGATTTTCCACCCAACAACCTTTAATGCAGTATAGAGCAAAAACTGTGAATGATAACAATAATTTATGTATAAAACATGGGTATTAAAAATTATCACCCAGTGACATGTGATAAATCAATAGTCTATAAAGCAAAAAAACGTTTGTGAAGTATTTCAATGCTACAGGTACATGCTTGTGCCCAGCCGTGCCCTTCTGCCAACGTATATAGTATATAGTACGTATATAGTCTATAAAGCAAAAAAACGTTTGTGAAGTATTTCAATGCTACAGGTACATGCTTGTGCCCAGCCGTGCCCTTCTGCCAACGTATATCGGCGTAAAGGGGTCCTTAAGAGGTTAAACCTCACAATGGGTTAAGACGATCATCCAATATTCAACTGTGCTTTACACAGGATCTTCCTCATGTATTTTCTGGCACTCCTCAGCCTCATACCATTGCTGAGAGCAGGAAGGATTGTCTGGGACTCCCACTATCCAGCCTAGATCTGATTGAAGTACCAGAAATTAAATAGAAAAATTATTGTGCAACTTGTTCCACCAAGTATGGGGAAGAGAAGAGAAAGTTAGTAACTTGCACCTGAGATTGTCTCCTTGTAAGATCTTCTACAATCCTTCCTGCTGTCAGCAATAGTATGAGGCTGAGGAGTGAGAGAGAATACATGAGGATGTATTCAATGGATAAAAAATGCTAAAAAACGCTGGTGCCACCTGAAGCTGATAGAAAGCTATAAAAAAAAAAAAAAAAACTCCAACAGCTTTGCAGGCAGCCTTTCAAAGTTTTTTAGCGTTTTTGCAATAGCTTTAATCAGCGTTTTTTTTTTTTTTCAATGGATAAAAAAACGGCACTTTGAACGCAGATTTCGAACGTTCAGAAAAAAGCCAATAAACTCCAAAGCTCATTAACACTAAAAAATGCCCAGTTTATCAGCTTCAGTGTGCATGGAGACTTATGCCGCGTACACACGGTGTTTTTTTTGCGATGAAAAAAAACGACGTTTTCTGTGAAGTAAAAAACGACGTTTTTGAAACATCACTTTTCAAAGACAATTTTGCATACACACCATCGTTTTTTTCACAAAAAGCGAGGTTACGTTCACCACTCTTTTCCATTGAAGCTCGCTTCATAACTAGCTTCTGGGCATGCGCGGGTTGAAAAACGTCGTTTTGAACGACGTTTTTGCTACACACGGTGACTTTTTGTGAAACAAAAAACGACGTTTTGAAAAACGACACAAAAAATTCAAGCATGTTGGAATTTTTTGGGGGTTTTGCCCACACACGATCAATTTAAATGACGTTTTAAAAAACGTCGTTTTTTTTTCATCGCAAAAAAACGACCGTGTGTACGCGGCATTATTGTTTGAATAATCTCAACTGCTTTAGTAACTCAGACTAAAAAAAAAGAGCATTCACTTTTTAGTTAAGCTAACTAAACATTAACTTTGCAAAGCCTCTACTCTGCCAAGCCTTTTGTCACACAACTCCACTGTCTCATGCAAGTTAACGTCACAAGATCCTGTGGCTTGGTTTTCTGTTTCATTCTCTCTAACCCCTTGTCTCTTATCTTAGTATCTACCAACTGTGTTATTCAGTATTACCTCTCATGTCTCAATCGATGGAAAAAAAATCATGAAATAACATGCCACAACTTCCCGTTCTGTGCTTTATTATGTGCTGTATTGAGCTGACATTTTCGGGGCCTCTTCACCCCATACCACAGCGCACTATTTAGTGTGTAGAGATGCAGCGCATTGGCAGCTCATTCATTTTAAATAGTCTGGTAACACATTCCTGCATGATTTATTTTCTGTGTAGGGCAGGGCCGGAGATCATTTTTTGAGACTAGGCCAGAAGAGAAAGAGGGACATACCTGGACAGGACTGCAGCAGTTCATCCGTGTGGGGGGCTGGCGGCTACACAGCAACTTTGCACCCAGGCAAAGTTCCCCTGCCAAGCCTAAGGTGGAAGTGGCACTGCAAACCAACGGGAATACATGGTATGCAATCGGCAGAACTACACGCAACGCTGGCTACCACTGTTCTGCCTGGTGATAGATCTGTCAGACTTCAGCCTGAGCCTGATAGACCGGCCTGGCGGTGTACCACAACATGCGTGCGCGTATGCCTGATGATCTATTACACTTGCTGCAGCGGCATTAATACACTCACTCCCACTGGTGCCATGTGCGGCTGCAGAGCAGGGAAACCATGCATTTCATTTTGGCCCTGGGGGGGTTTGAAGACCCCTGACACTCCCTTATCTATGCCCCTGCAGTCTAGGGCAATGCAGTACACACAGAAAATGGATCTTTGCAATGTAATGCACTTTAACATTGGTACATTGCAGAGCGGGGTAAATGTTTGGTGCAGTGCGACTAACTTTCAACAGTAATACACATCTAGATTGTGTTATTGGGTGTCACAATAGGCTCTATGATGCACGCTGTGGTGTGAATGAGCCCTAAAATTAAATAGCTTGATGTTACAAGCAGTCTTATATTCAATAAAAAATATTTAGCTCTTACTGCATTTGTAATTATTTTTAGTAATAAATTAACTGTTGCAAGTCGGTAAAGTCATTTGGTGTCTTTCTACTTTAGCTCTGCCCCCAACTGATCCAAGGCAATGGTTTGCACAAAGCAGCCCTCATCCTCCTCTTCTCAGGTCCCTCGCCAGGGCTCTTGGCTCCTCCCTCCTGCTGAGTGCCCTTAGAGCAAGCAGCTTGCAATTGGGGCATCCAAGGCCCTTGTCCTCATCAACATTGGGCCATGGTGCTTTGAGGGGTCACAGACCCCCAAAGCATCCTCCCAATGTTGAGGTCATATGGCCTGGTACGATTCAGGAGGGGGGGCGTTCTCTTGTCCCCCCCCCCCTCTTTATCTGAGTACACAACCTGGCAGGCCGCAGTAAAAGAGTCTGGTGTGGATTTTTGGGGGGAACCCCACGTCATTTTTTTTTAATTTGACGTGGGGTTCCCCTTAATATCCATACTAGACCTGAGGGGCCTGGTAATTGAATTTGGGGGGACCCCCACACATTTTTTTTTTTATGAATGACTTGTCTCTGTATTGCCAAGAGCCAACAATTCATTATAGCTGCGAGTAATTTTTTTAATTACTTTTTTTACTTCAGAAATGACATTTTGTGCAGAGACTTTTATTGTTTCACTTTAAGTCTTATTCAAATCACTGCTCCCGAAAAAATGGCAATTTTTAAAACTTTTTTTGCATTGATACATGTCCCCTGGGGCAGGACCCTGGTCCACAAACACTTTTTAGGACAATAACTTGCATATTAGCCTTTAAAATTAGCACTTTAGATTTCAAACATTCGAGTCCCCTAGACTTTACCGGGATTCTAAAGTTCACACAAACTTTTGGTCTGTTCGCAGGTTCTGGTGCAAACCGAACGGTGTATGTTCGGCTCATCCCTATTCCAGAGAGAGATTTAATTGACTTCCAATTGACTTTCAACACAGAACAAAGTCCAAGCAGGATCCAGGCCAAAGCAGTGTGCAGTACCGCGTTTGGCCTGAGGTGGAGGGTGCCGGAGCTGAGCGAAGCTGAACGGTGCCGATCCCAGCCGATCGGGGCCGTTCGGAGCCATTCAGAAATGTTTGGAAACCTTTCCAAGGTTTGCTGAGGTCAGCCGAGCTGTCCTCGGGCCTTTCCGGCTGTTTTCAAGGCTCTCCAGTGATCCCCCCACCTCTGGCCGCATGCGGGATTGCATGCCATTGATGTCAATGCGGAAAAAAAATATTTTTGTTTTCATTGACTTCAATGGGGAAACTCGCTTTGATATGTGGAACTACCTCCAGCTTATACGAAAGACGATATGCCCCCTAGATCAAGATCGCATACCTACTTGTACCTACCAATAAATGGAAGCACCTATCTGTCATATCTCATGAAATGTCCCCGCTGAAGGTGTTTGGTGTTGGACTGTTGATAGGCTACGATTGTCCCGAAGCTTTGGTACCACGAGAGGTAATCACAGGAGGAAAGGGTGAACCCTGCGCTGTTCAAACTGATCTAGGATGGGGCGTTGTTGGAGGAAAACAGCAGATTGCAAACTCAAGACAGGTGACAGGATTGTGTCATCGAATATCTGTCCAAGAGTTACCAGCTGGAACTTAAGCGGTAGTAATTAAGATCCTGGCATCTGACTTTGCAGACATATGTTCTAAAGAAAAGAGTGTATCCCAAGAAGACATAAAGTTTGTACACATTCTAGAAGAAAGTATTCAGCAAAATTAACAAGGTTATCTTGAAATGCCCTTACCTTTTAGAGAACGACCTCGTCTGCAAAATAACAAAAATCTTGTCCTAGCAAGATTGAAATGTTTGAATAAAAGGATGGAAAGAGATCCCAAATTCAAGCAGGATTATTTAAAAATTCATGGAAGGCGTCCTTGAAGAAGGACATGCAGAAAAGGTTAATAACCAACCTAAAGAAGAAAAAGTAACTGAGTATTAGTGAAAGAAGAAGATTTACCTAGAAGTCAATGGAAATTGGCCAAATCTAGATCTAGAAGTTCAAAAGGATAAAGACGGACTAGTAATAAGAACGTTGTTACAAATAAGAGACTCAAAACTTGACAAAAAGGGAAAGCGTCTCACTATTCCACTCGAGTTGAAACATCCTTAGAACCTTAATACAGTTCATATGCTCATATTTGACGTAAAAGCAGAGTTATTTACTGTGGCTTTATATATGAATGTCATGTAACAGTTGTATATTGTGTTCACAGAAGCAAAAAGAGAGAATATGCCTTTTTAAGATTTGTTGTGTGACTGTAAGGTAAGCTCAAGACACAGCAGAATTAAAACCAGAAAGCATAGAGTTAAGCTTTTGTGACTCATCAGGAGTTTTGGCCAATCAAAGCCAATCTCACATTGAGCAGAAGTCTTGGCTAATCAGTCAGCCCTACACTCATTTCTGTCTGGAAAATTCCCAGCACACTGCTAGAAATTCAATACACCAGAGAGAAAAGATCTGAGCAGACACACATCCACTCAGAGTTCAGTTTTATGAAAGCAAAATATGTATTTAATACAGTTATATACAGGGAGTGCAGAATTATTAGGCAAATTAGTATCTTGACCACATCATCCTCTTTATGCATGTTGTCTTACTCCAAGCTGTATAGGCTCGAAAGCCTACTACCAATTAAGTATATTAGGTGATGTGCATCTCTGTAATGAGAAGGGGTGTGGTCTAATGACATCAACACCCTATATCAGGTGTGCATAATTATTAGGCAACTTCCTTTCCTTTGGCAAAATGGGTCAAAAGAAGGACTTGACAGGCTCAGAAAAGTCAAAAATAGTGAGATATCTTGCAGAGGGATGCAGCACTCTTAAAATTGCAAAGCTTCTGAAGCGTGATCATCGAACAATCAAGTGTTTCATTCAAAATAGTCAACAGGGTCGCAAGAAGCGTGTGGAAAAACCAAGGCGCAAAATAACTGCCCATGAACTGAGAAAAGTCAAGCGTGCAGCTGCCAAGATGCCACTTGCCACCAGTTTGGCCATATTTCAGAGCTGCAACATCACTGGAGTGCCCAAAAGCACAAGGTGTGCAATACTCAGACATGGCCAAGGTAAGAAAGGCTGAAAGACGACCACCACTGAACAAGACACACAATCTGAAACGTCAAGACTGGGCCAAGAAATATCTCAAGACTGATTTTTCTAAGGTTTTATGGACTGATGAAATGAGAGTGAGTCTTGATGGGCCAGATGGATGGGCCCGTGGCTGGATTGGTAAAGGGCAGAGAGCTCCAGTCCGACTCAGACGCCAGCAAGGTGGAGGTGGAGTACTGGTTTGGGCTGGTATCATCAAAGATGAGCTTGTGGGGCCTTTTCGGGTTGAGGATGGAGTCAAGCTCAACTCCCAGTCCTACTGCCAGTTTCTGGAAGACCCCTTCCTCAAGCAGTGGTACAGGAAGAAGTCTGCATCCTTCAAGAAAAACATGATTTTCATGCAGGACAATGCTCCATCACACGCGTCCAAGTACTCCACAGCGTGGCTGGCAAGAAAGGGTATAAAAGAAGAAAAACTAATGACATGGCCTCCTTGTTCACCTGATCTGAACCCCATTGAGAACCTGTGGTCCATCATCAAATGTGAGATTTACAAGGAGGGAAAAGAGTACACCTCTCTGAACAGTGTCTGGGAGGCTGTGGTTGCTGCTGCACGCAATGTTGATGGTGAACAGATCAAAACACTGACAGAATCCATGGATGGCAGGCTGCATGAGTGTCCTTGCAAAGAAAGGTGGCTATATTGGTCACTGATTTGTTTTTGTTTTGTTTTTGAATGTCAGAAATGTATATTTGTGAATGTTGAGATGTTATATTGGTTTCACTGGTAAAAATAAATAATTGAAATGGGTATATATTTGTTTTTTGTTAAGTTGCCTAATAATTATGCACAGTAATAGTCACCTGCACACACAGATATCCCCCTAAAATAGCTAAAACTAAAAACAAACTAAAAACTACTTCCAAAAATATTCAGCTTTGATATTAATGAGTTTTTTGGGTTCATTGAGAACATGGTTGTTGTTCAATAATAAAATTAATCCTCAAAAATACAACTTGCCTAATAATTCTGCACTCCCTGTATGTTCCTATTGTTAATAGTGTGATTAGAACTGTATACTAACTAGTTATATGTTCACTTGTAGTTCCACCAAACCAAAAAAACAGCAAATTTCAAACTGCAAACATCATAGCAAATGTTTAAACTGCAAACAGCAATATAGAATGAGTTAAACTATTGATTAAGCCTCAGAGAGACCATAAAGTGTTTAAATAACTTAAAATGAGAGTACAGATACTGAAGAAAGAAATATATCTACCATTTTATGTAGACAGACAAGATTGAACAGTTGAATCGCCATTTGTTATACTTGTTTGTACACATGTTTGTACATGGACTGCCTTCTGCGAAATTGTCAGTGTCAAACCTACTGCTTCCATAGAACGGCGCTAGAGGAATTATAGAGTAATAGATAGTCTTGTTTGGACTAAAAGATCAGAGAAATCAAAATTCTTCTAATGCCACAGCACATAAAAACACTTCATGTGCCGATGTTCATGAAGTGTGATAGTAAAGCTGAATTATACAGGGTAATATTCACTCACAGCACCCGGGAGTGTGCATCCAACACCAAGGAGGGGGGATGGGTACTCTTACCCTAAGCTGTGGACACACACACTAGCGGCGGAGTGTCAAACAGGCAGGAACAATCATCAGGAACTCGATCTCCGACCCGAACTCCTGGAGAAGAACTGACATGAACCTATCCCTACATCTATAAAGCCAAGGGTGACCCAAAGACGTGGACTTCAATGGCAATGTTCCTGATAGAAGTAGTGCTCCTTACATTCCGGGAAACATAGTACAGACATCGCATCAGATGTGTACAAATCGTGATCACAAGGCATGGTATATAAAGCTGAGCAAGCTAAAAACCCAAAATTTTTCAAACAAAAGTGCTTCAAATGGGGCATAACCCTACTGCCATACACCACGCAATTTATAGTAATCCATACAATCAAAAAGACACATGTCATGTTAAGCTTGAAATGAAACAGCTGTAGTCTAAAACTCCCCTTGGTCCATCAAGCCAATCAGGGGAGTACGGCGTCCAAATCACGTCATCGTGTTGACGCTATATTAGGTCTTCATGCGCCGTGAATATGCCATCATAGCTTGCATTCCAAGCCTCTCACTGACTCACTACCATGTGAATCAGATATGAAAGGGTGCAAGAAGTAGTGGTGGATACGAAAGTATCAGACTTTCTCCTCCCACATAAATTGTGTACACAGATATTGCATTTACAGCAAGGGTTGTACACCTTGGCGTTTGTAATAGAAAGATGGTCTGGTCTGATCTATCACATTTGGGGGAAATCTGACTTCTTAGGGAAGAGGCTCCCTTATACACTACTCCAGCCTTATCAGGAAGAGCAGGGCCCAACAATGGATCGTTTTTATGTACCCTCCAGTGACGATTGAAAATACTTTTGATTTGTTTGTGCTGTACAGAGAATTCAGTAACAAAAGACCATTTAAACTTAGCATCAGGTTCTTGTTTGGGTTGTTCAGTGATTAACATACACAGATCAATCAGCATGACCCTATTGATCTCCTCGTCTATGGTTGCTGAAAGATATCCCTTTTCAAGAAATCTAGACTTCAGGGTTCCGGCCTGTTGATGAAAGTCATGTAGATGGAGGAAACTAAACAGGTGGGACTTTAAATGAGGCGCAAGGCATAGGGCCAGGCGCTTCCATCCCCGATACTTTAAAAAAAGTGAGATAAGGGTGGGACTTTAATTGAGGCATGCCCCCCGGGAGATCAGCGATAACAATGGAAATTGGGCAGGTAAATGATGCAGTAGAACCAAGCACATAACATGAAAGCATTGCATGACAACAATAGACAGTCAGTTATTTATTGGCATAAGAATTATATATACAATAAATACAATAGTAGCATGATAGATCTGTTACAATAATCAAGGAAAATTGCATACATTCCAACAGTTCATGGTAACAATAATTGAGATAAATATAATGGGTTCATACTGGAAGCAATGTCAAGGGAAGCCAAATCATTGTATCGTGTCTCCATGATAAATAAATATTAATACGTTGGTACGGTCCACTGGTATGAAAGGGAAAAGTAATTGGTAATGGATGTCATATGAGAACCAGGGGGGGCCTCTAATGGCTCCTAGCAGTATGTATTTAATGCATAGTATGGGCATTGTATGAAGTCAAGTTCGTTGGGATATCTCCATAATAATTGTAACCATGATCACATAATCGATCAATATAATCGATGTATAGAATAATAGTTAATACATTAGCAACAGGCATGGAGTGGGGCATCTGGTGGCTCCTCCATAATAGTAACAACCATAGTTGAAAAGTATATAAAATACAATCGATATATATAAAAGGTTGGTAAAAGGTACAATGGCAACGAATGAGAAGGGGGGGCATCTATTGTCTCAACGCGTTTCGTGGCTAATGCCGCTCTTCAGGAGCAGAGTATGAGGTAGGTGTCTGTAAATATTGAAAACAATATGATTTAAGGTAAGGGTATACATAGTAAATCCTGTTATAGATAAAAGGGGAAAGAATTAAAGTTGTTGATGAAAGTCAGACAAGTTTGTGCAATTAGGTCTAATGCGTAGTTTTGATAGGTACCCACTTCCACTTCCAGGTAAGACCTCCGATCGGGGATATACAATATATTCGGCCCCTCCTCCTTCCCCCTGCTGCCTTCTGGGACCTGCGTGTGTCCCACAAGACAGCGGGACCATTCAGAAAGTGCAGTGCTATTCGCGCATGCACAATAGTAAACTGACTATGAAATCTGAAGTTTTTTCCTTACTTGCAATGCCAGTGCATGCATCCAAATGGACAAATTGGCTTAGGGTGACGACAACTAGGCATGTGCAAAAGTGAAAAATTTCAATTCGTCATTTAATACATTTTGTTAAGTTAGGTTCGTTACATGTGTTGAATTCGTTTTCGGAATTCGTTCGTTTTCGACCGAATTTCGAAAAATCCTGCCGAAATCAAAAATATTTCGACCGTTTTCGGAATTCGTTCGTTTTCGACCGAATTTCGAAAAAATCCAGTCGAAATCGAAAATATTTCAACCAGATTAGAAAACAAATAGTCTCTTTTCGAATAGAATTTTTTTCGAATTAAATTCGAAAATAATTTTTTTTTTTTTTGAATTCCGATCGAATTTAGTCCGCGGGTTTTCGATTCGGAATCGAAAACGTTCGTTCTGATTCGGTAAATTCGCTAATATTGCAATTCGGGAATTCGTATGCATCCGAATGTCCGAATAATGGAAATTTCGTCCGAATTTTGATTCCGAATGAAACGAAATGCACATGCCTAACGACAACACTGTAGTCCTGGACAGGTAAGTATCCTTATATTAAAAGTCTACAGTATTTCTAGCTGCTGACTTAATTAAAAAACATTTTTAGACGGAACTCCGTTTAACCACCCCTTTGTGGGAGCCCAGTCGGTGCTCTAGCATGGGTGGATCCAGGGTGGCAACAGGGCAATTGCCACCCCCGAAAAATTTGTTGCGGGCCGGGCGGCTGAGAGAGTGGGTGGCTCCGCGTGTGGCTTGGTTTGTGGCCAAGTGGGCGGGCCAGGCTGCCGAATGGCTCAGTGTGTGGGCGGGTGAAAGAGCAGGCTCGGTGTGAGCGGGCGGCTGGCCAATCAGCGCTATATACAAAGGTATACCCTTTGATAAAGTCACGTGATTAGTGACGCAACGCATCAAGGAAGAGCCGGGTGTTGTCACTTCTGGTCACGGCAGAGACGGGAAGTCCCCGTATTTGCCAAACTGTATTTTGCTATTTGGAACTGTGAGTTACTAAGTTTATATTATTAAATCTGGTTTGGGTATACTACACCACAGAGCCCTCTTTGTTCTTTTACATGTGATCTATGAATAAGTTGTGAGTTTTATTCCTCTGTGAGTGTTTTTCTATTTTGGATGTCCTGGATATCGATTGTTTGCTGTAGAACCAGTACTCTAATTACAGAGAAGCTTGATTTTGACCTATATGAGGTGAGAGGCTGGGGCAAACATTAGCGCACATCGGATGGTGAAAGATTATTGGATTTACAGCACTTGTACTTTATTTTGATAAACTTTTTTTCTGCACGATTTGATACGCTCATATATTGTATATTCTGGCGTAATTTGCACCTTTGAATGGGTCTTTTTCTTGGAAATATTGATGTCACCGCTAATTGCACATATTTGTGAAGTTTGCACATATTTGTACTGTATTCACTTTATATTCATTTGAGGTATATACTGTACTTATGTGCATAAGTGTGCGCAGCCTGTTGCATTAGGGTGTGCACCTGAAAGCTCAAAAACATAGTACCGATCTCTCACTGTGTTCATTCAGAAAGGGAAGGGGTCAGGGAATTACATTAACCCTTCCCCCTACTCATCCTGACATATCATCTATGTGTGACCACTGCGGTAGCCAATGGGAGAGGAGGGAAGTCAGCCATACTGTGGGAAATGACAGGCGGAATCTGCACTGCAGGGAGTGATTAGGGTGTGCCTGGGCACACCTGGCACACCCTGTGTGCACGCCTATGCTTATGTGATGTTTGTTAGTATGAGGTACAGTATATTATCACTTATTAAGCACCACATTATAGATTTTTATCATTCTCCAATTATAACTAGCCTAATCTGTCAAATGTTCTCTTCGTGCTGTGGGCAAGTTTAGAACAGGTACTTCTGTATAGTGCCTTGCAAAAGTATTCACCCCCTTGGCATTTTTCATGTTTTGTTGCCTCACAACCTGGAATTAACATGGATTGTTTAAGGATTTGCATTATTTAATTTACAGAACATGCCACAACTTTGAAGATGTTTTTTTTTATTATGAAGCAAACAAAAAAAAAGGACAAAATAACAGAAAAAGTCACCCCTCTAAATTCAATATTTTGTAGAGCCACCTTTTGCATCTATCACAGCTTCAAGTCACTTTGGATAAATCTCTATGAGCTTGCCCTATCTTACCACTGGAATTTTTGCCCATTCCTCCTTGCAAAACTGTTTCAGCTCCTTCAAGTTGGATGGTTTGTGCTTGTGAACAGCAATCTTTAAATGAGTTGTAAAGGAAAAAAACTCACCTTAATGCAGTCTTTGCATTAAGGTAAAAAAAATCTGATGATGCCAGCCCCCCCCCCCCCCAAGCCCCCGTTTTACTTACCTAACCCCTCGAAAGTCCCGCGCTCGGTCCTGAGATCCTCTTCGCCGCTCAGCCTTGCCGCTGATTGGCTAGAGCAGATGGATTGAGAGCATTGCAGCCATTGGCTGGTGCTGCTGTCAATCACATCCAGTGATGCGGCGCGCCGAGGGGCGGGGCAGAGTGATACAGTGAGCGACTAGGGCCGCTCGCTGTATCACAGGAATCTTAGCCGGATTAGTAGGTTGGGGTCTGTAATGCTAAGCTATATACCCTGAGCTGTAATACTGAGCTATATACTCTGATCTGTGAGGCTGAGCTATATATCCTGATCTGTGAGGCTGAGCTATATACCCTGATCTGTAATGCTGAGCTATATACCCTGATCTGTGAGGCTGAGCTATATACCCTGATCTGTAAGCTGAGCTATATACCCTGATGTGTGATGCTGAGCTATATACCCTAATCTGTGAGGCTGATCTATATATCCTGATCTGGGAGGCTGATCTATATGCCCTGATCTGTGAGGCTGAGCTATATTGAGCTATATTCCCTGATCTTTGAGGCTGAGCTGTATACCCTGATCTGTGAGGCTGAGCTATATACCCTGATCTGTGAGGCTGAGCTATATACCCTGATCTGTAGAGCTTAGCTATATACCCTAATCTGTGACGCTGAGCTGTATACTCTGTTCTGTGATGCTGGGGCTTTATACTCCTATTCTGTCATTCTGGGGCTGTCCTGTGATGCTGAGCTGTATACTTCTGACACTATGAGTAGGAAGCAAGTGTAATACAGGGGACAGAGTGTGTGTATTATATAAGTCGTGGGGCTTATAAGAAGTGGGAGTTGTCAAAAAGGAAGGGAGGGGTCTGGCGCCCCCATCCTAAAACTTCACCAGCCGCCACTGCTTATCTATCAAAAAGTGTTTTCCAGTGCTAAACCTTTCATCCACTTTCTAAAATGCTGCATTTTAAATTCCAAAAACCAGTATAAAGGAATAATAGTCGTAAAAAAAGCACTTGTGGGTTTAATTAATCTTTTTTTGTACAATTCTCTTTTTAAGGGGCGTGGCAGGGTGTGTGTCTTATGCCTACATATTTTTGCTAATCGGAGTATAAAGGTAGATAAGAGATATGGGGACCTCTCATGCTTTATTATATTACAAGAGGTGAATATATTTTATTCTCTAGGTTCTCTGCAAAAAAAAAAATATATATATATATATATATATATATATATATATATAGTTTTTGGGGGTTCTACGTAATTTTCGAGCAAAAAATACAGATTTTTTACTTGAAAACAAAACATTTCAGAAAAAGGTTTGGTCTTTAAGTGGTTAATTGATTCGTACAAAAGTTATAGTGTCTACAAACTATGGTATATATATATATATATATATATATATATATGTGTGTGTGTATTGGAATTTACCCAGCTATAGATGCTATACTGTAATGGCGGTAATCAACGACTTATAGTGGAACTGTGATAGGGTGGGGGGAAATCTGGTGCTAACAGACACTATCTAGGAGGGTCATTAACTGACATTGACGTTGCTAGTGACACGACTACAGTGATCAGTGATAAAACTGTACACTGACACTGTACTAATGACACATGCCAGGAAGGGGGTTAACATCTAGATGTTAACCCCCTTCCTGGCCAGTGTCATTAGTACAATCAAGGGGTTAACTGTGTTCATTACAATGTGTAATGTGTGCTGATTGTACTTTACTATCTGGCTGTTTTTTTTCTCCCTGCTTTGCAGCAGATGCATCTGATTGCCAGCAGAAGACTGGTTTCGTCATTCTCCCAAAATGTCCAGGTCCAGGCACAGTCACCTGAGTGGAATTCAAGGACTGCTCTTTAACCACTTGCCAACCCACCACAGTATATGGGCGACATGTGCAGGCACAATCACCTACAGTATCATGTAGAGAGGGAGGTTCTGCCCACTGGGGCATGCAGCGCACCAACCAGCCCCCCCCCCCCTCAACCAATGTGTCCGCCAGAGTGGACCGAGGATCACGTGATCGCATAGCGATCACATGATCATAATGTTAACAAAGCTGTTATGAATATATGTCATTTATAACTAGTCAGTTGTGACTGGCCCACAGCTATCCCATGGTACCTGGCCCAATCACAGCACCCTGTACCATGTGATTAGCTGTAGCCAATCACAGCACACTAGTAATCACAGCAGTCATGAATGAAATGCATTCATGACAGTTCAAAGCATTGCTGGTACAATGATCATCATTGGATCAGCAATCAAATAAAAAAAATCCCTGCTCACCCCTGCCTCAGAGTAGAGAGCGTAGCCAGCACACTTAGTAAGATGACTGGATAGATTTATGGATGGATGGATCCAAGCCAAGGAATAACCTCCTCCAATGGGGTCCTTTCATACATCTTTCTTTATGGGACACCTTGCAGCTCATTCAGTCAAGCTGGATGCACACACAGTGCTGAGCCGGGTCCCAGCTGCTGCGGCTGCTCCCATAGAGTACAGGAGAATAAATTCCCACTGCATGCTCACTTGTGGACTTATATCAATTACCCATTTTCATCATTAATTATTGGTTCTTATTGGCATTCACTATATTGCACAATTAATTTTGTGGATTTACAGTATAATTTTTCCTATGTTGTAGCACAATTCATTTTTTGTTATACAAAACAATAGCGCCGGCGTAATGGCTCTCTGAATCTGGCCCTCAGTTTTTATATTTAGATCATTCAATGGAAGTGTAGTATGAAGGCCATGTATCCTCTCAATTGGCCACAAGGTGGTAAGCTTAGGCTGGGTTCACACTACGATTTTCCCATCCGTCAGCCGCATACGATTTATATGAAAAAACGTATGCGGCTGAAACGGATTGAACCGTACGTAAACGTATGCGTTTATAAAACGTATACGGTTTCAAAAAGTGCGTACGGTTCCATCCGGTTTTGATTAACCACTTAAGGACCGCCTCCTGCAGATTTACGTCGGCAGAATGGCACGGCTGGGCACATCAACGTATATATACGTTGGTTTTAGTACCCAGCCGTGGGTCGCGGGCGCGCGCCCGCGGGGGCGCGCCCGCGACCCGGTCCGAAGCTCCAGGACCGGGACCGCGGGATTCGCGGACCCGATCGCCGCTGCAGTGCGGCGATCCGTCCCTGGAGCGGAAGAACGGGGAGAGCCGTGTGTACACACGGCTTCCCCATGCTTCTCTGTGGCCGGAGCATCGATCGCGTCATCCCTGTAATAGGGGGACGCGATCGATGACGTCACACCTACAGCCACACCCCCCTACAGTAGTAAACACACACATTAGGTACACATTCCCTACAGCGCCACCTGTGGTTAACTCCCAAACTGCAACTGTCATTTCCACAGTAAACAATGCAATTTAAATGCATTTTTTGCTGTGAAAATGACAATTGTCCCAAAAATGTGTAAAAATTGTCCGAAGTGTCCGCCATATTGTCGCAGTCACGAAAAAAATCGCTGATCGCCGCTATTAGTAGTAAAAAAAAAAATAATTAATAAAAATGCAATAAAACTATCCCTTATTTTGTAAACGCTATAAATTTTGCGAAAACCAACCGATAAACGCTTATTGCGATTTTTTTTTACCAAAAATATGTAGAAGAATACGTATCGGCCTAAACTGAGGAAAAAAAATGTTTTTTTATATATTTTTGGGGGATATTTATTATAGCAAAAAGTAAAAAATATTGCATTTTTTTTTAAATTGTCGCTCTATTTTTGTTTATAGCGCAAAAAATAAAAACCGCAGAGGTGATCAAATACCACCAAAAGAAAGCTCTATTTGTGGGAAAAAAAGGACGCAAATTTTGTTTGGGAGCCACGTCGCACGACCGCGCAATTGTCTGTTAAAGCGACGCAGTGCCGAATCGCAAAAACCCCTTGGGTCATTTGCCAGCGTATTGGTCCGGGTCTTAAGTGGTTAAAAAAACGCATACGTTTTTGGAATTAGTGTCATTTAATAAAAAAAGATTTTCTTGTTTTGAAAATGCGCATGCGCAGACGAAAAACGCATACGGTTTATACGTATGGAACCGCACATATGTGCGTTTTTCATTGACTTTAATGTTAAAAAAAAACGTATGCGTTTGCCATACGGTTTAAAAAAATGACTCAAAACCGTGGTCGAACACGGTTTTGTGTACTGTTAAAAAACGTTTTGCCAGCAAATCGTATGCACCCGGATGCATCTGAGTGCATACGATTTGCAATGCATTGTCTATGTATGCGTTTTCCCATACGGGCCCGTACGTTTTCAAAACTGAAATCGTATGCGGCTGACGGACGGGAAAATCGTAGTGTGAACCCAGCCTTAGTCTACTAGCAATTGTCAACAGTCATTTTCCCCCTTTAGCATAAGCCAAGAATTTAGACAGGCAACGTCCTGGAGTTTGACTAGTTGTCACTGTCTGTTAGCGTGGCAAAGCCTCGGTACTGTGCATCAGCCCTTTATTTATTCATCTCACCCCCAGGTTGCTAGGTCAGTCAAATGTGGTATAGACTGGGGTATAAAAGGTCAGAAGATTGGTGCATAGGAGGCTTAGTCAAGGGCGCATTCCGTACATTTCCCCCCTGGGGGAAGCCTGGGACTTCTCCTTCAATGAAAGGTAAGATTAGGGCATGTCCCATGCTTGGAGATGTCTGATCTCTATGGCCCAGATTCAGGTACATCTGCGCATTATTGGACCGGCGTAGCGCACCGCCTTTACGTTAGACGTGCGCAATTTTGCCGCGTAATCACCCTATTCTCGTAGCTTTTGCGCAGGAAATTGCGCATACGTAACGTTTTTCCAGAGGCGTAAGGAGGAGTAATACAAATTGGGAGGGACGTGGGCGTGTTACATTGAAATGAGCCGTGACCCCATGCAAATGAAGGGCCGGCCGGCTCGCGCATGCGCGCTTGAACGAGACCATGTCAGCTCCGATGTGCGCATGCTCACAACTCGGGAGCGGCGCAATCAGTGAAATTGGAAATGGACTAGGGCAACGTTGTGAACTACGCAAACACCATAAATAGACACACACAAACGCACTTCCTTTGCAAAAATACATCCCTTTGTCCCTTCCCATTTAACAAAGTGCTTTTGTTCTTTTTTTTTTTTTTTCAAATAAAAATTTTTTATTTATGAGAAACAGATTCGCAAGATACAGGTGAATGCAGGCAATAACAAAAGCCAAAGCAGACAGTCATCCAAGAGTACAGATGTTACTCTAGCCCTTTATGGGTAGAGGAGGAATTAAGTTCCCGGCCCATTGGGCCCTGTTTCAAAAGCTGACTCTACTGCCTTTCATGTCAACATGTTATGCATTTCTAACCATTTCCTAAACTCTGGTGTCAACGGTGACACCTAACCAGTAAATTGTATAAGAGGAGAGAGGGATCAGGAAAAGAAAAGAAGGGAAGAGGGGGAAGAGAGAATCAGGTCACCGCGTCTGCCACCTCGCCCGCTCCCGGCGGGTCCTCCCGTCGGCGCCATTCGCTCCAGACCTCGTCGTGGGCGTCCATGCTATTACGTATCCTGGCTGTCATCCGCTCCATCAGCTCTACGTCTTTGATCCTAGCGTAAAGGGCCTCTTGGGACGGGGGGGTGGATTTTTTCCAGTTAAGGGCTACCAGGCATCTAGCCGCCGTTAGTATATGTCTAAGTAGTTTCTTATATGGTTTGGCCAGGCGGGGCTGGGAAATCCCTAGCAAGAATAGTTTAGGGGTCAGGGGGATTGGCGTCTCAAAGAGACGGGTAAGCAGCTGCTGCGTGGACTGCCAAAACGGGGAGATAAGGGGGCATGTCCAATAGATGTGGAAGAGAGAGCCCCTATCCCGATGGCATCGCCAGCATCGGTCAGAGGTGGTGGGGAATATTTTGTGGAGTATATCCGGGGTTTGGTACCAGAAGCACATAATTTTATATGAGTTTTCCTTATACAAGGTGCATAGGGACGATTTAGCAGCGTGCCTCCAGACGGCCTGCCAGGCCTCTATCGGCATTGACTCCCCTAGCTCTCTCTCCCACCTCAGCATATATGCATGCTTCCCCCGTCCCTGCCAATCATATGCATTCAACAGCTGATAGATGTCAGTGATCAGCCCCCGTCTATGGCGCCCTTCCAGGACAATACGTTCAAATGGAGACGGCTGTGAAAATTGGAGCTTCGGGGCTATTGTTTGGGCATAATGCCTTATCTGTAGATAGCTATAGAACACCTGTCTGGGCAGGTCGTGTTTCACCTGGAGCTCCGAGAACGTCAGCAGCCTGCGGGACCTGGGGTCCACTAAGTGTCCCAAATGAAATAGGTCTCGAGAGGCCCAGGGCCATGACATCTGGTGGGTCAGGCTGTCCGGAATTTTGGGGTTGCAGATGAAGGAGTTCAACAGGGAGGACTCGGACTTCAGCGCCACCTCCCGGGACATCCTACGCCAGAGCCCCCTAAGTAGGGACATTGAGCCCAACAAGCGGCCAGGTTCCACTCTCACAGCGGCATCCCATAAGAGGCTGTTTGGGTGGACCGGGGCTAACCATATCTTCTCTATCTCCGTCCATTTATTGAAGGACCTCTGGGGGAACCAGGAGACTACTGCACGCAGCTGGGTAGCTTGGTAATATTTAACAAGGTTGGGGAAGGCCAGGCCCCCGTCCCCCCTTGAGGCTGTCATGACCGACCCAGGGATCCTATGCTTCCTATAGTTCCAGACAAACTTCAGCATATCACTCTGGAGTTTACGGAGGTGGGCGTACGGAATCGGGATGGGTAGCGTTTGGAACAGATAGAGGAGTTTGGGGAGAATGACCATTTTTATGGCCGCCACGCGGCCTAGGAGTGAGATATGATGTGCCTTCCATTTCAGAAGAAGGCCCCTAATTGTGCGATATAGGGGAGGGAAATTGGCTTGGTATAGGGAACTGAAGGACGGGGTGATATGGACCCCGAGGTATTTAAGGGATGAGCTCTCCCAAGTATAGGGGAAGTTCGACTGTAGGTGATGGAGCTCACCTTCTGGGATATTGATCGGGAGGGCCGCTGACTTTGAGGCGTTCGTTTTGTAACCCGATAGTGTCCCGTATTTATCTAGCTCAACATGAAGGTTAGGTAAAGAGATTCTGGGTCGGGTCAGGGTGAGAATGATGTCGTCCGCAAATAAGGATGTCTTGAATTCCTTTCCCCGCACCGAGATACCCCTAATGTCCGGATTTCCCCGTATGGACGCTGCCAGGGGCTCGACACATAGAGCGAAGAGCAGGGGCGAAAGTGGGCATCCCTGGCGCGTTCCGTTGGCTACTTGAAAGGGGGGGGATGTGGCGAAGGGGGTTTTAACCTGGGAGGTAGGGTTTGAATATAGGTGTTGTATCGCCCGCAAGAAGGGTCCTTTAAACCCCATGTGGTGTAGGGTAGCAAACATGAAGGGCCAACTCAGGCGATCAAACGCCTTTTCGGCGTCTAGGCTCAGTATAAGAGCTTCCGCACCGTCCCTGTTGGCTACATCAATCAGGTCAATGACCTTCCTGGTGTTGTCCCCTGCTTGGCGTAGCGGCACAAAACCTACTTGGTCCTTATGGATCAGGGAGGGGAGAATGGCATTCAGCCTAATCGATAGAAGTTTGGTGAATATCTTAAGGTCCGAGTTCAGTAGCGCTATGGGCCTATAGCTAGCGCAGGAGGCTGGGTCCTTGTCCGGTTTAGGTATAAGGGTCAAAAAGGATCCCTGCATGTCACTTGGGATTGGGGTCTGGTGGAGAAAGGCGTTAAATAATGTGGTCATGTGGGGGCTGAGTAACGGGAGGAAGGTCTTATAGTACTCGTAAGGCAATCCGTCAGGGCCCGGGGATTTATGGGCTGGGAGGCCCTTCACTGTCTCTGCCACCTCCTCCGCTAGTATAGGAGCGTTCAGGCCCTGCAAGTCCACTGTCTTAAGTCGGGGTAGACCCGCTTGTTCTAAGTATCGGGCCATTTGGGCTTTCATGTCGGGAGACGGGGGGTTGTGTGGGACTTCCGGCTTGTTATATAGGTCTATGTAATAGTCTGCAAAGGCTCCCGCTATGTCCTTAGGATGGGTCAGAAGATCGCCCCCCCTGCCCTTTATCTGGTGTGGGGTAGAGGCGAGGGCTCGGTCCGCCAGTTTCCTGGCCAGGAGAGCCTGCGCCTTATTGCCCTTATCGTAATAGAGTTGTTTCAGTCGGGTCAGCGCCTTTTCTACTTTGCCTAGGGCTAGTTCCCGCAGCGTCGTGCGTGTTTGGACAATCCGTTTAAGAAGTGCAGTGGAGGGGTTTAGCAGGAGTTTTGCCTCCAAGGCCTTTAGCTGGCTTTCAGCCAGTGCTTTAGCAGCACCGGCGTCTTTCTTCATCGCTGAGGAAAGGGCCATGCATCGTCCTCTAAGGACCGCCTTGTGGGCAGCCCACAGGGTAGAGGCGGAGATGTCTGGAGTGTCGTTTTCAGTGAAATAGTGCTGGAGGGTTTCTTCCAATGCCTGTTTCGAGGGGTCGTGTTGTAGAAGGAAGTCATTAAGTCTCCAATTATAGGGGCGGCGGAGGGGAGCGTTTAAGTTCAGGGTTAATGTGATGGGGGCATGATCCGACCAGGAGATAGGCAACACGCTAGCCGCTTCCGCAATCCGGAGCGTGTTGTTATTCACAAAAAAGTAATCTATTCGCGTGTGAGTGCGATGCGGGGCCGAGTAGAACGTGTATTGTCGATCTCCTGGATGGAGGGCTCGCCACACATCAAAAAGTGCATTTTTCCTAGTCAACTGGCGGAACAACTTTGAGTCCCTGAGGGCCCGGGTTTGCGAGGTCTGGGTATTGGCCACCAGGCGGTCCCAGGTGACCGAATGAGCTAGATTATAGTCTCCTCCTATTACCAGAAAGTCATGTGACTCTCGGAACAGTCGTGCATAAACCCTGGTCAAAAAGTGGTGTTGATGTGTGTTGGGCGTGTAAACTACACAGAGGGTAATGGCCTGTGACTGCCACAGGCCCCTAAGAATTAAAAAGTGTCCCCGAGGGTCTAAATATGTGGAGGAGCAAGAGAAGGGAGACCCCTTTTTAAAGAGAATGGCTACGCCTGCCTTTTTATGTGGTCCGAAGGCCTGGTATACCTGGGGGAAGTATCGGGATGCAAACGTGAAGGAGTCCCCCCTATCAAAGTGGGTCTCCTGCACCATAATAATATCTGCCCCCGACTGCCTAAACTCTCGGAGCGCCAGGTGTCGTTTCTTGTTGGAATTCAGCCCATGTACATTTAACGAGAAAATTCTAGCCATAATCTAGGATGGGGTGTGCTATGTGTTTACTTATCTGATGGAGCAAATGGCGTGTCCAGGCCAGGGGGGGCGACGGCCAAGCGAGGAGAGCCGGGAGCCGATGGGGACGAGGTACAGACTGCGGCGACCAGGAGCAGGGAGCTCTAGAGGGGGGAAAAGAAATGAGAGTAAGAACACACAGATTAAACACAATAAACATTTGTATGCGTGCCCTGGCTGACCAAGAGGTCGCGGGCCATACAAGTTCCAATCGGACTCCCCGGCCGGGAGCTTTAAGAGGTCCGGGCCGGGGAGACTCAGGGGGACCGAGGTCCAGGGAGGAACTCTCTGGTGGATAGCCACCAGGGGGGATCAGCATCCAGAAATCCGAACAGTCCAGACAGGGGCCGCCTCGGGACAGCCCGATAAATAAAAAACAGAATAAATGTGGTGATGGCCTTCGGGGGAAAGGCAAGGGTACGGAGCTTGTGAGCGTCCAATAAAGGGGTCATAGCATACCAGCACCGCCAGGGACAAACAAAAAAAAACAACAACAAAAAGTGGAGAGTACATATCAGTAGTTGGCGTCATCTGGCTTGGGTTGGTCGGGTTGCACAGGACAGTCAGTTGGTCATCGGGGAAGGGGCCTTCCAACTCCGGGACCTCCGGTTCTGTGTTTAGGGGATCGCCGGGATGGCCCTGGGCCCTTGGGGCGCTTGTTCGGTGGAACCTTCTGCCAAACCACCGGAGGTGGAGGGGGGGTGGCCACCAAGTCCCAGTCAGGTAGCTGAGGTACAGGAATGTCCAAGGCGTCGCAGAAGGGGTCTAGGTCTTCGGGGTATCGTAGGATCGCCGACCTCCCCTGGTGTTTGGCCGTCAAGCTGAAGGGGAAGCCCCATCTATAAATGATGTCCCGGTCCTGCAGGGTGCGCAGTAGCGGTTGTAGGAGTCTCCGCTTCTGGAGCGTGATCCAGGAAAGGTCTGGATATATTTGTATTGGGGAGTTGTCGAACACCAGGTCACGTGCAGCGCGGGCCTTGTGCATGATGGTCTCCTTCAGCGGGTATGATTGTATGCGGCAAATAACATCCCGTGGTTTAGAAGCGGGGCCTTTCGGGCGTAGGGCCCTATGAGCTCTGTCCATTTCGATATGTCTATCCAAGGGTGCCCCTATGAGGTCGTTAAACATCGTCTGGAGCGTTTTCTGCAGGTCCTCAGCCTCTTCTGCCTCAGGGAGGCCTCGCACTCTAATGTTGTTGCGGCGCCCCCTGTTGTCCAGGTCCTCTAAGTGGCGCTGCATGTCCCGTAGCATAAGATGGTGGTCGGAGCCCTGAAGTTGGGTCCTATGTACGGCCAGTTTAGTCTCCTGTATCTCTTCTTCAGCCATCTCTACTCTATCGGCCAGGTGTTTAAGGCCTGCTTGAATGGTTTGAATTTCGGTCCTACAGGTGTCCTTTACGTCTGCAATCAGTTGCTTAAAGTCCTCTTTGGTAGGGAAGGCTTGCAGGAAGGACTGCCAGGGGGGCTGCTCAGCCCAATCCGGGCCCCATGGCTGGCGGGGGGATGCAGGGTCTGCGTAGCGGTGGGTCTCTGCGGCACCGATCATGGCTGGGGTCAGGGGGCGTTCAAATGGGAGAGCACCCGGGTCAGATACTGAGGCGGTCAGGGGGGGCTGCGGGGTAGGCCCCGGGGACCCGTCTCCCCGAAATGGTGGGGCGGTCTGTGCCATCCGGGCGTAGGAGAGGTGGGGGCGGAGAACTTCCTCATGTGCCCCCGTCAGGGGCAAGTCTGTGGGGTGGGGTGCTCTCTGGGCCTGGGGAGGATTTGAGGCCCACCCCGAGGGAAAGTCATGTGCCTGGGGGGGACCAGGCCTCGCCATCATGGGGGGGTGCGCTGGGTTCGGCAGGGCCGGGAAGTCCAGAAGTGGGTCTGGGGGGGAGGATGGCTCCACGGTGGCGTCTTGTGACCCCAGGGCCTGTGCTGTGCCGTGCGATCCGGGGGCGGGCTCCGCGGCCTGCCGCCACTGCGATGGAGGATGCATTGCGGCCTGGTCCCCGCCGTGCGCGTGTGGGTCCTGAGGCGGGCGGTTTTGGTCACTCACCCCCTGCTGTTCCGGAGTCCTCCGCGGGGATGATGGTGTGTCCCCGGATGCCTGCGATTGAGCGGCGTACTGGCCACGCTGTGGGGACAGGTCCCGGCGCTGCAAGGCCTCGGTGTCCGGCGCCATCTTGCTATGGCCAGCCGGCGGCATGTCGGGGACCTTGAAGTAGTCCCTGAAGGACGTGGAGGCTCCGGAAAACGGTAGGGCAAGTCCTCTGGAGGCGGAGGATCTGCTGGAGCGAGAGGAGCTCATGGAG